>CM059425.1:180742810-181942810 GCA_030390025.1 Squalus acanthias
AAGCAGTAGTGAAAACTACTAATCATATAACAGCAATATTTTAGGAAATTAAATTTCATATTCTGTATTTAAGGTTACAACAAATAAAAAGGGAAAAGTACTCTATATAATAAGAAAACAAATTACTGTGCCTTTAGTTGTCCACCTATAATTCTTTGCTTGGTTGAGACAACTTGATTGCAGATTTATACTGGCACTGTTACATCCCACAACACCATTTCCATGTCTGTCCAGGTTGCTCACGCTAGTTCTTGCTCCTGCCCACAAACCATGGGTGGTACAAGTCAAGATATGGCCATTTCCAATGATATTTAAATGAATCTTCACTGCTCTTGGATAAAATGGCAGATGTTTTGGGAGACATTTTGCTTGTATCAAATTGTGGTTTTTTTTGGTTACTTAAATGATTTCAAAGTAATTGTAGTTTATGTAAAACATTCTGAACTATTATGGGGCTTCTGGCATTGTACTTATTTCTTCATACATGAGACAAATGAGCTTTAATAGATTTTTCTCATCCCTCAATTTCATTATGTTCTTGTGTTCTTAAATTTGGTATGTTAACACTGGGACTTGTTAGATTTTGCTGGAGCGAGGCATCTCACTACATGCCTTGTTGGTTAGACTTGTTCGTGCATATTTGGTTTTTAAAAATTTTGCCCACAAATTTTCTGGAAGTGCGATCTGGTAATGGCGAAGTGAGGGCGTCAGGGCATCTGGGACCTTGGTGAACAATGGGATAAACACTGTACCTCCTTAACCAATGAGATTAAAGGATTGAGAAACACACAGGAAGGACTGAGAAGATAGATGAATTAGAGTTGGGTGAATTCAATGTCAAATCAGGGACTGACAGAGAAGTAAAGAGAGGGAAAGAAAAGTAAGAAAAAACCTTTTTTTAAACAATCTGAAGGAATGAGTCTCCAAACTTAATTGTTCACTTTTTGGGCAAGAGAGGTTGATTGGCAGTCATTAATAATTTTTTTTCTCTCTCTCACATGGCAGCTGTCAATCATTCTGCCATTGCCATTTACACTTTATCTGGAGCTATCTTTTGTTTCTTAACATGTCCCAATACCATCTCCTCTTGCCTTGCACCATCATCCCTTTTGTCTCTTAATCTCTCCTGCCTTCCATCCTATCACAGACCTTCCCTTTTGTTCTTTCCTCCCCTCCCGCCTTTCCCTGCCCCTACACTTGCTTAAAAACCTGTTACATCTCCAACTTTTTCCTGTTCTGACGAAGGGTCATCGACTTGAAACGTTAACTCTGTTTCTCTCTCCACAGATGCTGCCTGACCTGCTGAGTATTTCCAGCATTTTCTGTTTTTATTTCAGATTTCCAGCATCTGCAGTATTTTGCTTTTGTATTAATAATTATCATGGTAACGTGCACTGTTAATTACTATGCCTAACTTTCTGTGGAGAGTTTAATAGGCAATTAATGTGCATTTGCAACAACTTCATGAAAATCACAGGGCTGTTTGGGGCGAGATGCTGTTTTCGTGAAGCTCACGGTGGAGCGGCGCAAATCGGGCAGCAACTTATGGTGATTCACAATTCATGGGCTATCTCTTCCTCGCCACAAGTTACTGGCCGATTTGCATATTAATAACAGCATGCACCGTTCACACTAATTTTTCCAGTAAATTCTAGGCCATTGTTTTATGAAGTACAGATTATTGCATTTTTTGAGAAACTTTTGTGCTAAAAACATAAATTAGTACATTTTGTGTAAATGAGCACAGAACATAGAGAAAAGTGTGAGACCATTCAACTGCCAAATATATTTTGCATTTTTGCATAAAAAGTGCTTGAAATGCACATAGAAAATCATAGAATGGTTACAGCACAGAAGGAGGCCATTAGGCCCGTCTAGCCCTTGCCGGATCTCTGCAAGAGCACTTCAGCTAGTCCCACTCCCCCTGTTGAGGAATTGATCTGATACTGTAAAATGATGAGACTGGTTTTACTACTTGTTCCAGCTATTACTCATGCTTTGTGAAAAGATGTACCACATAACATTAATTCTCCAAACGCTAGAATTTCAGTTGATTAATCTTGAAAACTTGGCTGCCAAGCCTGAGACTGGTAGTTCTGACAACCTTATTAGAAGGGAACCCTTATCAATTTTAATGCTGAATTAACCTAGAATAGAAGGTTAAAGTAATTTATGGGTATGTCTAAATTTCCTTTCTCAATAAATTTGAAACTATTTTGTTCTGTTCTTTTCTAGTTCAAAATTACTAGTAATGTACCATATATTAGTACAAGATTGAACAGCCTTAACCTGTCTGTGCTATCAGTGTTTCCCCGTTCCCTAAATTTATAATATTTAGCATTAGGTAAAAGATTTTTTTCGCAAATCGTATGTGATGAAGAGTTTGAATATTGTGAAGTGTAAAAAATAGCATTGCATGAAATGTTACTTTACAGATGTCCTGTCTTGTCTAATACAGTGGAGTAGTACTTATAGGAATTTGTGAATTCACAAACCTTGAATACCGAATTACTATAATTAGTGTTATTTTCTTCTAACAGGGAGTAGAGCTCCAAAGTGACCTTGTGTTTGCAGAAATAAGTCGCCGCATTAAAGATGTTGGCAAGGAGATGGTGAAAAAGGTGAATGCAATCTTCCAGTGGGATATCACTAAAGATGGGAAGACTGCAGCGCAGTGGAGTAAGTTATGTAGTTTGGTAAAATGATTTGTATTTTCATTCTGACAAAAGTCTCCAAATCAGACATTTCTGACCATGAGGATTGCAGAGTTTGTGACATTTATGGAGTTTAGGAAAAAATGAATACTGACTATATGGATGACCCAGGACTGACCAAGGAGGTAACAGAGAGAAGAGATAAGGGTAATGCAGTAGATGTTATATATCTAGATTTCCAAAAGGCCTTCTATAATTTACCACATAATAGACTAATGAATAATGCATGCGGAGTCAGGGGCAAGCAGCAGAATGGATAGCTAGCTGGCAGCAGAGTGGCAGAAGGTGGGAAGTGGGATCCCACAAGGATCAGTGGTGGGACTACTGTTCACAATTTATATTAATGATTTAGACTTTGGAATCAAAACCCCATTTCTAAATTTGCAGACAATACCAAATTGAGGGTGGGGGAGGGGGGATAGTCAATACTGAGGAGGTCTGTAACAAATTACAAGACGACATTAATAAACTTGCAGAATGGGCATATAATTGACAAATGAATTACAACACAGTTAAGTGTGAGGTATTACATTTTGGTAAGAAAAATAAGAAGATCATATGTTAGTTGGAAAATAAGAATCTAAATGGAGTAGAGGAGCAAAGGGATCTGGGAGTACAAATATACAAATCACTAAAAGTAGCGATACAGGTTCATAAGCCATAAAAAAAAAAACTAAGCACTAGGACTTATTTCTAGAGGGATAGAATTGAAAAGTAGAGAAGTTATGCTAAACTTGTATCGAACCTTGGTTAGACCACACTTTGAGTACTGTGTACAGTTCTGGTCGTCATATTATAAAAAGGATATAGAGGCACTGGAGACGGTGCAAAAAAGATTTACAAGGATGATGCCAGAACTGCGAGGTTGTACCCATCAGGAAAGGATTAACAGGCTTGAAAAGGGATGGCTGAGGGGTGTCCTAATAGAGGTCTTTAAAATTATGAAAGGTTTTGATAGAGTAGAAGCAGAGAGAGTGTTTCCACTTGTGGGGAGGAGAAAAACTTGACCATCAATATAAGATAGTAACCAAGAAATTAAATAGGGAATTCAGAAGAAATTTCTTTACCCAGAGAGTGGTGAGAATGTGGAACTCGCTACCACAGGGAGTAGTTGAGGCAAATAATATAGATGCATTTAAGGGGAATCTAGATAAGCATATGCGGGAGAAGCAAATAAAGGGTTATGCTGATGGAGTTAAATGAGGAAGGATGGGAGGAGGCATTAACGCCGCCATGGACTGGTTGGGCCGAATGGCCTGTTTCTGTGCTGTATATTCTTTGTAATTCTATCTAGTTCTCTGCTCTACAACGCAGTCACATTATGACTGAGAAACTGGTGTGTGAGCAAAAAAGAAAAAAGTAATCACTTTAAATTAACTTTCAGTTTTTTTTTAATACAGTAACTTAAAAATTAGATGGATTTTAAGTTCTTATTTTGCAGAAGCCTCATTATTTTAGTGGTATGCCTTAGCGTAAGGATATAGCAGTAGTGCTTTAAATCTACTTTTAGATTCAGTCTGAAGTGGCTGTATAATCCCAAACTAGATGATGTCTAGAATACTTTTTCTAATTTAGGCATCCAAAGTAGGTAACATTAAAGCATGCCAAGATAATAAAAGCTCAATGCCTAAGGAATACCAAGGCATCACGTTGGGGGTGTAATTCTACTTCGGTGAGGCCGCAAAACGAGCAGTAGCGGATTGGCTGCCCGTTATACACCCTGCACGATTTTTCTTTCCATTGTGTTCAGTGAGCGAGTTTCCGATCTACTGCTGCCCATTTTGCACCCTGCCAAAGCTGAATTTCACCTACTATAAATCAGGAGGTATGCTTATCGTCTTTTGGTGGTGTAAAATGTCTTTTTACTTAATGAAATAAATAGAGTTTGTGCTTTGATTAAAAGTAGTGACTGGGAATTGGTCCCTTTATTTTATGATGGTTTCTTTTGTTTTCCACATCTATGTAAGAAGTCTGACCTATACTGATAATCCAACCTAAAATTTAACGTAAAAATAGTACGAGAATAGCTTGTTGCTACACTTGGGGGGGAAAAATTGAGTCGCGCCCCCTTTGGGGTGCTAACTTCGCCAGGTTAGCGCCCCGAAAAAATGAGCGCCCCCATGGCTGAAATTCACTGGTCGCGCCCCAAGAGGGAAGCGGGCTGCTACTGGAAGCGCCCCGCCACCCTCTTGGGGCGCTGCGACATGTCGCGCTGCGGTACTGCAGGCCTTCCTCCCCTTCTCAAAGGGGAGGGGCCTTGCGCAGTGCGACCCGGGGCCCAGCTGGGCCACCAGGGATCGGAGTGCCGGCAAAAGAGCCCGGCACTCAAGAGAAGTGCCGGGCTCATGGAGCGGAGCGCAGCCAGCACTCCGCGGGGGGACTGCTCAGGCGGCCGGAGACAGCAACGGGGGCAAGTGCTGGCAGGTGGCCAGCAACAAAAATGGCCGCCCGGCACCTTCCCTATAATTTGCGCCGCCCCGGCCACAGGTAGGCCCCCCTGACCCTGTCGGACATAGCGTACGGCGGGAAGTCATGGGGCGCTACTGAAGATTGCGGCCGGGGCGCTGCGCACGGCGATGACGTCATCGCCGGTGGCGCATAGCCACGGGGCGCTAACGGTTACTGCTGCCGCTAACCTCCCGCTGAATTTCGCGGGAGGCGTTGGCGGCGCAGCGCCCAGGTGCTAGTTGCTTTGCGCCCCGTTGGCACCCTCTTAGGGCGCTAACGGGAGGCGCAAAGCAACCGAATTTTTAGGCCTTGATTTCCTAACCAAAGATTTGTGAAACAGTTGGGGCTAGTTGAGACCTCCAAGTTGCATCTTTTTTAAATAGCTGATCACAGAAGAATTGGTCTGTCACAGACTAAGTAGGATTTAAAAAGTACAAAAGTGGGCTTTGCATCTTACTTTAAAATGTAGATGCTGACATTGCTTTTAGTAACTAAAACAAAGGATGGCAGCGTTAAACTCTCTGAAGATATGCATGTTACAGAAAAGTAACCATGTGGAAATAGCCATCTTTGTACAATTTGAAATGGAGCCAAATTTGGCCTTATCCTCTGACTTAATAATCCAATTTTTTTTGTTTTTACTACTGCGCACTAGAGGCAAAAATAAAACTGTCTACTTCAGATTCAAAATACCTTTTGGCATTTAAAAATGTTTTCGTTAACAGTAAAGCAATTATTCCTCTAACTGTTTTGGTAAGTTTTCCTTGAGGCTCTGCAGCATATGCCACAATGTTATTAACTCTCAGGGTTGCCAAAGTGTTGGTTATTCTCATCATTATTTCCTGACAGTGCACCATCTGAAACTAAATGTGCTGTTCAGCTGCACTGTCATACTTGTAATGTGAGATTTGTTGCCTCTTTCCTGCACTGTGGCACCAGTGAGCTGTGGAAATTGACAGCTATAGAGATAATTTGAGCCCTTTTAGCTCATTACTGTCCTATATGACAAGTGCAGCCCAAGAATCTTCAGTTAATGTCCTTGAGCCTGGGGAAAGTGAAAATGGCAGGTTCAGGATGAATTAAATTTTAATTTAGATAGAGCGGAAAGAAAAAGTCACAAGTTCAACCTTACATAAGCCGCCTTGGTGTACCTAGCCATGGGTTAGAGAGTTTGGAAACACTGAAATATCCTGTTAGGTTTAAAATTTGTGCATTTTCATTTAATAGAAAAAATATTTCCTTCAAATTTAAAAGCTTTGACTATTGTAGAACTTCGTAGAATTATAGAACCTTTCTAAATTTAAAATTGTCTAAACAAAAAAAAAAAATTCTGGTCGGGTTCTCTTTCTTCTGCCCTGCATCTTCTCCCCCTCCGCCCCACCCAGCAGACACACAGGTTTTAATCTTATCACGTAGCTGATCGCATTAGGTGTATGATTCTTAAAAAACACACAATGCTGACAGGTACCTTGGGTATCTTAATGGAGCAGAATGGTAGAAGCCTCTTTACAATGGTCATCAATGTGGTTTAAGGCTAGAGCGGACCCATCTAATGACTTCAATTTATCTATTCTTTTCTACACCAAAAGAAGTGATAGAAGAGCATCTAGGGGCAGAAAATATAATAAATAGTCAGCATGGCTTTTGAAAAACTAAGTCATGCTTAACTAACCTGATTGAATTCTTTGAAGAGGCAATGGAAAGTGTAGACAAGGGGTAATGTAGTAGATGTCTAATACTTGGATTTTCAAAAGGCCTTCGATAAGGTACCACACGATAGGCTCATGACCAAAGGTTAGGGCATTAGGAGTCGGGACAAATAGCTGAATGGATAGCAAATTGGTTAAAAAATAGAAACCATAGAGATGGAGTAAAGGTTAGGGGGGCTAAATTCAGTTGATTTGCGCATCCCGTTAGCGAGAGCGCTAACGGGGCTCAAATCAACTAGCGCCAGGGCACGGCGCTGCTAATGCCTCCTGCGAAATCCAGCGGGAGGTTAGCGGCGGCACTAACCGTTCGCGCCGCGTGGCGCTGCGCCGCCGGCGATGACGTCATCGGCGTGCGCAGCACCCCGCTCGCGCCCCGGCTGTAATATTGGGTGGCGCCCCCCCCGACTTACCGCCAGACGCTATGTCTGACGGGGTCAGGGGGGCCTACCTGCGGCCGGGGCGGCACTAGTTAATGGGGAGGTGGCGGGCGGCCATTTTTGTTGCTGGCCGCCTGCCAGCACCTGCGCCCGTTGCTGTCCCCGGCCCCCGTGTTTGCCGGCACTCCCGATCTCTGGTGGACCAGCTGGGCGCTGGGACGCGCTGTGCTAGGCCCCTCCCCTTTACGAAGGGGAGGAAGACCTGCGGCACATAGCGCCGCGATATTGGCTCGCAGCGCCCCAAGAGGGATGCGGGGCGCTTCCAGTTGCGCCCCTCCTCCTTCTTGGCGCTACCTGGGAAAATCGACCGCGGGGGCGCTAACTCTTTCGGGGTGTTAAAATTAGCGCTGGGGCGCTACCTAATTTTTACCCCCAGTTTTTCAGATTGGAGGAAGATAGAAAGCAGTGTTGCACAAGGATCCGTGCTGAGAGCACTGTTGTTCATCGTTTACATTAATGATTTGGACTTAGGAACAAGTAACTCAATATCAAAATTTGCAGATGATCCCAAACTGGGAGGCATAGCTAGCAGTGAGGAAGAATGCAACATAATACAAGAAGATATTAGAAAACGTGCAGACTGGGCAGTTAAGTGGAAAATGAACTTTAACATAGATAAATGAGAGATGATGCAGATTGGTAGGAAAAATAGAAACATCATCTACACCATTAGAAAATAAGAAACTGAATGGGGTAGAAGAGCAAAGGGACCCAGGGATACAGGTGAACAAATCATTAAAAGCAGAGCATAGGTCAGCAAAGCAATTAAAAATGCTAACAAAGCACAGGGATTTATTTTTTAGGGGTATAGAATTCAAAAGTAGTGAAGTTATGTTACACTTGTATAGGACCCTGGTCAGGCTGCACTTAGAGTATTGTGCACAGTTCTGGTCTCCATACTAAAAAAGGACAGAAGCACTGGAGAAAGTGCAAAAAGTTTTACAAGGATGGTACAAGAGCTGAGAAAAAACAGCTATCGGGAAAGATTGAACAGGTTGGGGCTTTTTTTCTTTAGAAAAGAGAAGGCTTAGAGGTGACCTGATAGAGGTCTTTAAAATTATGAATGGTTTGGACAGGATAGATGTGGAGCGAATGTTTTCACTTGTGGGAGAATCCAGAATTAGAGGCCATAATTACAAGATAGTTACTAATAAATCGAAAGGGGAAATAAGGAGAAATTTCTTTACTGAGAGAGTGGTTAGAATGTGGAACTCACTATCACAGGAAGTGGTTGAGACAAATAGCTTAGATGCTTTCAAAAGAAAACATGTTGAGTGCATGAGAGAAATGGTAATAGAAAGATATGCTGAAATGGACTGGGTCTCCCATGGGCACCATTGGGTGGCCGGTTGGCCACCCGTAAACTGTAGAGAGGGACAATCTACCTCCGGGTATCTACCTGTCATTGCCTTTTGTGATGCTGTGCATTTCCAACCTTTTACTTCAGATTATCGGAATTAGTTTTTTACCTCTACATCAACAGCAGCCTTGGCTCTTTTTGTCCAACAGGTGACTTGGCCCTTTTTCTCTCCTCCCTGTCCCCTCATACACATCTTTGGTGCTACTTTTTCAATATCAGAGAACTCTAATCTTCCAGCATATGTGTATTAGTAGGCCACTGTGAGGACTCATTACATCAATGCAGTTTCACTCCATTATACTGCATTCTGTTATGTGATTGCCTGTTAACTTACAAAGTTCTGAGACAGGACAAATGAAGGAAAGTCTCTGATTAATAACAATTTACAGGAAGTGGGAGCAAATTTACTATCCTTTCAAGCCTGTAAACAAATCTTACACCTAGGTCCAAGCCATTTGTTCCTGCAAGGCTGAATTTGTGATGAATTTTGAAAGGTGTCTTCTTGAGGTTGACATAAAATTCCTTGTGCAATGAAAAATAAAAATCAGTTTCTAATGCTCCAAATGCTAAATTGATCCAATTTTTTGGCCTCCCTCTGATCATTCTCTTGCATCTGGAAAGTCTTTTTGTGGTGTAAGACTGGCTCTATTGGTGTTTATGTCCATAGTTTTGACTTTATCCAAGGATTTGGTAGCATCTCAGCAGGATCTAATCCACTGATCATTTGATGAAAGGCATAATTCTTTTGAGACTTCCAATTAAAACCAATTTCCTGCCTGGAGCCTCAATTTACAATAATCAAAATTTATCATGTCCACTTAAAGCAGCAATGATACGACCAGGTTTTGGCATGGAAAACACCAGTACTTGCATCCATTCCATGGGACAATTTTGCAAAATCCAAGATCTGAATTTATTCAATTGTAAAGAATAAAAAATAGAAAATGCTAGAAATACATAGCAGATCTGTTAGAATTGGAAAGTAAAGATATGTTAATATTTGCTGTGCATTTCCAACATTTTGGGCTCGATTTTGCCAGGCCCAAGGAGGCGGGAATGGAGGCGTGTGGGGTGTTAAAATTGCAAAAAATGCCGGGCGGGCCCGATCCCGCCTCTGAGCAATTTTCCCAAATGCGTGGTTTCTGATCCCGTCTCCGTCCCGCCTCCAAGAGGCGGGATAGGACCTTAAGGCCCTTAACAACCACTTAATTGCCTCTATAATCCCATTTTGAGAGGCCTGTCTGATTTTAACACTTTTCCGACGTGATGCTCGCCTCCTCTGAAACACGACGGTGAAACCTGGCGGTAGCACACTTGGATTGCTGACTATCAGCTGCAGGTCCACCATTAAGAAGGAGATTTGATCAATCATCATTCTGACGGAACTTTTAGCAGTCATAACCATTGTTGTGGAACTTTGGAGCCTGGAGGAGTAGTAGTGGTGGTGGTGGTACAAAAAAAATCTGGGAGCAGACTTCTGTCTCCTGCTGCTCATTTTGCCTCTAGGTCCCTCTCACAGCAAAGGCCTAAAGCTTCCCAGTCTTTGCAGACCTAAATGCAGCAGCAATGATGACATCATCAGAGTCGACTTTCAGACTGAAAAAACTAATTGGGTCATGGGTTCCCACATGCTGGAACCCAATCCAATTAGGGGAAAATCGAATAATTCTCCACATCCAATTGGAGTCAGGTGGCTAACACGAAAAGCGGATAACATGACCCCAGCCCACCCCAATGACAAAATCAAGCCCTTATGTTTATGGGGGCGGTTTTGCCAGCCCTGGGGAGGCGGGTTTGGAGGCAGGACTGCCGGGAAAATGGCAGAATCTGCGGGTGGGTACCCATCCCGCCCCCAACCCGCCTCCGTGCCATCTTCCCAGGAGGTGGGTACCCGACCCGTGCCGAGTCCTGTCTCCTGGAGGCGGAAAGGGGATTACAGCCACTTAACTGCCTGTTAACAGGTAGTTAACAGGCAGTTAAGAGGATTATCCCCATTTTTCCATCATAGGTGCGGGCTTCCCGACGTCGGGAAACCCCGCCAGGGTCAGCGAGGCGAACAGTGGGTCTGCGGGGGTCGGAGGGGTCCATAAGTGCGCTGTGAAGGTGAGTGATGGGTGCAAGTGTGGAGAGGTAAGTATGTGAGGTGAGTGAAAAGTGATAGAAAAAGTTTCCTTACCTTTGTTTCTTCCTGCAGGCTTCAATCGTTGGGGATCCGGAGGCTCCGGCATCTCAATGGCAGAGATGACAGATGGCTACTGCATTCTCCGATGCAACAGCCATCTGCTTTCTGCTCACAAAACAAGAACTCACCAAACAACAGAGAATGTCAGTGTTTTGACAGCTTCTCAAAGCTGTCAAACGATGATAATTCATCTGTCAAAAATTTTTGACAGATGAAACGTCATATGCTGACGTTTTCTGTAACCGGCTTCCCCTTAATTGGCCTGCTAAGCCCACTGGGCGGGCTTAACAAGGTCAATCAAGGGAAAATAGCGTGGGTTGGCTACAAGTCGATGGAGGCGGGACTAAAACCCGACAAGCAGCAGTCCCGCCTCCAACGCGCCCCCATTGGCAAAATCACCCCCTTTATTTCACATTTAAAGCGTTTGCAGCTTTTTTTTCCCTCTTTACTGGAGAATAAAGCTCTCCAACCTTAATAAACCAAAATATTTACCCTAATGCCTAATACAGTGTATAAGATGCCTTCCTTCAACATGTGCAGGGCTGTTTGTTTTCAGTGTTCTGTATTGTCAGTGTTCTGTTTCTACTGTTTTCAGTTTCATAGAAGGTCAGTGAGATCCTGCATGTGTTGAAGGATTCAGTCTGTTACTTAGATTCTAAGTGTTGTCTCTTTTGGTCAAAGCGTATATTTTGTACCTTATTTCTCTTCCCTCATTCCCATTCCATATGGGGCAGATTTTCCTGTTCCTGTGCTTGGGTGTATTGGATTGCTTGGGTGCAACACACAGAAGAAAACTGGCAGAGAGGATCACATGCTGATAAAGGCGCCTGCCTGATTTCTCTGATTGATTAATTTGATGGACAGAAAATTGGACGAGTTCCGTTGCAGGCGTGCAGTCATTCTGGCTGATTTTCCTCTATGCACTCCGCCCAGGCCCAGGAACAGGAAAATCTGTCTTTATATATCAAGTGAGCACGCATGGCACAAATTTCTTAAAGTATAATGTTCCTATTTAGTAGTTTCTAATTTTAAAAAAAAGTTCATAATCCTACAAAATCTTTACCCACATTTCTAATTCAGATTATAAAATACCTTCCTTAGATATGTGCAGAGTTGCTTATTTTCACATTGACCAAGTAAAGCCTTCCATGAGGTGATGTCTTTATCCTAATGGTATGGAGTTTGAAACCTTTTTCCCCTCAAAGAATGGAGATCATATCTGCAATAGACAATTGAACATTTTATAAAATGAACTGAAGTATATTGTTTTTATGTCTCTTAAATATAGGGGACAATATGATTTATACACCTACTTTTATTATCGCTCTTGCTGTGACATATCTGAGTACCATTTGTAACAATTTGCCTCTTTGTAATTATGTAGTTTTAATTTGTACATGCAATTCCTTATAAAATCAATACTAAAACATGATTGCAGAGTTGTCAGTGTTAAACAAGTAGTGTTTCAGAGTTTATTCTAATAATTTTTGGGTGTCCTTTAGCTATTGACTTGAAGAATGGTTCTGGAGAGCTGTACAAGGGAGCAGCACGATGTCAGGCTGATACTACCATTACACTGTCTGATGAAGATTTCATACAAGTGGTATCAGGAAAGCTTAATCCTCAAAAGGTAAATACATTTTGTAAATATAAATTGTAATAAAAAGTAGGAAACTTTTTGAGGTGCAAGATGTCTTGAACCTATATCAACACAAAATGGCCCTGATTTTTCTCCCTCTCCCCTTGCCCCAGTATGTCGGACAATGCAATTTTATAAGTGCCCAAGTTGGCCATATTTTGGTGCTCGCTCCAAATTGGAGGAGGGAAGTTGTGCTGGCACAAGTTTTAATGGCCTGTTGCAGTGTAAATTCCCAGTATTTTTGGGGCCTGCTGGTTGCTGTCAGAAACAACAACCAGATAGGCTACAGCACAAAGAATTAAAAACTTTTCTTGCCTGAGCTAAATGGATGTTGCTGGTTAACCCTTTACAGATCTCAGATCTGAAGGGAATAGCCCCTGCAACAATTAACCTCCAGTCTGCTTTGATGGACTTTGAGAGGCTTTGAAGAAACCTTGGATTGATACAGGAGGCTTTACGATATCACTCCTGCATCAGGTACATACAATTTGAATGCTCCTGCCTGTTGCGATCCTCACAAGGTTTGTGCTGATCATACAGCCTTTATAGCACAAGAAAATCTAAAATATTGCAATATATTTTAAAAACAAAACATATTAAAGAAAGCTAGGATTTTCACCCTACAGCGACAATTTTGAATTTCCTTTAAAAACTTCTTTGTAAGTCTATGTACAGTCAGTGTAATATTGGCCTGTAATTTGCGGTCAGTGGCGATGTGACGGCGATCGCCGCTAACTTCGAAGAAAGCTGCCCCAGTGATCTCGTGATCTCTGTGGCGAGAACTTTAGCTTCCTCGATGTGTAATTGATTGTAGCGCTGTCAAAAGGGGATTCCTAACGTCGCGCAGCAGTGATGTCACCAAGCTGTCGAAGCAGCCAATCACATTGAAGAATTCTCACAGACAGCAAACAAAGAAATGAAAAGCATTGATTTTCTGCACTTTAAAAAAATGTTAGCGAGCAAAATAAAGATTGGGACATACACATGGCGTTAAGGTAGAAGCTGAAATATCATGAACAAACTTTTAAAAAATATATTTTTTTAAAAACCTAGTAATTTTTATCATCATGGAGAAATTTGACATTCCACAAATAAAGGATTAGTCTTTCAGGGCCAGAACGTTTGTGTACCAGTTGTGTACGCTGTTAAAACCCAAGTTACACCTATTCCAACAAGGCTTAACATTTAATGAGGTGTTTAACAGTGATATTAGCACGGTAAAGCTCAAGTTTTTCTCAGTTCCACTGATTGCCGGATGTGGTGGCGGGGGCTGGGTGGTGGGGGGAGATCCACAGCGCAGTGCAGGAGCAGTGAATGACTGACCGCAACTTCAAGATTTCCGTGTTTAGCTGCGCGTGCGCTAAATCCTGAAGTTACGGTCAGTTACTGAGGGGTAGTGGCGGCAAACGCTGACAGTTCGCCATCATCACCCACCGTAAAATCCCGGCCAAGATATTTCTGAAGGGGCAAAATATTTCTGAATCTGAGAAGATGTTAGTTTTGTGTTTTGCCATTTTCCAGACTGCATTTAAACATCCAAGATTAACTTACTTAAAAAGAGAAACCTGCTTCTTCATTTTTAAATGGAAGCAGAGAGCTGCAAGTTGTCCGACTCTCATTAAGATGATTTAAAAAAAACTCGTCAAAAAAAACTGCAGATAACTATTCCATTTCATCTGTGTGATTAATGTTGTTGCTAAAATATTTACAGTATATTGCAATAGTGGAAGTAAGGAAAAAATGTCTAAAATTTCTTAGAGCCATCTAGTCAACTAAATTCTATTTTTCGATTGGATGTTGCAATTTTTTAGCTTTTGTAAGTTGTTCCAAGGTATTAGTCAGACACGTGGAGCTTTATTTGGTAACACTGGGGGGAGAGTTGTTTCACATAATGTCAGTGAAGCTATTAAAGCACTCACTGCATTGCTTAGTCCCGATGGACAAACTTTTCAAAAGAAAGAATGTAGAGTACATTTCAAATGCATGATTCAGTGTTTATACTTTGTATAGGCAGAAGGCACTGTGGAGCACTGGACTACTAAATTTATTCATCTGATGGGCAAATTCTGTATATTCAGGTCATTTCATATGTGGAATAAATTTAGTATTGTTTCCAATTATTTATACCTCATACGGAAATAGGAAAAATTGGCATGCAAAACAGAGGAAAATCAGAACTAAGATGTTAATTTCCTATTATTTTGTGTGATACCTCCTTGAATTGTCATGTTTTTATTTTTACAGGCTTTCTTTGCAGGCAAGCTGAAAGTTACGGGGAATATCATGCTCAGCCAGAAACTTGAACTAATCCTCAAAGATCATGCAAAACTATGAGAGGATAAGATAATCATGACTTCTGAGTACATGAATCCTACTTGCAGAATCACCCAAAAAGCTTTGACTAATACATCATAAAAATTGTTACTCTTTAGAAATGGTAATATTGTGATTTCTTAAATTGTGTTCAATGTACGGCTAACTGTAAAATAATCTTAACGGCAAACTACATTTTTGTTTTTAATAAATTTGTGCAAGGTACTCACTGACAAACAATCTCCTGTCTTCATCTCAGTATCTCTTGCTTTGTCTTGGAGAAATTCAGATTGTAGTATTGCAGTGTTTATTGTTAAACCACAAGGTGATGGGCTGTCCACTCTTCTGTAATGTTTATGACTCTGTAATGGCCATGTTTTTCATAATGGGTTATATTAACTACAGTGTTCAGAACAAAGACTATTCAGTTTTCTGTATTGCAACCATTTGGGCCTTTATTCCATTGGAAAACATTGCCACTTTTGAAGAATAGAAACTGTAGGAAGAATACCCATTTATGTTGTAAATTGAGGCAGACGCTGGAGTTCAATATTCGGAGGAACCATTTACTGTTTGTTGAACTGCTCTATTTATACTCTGGGGCAATTTCTTAAATTGGAGGTAATTTGCTGCTGTCAGTATGTATGCCTCCCATCCTTCCAATTAGCAGTTTTAATTCTGATCATCTTTCTCTTCTGTGCATATTAAAATTCATGAAAAAATTGTGGATGTTGTTGCATATATGCATTTTTTAATATAAAAGCCCAATTTTTGCCCTACTAGTTTTAGCGTGGTAGAAACGGCAGATTTAAGATAAGATCATTAGGAGGTTGTATGTTTTTCCAACATGAATGTGCTAATCGAAGTCTGCCTCAACTAATACAATAGCAAAATACTGTGGATGCTGGAAGTTCGTTTGGAAGAGATGTAATGTTCCAAACAGTCTAAATAAAGGACACACATCAGGGACCAATGGAGATTGCACTTATTTAATGGGCAGACCCGATATGGAAACATCCTTCCAACTTCATTAGGATCCAGTGAATAGCATCATTGTTCATGTATTGTGAAAATATGTTGTCCAGTGAATTGCCAGCATGTTTTCTGTTTATGCCATGTGTATAAATATAAAATTGTAATTATTTTTATCAGAGAATATGTCACAACGTAGGAAGAAAAATTAGATGAAATTGTGACAGATTAAAATCGTGTGACATAATTTCAACTTTGAACCCTTCGCTCAGATAACCAAAAAAACTAATTGCCCCGATATTGACTAGGGCGGGTTCCGCGAGGGGGGTGGCAGCAGGGAAGAAAGTAAACTTGGTGGACTGGGAGGAAGCACTCCTGCTCCTGGCCCACAAGCCATGCTGTAAAGGCAAAAATAACAGAAAGCAGTTCTGACGAAGGGTCTTCGACCTGAAACGTTAACTGTTTCTCTCTCCACGGATGTTGCCTGGCCTGCTGAGTTTTTCCAGCGCTTTCTGTTGTTATTTCAGTTTTCCAGCATCCGCAGTATTTTGCTATTGTTGTGATGCTGTAAAGGCCCTTGCATTTTCCAGGAAGCAGTCCTCGCATCCCTTTAGCTGCTGGATTAAACCTGGAAGGCGCAGCCTCATTATAATATTTAAATGGCTAACCCACCTCCTGGGAACAGATTGGTTGCCTGTCCTGCCTATGTTAAAACCAGAAGTGGTCGGGTTTAAGATTTCCAAAATTTGAACATCCCACCTGTTTTTTGTGGTTAATATTATCCCCATTGGTTCTGTTCTCATGCCTTTGACTGCAGTGATTGTTTTATTTATTGGCTTGTGGTTGCTTAGGGAATGTTTGATCAGGTTTTTCTATAGTTTGTGGATGAAAGCAAAACAGCTGTTGGAGTTTAAACATTCAGCTTGTTCTGTGTTACAGTTTAAACTTTCTCCCAGGTTTTTTGTTTGAATAGCTTGGCAAGTTTCCGTAAGAACATAATATAAGAAATAGGAGCAGGAGTAGGCCATTCAGCCCTTCGAGCCTGCTTCGTCATTCAATAAGATCATGGCTGATCTTCTACTTCAACTCCACCTTCGCGCACTAACCCCATATCCCTTGATTCCCTTAGTATCCAAAAATCTATCGATCTCAGTCATGAATACACTCAACGACTGAGAATCCACAGCCCTCTTGGGTAGAGAATTCCAAAGATTCACAACCCTTTGAGTAAAGAATTTTCACCTCATCTCAGTCCTAAATGGCCGACTCCTTATTCTGAGACTGTGACCCCTAGTTCTAGACTTCCCAGCATCTACTCTGTCAAGTCCTGTAAGAATTTTATATGTTTCAATGAGATTACCTCTCATTCTTCTAAACTCTAGAGAATATAGGCCTAGTCTCCTGCATTTCTCCTCATAGGACAATCTGTCCATTCCAGAAATCAGTCTGGTGCACCTTCGTTGCACTCCCTCTATGGCAAGTATATCCTTCCTTAGGTAAGGAGACCAAAACTGTACACAGTGCTCCAGGTGTGGTCTCACCAAGGCCCTATATAATTGCAATAATACTTCTTTAATCTTGTACTCCAATCTTTTTGCAATAAAGATTAACATACTGTTTGCTTTCCTAATTGCTTGCTGCACTTGCATGTTAACTTTCAGGAATTTGTGTACAAGGACACCCAGGTCCCTCTGAATACCAACATTTCCCAATCTCTCACCATTTAAAAAATATTCTGCTTTTCTATTTTCCCCACCAAAGTGCATAACTTCACATTTCTCCACATTATATTCCATCTGCCATGGTCTTGCCCACTCACTTAACCTGGTCTATATTCCTTTGCAACCTCTTTTCATCCTCCTCATCCTCAGTATTTACAGTAGAGGAAGAGGATAGCATGCTGGAAATCCCAAGGAACCTAATATTGAATCAGGGACAGGGACTCAATAAAATTAATGTAAGTAAAATAACAGTAATGAAGAAAATAATGACACTAAAGAGTGACAAATCCCCAGGGCCAGATGGTTTCCATCCCAGGGTTTTAAAGGAAGTAGATGACCACATTGCAGATGCCCTAACTATAATCTTCCAAAGTTCTCTCGATTCAGGAACCTTTCCTTTAAATCAGAAAATTGCACATGTCACTCCGCTATTTAGGAATGGTGAGAGAGGGAAGCCATAGAACAGGGTACTTTCTAAATGGTGAAAATCTAAAAACAGTGGCGGTCCAAAGAGACTTTTGGAGGGAGGGGGGGTCTAGGTACATAGATCATTAAAATGTCATGAACAGTTACAGAAAATAATCAAAAAGACTAATGGAATGCTGGCCTTTATATCTAGAGTGCTAGAATACAAAGGGGGTAGAAGTTATGCTGCAGCTATACAAAACCCTGGTTAGACCACACCTGGAGTACTGTGAACAGTTCTGGGCACTACACCTTAGGAAGGATATATTGCCATTGGAGGGAGTGCAGCGTAGGTTTACCAGAATAATACCCGGACTCTAAGGGTTAAATCACGAGGAGAGATTACACAAATTAGGGTTGTATTCCCTAGAATTTAGAAGGTTATGGAGTGATCTGATTGAAGTTTTCAAGATATTAAGGGGAACAGATAGGGTAGATAGGGAGAAACAATTTCTACTGGTTAGGGAATCTAGGACTAGGGGGCATAGTCTAAAAATTAGAGCCAGACCTTTCAGGAGTGAAATTAGGAAACACTTCTGCACACAAAGGGTGGTAGAAGTTTGGAACTCTCTTCCGCAAACTGCAATTGATGCTGGATCAATTAATTTTAAATCTGAGATTGATAGATTTTTGTTAACCAATTAAGGGATATGGATCAAAGGAGTTAGGTTGCAGATCAGCCATGATCTCATTGAATGGCGGAAAAGGCTCAAGGGGCTAAATGGCCTACTCCTGTTCCTATGTTCCTCACAATTTACTTTCCCACCTAGCTTTGTATTGTCAGCAAACTTGGATACATTACACTTGGTCCCCTCATCTAAGTCATTTGATATAGATTGTAAATAGCTGAGGCCCAAACAATGATCCTTGCGGTACCCCACTAGTTACAGCTTGCCAATGCGAAAATGACCTGTTTATTTCTACTCTCTGTTTTCTGTCCATTAACCAATCCTCAATCCATGCTAATATATTACCCCCAATCCCATGAGCCCTCATTTTGTGTAATAACCTCTTGTGGGGCAACTTATCGAATGCTTTCTGAAAATCCAAATGCACCACATCCACTGGTTTCTCCTTGTCTACCCTGCTCAAAAATCTCTACTAGATTTGTCAAACATGATTTCGCTTTCATAAATCTGCGTTGACTCTGCCCAATTATGTTATGATTTTGTAAGTGCCCTGTTACCATATCCCAAAGATTCTAGCATTTTCCCTACTACTGATGTCCGGCTAACTGGTCTATAGTTCACTGTTTTCTCTCTTCCCTCCTTTTTTTAATAGAGGGGTTACATTTGCTACCCTCCAATCCACGGGGACTGTTCTAGAATCTAGGGAATTCTAGAAGATCAAAACCAATGCATCCACTATCTCTGTAGCCACCACTTTTAAAAGCCTAGGATGTAGACCATCAGGGGATTTGTCGGCTTTCAACATCAACATCATTGAAACAGATTATCTGGTCTTTATCACATTGCTGTTTGTGGGAGCTTGCTGTGAGCAATTTGGCTGCTTCGTTTCCTAAATTACAACAGTGACTCCACTTCAAAAGTACTTCCTTGGCTGTAAAGCACTTTGGGACGTCCGGTGGTCATGAAAGGTGCTATATAAATGCAAGTCTTTCTCTTTTTAGTTTCATTAATTTCTCCACTACTAGTTCTTTACTAATACTAATTTCTTAAGTTCCTCATTCTCAGTAGACCCTTGATTCCACACTATTTCCAGAATTTTTTTTGTCTTCTGTGAAGACAGATACAAAGTATTTGTTTAATATCTCTACCATTTCCTTATTCCCCATTATAATTTCTCCTGTCTGCATGTAAGGGACCCACGTTTACTTTGGCTAATCTCTTCCTTTTTACATACCCATAAGAAATAGGGGCAGGAGTAGGCCATTTGGCTCTTCAAGCCTGCTCCTCCATTCAATAAGATCATGGCTGATCTACCTCAACTCCACCTTCCCGCAATATATAATAAGCTTTTACAATCTATTTTTATGTCTCTCACTAGTTTACTCTCATTCTGTTTTCTCTCTATCAATTTTTTGGACCTCCTTTTGCTTAATTATAAAATCTTCCCAATACTCAGGCTTACTATTCTTTTTGGCAACATTATAAGCCTCTTTAATCTAATACTATCTTTAACTTCTCTTGTTAGCCACGGTTGGACCATTTTTCCCGTGGGGTTGTTATTCCTTAAGGGAATATATATTCATTATGAATTATTTCTTTAAAAGTTTGCATTGCTTATCTGCTGTCATATCTTTTAATCTAGTTTCCCAATTTACTTTAGCCAAATCGCCTCTAATTCCCATGTAGTTTGCTTTGTTCAGATTTAAGACCCTAGTTTTGGACTTCACTAAATCAATCTCAAACTCCATAAAATTCTGTCATATTATGAACACTGCTCCCCAGAGGCTTCTTTACTACAAGATTATTAATTAATATTTCTCATTGCACAATACTAGATCTAAAATAGCATGTTCCCTCATTGGTTCTTCAACATACTGATCGAGAAAACTATCTTGAATGAATTCCATGAATTCGTCCTCCACACTATTACTGCACATTTTGTTTGCCTAGTCTATATGAAAATGAAAGTCCCCCATGATTAATACGATAGCAAAATACTGCAGATGCTGGAAATCCAAAATAACAACAGCAAACGTTGGAAAAACTCAGCAGGCCAGGCAGCATCCGTGGAGAGAGAAACAGAGTTAACGTTTCAGGTCGAAGACCTTTCATCAGAACTGGAAAAAAGGAAATGAAATAGATTTAAAGCAAGTATAATGCTGGGAAAAGGGGGAGGGGATGAAAGAACAAAAGGGAAGGGCAGTGGTAGGATAGAAAGCAGGAGAGATTAAGAGACATTGAGAGACATTAAGAGATAATCAAGGCAAGAGGTGGTGGTAATGTGACAGGTTGAGGCTAGATGAAGTGTGAAATGTGCTGGCAGAATGAAAGACAGCTGCCAGCTTCTGGGAGGGGGAAAAAAAGGCCAAACAAAAGGGTGGATGAAAAAATAAAATAAAAATATGTATATATGTGATAGGGGTCGGGGTTATGATATGAAATTGTTGAACTCTGTTGAGTCCAGAGGGCTGTAGAGTGCCTAAACGAAAGATGAGGTGCTGTTCCTCAAGCTTACGCTGAGCTTCCGTGGAACAATGTAAGAGGCCGAGGACGGTGAGGTCAGAGTGGGAGTGGAGCGGAGAATTAAAGTGACAGGCCACCGGGAGCTCGGGGTCCCCCTTACGGACTGAACGGAGGTGTTCCGCAAAGCGGTCACCCAATCTGCGTTTGGTCTCCCCAATGTAGAGGAGACCACATCGTGAGCAGCGACATCCGCGACTCTTCCTCCGCCCTCCGCCACCTGAACAGTTTCCAGTTTCCCGGCCCCAACTGCCTCCTTTTCACTATGGGTGTACAATCCCTCTACACCTCCATCCCCCACCAGGATGGCCTGAGGGTGCTCCGCTTCTTCCTTGAACAGAGGCCCAACCAGTCCCCATCCACCACCACGCTCCTCCACCTGGCTGAACTTGTTCTCACATTGAACAACTTCTCCTTTGACTCCACTCATTTCCTCCAAATCAAAGGTGTTGCAATGGGTACCCGCATGGGTCCTAGCTATGCCTGCCTTTTTGTGGGATATGTGGAACACTCTTTGTTCCAGTCCTACTCGGGTCCCCTCCCTCACCTCTTTTTCCAGTACTCTCGCCCTGAACTAGATAATTTCATTCACTATGCTTCCAATTTCCACCCTTCCCTCACCTTCACATGGTCCATCTCCGACTCTTCCCTTCCCTTCCTCGACTTCTCCGTCTCCATCTCTGGGGATAGGTTATTGACTAACATTCACGACAAGCCCACTGACTCCCATAGCTACCTGGACTACACTTCCTCCCACCCCGCCTCCTGTAAGGGCTCTATTCCATTCTCCCAGTTTCTCCGTCTCCGCCGCATCTGCTCTGACGATGCCACCTTCCATACCAGTGCTTCCGACATGTCTTCCTTTTTCCTCAACCGAGGATTCCCCTCTACTGTGGTTGACACGGCCCTCGACTGTGTCCGTTCTATCTCCTGCACTTCTGCCCTCACCCCTGCCCCTCCCTCCCATAACCACGATAGAGTTCCCCTTGTCCTCACCTTTCACCCCACCAGCCTCCACATTCAACGGATCATCCTCCGCCATTTTCGCCACCTCCAGCGTGATCCCACCACCAAACGTATCTTCCCCTCACCTCCCCTTTCAGCATTCCGCAGGGACCGCTCCCTCTGCGACACCCTAGTCCACTCCTCTACCACCCCTAGCACCCCTTCCCCTTCGCCCGGCACCTTCCCGTGCAAGCGCAGGAGATGCAACACATGCCCTTATACCTCCCCCCTTCCCACTGTCCAGGGCCCCAAACACCCCTTCCAGGTGAAACAGCGATTTATTTGTACTTCCTGCAATTTAGTATACTGTATTCGCTGCTCACGATGTGGTCTCCTCTACATTGGGGAGACAAAACGCAGATTGGGTGACCGCTTTGCGGAACACCTCCGTTCAGTCCGTAAGGGGGACCCCGAGCTCCCGGTGGCCTGTCACTTTAATTCTCCGCTTCACTCCCACTCTGACCTCACCGTCCTCGGCCTCTTGCATTGTTCCACGGAAGCTCAGCGTAAGCTTGAGGAACAGCACCTCAACATAGAGTTCAACAATTTCAAATCATCCACCCTTTTGTTTGGCCTTTTTTTCCCTCCCAGAAGCTGGCAGCTGTCCTTCATTCTGCCAGCGCATTTCACACTTCATCTAGCCTCAACCTGTCACATTACCACCTCCTCTTGCCTTGATTATCTCTTAATGTCTCTCAATGTCTCTTAATCTCTCCTGCTTTCTATCCTATCATTGACCTTCCCTTTTGTTCTTTCATCCCCTCCCCCTTTTCCCAGCATTATACTTGCTTTAAATCTATTTCATTTCCTGCTTTTTTCCCGTTCTGACGAAAGGTCTTCGACCTGAAACGTTAGCTCTGTTTCTCTCTCCACGGATGCTGCCTGGCCTGCTGAGTTTTTCCAGCATTTTCTGTTGTTATTTCGGGTCCCTCATGATTACTGTGTTACCCTTTTACATGCACCTCTAATTTTCTGATTTGTACTGTGCCTGACACTACAATTACTGTTAGGTGGCCTATAAACTACCCCACCAGTGTTTTCTGCCTCTTGTTGACTGTGTCTCTTACAAGCTGAACCCTGTGTTTTTTATTCTCTGTTGCATTGCGTTGGCACAGGCCAGGGGACTGGCATTGTTTATCAGAATAAAATTTGCTACCTTCCAATCCACGGGGACCGTTCTAGAATCTAGGGAATTCTGGAAGATCAAAACCAATGCATCCACTATCTCCGTAGCCAGCTCTTCAAGATTAAAATGACTCAGAGAAGCAAAAACATAGGCAAGATACTATACAGCACAATCAGTACTATCCACTGCATGCAATTGTAGATTTTGTTAAAATCCGTAAAGACATAGCAGTTTGCAGCACAGGAGCAGGCCATCAGAACATTGTTTCTGTGCTGGCTCTTGCTAAAGCAGTCCGGAGCTATTCCTGCTACCCTGCTCTCTCCATATAGCTCCACATCTTTGCATCAAATACTTACCACTTTTCCTTTAAAGATGCAGTGGTCTTAGCTTTAACCATTCAATGTGGCAAACTATCTCATACTCCAACAACCTTCTGCACAAGGACATTTCTCCTAACCCCTCTCCTCACTCTTGTTGACTCCTCATCTCGAACTCTTTGACTGGAAAAAAAGTTTTGTCCCAGTCTGCAGCGTGCGCCCCACCCGGCACGATCAAATTTGTAGGCCATAGCGTTTTAATCTAAGTCAACAATGAGATAATGATCTGCAACTGCATTTCCTCACATGACAGCATGCTTACTTTAACACCTGACAATAATTAGAAAATCCATTTTCGTGTGCATAATCATACAAATAACAAATCCCATTCAGTCAGAGAGAGTTCTCTAATTTTGAGTCAGGCCAAGTGCTTCCAAGCAGCCATTCCAGTTTTTATTAACTGGAGTCTACTTTAGAACAGGGTTACCACCATTTAACAGGACAAACATCTTACTTGAATCACATTGGCCCAGAAATTAAAGACTGAGTGTTGACGCGGGGGTAAGGCTTCCCCGCGATCTCTCACTCCGCGTTGGCTTTTTCAGATCCAGCTCGCACGAACTTGATGTTCTAGACATCAGCTGGGCAGTGCTTGCGTATCCCACCGGCGTAGTGAATTCGTGCGAGCTGTGGGATCACGTGACTCAGTTAGAGCCAATGGCAGCACACCATCTTCCATTCATAAGTTTCACATACCTGCTGTGAAAGCTATGAATCTTACACACCCCCAAAATAACAGCTAAACCTCAATTAAATTTAAAAAAAAACCCATCACATTAATAAAATAAGTATAGTTAAATAAATTAACCATTTTAAATAAAAAATTAAATTTTTGAAAAAATTTAAAATCTTTTAAAAAGTTATAAAAATAAACTTACCTGTCTTTAAAGTCTCTAAAAAAGATATACCTGTTAAAAAAAATTCAAAATAATACTTAATTCACTACTTACCTTGTTAAAAGTGGGTCTTACTCCTCCTTTTTTCATTTCTAAAATCTTCCGTCCTTACCTGCGCGTCCAAAGCACTAAGTGCACAGCGTGCGCGCAGCCTGTAGCGCGCACGCGGTGCACCGAGGAACCGCCCCCTTTTCCAAAAACCAAGTGCCGGTTTTCAGCGCATGCGCAGTGCATGCAGAAAACCGGCAATTGGTGACAGAATACGCGAGAGTACACAGTGCGTACTCTCGCGTCGCGGTACTAATTTTTGGGCCATTCTTTTATACTGTTATGCAGAATTGAAATAGTTCTGTAAAAACTGTTTACAAAGGAAATTTTTCTACATTGTGATTTATAGTTACAAATGGAGCCAAAATAGTTATCCCCCCCTTCAGAATTTGCTTCTTGTTTTGACTTCAAATGAATTATAAAACATTGTTGGCTCCATGGGATAAACTGGAATATTACAAAACTGGATGTATCCAAAATAAAGTAGTGGTACAGAAGATCAACAAGGTAAATAAAATGGGCTGGAATTTTCCTTACCTGAGTGGTGCGGGTGGTCAGCGTGGCGGGTCGCGACCCCGTTGTTGCTTCCATGCCGCTGCAGAAATCGACTTTGCGCTAATGGGGCCTATTAAGCCCGCGTTGCCTGTTACCCGGCCCTATTAAATGGTGCGGGTCTGATGACATCCATGACGTGTTTTCAGCTGGGATATTTAAAGGAGCCATGGCCACATTGCATTTGAAGGTTCATCTAGGAGTATGCAGGCAGCACACTGGAGGTTTTGATTGCTCCAAACACTTTGAGAAATGACTGCACAGAAGCAGAGGGTTGCACCCAGGTTCTCCAATGACTCCTTCCATATGCTTGTGGAGGGAGTCAGAGCACGCAGGGAGGTCCTCTTTCCTTCAAATGGGTGGAAGAGACCTCCCCAGGAGACAAAAAGAGCCAGGATCCAAATTGCAGAGGAGGTGAACAGGAGGGATGTGTTCAGGAGGAGCTGGGTGCAGTGCCGGAAATGTTTCGATGATCTCATTAGATCAGGAAAAGTGAGTACAAAGCCACAGTCCGCTTCATCCTGCTGTGCCTCTCATCACATCCCCATCACTCTGCCTTCCCAACCCTACTCCTGCACATTCTACATTCTTACACCAAATTACCTTGCACGTCCATCCATCCCTCTCTATCTGCATTATCACTTCCCCATTTCACTAGCCATCCCTCACACTCATCCTCATCCTAATGCAATCATATCGACTAACAACACACAAGGAGGCCACTTGGCATTGTCACCCCAATCCATCATAGTCTCCCTCTAAAGATGTAACCCATCCATTCCTTACACTTATTCCATCATTCACACTCAATCATCTCTTCTTTCCCTCCTTGCAGGAAAAGAGAGCCCACAATGAGAGGGAGAGGGAGAGAACTGCAGGTGGGCCTCCATCATTTGCCGGCCTCCATCATTTGCCACCCTCACAACAGCAGAGGAGGCTGTGTTAGAAGTATCGGGAGTGGCTGAGCAGCTGGAGGTGGGAAAAAGAGAGAGGGGGCATCTCAGCAACCTGGTGACAGAATTACAGATCATACAGCTACATGGCATACATCAGTCACTCATATGGGGACTGATGTCATCAGCCACTGAATGGTCATAATGGTATCTGTACCCATTCTTTATATGGCATATCTAACTCATCTCTTTATTCTCACACAGGTCCATCAAGAGCCCCCCCACCCCCTGCCACTGTCCAGGAGGAATAGGAAGATGACTCTTCAGAGGAGCCTCCAGCCTCTGAGGGTGCAGCGTCACCAGACATAAGCACACCCAGCACCAGTGCAGAGATGCACACCTTGGTGGGTACCACGTGAGATAGAGTAGTTTTGTCATCTGGTCTGTCACAAGTGAGCAAGAGCAGATGGTGGAGACGGGGACAGCAGTGGAGACTCCTCACTGGAGGGTGCAGGACGCTCCCAGCTCTGCTCAGCTGTATGCAGACGCTGAGCCTCGGGGGCCATCCAGAAAGAGGGCAATCCTGGAGGTGCAGGAAGAAGTGCAGGGGGTTCTGACAGATTTTGCGACTGCGATGTCTGCAAATGTTCAGAGACTGGAGGAGTCCATCTCCAACATGAGCACCACCGTGTCGCAGGCGATGGCGACTGTAGGTTCTTCCATGGATAGGATGGCCACCTGCATGGAGCAGCTAATGCGCCACTCACAGGAACACATGGGCTATGACTTTGCCTACCAAGGCTGGTCCAGAGCGGTCGGGGTCGGTGGCGGGGTGCAACCTCGCTGCTGGCTCAATCCCGCTCTGTGAAAAGAATGTTACGCTGATTGGGCTTGTTAAGCCCGCCCAGCAAATTTGCCGGCCAATTGAAGGAAGCGGTTCTGATGATGTCACTTGATGACGCGTCCTCAGCCATTTTCCTTAAAGGGACCATGCGCAAATTGATTTTGACAGTTCAGTTGTCAGTGTTCTACAGCATTGAGTTGCTGCAAACACTGACAAGCACTGCACAGAGGTGTACACCTGCACCCAGGCTCTCCCATGACTCCCTCCCTATGCTTAGGGAGGGAGACATAGCATGCAGGGAGGTTCTCTTCCTTTGCCATGGACGGAAGACACCTCCCCAGGAGATCACGCAGCCTGGTTGCACATTGCACAGGAGGACACAAGCAGGGATGTCGTCAGGAGGACCAGGCTGCAGTGGTGCAAACCTTTCAATGATCTCAGTAGATCACGAAATGTTACTACAAAGCCACACTCAACCTCATCCTGCTGTGCCTCTCATCACATCCCCATCACTCTGCCTTCCCTACCCTACTCCTGCACATCCTTACACCAACTTACCTTGCACCTGCACCCCACCCTCTCTATCTACATTATCACTTCCCCATCTCAATAGCCACCCCTCACACTCACCCTCATCCTCGTCTAATCATATCGACTAACAACACACAAGGGTAGGCACTTGGGTGTTTTAGCCAATGTTCATGTGAAGTTTCTGTTAATGTGCTGTCAACATTGAAATCTTTATTTTCAACACTTTGAGGGAGAAATTCATTATAGCCCCTTTTGGGGCATTAACTTTTAAAAGTTGAAAAAATTAGCGCCAAGCACTAATGTTTTTCAACTTTTATAAAATTTGGTTTTGCGCTCAAGGAAGGAAGTGGAGCGCTAAATCAAGCACTCCACTTCCTTCCTGGAGTGTAACAGGCAGCAGGCGGGGCGGTAGGTGTGCAGCGCTGCCGCGTTGGAAGGCTCCTTCCCTCCCTTAAAGGGAAGGGCCATCACTGCAGGCTCTGCAAGGGCAAAATTTACCTGGTCTCCGACGGCAGTTGCGTTCCGGTCCGATCAGCACGCTGCACTGCAATAGAGTGCCGGGCTGATCAAGCGCTGGGGAAAAAAAGCAAAAACAACAGAGAAAGGAACATTTCAGTACCTTGGCCACCTCGCCTTTAAGTTTCGCCCCCGAAGCACCCGGCCTCCTGATGAATGCCTCCTGCAGCTGCCGGTGTTTTCGCCTGGCGATGCTGCAGGGAGTGAAACCGAAGTTCGGGTCTGGGGCGCTACCGGGGCGATGCGCATGGTGATGACATCACGATCTTCGGGCAAAGGAGATCGGGGTGCAATGCCATACCGCCACTGCAAACCTCCTGCTGAATTTAGCGGGAGGCAATATTCTTGCCGTGCCAGGGTGGTAAGTGGTTGGCGCCCTGTTATCGTCCCCCAGAGGTGCTAATGAGAGGCACTAACCAGTCGAATTTCTAGCCCTTTGCTTTCTTGGACAGGTTTGTGTGCACCTTTGGAAGTGGCTTAGTGAGTTGCAGTGAATGGTGAGACATAATGGTACCCCCCGCAATGGCGATGAGTGTGAAAGGAATGGCTTGGGCATTGTAGGGATGCTTTATGGTATTAGAAACATAGAAACATAGAAACATAGAAAATAGGTGCAGGAGTAGACCATTCGGTCCTTCGAGCCTGCACCGCCATTTAATGCGTTCATGGCTGAACATGCTACCTCAGTATCCCATTCCTGCTTTCTCGCCATACCCCTTGATCCCCCTAGTTGTGAGTATTATATCTAACTCCCTTTTGAATATATTTAGCGAACTGGCCTCAACAACCTTCTGTGGTAGAGAATTCCACAGATTCACCACTCTCTGGGTGAAGAAGTTCCTCCTCATCTCAGTCTTAAATGGCTTCCCCTTTATCCTTAGACTGTGACCCCTGGTTTTAGTTTTCCCTAACATTGGAAACATTCTGCCCGCATCTAATTTGTCTAAACCAGTCAGGATTTTAAACGTCTCTATAAGATCCCCCCTCATTCTTCTGAACTCCAGAGGATACAAGTTCAGTTGATCCAGTCTTTCTTGATATGTCAGTCTGGCCATCCCAGGAATCAATCTAGTGAACCTTCGTTGCACTCCCTCAATAGCAAGAATGTCCTTCCTCAAGTTAGGAGACCAAAACTGCACACAATACTCCAGGTGTGGCCTCACCAAGGCCCTGTACAACTGTAGCATCACCTCCCTACTCCTGTACTCAAATCCCCTTGCTATGAAGGCCATCATGCCATTTGCTTTCTTGACTGCCTGCTGCACTTGCCTTCCCACCTTCAGTGACTGATGTACCATGACGCCTAGGTCTCGTTGCACCTCCCCTTTCCCTAATCTGCCACCATTCAGGTAATAGTCTGCCTCCCTATTTTTACCACCAAAGTGGATAACCTCACATTTATCCACATTGTACTTCATCTGCCATACATTTGCCCATTCACCCAACCTGTCCAAGTCACTCTGTAGCCTCCTAGCGTCCTCCTCATTGTTCACACTGCCTCCCAATTTAGTGTCATCCGCAAATTTGGAGATATTACAATTAATCCCTTCGTCCAAATCATTAATATATAATGTAAACAGCTGGGGTCCCAGCACCGAACCCTGCGGTACCCCGCTGGTCACTGCCTGCCATTCTGAAAAGTACCCATTTACTCCTACTCTTTGTTTCCTGTGTGCCAACCAGTTCTGTGGGGTGGGGTGGTGCCAACCTGGCGCATCATGTGGCAGCCAGGGTGTACAGCGTCAAGTGAAATAAATGTGGCCATGGTGAGGCCATCCCTGGCATCCCGGGCAGCAATGTGGTTGGGTGCTGATGCCCTGTGTCCTGTCCAGCACCAGCTGATTGCGGAGAAAGTTGTTGTTGGTGCTGCTGGTGTGCCTGGTGCTGCTGGTGTTGGAGCTGATTGTGGTGGGATTAGGAGAACCAAGGTGAGATTTTTTCAAGGGCACCGATGCTGATGGAATAGATGGCAGGTGAGGTTGAGATGACAGAAGCAATCTGTCAATGGTGAGAGAGGTTGTTCCAATGAGGTGACACTGCATAGAGAGTTTGCTCCAAACACTTGCTAGCTGCATAAAGCTCAATCTGGCTTCCAAATGCAGTGAGCAACAGCTTCTAACCTTGCAAAATGAAGACCTATGAAATGGGAGCTTTTATAGACCATTTGCAGCTGTCAAGCTTAGAAATCATCACATGCTGACACAACACACGACCTCCTTACCTGACGTGATCCCCGAGCAGCGGGGAAGCTGTTGGCGAACTCTAAAAATCTAAAGGTAAGCTTAAAATACTATTTAATTGCCTCTTAACAATCCAGCTAATGATCTAAATTGCCTCTCCTGCCGCTTGGTGTCGGGTCTGTTCAGCGATGACAGACCCAACATCTGGGAGACTAGCGTGGAGGCGGGTTGACAGCGGGTTCCCTACCTGCTGTCAAATAAATACATTTTCCCAGCTGACCCGCCACCAAACGTGTCCCCGGACCCCCCAAAAAATTCCGGCCATGGTCTTTATGGAGAATAGATGACTATCTATGGAGAATAGATGGCAGAGGCTCATAGACCTCCTGTCTAGGAAGGATGTCAGTGTAGACGTGGGTCCTCATGGCCCCACTGATGTGTAGTAAGGTGCTCTCCAGCTACTTGCTAGCAGGGAAGTGCAGGTGGCCCATGAGAGGGATGAAGGTGAGAGGGGACATGGAAGTGTGGGCTCCTCTCAAAATGCTTACACTTCTCCCCCATTGCCACCCCCTCAGTCAGAGACCCAGATGCCTCCTCGGATCGCGATGGCCGAGCCTGCCCCTGCACAGTCGCAGGAGGAGCAGACTTTGGCGGGGCCATCACAGGCTCCAAAGCCCAGAGGACATCCGCCAAGGGTGTCTAAACAGTCGCAGCAGGGAAGTGAGCAGGTGCCTCTACCTCTGCTGAAGCCACAGGGGTAGCACCTCGTAGAAGAACGTGGAAGAGAAAGATTCACAAGGGTAGCCATTCGGGTGTTTTATTCAATGTTAATGTCAAGTTTCCGTTAGTGTCATGTCAACCTTTGTTTTCACCACTTTCCTGTCTTGGACAAATTTGTGTGCACTTTTGGAAGTGGCTTAGTGAGTTGCAGTGAATAGTGAGATGTTAAGGTACCTCCAGCAATGGTGGTCATTGTAGGGTCCTTTATGGTGTTGCTGTGGGGTGGTGCCAACCTGGCACAGCATGTGGCAGCCATATGGGTGTACTGCGTAAAGTTAAGTAAATCTGGCCATGATGAGGCCATCCCTGGCCTCCCGGGCAGCAATGTGCTCGGGTGCTGGTGGGATCTGGGCCGCAAGTTCCTCCAGCTCCTGCTCCTCCTTGTCTTCCAGCTGATGCTCCTCCTCCTCCTCCTGCTCCTCTTCCTCTGAAGAGGCTGTGTGCTCAGTCTTGCTCCTCATGCAGCGCTAATCCTTGCTGCTGCGCTATGTTGTGCAGGACACAGCAGACCACGACGATTCTGGAGACCCTGGCTGGTGCGTACTGAAGGGCTCCTCCAGATCTGTCAAGGCATATGAAGCGCATTTTCAGCATGCCTATTGCCTGCTCTATGACACATCTGGTGGAAATGTGGCTTTCATTATATCTCTCCTCGGCCTCAGTACTTGGCCCCTCAAGGGTGTCATGAGCCATGTCTTCAGTGGATAGCCCTTATCTCCAAGTAGCCAGCCGGAAAGTCTGTTTGGAGGAGCGAAGAGCTGAGGGAGGGTGGACTGGCGAAGGACGAAAGAGTCATGGCAGCTGCCAGGGAATTTGGCACACACATGCATGATGATCTTCCTATGTTTGCAGATGAGCTGCACATTGAGGGAGTGGAAGCCCTTGCGGTTGACAAAGACTCCTGGGTTATGATGGGGTGCCCTGATGGCCACATGTGTGCAGTCGATGATGCCCTGCACCCGTGGGAAGCTAGCCAGAGTGGCAAAGCCGAGCACCCGCTCAGTAACATTGGCTTCATCAGTGTGATGCATCTGTGGGTGGCCGACTGCGAGATGCTGCAAATGTCTGCTGCAGATCCCTGGAAGGAGCCTGAGGTGAAGAAGTTGAGGGCGCTGGTATGGCATGTCCACCCACTCCTCTGGGCTGCGGGTCTTTCTCGAACAATGTGCAAATGTTTGCGATGACCTGGCGCGATAGCCTGAGCCTCCTTTGGCACTGCTGCTCCGTCATATTGAGGATATGACTCTGCCTGTATACCCTGTGTTGGGGGTACCGCCTCCAGTGCCATGCAGCCCTGCGCTGATGCCCTCTGTCCTATACAGCATCAGGGGGTTGAGGGGAAGGTTTAGTGGTGGTGATGTTGGTGTTGCTTGTGTGCCTGGTGCTGCTGGTGTTGGGGCTCATCGTGGTTCGATTCTGAGGACCAAGGTGAGACAGTATAAACGGCACCCATGCTGATGGAATAGTTGGCAGGTCAAGTAGAGATGAGAGAAGCAATCTGTCAATGGTGTGATAGGTTCTACCAATGAGGTGAGACTGGATGGCAACTTTGCTGCAAACACTTGCAGCCTGTAGAAAGCTAAATCTGTGCTGCGAACGCAGTCAGCAACAGCTTCTGCCTAAGGAAAGTGATCAGCTGTGAGGTGGGAGCTTTTATATTACACTTCATAGAATCATAGAAAAATTACGACACAGAAGGAAGCCATTCGGCCCATCGTGTCCATGCCAGTCGGAAAAGAGCTACCCAACCTAATCCCACCTTCCAGCACTCGGTCCATAGCCCTGTAGGTTATGGCTCTTCAAGAGCACATCCAAGTACTTTTTAAATGTGATGAGGGTTCCTGCCTCTACCATCCTTTCGGGCAGTGAGTTCCAGACCCACCACCCTCTGGGTGAATTTTTTTTCCCTCATCTCCCCTCTAATCCTTCTACCAACTACTTTAAATCTATGCCCCCTGGTTCTTGACCCCCCTGCTAAGGGAAATAGATCCTTCCTATCCACTCTATCTAGGCCCCTCATAATTTTATACATCTCAATTAAATCTCCCCTCAGCCTCCTCTGTTCCAAGGAAAACAACCCCAGCCTATCCAATCTTTCCTCATAGCTAAAGTTTTCCAGTCCTGGCAACATCCTCGTAAATCTCCTTTGCACCCTCTCCAGTGCAATCACATCCTTCCTGTAATGTGGTGACCAGAACTGCACGCAGTACTCAAGCTGTGGCCTAACCAGTATTGTATACAGTTCTAGCATAACTTCCCTGCTCTTATATTCTATGCCTCAGCTAATAAAGGAAAGCATTCCGTATGCCTTTTTAACTATTTATCAACCTGTCCTGCTACCTTTAAGGATCTGTGGACATGCACTCCAAGGTCCCTCTGTTCCACACCTCTCAGTATCCTCCCATTAATTGTGTATTCCCTTGCCTTGTTGCCCTTCCCCAAATGCATTACCTCACACTTTTCCGGATTGAATTCCATTTGCCACTTTTCTGCCCAACTAACCAGTTCATCGATATCTTCCTGCAGTCTAAAGCTTTCCTCTTCACTGTCAACCACACGGCCAATTTTTGTATCATCTGCAAATTTCTTTATCATGCCCCCTACATTTAAGTCTAAATCATTAATATATACTACAAAAAGTAAGGGACTGAGTACTGAGCCCTGTGGAACCCCACTGGAAACAGCCTTCCAGTCGCAAAAACTCCTCTCATCCATTACCCTTTGCTTCTTGCCACTGAGCCAATTTTGGATCCAATTTGCCACTCTCCCTTGGATCCTATGGGCTTTTACTTTTTTGATCAGCCTACCATGTGGGACCTTGTCAAAAGCCTTGCTAAAATCCATGTAGACTACATCAAACGCACTGCCCCCATCGTCCCTCCTTGTTACCTCCTCAAAGAATTCAATCAAGTTAGTCAGACACGACCTTCCCTTAACAAAACTATGCTGACTGTCCTTGATTAATCTGTGTCTTTCTAAATGAAGGTTTATACTGTCCCTCAGAATTGATTCCAGTAATTTGCCCACCACCGAGGTTAAACTAACTGGCCTGTAATTGCTCGGTTTATCCCTCCCTTCCTTTTTAAACAATGGTACAACATTAGCAGTTCTCCAATCCTCCGGCACCACTCCAGTAGCCAGGAGGATTGGAAAATGATGGTCAGAGCCTCCGCAATTTCCTCCCTTGCTTCTTTTAATAGCCTCGGATATATTTCATCCGGCCCTGGCGATTTATTTACTTTCAAGGATGCTAAACACCTTACTACTTCCTCTCTTACTATGTTTATCCCGTCCAATATTTCACTATCTTCCTCCTTAACTTCAACATCAGCATCGTCCCCCTCTTTTGTGAAGACAGCTGCAAAGTATTCATTAAGTACCTTACCCACATCCTCCGCCTCCACACATAGATCACCATTTTGGTCCCTGATAGGCCCTACTCTTTCCTTAGTTATCCTCTTGCTCTTTATGTAATTATAAAAGGTTTTCTTTGATTCTACTTGCCAGTATTTTTTATTGCCCTCTTTTTGCTTTCCTAATTTCCTTCTTAATTTCACCCCTACACTTTCTATACTCTTCTAGGCTTTCTGCAGTATTGAGCTCACGATATCTGATATAGGCTTCTCTTTTTTTCCTTATCTTACCCTGTTTGCACCTTGTCATCCAGGGGGCTCTAAATTTGGCAGTTCTATCCTTTATGCTGTCAACTAATCAGCTGGAGCAATGGCTACTCAACTCCCACCTCAGGCTGACAGATGTGGTTCCCGAGCTGCGTGAATCCCGTGGTCAGCCAGGATAATTTGAAAGGTAGGCTAAAAAAGGCACTTAAGGGTCTGACAACAAGGTGATAATGATTTGAATTAGGTCGCCCGCCTCTGCCGTTCGGGTCACTGCCGCACTGGCAAATGCACTCGAGGGCAAGGCGTGTGGGGGCGGGATGACGGTGGGTTCCTGACCCGCTCCAACTTATTTCAAATTTCCCACCCGACCCGCCTCCAATCATGTCTGCATGGACCAGAGAGAATTCCGGCCGTGGTATTGGTTGGTAACCAGTGTGACAGGGTAAAGTTCTAAGTTCCAGTTTTGCTATATACCTCCAGGTCAAGAAGCTCATTGTGATGAAACAGTCTGAAAACAAATGATTAAAGCTTCTGAATCGGGATTTGGTCATCAGATGTATTGGTCAGTTTCAAAACTTGTTATGTATGCCAATTTGATCTCTCAGGGCTTGATTTTGCCAGGCCAGAGGAGGTGGGAATGGAGGCGTGTGGGGTGTTAAAATTGCAAAAAATGGCGGGCAGGCCCGACCCCGCCTCCATCCCGCCTCCGAGCAATTTTCCCAAATGCGTGGTCTCTGATCTCATAGATACATAGATACATAGAAGATAGGAGCAGGAGTAGGCCATCCGGCCCTTCGAGCCTGCTCCGCCATTTAATGAGATCATGGCTGATCCTTCAATTCAGTATCCCGTCCCCGCCTTCTCTCCGTAACCCTTAACCCCTTTTGCCTGTAGAAATATATCTAATTCCCTCTTAAATATATTTAATGAGCTGGCGTACACTGCCCTCTGTGGCAATGAGTTCCACAGGTTCACCACTCTCTGAGTGAAGAAATTCCCCCTCATTTCTGTCCTAAATGGTTTAGCCCTTATCCTTAAATTATGTCCTCTAGTTCTGTTCTCACCCGCCAAGGGAAACATTCCTTCTGCATCTAATCTGTCTAGACCTGTCAGAATTTTATACACTTCTATGAGGTCCCCTCTCAATCTTCTAAACTCCAGTGTGTACATCCCTAAACTACATAGTCTCTCCTCATAGGTCAATCCCGCCATTCCTGGTATCAGCCTGGTGAATCGCCGCTGCACCCCCTCCATGGCAAGAACATCTTTCCTCAGATGAGGCGACCAAAACTGTACACAGTACTCGAGGTGTGGTCTCACCAGTGCCCTGTACAGCTGCAGCAAGGTATCCCTGTTCCTGTATTCCAACCCTTTTGCTATGAAGGCCAGCATACCGTTTGCCTTCTTGACCGCCTGTTGCACCTGCATGCTCGCCTTCAGTGACTGGTGTACAAGAACACCCAGGTCTCTCTGTACTTCCCCCTCTCCCAATTTATTGCCATTTAAATAATAATTTGCCCTCCCGTTCCTGCACCCAAGGTGGATAACTTCGCACTTGTCCACATTATAGTGCATCTGCCATTTATCCGCCCAATCACCCAGTCTGTCCAAATCGCTCTGGAGCTTCCTGGTCTCCTCCTCTGAGCCCACCCCCCCTCCTAGTTTAGTGTCGTCTGCAAATTTGGAAATGCTGCATTCGACTCCCTGATCCAGGTCATTAATATAAATTGTGAACAGCTGGGGACCCAGGACAGATCCCTGTGGTACCCCACTTGTTACTGCCTGCCATTCAGAAAATGAGCCGTTTATTCCAACTCTCTGTTTTCTATCTGACAGCCAGTTCTCTATCCACGTCAATACTTTCCCCTTTATCCCATGAGCTTCAATTTTCCCTGCTAATCTTTTATGTGGGACCTTATCGAAGGCCTTTTGGAAGTCCAGGTACACCACATCTACTGGCTCTCCCCCATCTATTTTACCAGTTACTCCCTCAAAAAATTCCAATAGATTAGTCAAGCACGATTTACCCTTTGTAAATCCATGTTGACTCTGTCCTATCCTGTCCCCATTTGCTAAGTGCTCGGCTATTTCATCCTTAATGATGGACTCCAGCATTTTGCCCACAACTGATGTAAGGCTTACAGGTCTGTAATTACCTGCTTTTTCCCTACCCCCCTTTTTGAATAGTGGGGTAACGTTAGCTACCCTCCAATCCATGGGCACTGTTCCCGAGTCTAATGAATTCTGAAAAATCATGCTTAGTGCATCCGCTATCTCTAGGGCCACCTCCTTCAGTACCCTAGGATGCATGTTATCAGGCCCTGGGGATTTGTCCGCCTTCAATCCCTTTAGCTTCCTTAACACCATATCCTTAGAGATATTGATTTGCGTCAGTTCCTCCTTTGCCAATGTCCCTATTTTTCCCGATATCCCAGGGAGGTTTTTTGTGTCTTCCTTCGTAAAGACTGACCCAAAGTATGCATTTAGTTGGTCTGCCATTTCCTTATTTCCCATTATATATTCCCCCGTATCTGACTGCAATGGACCAACTTTGGTTTTCACCAGTCTTTTCCTCTTGATATACTTATAAAAGCTTTTGGAGTTAGTTTTTATATTTTCCGCCAGCTTGCTTTCGTAAGCTATTTTGCCCTTCTTGATTAAGCCCTTTGCCCTCCTTTGCTCTATCTTAAACTGTTCCCAATCTTCCGCTCTGGCGCGTTTTTTGGCTATTTTATACGCCCTATCTTTGGATTTTATGCTGTCTCTAATTTCCCCTGTTATCCAAGAGGCGGGATAGGACCTTAAGGCCCTTAACAACCACTTAATTGCCTCTATAATCCCATTTTGAGAGGCCTTTCTGATTTTAACACTTTTCCGACGTGATGCACACCTCCTCTGAAACACGACGGTGAAACCTGGCGGTAGCACACTTGGATTGCTGACTATCAGCTGCAGGTCCACCATTAAGAAGGAGATTTGATCAATCATCATTCTGGGGGAACTTTTAGCAGTCATAACCATTGTTGTGGAACTTTGGAGCCTGGAGTAGTAGTAGTAGTGGTGGTGGTGGTGGTGGTAAAAAAATCTGGGAGCAGACTTCGGTCTCCTGCTGCTCATTTTGCCTCCAGGTCCCTCTCACAGCAAAGGCCAAAAGCTTCCCAGTCTTTGCAGACCTTAAATGCAGCAACAATGATGACATCATCAGAGGCGACTTTCAGACTGAAAAAACTAATTGGGTCATGGGTTCCCACATGTTGGAACTCAATTGCCCAATTAGGGGAAAATCGAATAATTCTCCCACATCCAGTTGGAGTCGGGTGGCTAACACGAAAAGCGGATGACACGACTCCAGCCCACCCCAATGACAAAATCGAGCCCTCAGCCTCTGCATTACAAGTTCAGTACCATACCATATTCAGAGAAAAAACCTCCACTGTGGCATTAACAATGGGAGTCAAGCCCAAGCTTTTCATATACATTTAAGCAAAGAAGCAACATGATGGCCGGAATTTGCAGTTGTAATGATGGCAAAACTGTCAGTGTTTTACTCTATAAACCTGACAGCAACTTCTGGCATCCACACATGCGCAGTTAAGCGTGGAACTCCGGAAGTTGCTGTCAGTGATACCCTGCTCCATCACAGGGTTCAGTGTTGCAGTCCTTGCAGATGGAATCAATTAGAAATCATTTGATTTGATGTGAACTTCAACTTTGTATGCACTATTCTCGCTGTAAAAACCCTTGGAAATGTTAAACCTTCTTGAATGAGGTGGAACTGAGTTTTTAAGTCATAATTACTGCTGAACAACCTCTCTGGCCCTGCAAAAACAAATTTTTTATTGTGGAGTCTCATTTCCTCCATTCCATGATAAAAAAATCTATAGATTTTTCAGTTTCTACTTTAATCCCATCTGTATGTTGCAATCTTTCATTCGCTTTCTGTAAAATTATTAAAAAGTGAATGATAAACCCTGCCTATAACTTCCTGGTTTGCTGTCCGTGAGAATTCTTCAATGTGTTTGGCTGCTTAGCCTGCTTGATGACATCACTGTTGCTGGATGCCAGAGATCCCCTATAGATGGCACCAGAATGAAATTGACAGCAAAAAAGGTGAAATCGATGCCACAGCCCTGTCACTTCGCCACTGACCGCTAAATCCGGGCCATTGTGATATCTGTTTAATGGGGGACTTTAACTTACTAAGAATTCCTTTTACAGTGGTGAGCCATCTAATGTTGCAGGCTGGACTACTGAAAGATTTGTAGAAATAACACATCCGAAAGACGGCACCTCCGACATTGCAGCACTCCCTCAGTACTACAGTGAAGTGTCAGCCTAGATTATGTGTTTAAGTCTCAGGAGTGGGACTTGAACCTTCTGAGTTAGAGGTGAGAAAACCCTACAAGGGCTGGAGTCATACCTGACACAAAAGGAAATGTTCATGCTTGTTGGAGGCCAGTCATCACAGCCCCAAGATATCTGCAGAAGTTCTTCAGGAAAGCATCCTCGGCCCAACCATCTCCAGTTGCTTCATTGATGATCTTCTCATAAAGACAGGAGGAAGGCTGTTTGCTGACCATTACAGTGTTCAGCTCCATTCACAGCTCCTCTGCTAATGAAGCAACTCATGCCACCTACAGCAGGACCTGGATAATATCCAGACTTGGACTGACAAAGTAGCAGGTGACATTGGTGTCAGGTAATGATCATCACAAACAAGAGAAAGCCCAGCCATTCTTGAATGGTGAGTGATGGAATAAAGCAATATTGAGAAGAGTTTCTATCCTGTCGATCTGTTGTTACCTAGGTAAATGACAATCCTAGTAGCAGTTCCAAAGAAAAGACAATCTTCCAAAATTAATTCTAATTTATGGATTTTTATTTGCCTATTTTAATAAATCATAACTAAAAATACCCTGAGTAGATCATGTGGGGCATTTAAATAATGAATTCACTGGTCTTGAAGCATGATGGTAGAGAATAAAAAAAAGGCAGGTTGTGGACTTCTGCTTGACAATGGGTAAAATTAGTTAGGAGGCTGAGGGGAGACTTGAGGTGTATAAAATTATGAGGGGCCTAGATAAAGTGAATAGGAAGGACCTATTTCCCTTTGCAGTGAGGTCAATAACCAGGGGGCATAGGTTTAAAGTAATTGCTAGAAGGATTAGAGGGAAGTTGAGGAGAACTTTTTTCACCCAGAGAATGGTGGGGGTCTGGAACTCACTGCCTGAAAGGGTGGTAGAGGCAGAAACCCTCATCGCATTTAAAAAGTACTTGGATATGCACCTGAAGTGCCGTAACCTACAAGGCTATGGACCAAGAACTGGAAAGTGGGATTAGGCTGGGCCAAATGGCCTCCTTCTGTGCCATAAATTTCTATGATTCTATGAACACACTAGAAACTACAAATAAAGAGCGCCAGACCTATTTCCAGCTTTACGTGACTGCAGCTAAAAATCCCTTTAAATACCCTGGGAATGGCTGCCTCCTGACCTGTTTGTGGGTGGGTTGTGGATGTCAGCATCTAGGGGGAAGAGAGGTGAGTTGATGTTACATTTGTCAAAAGACAGTTCTGGCAGGGAGTGAAGGAAGTATGGCCTTTCCCCCAGTGGCAGTCCTACTGTGTATTTCCAGCATCTTCATTTCTAACCTCCTGCGTCTGCAGTTTTTTTCCCCTTGTATTCAATTCCCCCCATTTTCCTTTTGACTTGCGTGAGCTTTTTCACTGTCTTAGTCATTTATGTGCTTTATGCTATGTTAATGTATTTTCATTGTCTTACTGAAATGATCTTTCATATCATCTAACTGTGTCCAACTTTTCTAATAAGCAGTTTGCAGGTGGTTCCACTCACTAAATTCCTCTCTGTGACAGTGTATGTTGTCCTTCCCCCCTTTTCCAATACTACTAGAATGCTTATCGTTCAGTTTTCAGTTCTGATAGTGTTCTACCTTGCTAGTTAATCTGTCTTTCTTATTCACAGGTGCCTGACAGATCTGTATTTCCAGCATTTTGCTTTTTTCAGATTTCCAGTGTTTTGAGTTTTTTCTTTTTATTTATACCTCATATGCCATCTGGTTTCATAAATTTTGCCTGAAAAGCTACTGTTGACACATTTTGTGAATTTAAATTTAAAACCCACGTGGCTTATGTAGTATAAATATAGTAAACAACTGCATTGTAGTCAGTTACCAATCAGATTACATAACTCGCTCCACCTTTTGACCTTGAAGGCTATAAGTTGTAACACTATTTACAAATTCTAAATCATTAGTTTATTTTATTCTAGATGTGGGTATGAACCTTCTGCTCATGATACTCACATCCACTATTTTGGCTCAAAGATAAAATAAGCAGTTGAAAAATGATATCCTTCATTGGGCCGGATATTCCGACATCGGAAATGCCGGTTTCAGGCATGAACAGCACAGATCGGATACCTGCCCTGGAGAAGGGCCTCCGCGGGCAGAGAGTTCTGCTTTCTGGAGACCCTCCACCCGCAGAAAACCCTTAGAATTCTTACACCTGGTAAAAGCAGGTGTAAGGCCTGCTTTTACCAGGATAAGAGTTGAAAAAGTTTTAAAAAAAAATTTCACTCATTTATCATTTAAAAATACTTTAAAAAAAGATAAGTTTATTTTTAGCCCCGTAAAAAACTTAAATTATCTTTTTCAAAAAGTTAAATTGTTTAAAATATTTAATTTATTGTAATTTCAACTAATTTTATAAATGTGATTTAAAAATTTTTTTATTTAAAGTTTTACTATGTTTTTGGGGTGATCTCCATTTATATATTTGACAGGTCTATCTGTCAAGTGTATGAAGGGAGATTCCCTTCTTCTATTGGCTCCCCATGGCCCACGTGATCCCAGGGACGCTTGCGAACTGCCTGTGCCTCTGGGATACGTGGGCCCTGCGCACTTGGAGTTTGGAGAGGCCCAGGATCAGAAGTGTAGGCGCCTCGGAAGCCCTCAGGTAAGTTCGTAGATTTTTCCAGATCGGAGACCTCCGCACGCATTAGGCCTCCGATCGGAAAATACGGCCCATTGTTCTTTGTGTGGCTGTAGCTATATTAATGATTATGGCTTAGCTATATGTGTACATTCAGTATTAAGTTTTTACCAGGCACATTAAGATAAAATTACAAATATGGAAATTTATACATACATTGGTTTGGACCAGTGGAGCGTAAGTAATTTAACTTATTTAAAAATTGGTCTTCTGCACTGTTACTTATGGCACCATTTGTCAGAGGGTGATAATGTCTGCATAAGAATCGTTTTGCAAGTTGAAAGAAGATAAATGTGCTACTTTCTTATTCCCTTTCATTCTGTCTACCCTGTAGATTAAAGTTTTAAAATTCAATCATTTAAAATTAGGTTTGTACTACTGAAAATTATAGACTAAATTGTAGTGAACAGAGCACTCAGATTGTAATTATATTAACAGATAATGAATCCCTTAAGCATTGTGAAAGGATATTAATATTTCTGTTTCAACATTTTTCCTGGAGTAACAGAATAATGTTAGATATAATAGGAATAGCTGTATACCCCAAATTTTTATTGAACATTCAAATAATTTAAAGGTTCAGTTAATTCATGATTGAAACATTAATTTGAAAATTGATTTTTTTGCAGTACCAGAGCAGATAATTATCTTCTCTCAGAACAATCTTATTTAAATATCAGACTGCAAATATAAAATTGCAACTATGGGAATTCACGTGCTATTGCTACTATTAACATGCTAGAAAAGATCTCCGCTTTTACAAATTCTGCATAGAAATATGAGTTTTTAATGAGCAGCTACCAAGAAGCTGATTTAATGTCATACATGGATATCCTTGTGAATGCTATGTCTGATTACAAAGTCTAAAATGATCTCTAACAATTAGTGAATCATACTGTATATTGTGTACACAAGAAAAATCCTAATTTAAGCACTGAACGTCCTAAGGAAGTAAAACAGATTGATGGGAGAAGTAAGTTACCTCCTAGTAACTTACTTTCTAAATGTGGTGGTGCCCTTTTATCCTGTTAGCCCTCTGGGAGCTGCATTCATGCATAAAATCATGCAGAGGGCGACTAGCTTGAGTATAATGCAAATACTAATGGTGCCCTAGCGTCCATTGAGCACACAATGGAAATGTAATATTCAACAAATTTTATTGGACATATCATACAAACTGGCAATGATGCTACAACTCATTACTGTTGTTCAATTATGCAACTTAACACATCAGTATAATATGAAAACTTCCACATAGGGAATTCTGTCTACTATATAAAAAATCTTGAAACCTATCAAAATTAGTCTGTCAGCCGTATTAACACCTGATCCAAATGTGATATGTAGTGCAGGTGGTGTAAAAGGTTAATAATGCTGGGATATGCAGTGTTACTTATGTTGACTGGATCTGCTCCCAGTAATTGTCTGAATTGGTATTTTTAGTTCAGCAGTAGTAAGCATTTGTCACTGAACTAAACTCATTTCCCAAATTGTGTCTTTTCATTATGCCACCTAATTCAACATCAATTCTAAGTCTCCTATTCTCTTATTAGCATTAGCTTGAGGTAATCATGACTACCATGCTACAAATTTCCAACTTGCATGTGGAATTGAAAGTAAAAACTGTCATGGAAAATAAAAATAAAAGACATTGAGCACTGACAATATTTTTAAGACTAGTTTGTTAAACTAGCCAAATAAATGTATTGCTTTATTTTTCTTTATATGTACACTTAACAGTATTTGAAATTTGAAATATTTCTAAGACTTGCAAATCTAAAAAAATCTCCGCAATGTGTTTTTTAATGCAGTAGTCTTAATTTCTTTGAGTAAAAAGGGAAACTGAGTACAATGGAAAATACATAAAATAGTATATATTTATAAAAATAATTATGGGGGAGGAAGACCATTTGATCCATCTTAATTTAATCCATCTAGAATGACACTTAAGTCTTCTCCTCCGCCCCCCCCCCCACCCCGCCACACACACACACACACATTGCAGCATCTAATTGGTTCTTATTCCAGCGGTTTTGCTTCCATTACTCTATCTTGTAGGTCCACTCCATGTATGCATTGCTGATCATCTTCCAACATTTGATGGAATCTGGAACAATACCCATGGATTGGAGGGTAGCTAATGTTACTCCACTATTTAAAAAAGGTGGTAGAGAGAAAACGGGGAATTACAGACATCGGTAGTGGGGAAAATGCTAGAGTCCATTATAAAAGATGTAATAGCAGAGCACTTGGAAAACAGTGACAGGATCGGACAAAGTCAACATGGATTTACAAAAGGTAAATCGTGCTTGACTAATCTACTGGAATTTTTTGAGGATGTAACTGATAAAATAGATAAGGGAGAACCAGTGGATGTGGTGTATTTGGACTTTCAAAAGGCTTTCGATAAGGTCCCGCATAAGAGATTAGCGTGTAAAGTTAAGGCACATGGGATTGGGGGCAAGGTATTGACTTGGATAGAGAACTGGTTGGCAGACAGAAAGCAAAGAGTTGGAATAAAAGGGTCTTTTTCCGAGTGGCAGGCAGTGACTAGTGTGGTACCGCAGGGATTGATCCTTGGACCCCAGCTATTCACAATATATATTAATGATCTAGACAAGGGAACTAGATGTAATATCTTCAAGTTTGCAGACGACACAAAGCTGGGTGGGCGTGTGTGCTGCGAGGAGGATGCCGAGAAACTCCAGGATGATTTGGACAGGTTGGGTGATTGGGCAGAAGCATGGCAGATGCAATATAACGTGGATAAATGCGAGGTTATCCACTTTGGTGTCAAAAGCAGGAAGGCAGATTATTATCTGAATATCAATAGATTGGGAGAAGGGGAAGTGCAACGAGACCTGGGAGTCCTTGTGCACCAGTCGCTGAAGGTAAGCATGCAGGTGCAGCAGGCGGTTAAGAAGGCAAATGGTATGTTGGCCTTCGTAGCGAGAGGGTTTGAGTACAGGAACAAGGATGTCTTGCTGCAGTTGCACAGGGCCTTGGTGAGACCACATCTTGAGTATTGTGTGCAGTTTTGGTTACCTTATCTGAGGAAGGAGGTTCTTGCCATGGAAGGAGTTCAGCGAGATTCACCAGGCTGATACCTGGGATGGCAGGAATGACGTATGAGGAGAGATTGGGTCGATTGGGCTTATACTCGCTGGAGTTTAGAAGAATGAGAGGGGATCTCATTGAAACTTATAAAATTCTGACAGGACTGGACAGACTAGATGCAGGAAGGATGTTCCCGATGGTCGGGGAGTCTAGAACCAGGGGTCACAGTCTAAGGATAAGGGGTAAGCCATTTAGGACAGAAATGAGGAGGAATTTCTTCACCCAGAGGGTGGTGAACCTGTGGAATTCTCTGCCACCGAAGGCAGTAGAGGCCAATTCATTAAATATATTCAAGAAGGAGTTGGATATATTTCTTAAGGCTAAAGGGATCAAGGGATATTGGGAGAAAGCAGGGACAGGGTTCTGAATTTGGATGATCAGCCATGATCGCATTGAATGGCAGAGCAGGCTAGAGGGGTCGAATGGCCTACTCCTGCTCCTATCTTCTATGTTTCTATGTTTCTATGAACACTCTTTGTGTGAAGAACTTCCTATTATCGATTTTAAATTTTACTCCCTGTGTAATCTTCTCCTACTTAACATATAATTTTATTTTCTGGAATTAGCTTTTCCATACTGTTAATAGTTTTAGAAGCTCTGTAAGAACACCTCTCAGACACTTCTTTTTCATTACTCAGAAGATCTTCCACAGGGTGCCAATCGGAATTGGAGTTGGACTGGGGCCACATCACATTGAGGACTGTCCTTCAGTAGATTCAAAGAGGTTCTGAATGGTGACTTGCAAGGAGGAGCCTTTCAGTTTTGTACTCGTGTGGTGAGTAGATTGATCAGTTAGCTCGGCCAATTGAGTCATTCTTACTGTGAACCCAAGTTCTCACAAATTGCGTATAGGCATATACATTTTTCTTTGCCTGCTGCAGTGGGCAGATGGTCACCTCCAGCATGCTCCAGGTGTGAGATTGGAGTGAAGAAAAAAAAATAAGCTAAAGATAAAAAAGAGGGGCTAAGTGCAAATGTCAGAGTACTAAAGGAGATAAAAATATTAAATACTCCGGGAGCAGAAAAGATTATAGGAAGTAATGAAATACCTGTTTAAAAAATAAAGTAGGAGTGATGAAAAATAAAAACTTATTAAATTGCCTGTATAACAATGTGCAGAGCATCAACAAACAAATAGGCCAAAAAGTGTGAGAAACACCAGAGCATATGGGCAGGATTACCCAAATGAGCTTTATGTACACAAATGCACGTAGCATAAGAAATAAAACAAATGAGTATGAAACACACATTCAGCTTAAAGGATACGATGTTGTAACCATTACAAGTTGTTGTTGTCTGGAGGCTGAGCATGATTGGGAGCTAAATATTCCAGGCTGTAGGATCTTCAGAAAGAACAGGGAAATTGGCAAAGGAGGAGGCATAGAACTATTGATAAAAGACAAAATCACAGCAGTGAAACTAAAGGATATCAGTAAGAGTGAATAGGCAGTGGAAACAGTATGGATAGAACTAAGGAACAGTAAAGGATGCAAGACTCCCTGCCACTATCTGAGGCTGAGCCAGGCCATATGCAACCTTGGCATCCTATTTGACCCTGAGCTGAGCTTCCGACCCCATATCCTCTCTATCACCAAGAACAGCAACTCCCACCTCTGCAGCATCGCCTGTCTCCGCCATTGCCTCAGCTCATCTGCTGCTGAAACCCTAATCCATGCCTGTGTTACCTCTAGACTCGACTATTCCAATGCTCTCCTGGCTGGCCACCCACCTTACCCCCTCCGTAAACTTGAGTTCATCCAAAACTCTGCTGCCCATATCCTAACTTGCAACAAATCCCGTTCACCTATCACCAATGTTCCCTCTCATTTTTTTTGCATGTGCGGTCCCTTTAGCTGGCTGCACGGCCCATTCAAATTTTCGTGCATGTGCGATTTCTTCCATGTCAAAGCCGGTGAGCAGCCTGCGTGGGACCTCCAGACCGTTGGGAATGTTGCCTATCACCCCTGTGTTCACTGACCTACATTGGCTCCTGGTCTAGCACCGTCTCGATTTTAACATTCTCATCCTTGTTTTCAGATCCCTCCATGGTCTCGCCCCTCCCTATCTCTGAAACATCCTCCAGCCCTACAACCCTCTGAGATCTCATTGTTCCTCTAATTCAGGCCTCTTCTGCATCCCCAATTTTTTTCGCTCCACCATTGGCGGCTGTGCCTTCAGCTGCCTAAGCTCTGAAATTCCCTCCCTAATCCTCTCCACCTCTCTACCTCTCCTCCTTTAAGATGTTCCTTAAAACCTACCTCTTTGACCAAGCTTTTGGTCACCTGTCCGCATACCTTCTTATGTGGCTGGTTGTCAAATTTTGTTTGATTATGCTCCTGTGAAGCGCCTTGGGATGTTTTACTACATTAAACGCATTATATAATTACAAGTTGTTGTTGTCTGCAGACCTTGAGACCCAGTGGTGGAATGTATAAATATGGTGATCAGGGAAGCATGTGGCAGAAACAATGTGGTTATAATAGGAAATTTTAATTTTCACATAGACTGAGAGAAGTAATATAGCTTAAGTAGTAAAGTCAATGGGCCGGATTTTCCGATCGGAGGCTTCCTACGGGCGGATGCCTTCGATCGGAAAAAATCTACGCACTTACCTGCTGGCTCCGTAGGTCCCGAGACTTGCGATCCTGGGCCTCTGCTCTATGAAATGCGCAGAGGCCCAGGTATCCCAGGGGCGCATGTGGTTCACAAGTGCCCCTGGGATCACGTGGGCCATGGGGAACCAATCAAAGAAGGGAAACCCCCTTCACACTTTTGACAGGTCTCTCCGCATAGATCTGTCAAAAGTATGAATGGGGATCACTTAAAAAACACAGTTAAACATTAAATATATATTTTTTAAATCATGTATTTAAAATTAGTTAAAATTACATTAAATTAAATATTTTAAACAAAAATTAAATTTAAAAAAAAAATAATTAAAGTTTTTTACGGGGCTAAAAACAAACTTACCTTTTTTAAAGTATTTTTAAATTATAATTGAGTGGGGAATGTGGGTCCATTAAAAACAGATGCAGGTGGGATAATAGGGAAATAGCAGACATGTTAAATGGCAGACTTCATAGTAGAGGAAGAGGACAAAATTTCAGTAATTCAAGGGAACCTAAAAAAAAGTCAAGGGGAGGAACTTAGTAGATTTAATATAAGTAAAAAAAAGGTAATGGAGAAAATAATGGGACTTGAGGTAGAAAAATCTCCAGGACCTGGTGGTTTGCACCTCAGGGTATTAAAAGGAATAGGTGGGGAAACTGCAGATGCATTTGTAATAAATTTTCAAAGCTCTCTAAATTTGGGAATTGTGCCCTTGGATTGGAAAATTGCAAATGTCTCTACATTATTTAAGACAGGTGTGAGAGAGAAACCAGGTAATTACTGACCTGTCAGTTTAATGTCAGTTGTAGGGAAGTTACTGGAATTGATCATCAGGGAGAGTGTGACTTAGCATTTGAACAAGTATGAGTTGATCAAAGAGTTAGCATAGAGCTGTGATGGGTAGGTCAAGTCTGACTAATCTAATTACATTTTGTGGGAAAAAATGAAAGACTTGCATTTATATAGCACCTTTCACAACCTCACCTCAGGATGTCCCAAAGTGCTTTACAGGCAATGAAGTACTTGTTAAAGTGTAGTCACTGTTGTACTATAGGAAACACTGTTGTACTGTAGGTAACCTATTTTGGATCCAAGAAAGACAAATCGGAATATTTTCTAAATGGCAAAAGAGTAGAAACTGTGGAGGAGCAAAGGGATTTGGGTGCCTAGGTACACAAATTACTAAAAGCTAGTGCACATATACAAAAAAAAATCATAAAGGCTAGTAGAATCATAGGGGGCGGTTTTCTCACTGGAAGCGAGATGGAGGTGTAGGGTTTGGCCGGTGCCAACATCAGTGGGTGCATGGGACTGAAGGATTTTTGGACTTTTAAAATGGATATGTACCCTTTTAAAATGGAGACGTACATGGGCTGTGTTCCAAAATGGAGTTCGGACTTCTCCACTTTTAGAAAGAAAAAGGACTGACTTTTGGTTTCTGTGAAGATAGCAGGAACTGTCTGACTTTTGGGTTGCCATGGGACCAGTCTCAATGCTCAATGCGGACATCATGAAAGGCAGGGGCCTTTTCATATTCGAACTTGTGTGATTTGTGGAAAAACACCTTTTGTCCATGGAGCCGGGATGTCTGGATGGACAATGAGGTTTGCAGGCCAAAAGTAACACCTCTGGACTCTTTCAATGAAGGAGCAGTCAAGAACTTAACAAACAGTTAGCACTTCGAGAACTGCTCATCGACAGTAATGGCCTACCATTGTTTTCATCAAGATGACCAATCCAGGACAGAGACGTCACCAGGAAGACCAACTAGCGTCTCTGCGACCATGGTAACCAGGAATCGCCCAGCCAGTTTTGTGTATTATACGGGGTTTAAACATGCTGAACTTTGGGGGATTGGGGCTTACTTTTTTTCTCTACCATCTGGAACAGGGTTCTCCACGTAGCTACGCGTCCGTCAACTTTCCAGGAACGCCCGAAGTGAGTGCCTCGCCGTACCGCCTGAACGTTACTCTCTAGGCCTCATCGCATGCCTCTGTTAGGCACGGTTTTGTCTCTGGAGTTGAACGGACCCGGGACTGCGTGAATCAATGACAAGGGCTGGTAATTATATTCAGCATGCACCTCTAGAAATCCCAGGACCGCCCGCGTGTTTGGCTGCTGAGGAACTGCAAGCGTCCAAGACGCAGGCTAACACGTGTGTGTGTGTGAGGAGGCTTCCAAGTGTGGGTTCTGACCAAACTGGGAGAGGGGTTTAGTTAGAAGGTTTTTTTTTCATTATCTAGGCTTAGAATCTGGGAAGGGGGTTGGTTCGGCGTAACCGACAGGGTGGGTATTTTAGTCTAAGGTTATAAGCTAGTGTCCACGGTCACCTACTCGTTATGCCGTAAGCGAGAGGAGTAGGGATTGTCGTTTTGTGAGTGTAGTAAAAGGAATCGATCTTTGACCAACCTGAACCATTTCGTTTTGTCTGAGTCATTTATAATCTATCCACAGTAACTCCTTGGGTCCGAACTTGGGGGTTGTGGGGCTTGTGGTTCGCAGGTATAATTCGGAAGACCAACCTGGGTGGCATCTGGTCATGGCCGGGTTACACAGTAATCTCGCTGGGGATGCTGCACATCGGGCATAGGAGAAGACCTATTTGGCCTTGGTCTCTCTCTCTGTGTGGGATTACCCGCTAATCGATGGGCTAGGCAGGGACTATTGGCAAAAGCTCCTGCTGTCCAAGGGAAACAACCCAAACCGGGGAGTTTTCAATGTACGGGTCGACTCAAGGGAGAGTCATAGAAACACGGGGCATGCAAAAACACCCTACAGAAATGGCGACCGCGGCAGGACCTGAGGGCGTGGGTAGTCCAAATGACTCTAAGTTTGAAATGGTTTGGTCAGGTTTGGAAGATAGGATCGCATCTTACGTGTTCACCAAAATTAACGTGTCCCAGCAGTGGGTGCTGGACATGTTACACTCAGACAGTCCTCAGGATAGGGCAGCTGAGTGGACAGGTATAGTGGGTCGGCAGTTGGTGGGGGAATTCGCTCTAGAAAAGCAGGAAAGGAGGGCTGTGGAAGAGTCTTCCCGGACGGCCGGGGAGTATCTACAGTGCCAAGTAACAGAGGCCGAGCTCAATGAGAAAATTATCCGGGAGGAAAACTCCCGTTTAGCAGCGAAAGCTGAAGGGCTAGAGAGCCAGTATAATGATATCAAAACCGCCTACAGTGTAGCAAGAAGTAGGGGTTTTGAGGATTGTAGTCACGATCAGTGCGAGGAAAAGATCAGGAAGCTACAAAGGGCTTTGGCTGGGGCTAGAGGCATGGTGTGCTTAATGGCGCCAGGTGGATCCCAGTTAGACTGGGAAGAGGATAGGCCCCCAGCAGAAGTGCTGGTAGCAGTACAGGAGGAAGTAGCTCCACCAGTGGGCAGGGAGCAACCGGGACCCATGTGTCCATTGCAGCAGCGGAGGTATGGTCCGCCGGCACCCAACGGTGATGAGGGCCCGCTCCAAAACTTAGCATCAAAGGGAACCCCACAGTCCATTTCGCTAAGGCTTAAACGAGCGTAATGATGCGGAAACGCATAAGTTACTTTAATTCTCCCTAGAAGGGACACAATATACCAAAGCCTGTCCACTGCCTCTAAGGTGGGATGAGGCACTATAGTGGGGCTTAAGGAGGAAATCCTACGAGCCATGGGCCATACTCAGGGGAGTCCATTTTTCCTAGTTGAGAATACCCTGCAGATGCCTGGAGAAGCGCTGATTGCGTTTGCTGACAGGCTCTGGCCCGTCTACGCTAAGGCCATGGTGGGCATACCGGAACGAGCGAAACTGCGAAGGGATGTCCGTAATCACTGGCTAAGGACCCTGGTTGCGAAAAGCCTCCCAGGTATTCGAGACAAGGCCGACGCCTGGTTCGATGCCGAGGACCTCGCTAACACCGAGGCTGGGGTGCTTAGAAAGCTCACCATGGCTTTCAAGTCCCTGGGGAGGAGGCAAAGCAACGGGGTAGGGTCAATGAGATGAAGGCCGGTAATGGGGAAAGGAAGGAATGGCATCAGGAAGGGCCCCACACTAGCGAGTCAAAAGCTTGTTTTCAGTGTGGACAGATGGGGCATTGGAGGCGGGAGTGTCCAACCCAGAAAGGGGTACCTGGCCGAGGAGGGCCTCCCGGGAAGAAATCCCCAAACACCGACACGAGGGAGACCAGCAAGCAATCAGGAGACGAGGTCCTAGTGGCTGCCCTCCATACGGGGATGGGCAAGGACACCGGTAGACTTGATGCTGCAGTCAGCAAGGTCATACCGAGTGCTCCAGTGGGTCCCCCGCCACCCTGACTAGAGCACACTCAGCCTGAGTACCTGTGCCCGCTCTGTAAAGGAATGAGCCATATTTCAGAAAATTACACCATTCTATGAACAGAATTCTGACTTTATTAAAATATGACAAACTGGGTTTAAAAATCTAAAAACCTCAATGACACAAAGCTGTAAATATAGGCTTCTGAGATAAGATGAGCACACAAAGCTGTAAACACCATACAAGCTTTTGAAATGGGAAATGGTTGTTAACACTAAGACAATGGCCTCATTGAAACAGAGGGTTGTAGGTTCCAAGAAGTCTGCAGTTTGGAACCAACACAATAGCTATACCCAGTTTAAAGTGTTAAAAGCTAACACTTCAAACAGAAACACAGAACATCAACAAACCATGTGTCTTTGTAAAAGTAACATCAAATGAAAGACAGGAAACATAAGTTTGTAATACAACCAACTAAGATGGCTGGGGAAACAATCAAGTGCTCAGTTGAAGTGTTTTTGATTGACATATAGTAAAAGGTACAAACAGAAGACTTTGTAAATATTACATCAATAGATGTACCAAGCAATCACATGGTTTATGTGTTGAACTTGGAACACAAGGAGACGAGAAGTCTGTAATACAAGCAGTTAAAGTAATTTAAGAATTCAATAGTAGACCAAATAAAAAAACACTGTCATATTGTTTTTTATGATAAAATTTGAACACCTAAACAGCAGACAGGATTCTGAAAGTTAACAGCTGAACTGATAGTAAGATTAGAAAGAAGTCAACAGAGATATGACTGGAGACAATTAGCTTACATCAGCAGAAAACTTCAAAGAATATGCCACTGCAAAAAGGGTATAAAATAAGGAGCTTTCAGATAGGAAGTCAGAAGTCGCTGGAAGGGGCAAAGCGATACTCAACTTCAGAGGCAGGCTCTGTAAGTTTTTAACTCTTTGAGTCTCGGGGATCAAAAGGTACTTTTATTTGATTTTGGTGGATATTCTAGATTAAGAATAAATAGAAGAGTGGAAATGTAATGAAGTTAAGATCTGAGAATAAGGATCTCTGATAAGAAATGTAAGCTATTTGTATTTTGAACTGTTGAAGTTGCGATTGACTCACCAACTGTTAACTACATGTCGGTTCTTTAATAAATCTATATATTTTTAGAATTGTCTCACAGAATATTTCTGTATCAAACTCGTGAACTCAATTTCTGTACACTCTTCTGTGAGGAGTTGCAGAATTCTGGGGGGGTTTCCGGACCCTCATAATATCCAGAAGATTACAGTCTAGTTAAACTTATTAAAAGTGCTATCTGGAGGACGGTAACATCTTCAAGTCGTTTTTTTCCTTTAGGGAGAGATAGTCTGACCTTTAGACCCAATTAAGCATCTCTAGGATTCGGCTATCTCTAACTTTAGTTGAAGGTGAACGTCTGGGGAATACGCCTGATCTGGGGTAGCCCAAAAAGGGCTAGGACTAGTAATTATCCCTTCAGCTCATCTACGATGAGTGGGGCAGGCCCTGTGTGTGGATGGGGGTGGAAACATCACGGGGAAGTACCTGGTGGACACCGGAGCCTCCAGCACGGTGATCCATTCCAAGGACCCGGCCAATTCACCCTGGTCCAGTAAAGTCCCTTCAGTTTGATGGGTTCACCGGGGATGAGCAGGCGGGAGCAAGGTCTACTCCCCTTACCATTAAGCTAGGTTCCCTCACCACTAAATGGGAGTGCGTTCTCATGAAATGGGATCAGCCTGGGTGGGGAGTCCTTGGGTCTGACTTCATGTTGGCCCACAGGATCATTGTAGATTTTAGGAACCATTACTTTTGGGCAGCGGTGGGTTCTGATAAGGTGGATGAGGTAGTGGTAATACCCAGAGACAAGAGGGGACAAGGGAACATCTGCAGCATGAAGCCCCGGGGTAGTTACGACCTAGAGGTTTTGGTCAGTAACACCCCGCTCCAGTACCAGGCAGAGATGCGGAGCAATTTAAATGCTTTCGCCACCCCCAAGCACGACTGTGGACGGCTGACTGCGGTAGAGGTTAGAGTAGATGGGGATCCCATGTCTAGGCCCCAAAAACAGTATAGTTTTCCCAGGGAAGTGGAGGCAGACCTGGAGACGGCACTGGGTTCCCTGGTAAAGCAGGGTGTGTTGAGGCCGATTGCCACCCATGTGAACTCTCCCCTTTGGCCGGTCAAGAAACCTGACAGGTCATGGAGAGCCACGGTGGACTATCGGGTCCTCAGCAATAATATCCCAGCCTGCGCACCCACAGCCGCGGCTGTAGCGGACCTAATTCGAAATATTCCAGCCACCGCGACCACGTTCTCGGTGATTGATATTTCGAATGGATTCTGGTCGATTCCCCTTCGACGGGAAGACCAGTATAAGTTCGCCTTTACATTTAAGGGCCAACAGTATACTTGGACGTGTCTTCCCCAGGGGTTTCATAACAGCCTCTCCATCTTCCACCAGAGCATGGCTAATGCTCTGAAGAATTTTAGCCAGCCCCAGCAGATCATTCAGTATGTGGACGACATTCTCCTCTTTAGTGATAGAGAGAAACACGGGCCACTGCTGAGCGAGCTGCTGAAGTTACTCAGGGATGCGGGTTTCAAAGTCAACCCAAAGAAGGCTCAGGTCGGTCAGAAGGAAATAAAATTTCTCGGGCTGACCGTCCGAGCAGGTGAAAGGGCGATCGATGATGCCCGACAAAAGGCAGTACAGGAGCTCCCAGCCCCCAAGACGGTGTCAGGGGTGAGGTCTTTTCTGGGGCTCACAGGGTACTGCCGGGATTTCATCGAGGGATATGCAGCCACAGCAGCCCCTTTACCTCGGCTCCTCCGCAAGGGAGTCGAATGGGAGTGGGATTCCAACTGCCAGGCCACATTCACCCAGCTAAAAAGGGGCCTCCTAACGGCACCTGCGTTGGGTGCGATTAACCAGGGGGAAGAGTTCTCTCTAGAGGTAGCAGCCAGCGGAGACAGCTTGAGCTCGGTGTTGCTCCACAAGCGACATGGCAAGCTGAGACCTGTGGTGTACTCCTCCAGGGTGCTCACAGATGTGGAGAGAGGATACTCCAATTCGAAAGGCACCTTTTAGCCATGCATTGGGCCGTGAAGCGCTCGCAGCTCTTCACGGGATCCTCCCCGCTATTCCTGCTAACGCATCACACGCCAACCCAGATGCTTTTGGATGGGCGGATTAAGGACGGGACAGTGAGCAGTGCCCGCATTGCTCGCTGGACCCTACTGCTCTTGCAGCTTAATCTCAGAGTGCAGGGGTTGACTGAGCCGAAACTTGCAGGAAACATGGGGTACCCCGGATGGCGCACACATGCACAGTGGAAGGGGTATGGGACGTGGAGGAGGGACTCAGGGCCGGGATACACCCGGCGGGCCGGGACATCTACGTGGATGGTTCCAGTACCGTGTCCAACAGGGAGCGGCTCACAGGTTGCGGGATTTATGACCCGACTGCTCAGGTAGAGAAGGTCATAAAACTCCCCAGCACCATGAGCGCTCAGCACGCCGAACTGACGGCTGTGGCCTACGTGGTGACCCACCCCGAAGAGTTCTCCCCTCCATATACCATTTGCTCAGATTCAATTTTCATGCGCAATTCTTGCACTGAATATTTGGCAATCTGGGCAAGACGAGGGTTTAAATCCGCCGACGGGAGACCCCTGGCCACAGCATGGTTGCTCCACAACATCTTAGAGGCCACCAAGAATAGAGGGGATTATTACATCCACAAGGTAAAGGCCCATTCAAAAACAGAACCCCGTGGGGAGGGGAACCAGAGGGCAGACGAATTAGCAAAGAAGGGAGTTCCCCTGTGGGATCCGGGGAAAGCGGTCCCAGTAGCAGCCATCCGGGACAGGGGAGGCACACCAGGGATCGCTCTAGCCCCGGACCTTAAACAGGCATAGGCACAGGACCCCATTCTCAAGGCCGTCCTACTAGGTAGGGAGAAGGGGGAGGCAATAGAAGGTCCCTTTGGCGCTGCTGACATCAGCGTTAAGGACGGGATGTTGTTTAAGGGGGACCGGTGGGTGGTCCGAGTACAGCACCGGGAGGACTTTCTCCAGCTAGCTCACTGGGGCCCCGGGGCGGGACACCCGGGACCAGAGACCACTTGGCAGCGGGTAGAAGAGGCAGGGTGGTGGCCACAACTAAGGGAGGATGTAAGGGGTTTCTACACACATTGTTTAGTGTGTGCAGCTAACAATCCCGACCCTCAGCGCAGGAAGGCTCCTTTGGGACACACCAGGAGGGTAGAGGGACCATGGCGATCGGTGCAGATCAATTTTATTGGGCCCCTACCCGTCACAAAATCCGGAAATAAGTACTGCTTAGTCCTGGTGGATGTGTTCTCCAAGTGGGTGGAAGCTTTTCCTTGCCGGGCAGCTACAGCCCTGGCCACTGCTCACATACTGGTCAAGGAAGTGTTCTCAAGGTGGGGGCTGCCTCAGGTAGTGGAATACGACCAGGGGAGCCATTTTACGGGGCAGGTCATGCAGACAACCCTCAAGCTCTTGGGGATAGAAGGGAAGTGGCATGTGGCTCACAACCCTCAGTCATCGGGGATTGTGGAGCTCATGAACCAGACCCTGAAGGAACGGTTGAGGAAGGAGGTGGGCCAGTTCCCAAAGTCATGGGACGAGGTCCTGCCTCTGATCCTCATGAAATCATCGAAAAATCACGAGGGCCTCTCAAAATAGGCTTAGAGAGGCCCTTAACGAGCATTTAATGATGACAAGTATCGCTATGGCCAGCTAGAGGCGGGACCGTTTCCCGACCTCCAAAACTGGCACCGGCAAAATCCCACGGAGGCGGGTTGGAGGCGGGTTCTGAACCTGACCTCATTGATCTGATTTTCCCGCCTCCAAACCCGCCTCCTCCGACAGCAGAACATCACCCCTGTAGCCTTATCTCAAGAGGGCTGGAATACAAAGGGGAGGAAGTTATGCTTCAGTTGTATAGAGCCTTAGTCAGACCCCATCTGGAGTATTGCATTCAGTTCTTGGCACCACACCTTAGGAAGGATATATTGGCCTGTGAGGCACCCAGTCCAGTGGGATACATCCTAGGTTGCTAACAGAAGCAACGGAGGAAATAGCGGAGGCTCTGGCCGTTATCTTTCAATCCTCCTTGGATATGGGATTCGTGCCAGAGGACTGGAGGATTTAAAATGTTACACTGCTGTTCAAAAAAGTGGAGAGGGATTAACCCAGTAACCACAGGCCAGTCAGCCTAACGTCGGTGATGGGGAAACTTCAGGAGGATGTAGACAGACTGGTGGAAAGGGCAGACACAAATAAGTGGTGTCATTTGCTTAAGTGGTTCAGGAGGATAGTAACAGACTTCAAGAGGAGATAGACAGACTGGTGAAATGGGCAAACACATGGCAGATGAAATTTAACGCAGAGAAGTGTGAAGTGATTCATTTTGGTAGGATGAATGAAGAAAGGTAATATAAACTAAAATTGTACAATTTTAAAGGAGGTGCAGGAACGGAGAGACCTGGGGGTGTCCGTACACAAATCTTTGAAGGTGGCAGGACTAATTGAGAAGGCTGTTAAAAAGGCATATGATACCTTGGCTTTATAAATAGATGCATAGAGTACAAAAGCAAGGAAGTTAAGATAAACCATCATAAAACACTGGTTAGGCTCCAGGTGGAGTATAGTGGCCAATTCTGGGCACCAGATGAATGCAGAGGAAATTTACTAGAATGGTACCAGGGATGCAGGACTTCAGTTATGTGGAGAGACTAGAGAAGCTGGGATTGTTCTCCTTACAGCAGAGAAGATTAAGGGGGAATTTGATACAAGTGTTCAAAATTATGAAGGGTTTTGATAGAGAAGCTGTTTCTAGTGGCAGAAGGGTCGGTAACCAGAAGACACAGATTTTAGGTAATTGGCAAAAGAACCTGAGGTGACATGAGGAAACAAATATTTACGTAGCGCATTGTTATAATCTAGAATGCACTGCCTGAAAGGATGGCGGAAGCAAATTCAATAGGAACTTTGAAAATGGAGTTGGATAAATACTTGAAGGAGAAAGTTTTGCAGGACTTTGGGGAAAGAGCAGGGGAATGGGACTAATTGGATAGCTCTTTCAAAGAGACACGATGGGCCGAATTACCTCCTTCTGTGCTGTATCATTCTATGATTTCCATGAATAAATTTGCATTTGTATAATGGCAACTAACATTTAACTGTAAATTTCTGCTGACAACATAAATAGAACTAGTGGAAGTGAAAATGGGCCACTGCCGGCAAAATTATCTGAAGTGCTTTAATGGCTATCAGCTCAAAAGAAGTCCCTTTTAGTCCCTCAATCAGAATTGTGAAACTTGCATTCCTGCACACTTCCATCTCAAATACTTTTCCAGTAAGGGAAAACGTTGTCCTGACAAAACATACATTTAAGAAATACCAGTGAGCATTTTAACTAGTTTTCACTCAGTAATTTCAAATCATTTAGTTATATTAATCAACTGCAATGCTTTGTGTGATAGTATTAACATAGGAACATAGGAACAGGAGTAGGCCATTCAGCCCCTCGAGCCTGTTCCACCATTCAATGAGATCATGGCTGATCTGCGATCTAACTTCATATTCCCACATATAAAATTACTTCAGTTATGCTGTGGTCCCATCAGAGGGTTCAAAGTCATCAGTGAGATGGACATGTACTCTAAAAGCTTCATATATTTTGTTGAGCACATACTATAAATTTCAAGCAAATTTATCTATCATCTGTAAGGCCATTTGAGCTAACTTTTTTTAATATAAACTTCTTTCCAAAGGACATTGATGACTTCTAGAAAATTAATTTGGATTTGAAATAGTTTCTGTAGAAATTAGCTTGTGATCATGTTTGTACTGTAGACGGTAATCACAAGGGCAAAAGGTAATGTTATAACAATCAACTGGGTAGGTTTGAGGCACTTTACTGGTTGATCCTTAGGGCTTGTTTGACAAGAAATTATAATGAACAATTTAACATTCATAATTTAGCTCCAAGTATTTTAACATTTTGACATTTTAAAATCTACATCTAATTTCAACTATACTTATTTCACATTAATCCTCAAGCATAGCTAACAAGTTATTTTGCTAACACAGTGCTTCTGAGGTTAAAAAAAACTTACAATAGTAAGTATTAAGTCTGAGAGATTTTTCAATATTTATTGATAAGATTTGAGTGTACCAGTAAATTGCTTGACATTGTTTTAATCCTCTGAGGAAAGTGGTACATGTATTTATAGATAAATTATTGTTGATAAGACATCCAGTCAATATTTGACATGTAGTTTGATGCAACAATTTTAAGAGGTTAATAACTGCGATCAGAATGGATTGATTGAATATTTAAGGTGGTATTCACCAAAAGATAATAAAAAATTAATGTGAAGTTTCCTAGGAAGTCAGCACCTGATGAGTTAATTAATGGTTAATTTAGCCATTAATGACACATGCTCTGTCTAATTTTTGCTGTGTTTGGTACATAAAACAGATATTCGCATATTCAAGATGCCTAACATCTGTTTTAGAGGTGTGCTCCAGGCACTTGGATGCCACTGCCTGCCAATTTGGCAGCTGGCGCACTTCTAGGGGAATTGGGTATGAGTGATCGTGACCAGAAATTGGTACCCCCAACCCCTATTTTCTGCCCAGAAATTGGGCGTGAGTGGGAACAATCCCCCCCCCCCCCACCACACACCCCTCCCCCCACCATTTCTTACTGGCACAATGATCTATGAGTTCTGAATTATATTGAATCAAGTTGCATTGTTCTTCATTATTTGATACTTTGCAATCATCTGGAAACTAGGAGAATTTGCTCACAATACCTTGCCCAAGTTATTAAAAATGCCACTTCTGGTGGGCACACATAAGAAGAAACTGTTTGTTGGACATTTGAAAATCTAACTGGCACAATGCATGCTGATTGGTTCAAATGATGCATTCGCTATAAACCAGCAAATCAAAAACACTATCTATAAAATAACACAATGCCCTCTAAAATTCTATCCTTGGATCATACACCTCAATTCCAAAGAGAATAGCAGTAGACAAAATAAGGATATGGTAACAAACTGCAACAATTGAGATTTTGGCATAATTTTTGTAATAACAAGGGCAGGCCTTACATGTCACATTAAATAAGGGGTTGCTTTTCAATATGAGCCATAATGCATAGAGCAGAGTGAAAGTAAAAAAGATTTGGCCCGGATTTTGCGTCATTACTCCTCTGAAACTGACCGCAACTTCAGGATTTAGCACATGTGGAAATCCTGAAGTTGTGGTCAGTCATTCACTGCTCCGCCACAGGTTGTGCTGTGGAACTCCCCAGAGCCAGAAGTCATTTGAAATCACATATAAGGACGGAAACTTCCCCTTTTACAATGGAATATCGCTGTTAAAAAAACCCTAAAACTTTAAGCCTTGTTGAAAAAGGTGTTACTGTGTTTTTAATGGTGTACTGACTGCTGAACAACTGTTCTGGCCCTGAAAAACTAATTTTATATTTGTGGAATGTCAAATTTTTCCAATAATATGATTAAGAATTACAAGTTTTTAATAGAATATTTTTATAAAAATTTGTTTATGATATTTCACCTTCTACCTTAATCATATGTGTATGTCTCAATCTTTATTTTGCTCTCTGTAAAATTTATAAAAAGTAAATTAGAATCTGTGCATTTTACCTCCTGGTTTGCTGTCTGTGAGAATTCTTCAATATGATTGGCTGCTTAGCCAGCTTGATGACATCACTGTTGCTGGACGCTTAGGATTCGCTTGATTTGGCGCCAGATTCAAACAAAGGTCGGAAGAGCTGAAATTCACGCCACAGAGATTGCTAGATCTTTGTGGGCAGCTTTCGTCGAGGTCAGCAGCAAGCGTCGTCGCTTCGCCACTGACCACAAATTCCAGGCCAATATATGAGAGATATTGATGACATATCTACAGTAATGTACTGAACAGAAATATTAATAACATAAATGCTTCACAGTCATGCTGCTGCAATATTTTTGTGATACACTAAACAAGATAAACAGAACCCTTCTTTCAGATAGCGCAACAAATGTAGGGCTTCCCATCAGCTCTTCAAACGGTCAAGGAAATGGCTGCATTTACATTGGTAAAGAACAGCTGATCCTAGTTGTCATCTAATGTGCACGCTACAAAGTTATTCTTGCTTCCATGTAATATCTTCAATCTTATTCAGACTGAAGAATCTTGTTTCTCTGCAACTGTCATAAGTGCTGCAGAGTGAAAGTTCATTTTTTGAATGAGGTAAGATGTTCCTTTAATGTAAAATGGCCATGTTCAGAACAAGTTGCCAGCCTAAAGACACAAGCCCATAATTATAAATGAATATCCAAACAATTGTCCTTTTCTATCAGCTTTAGGAAATATATGTAGCAGTAAGTTTGTAATGTGGGAAATGTGGTCTCTTTAATTTGTTTTTAAGTTAGATTTGTATATTTATTGGTCAACAGAGGACTGGCTCTCATTGTTATTTGCATAAATGCTGATTTTAATCATTAAGCTGCATGACCTCACAGTTCCAGTCTGTCAAAATAGCCAGAACAAATTCTCTATTATTCTTGAACAAGTGAATCATCAGGGTAGATTTTATGAATTTTCACTCTTAGCACTTCACCCAATAGGGGTGCACATAGGAGCTCAGGTGTGGAGGTCAGCAGGCCCTGCAGGATTTTCTGTCTATTAGTTTTAATGGATGGAAAATCCTATTGCCACTGCTCCTGATTTCCTGATATGTGCTCCAAATGGGCATAACTCTGTGCCAGGAATGTGAATTGGAAAAATGTATCCTATTGTGCAGCGTGCTTATATTAAGAAATGTCTATCAACATGAAGCCAGAATTCTTGCCTTTGTTAACTTTAGCCAAAAAGTAGACATGATTTTAAAAAGTGCTGAAAAAGTAGCACTTTATACTGCTCTATTTTTTACCTTAGAATTAGCAAAGAGAACCGTTTCAGCTCTGATGTAGCTAACCTGCTTTAAGTGTTCTGTTCAATTTTTTATAGTTAGGAAATAATGTTTTAGTTTTGTAGGACTGCCTAAATCACATTAATGTATCTTGAGACTGGAGGTCATTACCATATTATAAATGTCAAGTCTGAATGCATTTAATTAATTTGTTCTTTGTCCCAGGAGCAATTGCTGACTATGAGCTTAACGTTTCTAGCTGTTGGTGTGATGCCAATAATATATTTTTCTGAGATCTGGGAAGTCCATAACACTTTCCAAGTTCTTTGTCCTCTCCTTGTTAAGTACTCATGTATTTAAGAAAAATAGTTAGAACTGTTGGAAGATGTGTGAATATTTTTATGTAGGCGTTGGTACAATGGTATAACTGTAATGCTGCACAATATCTGTAATCTCTGCCAAATATTAGCTTCCTTTGAATGGCTAGATTTGGCTTTGAATTGATAAAGTTCAGGTGCGGGGGTCAGCAAGCCCTGCAGGATCCATCAGTTTTAATGGATGGAAAATCCTATTGCAACTGCTTTTGATTTCTTGATGTATGCTTTGGGGTATCTGCAGTGGGTGCCCTGCTTAGTAGGCAAGCTTGGTTCAGTTGGTAGCACTCTCACCTCTGAGTCAGAAGGTTGTGGGTTCAAGCCCACTCCAGAGTCTTCAGCACATAATCTAGGCTGACACTCAGTGCCGTACTGAGGGAGTACTGCACTGTCGGAGGTGCTGTCTTTTGGATGAGACGTTAAACTGAGGCCCTGTCTTCCCTCTCAGGTGGACATAAAAGATCCCACAGCACTATTTCGAAGAAGAGCAAGGGATTTCTCCCTGGTGTCCTGGCCAATATTTATCCCTAAACCAACATCACTAAAACAGATTATCTGGTCATTATCACATTACTGTTTGTGGGAGCTTGCTGTTTACAAATTGGCTGCTGCGTTTTCCTACATTACAATAGTGCCTACATTTCAAAAGTACTTGATTGAGTGTGAAGCGCTTTGGGACGCCCCGAGGTCGTGAAAAGCTTCTAGACAGTTAAAGAGAGAAAGAAAGAACTTGCATTCATAGAGTGCCTTTCATGATCGCAGGATATCCCAAAGTGCATTAAACCCAATTGAGTACTTTTGAAGTGTAGTCACTGCTGTAATGTAGTAAACGTGGTGGCCAATTTGCACACAGTAAGATCCCACAAACAGAAATCAAATTAATGACCAGCTTTTAGGTGTAGCAGGTACAGAAGTCAATTGAATGGAAGGTGTGAGCAGGTTAGTTGTTTCTCTAAAGAGGCAAATGAGTGATAGGTAGCGAAGGTGAGAGGGAATTTGATGTTATAAAGGAGTGGGCCTGATTCTACAACACCAGAACAGGTAATCTCTGGATGTATTGTGGAGAAGGACAATGAGGCTGATGCCTAGAGGAATGAGTTACGAAGAAAGGTTAGAAAAAATTGGGCTCTTTGGCTTTGAAAGGAGGCATATCAGAGGAGACCTTATAGAGTGGAATAGAAAGGTTAATTGTAAGCACTGTTTCAAGTTAAACCATGACTTCAGGACATGGGAACAAAGGCAATTTCCGAACTGATCAGAAGATAGTTACGGATAAGTTGCTGAATCCAATTATTTTTTAAATTATTCCAGGTTTTGTCTCCACTATCTGGAAGTCCATTCTAATTGTTGATCACTCTTTGCATAAAGAAGAACTTCCTGATGTTGGCTCCCTGTCCTCATCTCTCAATTTAGTTTAAAGTAATTTTTCAGATTTCTGTTTTCCTTACCGTTTATTATTTTATATACCTCTATAAGATCGCTTCTCAGATTTCTCCTTTCAAGGCTTAAAAATCTAAGAACTCCAGTGTTTCCTCATAACTCAGAAATTTGACACTAGGAATCAGCCTTATGGCTCTTGTCTGGACTGACCCCAGTGCTTAAATATCTCCCTTGTGTCTCGGTGAGCAAAAATGGACAAGTATTCAAAGTTTAGGCTGCCCAGAGTGCTATACAATTTGAGCATTACTTCATCTAACTTGTACTATACTGTTATGGCCACATAGTTCAACCTTCTATCGGTCTTGTTGATAGATGCTCTGCATTAGTTGGACATTTTGAGCATCCTTTCTACTAATGCTCCTAGGTCTCTTTTATCTTAATTCTTAGCTATTTTAATGCCATTCATAGTGTACATGCACTCGTGCTTTGAATCAGACATTTGTGGGGCCGTGCCTAAGCCGCCTTTCAGATGAAATGCTAAACTGAGGCCCTGTCTGGCCTCTCCGGTGGATGGAAGAGGTCCCATGGGACTATTTGAAGAAGAGCAGGGAAGTTCTCCCAGTATCCTGGATGGCATTTATCCCTCAGCTAACACCACCAAAAACATTTGGTGGTAGAATTTCCACAGGGGTTCTTCTCATCTCCTGTCATAACTTTGTAGGAAAAGCCAGAGAAACGGCATAAGTAGTTCTTTCTCTGCAGTTTCTGCTGAAGTTACAGTTGGAGATTAGGGAACCCCTGTGGAAATTCTAGATGATCATCTGAAGATTTATGTCATTGCTGTTTGTGGGACATTCCTGTGTACAGACTGACTGTTGCGTTTCGTGCATTACAATAGTGACTACACTTCAAATTACTTTTGCCCCTGCACTTGCTTAAAAACCTGTTATATCTCCAGCTTTTTCCAGTTCTGACGAAGGGTCATCGACCTGAAACGTTAACTCTGTTTCTCTCTCCACAGATGCTGCCTGACCTGCTGAGTATTTCCAGCATTTTCTGTTTTTACTTCAAATTACTTTGATGACTATGGGGGCGATTTTGCCAGCCCTAGGGAGGCGGGTATGGAGGCGGGACTGCCAGGAAAATGGCAGATTTTGGGGGCAGGTGCCCAACCCGCCCCCAACCCGCCTCCATGCCATCTTCCAGGAGGCGGGTAGCCGTCCCGTGCCGGGTCCTGTCTCCTTGGAGGCGGGAAGGGATTAAAGCCTATTAACTGCCTGTTCACAGGTAGTTAACAGACAGAAAATAGGATTATCCTCTTTTTGCCCTCACAAGTGCGGGCTTCCCGAAGGCTCCAAAACACGCCAGCTCAGCGAGGCGAGTACTGGGTCTGCGGGGGTTGGGGGGGTGCAAAAGTGTGGTGTGAAGGTAAGTGATGAGTGCAAAAGTGTAGAGGTGAGTATCTGAGGTAAGTGCAAAGTGTTTTTAAAAGTGTACTTACCTTTGTTTCTTCCTGCAGGCTTCAGTCAGTTTGTATGCGGAGACTCTCGGACCTCCGTGTTGCAGATGAGAGATGGCTGTTGCATTCTCATATGCAACAACCATCTCATTTCTGTAAAAGAAAGAAGGTTGATGAGGTCTTGTATGCAAGACCTCATCAAACTGCAGAAAATATCACTGTTTGACAGCTTTACAGAGCTGTCAAACGATGATAATCATCTGTCAAAAATTTTTGACAGATGAAACGTCATACGTTGACGTGCTCTGCAACCAGCTTTCCCTTGATTGGCCTGCTAAGCCCGCTGGGCAGGCTTAACAAGGTCAATCAAGGGAAAACAGCGTGGGTTGGCCACAAATCGATGGAGGTGGGACATCGACCCGACAAGCAGCAGTCCCGCCTCCAACGTGCCCCCATTCACAAAATCGCCCCCTAATAATCACTTTGAGATGTTCTGATGTAATGACAGGTGCTATATAAATGCAAGTTCTTTCTTTCATTATTTGTATCACCCAGTTTTCCTTCATGTGTCCAATACTTTGTACTTGCCTGAATTAAATTTCAGCCACCCATTGTTCTGTCTATTTACATACTTTATCCAACTCATTCTGTTAATTTTTGAGCTTCCTCCTCCAATTCCTCTGCCACTCCTAGCTTGGTATCATCTGAAAATCTCACCAATTTACATTGAGTTTCTGAAGCCAAGTCAGTAACGTACATTAGAAAACGTAACGGTCCAACACCAATAGCTGGGGCACCACCTAACATAACTCCTCTTACAAGTTTTCTACCCTTCAGCTGGTTTCTTAGCTATTCTCAAGATTTATCTTGCAGCCCCTATAGTTTTTACGTTAACTAATAGACTTTTAGGGGGAAGCGCCCCCATTGGGACACTAACTTCGCCGGGGCACTACTTTTAGTGCCTCGAAAAAGTTAGCGCCCCCTCGCCGTAAATTGAGTGGTAGCGTCCCAAGCAGGAGGTGGGGCTCTACTGGAAGCGCACGCCCTCCCTCTTGGGGTGCTACCATTCAATATCGCGGTGCTACGTGCAACAGCGCCACGCGCGTCAGCAGGTAGCGCCGCAGTATTACAGGCCTCCCCTGATTAAAGGGGAGGGGCCTAGCGCAGCGTGCACCGGGGCCTTGCTGGACCACCGAGGAGCGGGGTGCTGGGAAAACAGCCAGGCACTCAAGAGGAGTGCCGGGCTGACCGATTGCGGCCGGCACCCCGCATGAAGAAGCGGGAGGGGGCAGGTGTTGGCAGGGGTCCCAAAAAAATGGCTGCCCGGCAACTGCCCTTTAATTAGCGCCGCTGCGGCCGCAAAAACGCTACCCTGACCCTGTCGGACATATTGCACGACGATGGCGCTACCGGCTACTGCCGCCACTAACCTCTCGCTGAATTTCGCGGGAGGCGATAGCGGTGCTGCGCCCGGGCGCTAGGTGCTTTGCGCCCCGTTAGCGCCCCTCGGGGTGCTAACGGGAGGCGCAAAGCAACCCAATTTTTCCCCCTTAGAATTCTTCAAATGCTTTTTCAAAGTTGAGGTACACACGGGTAGAAATTGGTATATGTTGCACCTGTTTTTAGTTATAAAATGGCCTCAACAATGACAAATGTCAGTGCAATTGCCAGCTCCAAATCTGCATGTGCGTTGGGGACAATGATAATTTCATCAAGGCTATTTTTCATCTGTCCCTGGGAGCCACCTAAAATGGGCGTTAAGCTCCTTACATATGTAAATGTGTTTTTTTGTCCCCTGGTTGGTGATGAGCAGAGCAGGAGCTTGGTCGACTCTGCTCGGGGTTCTCCAGTGGCCCCTGCGGCCGCCAATAAAAGGTAATTTTAAAAAAAAATTAGCAATCATTGCAGGGCTAGGAGTGCTCCCCCGACTTCACAGTTGTCACGGTGACTCCCTCCGTTGTCGCTCCAACCACCCTCCTGGGACTTGCCTTTGCGTCACTGCCGGCGAGGTAAACGGCCCAATGTTCATCATAGTAAAATTCACGAGCTGTCTGTGGAGGCACGACAGGCATGTCCAGCTCACACAAAAAATGTTAATGAGGCCCAACGACCTATTTCAGGCTGGCCATGGGCCTCCTGGTTGGATTGCGAGCTGTCGGCATGCCACTAATTATGGACCCGAAAATGGGACATAGCTATCTTCATGGGGCTTTCCACAGTCTGTTTGGGGGCCACTTCCTTAAAAAAGTCAAGGAGATTGGTCAGGCAGGCTCCTTTCCTTCTGAATTCATATTGACTGAAGTTTATTCAGCTATTATTGTACAGATAATCCTCCAGATTTCTCCTGATAATCAATTCCATTATTTTACCTGGAATTGAAGTAAAACTGATGGGCCAGTGGTTGCCTGTGTCTGTTTTTATCATCCTTTTCGAATATGGGCACCACATTAGTCTGTTTCCAATCCATTGGTACATTCCCAGTGTCCAATGATTCCCTCAAAATGATTGTCAGAGCTTCATAAATCCCCTGTAGTTTCTCTCAGCACTCTGAGATAAGTACCAACTATCCCTGGGGTTTTGTTTCTTTTGAACCTTTCCATGGATTTTTTTTGATTTGTTCCTGGGATGTGGGAATTGCTGGCAAGGCCAGCATTTATTGTCCATCCCTAATTGCCCTTGAGAAGGTGGTGGTGAGCCACCTTCTTGAATCGCTGCAGTCCGTGTGGTGAAGGTACTCCCACAGTGCTGTTAGGGAGAGAGTTCCAGGATTTTGACCCAGCGACTATGAAGGAATGGCGATATATTTCCAAGTCAGGATGGTGTGTGACTTGGCGGGGAACTTGCAGATGGTAGTGTTCCCATGCACCTGCTGTCGTTTGGGAGGTGCTGTCGAAGAAGCCTTGGCAAGTTGCTGCAGTGCATCTTGTAGATGGTACACACTGCAGCCATGGTGCGTCAGTGGTGGAGGGAGTAAATGTTTAAGGTGGTAGATGGGGTGCCAATCAAGCGGGCTGCTTTGTCGTGGATGGTGTCGAGCTTCTTGAGTGTTGTTGGAGCTGCACTCATCCAAGCAAGTGGAGAGTATTCCATCATACTCCTGACTTGTGCCTTGTAGATGGTGGAAAGGCTTTGGGGAGTCAGGAAGTGAGACACTTGGTGCAGAATACCTAGCCTCTGACCTGCTCTTGTTGCCACAGTATTTATGTGGCTGGACCAGTTAAGTTTCTGTTCAATGGTGATCCCCAGGATGTTGATGGTGGAGGATTCGGCGATGGTAATGCCGTTGAATAGAAGGGGCGGTGGTTAGACTCTCTTTTGTTGGAGATGGTCATTGCCTGGTACTTGAGTGGCACAGATGTTACTTGCCACTTATCAGCCCAAGCCTGAATGTCATCCAGGTCTTGCTTCATGTGGGCATGAATTGCTTCAATATCTGAGGAGTTGCGAATGGAACTGAACACTGTGGAATCATCAGTGAACATTCCCACTTCTGACCTTATGATGGGGGAAAGGTCATTGATGACGCAGCTGAAAATGAAGAAGATGACAAAGGTAAACTATCCCTCCTCATCCTTCTTGACTTGCCTGCAGCCTTTGACACGGTTGACCACTCCATCCTTCTCCAACGCCTCTCCACCGTCGTCCAGCTGGGTGGGACTGCACTCGCCTGGTTCCATTCTGATCTATCTAATCATAGCCAGAGAATCACCTGCAATGGCTTCTCTTCCCACTCCTGCACCATTACCTTTGATGTCCCCCAAGGATCTATCCTTGGCCCCCTCCTATTTCTCATCTACATGTTGCCCCTCAGCAACATCATCCGAAAACACGGCGTCAGTTTCCACATGTACACTGATGACAACCAGCTCTATCTCACCACCACTTCTCTCGATCCCTCCACAGTCTCTAAATTGTCAGACTGCTTGCCCAACATCCAGTTATGGATGAGTAAAAATTTTCTCCAATTAAATATTGGGAAGATCGAAGCCATTGTTTTCCATCCCCGCCACAAACTCCGTTCCCTAGCCACTGACTTCATCCCTCTCCCTAACATTTATCTGAGGATGAACCAGACTGTTTGCAATTTTGATGTTATATTTGACCCTGAAATGAGCTTCCGACCACATATCCATGGCATAACTAAGACTGCCTATTTCCACCTCCGTAACATCGCCCGTCTCCGTCCTTGCCTCAACTCATCTGCTGCTGAAACCCTCATCCATGCCTTTGTTACCTCTAGACTTGACTATTCCAACACACTCCTGGCTGGCCTCCCACGTTCTACCCTACGTAAACTTGAGGTGATCCAAAACTTGCCTGCCCATGTCCTAACTCGTACCAAATCCCGTTCACCCATCACCCCTGTTCTCGCTGGTCTACATTGGCTCCCGGTTAAGGGACACCTCAATTTTAAAATTCTCATCCTTGTTTTCAAATCCCTCCATGGCCTCACCCCTCCTTATCTCTGTAACCTCCACCAGCTCCACAACCCCACGATATATCTGCGCTCATCTAATTCTGCCCTCTTGAGCATCCCTGATTATAATCGCTCAACCATCGGTGGCTGTGCTTTCTGTTGCTTAGGCCCTAAGCTCTGGAATTCCCTGCCTAAACCTCTCTGCCTCTCTACCTCTCTTTCCTCCTTTAAGACGCTCCTTAAAACCTACCTCTTTGACCAAGCTTTTGGTCATCTGCCCTAATTTCTCCTTAAGTGGCTCGGTGTCAAATTTTTTGTCTCATAATATTCCTGTGAAGCGCCTTGGGATGCTTTACTATGTTGAAGGCGCTATATAAATACAAGTTGTTGTTGTTGGTTGGGCCTAGGTCACTGCCCTGAGGAACTCCTGCAGCGGTGTCCTTGGGCTGAGATGATTGGCCTCCAACAATCACAATCATCTTCCTTTGTGCTAGGTATGACTCCAACCAGTGGAGAGTTTTCCCCCTGATTCCCATTGACTTCAATTTTACTTGGGATCCTTGATGCTACACTCAGTCAAATGCTGCCTTGATGTCAAGGGCAGTCACTCTCACCTCACCTCTGGAATTCAACTCTTTTCTCCATGTTTGGACCAAGGTTGTAATAAGGTCTGGAGCCAAGTGGACCTGGCTGGGTGTTCTGTGGTGGACGTCATTCACTTTGCTTATTATATTTGTTTTGGGGAGGGTATGTTGCTCATGGTCAATCACTATCACTAGAGAAAAAGTGCTAGGCAAACTTATGAGTCTAAAGGCTGACAAGTCCCCTGGACCTGATGGCCTGCATCCTAGGGTCTTAAAAGAAGTGACTACAGAGATACTGGATGTATTGGTTGTAATCTTCCAAAATTCCCTTTGACTCTGGAAAAGTCCCTGCGGATTGGAAAACTGCAAATGTAACGCCCTTGTTCAAAAAAGGAGGGAGACAGAAAGCAGGAAACTATAGCCCAGTTAGCTAAACATCTGTCATTGGCAAAATGCTCGAATCCATTATTAAGGAAGTAGAAGCAGGGCATTTAGAAAATCATAATACAATCAAACAGAGTCAGCATGGTTTTATGAAAGGGAAAGCGTGTTTGACAAATCTATTAGAGTTCTTTGAGGAGGTAACGAGCAGGGTGGATAAAGGGGACCAGTAGATGTAGTGTATTTGGATTTCCAAAAGGCATTCGACAAGGTGCCACATAAAAGGTTAAGAGCTCATGGTGTTGGGGGTAATATATTAGATTGGATAGAGGATTGGCTAACTAACATAAAACAGAGAGTCGGGATAAATGGGTCATTTTCAGGATGGCAATCTGTAACCAGTGGGGTGCCACAGGGATCAATTCTGAGGCCTCAACTATTTTCAATCTATATTAATGACTTTTTTTAAATTCGTTTATGGGATGTAGGTGTCAGTGGCAAAGCCAGCATTTATTGCCCATCCCTAATTGCCCTCGAGAAGGTTGTGGTGAGCCGCCTTCTTGAACCGCTGCAGTCCGTGTGGTGAAGGTACTCCCACAGTACTGCTAGGGAGGGAGTTCCAGGATTTTGACCCAGCGATGATGAAGGATCGGTGATATATTTCTAAGTCAGGATGGTGTGTGACTTGGAGGGGAACTTGGAGGTAGTGGTGTTCCCATGCGCCTGCTGCCCTTGTCCTTCTAGGTGGAAGAGGTCGCGGGTTTGGGAGGTGCTGCTGAAGAAGCCTTGGCGAGTTGCTGCGGTGCATCTTGTAGGTGGTATACACTGCAGCCACGGTATGCTGGTGGTGGAGGGAGTGAATGTTTAAGTTGGTGGATGGGGTGCCAATCAAGCGGGCTGCTTTGTCCTGGATGGTGTTGAGCTTCTTGAGTGTTGTTGCAGCTGCACTCATCCAGGCAAGTGAAGAGTATTCCATCACACACCTTACTTGTGGCTTGTAGATGGTGGAAAGGCTTTGGGGAGTCAGGAGGTGAGACACTCGCCGCAGAATACCTAGCCTCTGACCTGCTCTTGTTGCCACAGTATTTATGTGGCTGGTCCAGTTAAGTATCTGGTCAATGGTGACCCCCAAAATGTTGATGGTGGGGGATTCAGCGATGGTAATACCGTTGAATATCAAGGGGAGGTGGTTAGACTCTCGCTTGTTGGAGATAGTCATTGCCTGGCACTTCTGTGGTGCGAATGTTACCTGCCACTCAACAGCCCAAGCCTGAAAGTCGTCCAGGTCTTGTTGCATGCGGGCATGGACTGCTTCATTATCTGAGGAGTTGTGAATGACGCTGAACACTGTGCAGTCATCAGCGAACATCCCCATTTCTGACCTTATGTTGGAGGGAAGGTCATTGATGAAGCAGCTGAAGATGGTTGGGCCTAGGACACTGCCCTGAGGAACCTCTGATGCGATGTCCTGGGGCTGTGATGATTGACCTTCAATTACCACAACCATCTTCCTTTGTGCTAGGTATGACTCCAGCCAGTGGAGCGTTTTCCCCCTGATTCCCATTGACTTCAGTTTTACTCGGGCTCCTTGATGCCACACTCGGTCAACTGCTGCCTTGATGTCAAGGGCAGTCACTCTCACCTCACCTCTGGATTCAGCTCCTTTGTCCATGTTTGGACCAAGGCTGTAATGAGGTCGGGAGCCAAGTGGTCTTGGTGGAACACAAACTGGGCATCAGTGAGCAGGTTATTGGTGAGTAAGTGCCGCTTGGTAGCACTGTCAATGACACCTTCCATCACTTGAATGAAGGAAGCAAGTGTATTGTAGCCAGATTTGCGGATGATACAAAGATAGATAGGAAAGCAAGTTGTGAAGAGGACATAAAGGGGGTAATTTTGCCAGCCCTGGGGAGGCGGGTATGAAGGCGGGACTACCAGGAAAATGGCAGAAACTGGGAGCGGGTACCGAACCCGCTCCCAACCCACCTCCGTGCCATCCTCCCGGGAGGCGGGTCCCTGACTCGCGCAGGGACCCGTCTCCTCGAGGTGGGAAGGTGATTAGTGCCAATTAACTGTTTTGAGGCTTATCCCCATTTTACCCCTGCAAGTGCGGGCTTCCCTATGGCTGCGAACCTCGTCAGGGTCAGCGAGGTGAGCAGTAGGTCTGCGGGGGTGAGAGGGATCGAAAAGTGCGCTGTGGAGGTGAGTGATGGGTGCAAGTGTGGAGAGGTAAGTATGAGAGGTGAGTGTAAAGTGTTAGAAAACGTTTACTTACCTTTGCTTCTTCTGCAGGCTTCAACCGTTGGGCATCCGGAGGTGCCTCATCTCAACAGCAGAGATGACAGAATGGCTGCTGCATTCTCAGATGCAGCAGCCATCTGATTTCTGCTGAGGAAAGAGGTTTGGTGAGTCTTTGTGCAAGGGCTCACCTTAGAACAGAGATTGTCAGTGTTTCACAGCTTCTCAAAGCTGTCAAACGCTGACAATTCATCTGTCAAAAATTTTTGACAGATGAAACGTCATACGCTGACATCCTCTGTCACTGGCTTTCCCTTAATTAGCCTGCTGGGCGGACTTAACAAGGTCAATCAAGGGAAAATAGCATGGGTTGGCCGGACGTCGTTGGGGCGGGACTGAAACCCGACAACCAGCGTCCCGCCCCCAAAGCGTCCCCATTGACAAAATCCAGCCCAAAGAGTCTGCAAGGGGAATAACAACAGAAAACGCTGGAAAAACTCAGCAGGCCAGGCAGCATCCGTAGAGAGAGAAAGAGAGTTGACGTTTCAGGTCGATGACCTTTCATCAGAACTGCAAGGGGATATAGATAGGTTAAGTGAATGGGCAAGAATTTGGCAGATGGAGTATAATGTGGGAAAATGTGAAGTTATCCACTTTGGTAGGAAGAATAGAAAAGAAAAATATTATTTAAATGGAGAGAGACTACAGAATGCGGCGGTACAGAGGGATTTGGGTGTCCTCATATATGAAACACAAAAAGTTAACATGCAGGTGCAGCACGTAATTAGGAAGGCAAATGGAATGTTGGCCTTTATTTCAAGGGGGATGGAGTATAAAAGTAGGGAAGTCTTGCTACAACTTTACAGGCGTTGGTGAGACCACACCTGGAGTAATGCGTACAGTTTTGGCCCCCTTATTTAAGGAGGGATATACTTGCATTGGAGGCAGTTCAGAGAAGGTTCACTCGGTTGATTCCTGGGATGGAAGGGTTGTCTTATGAAGAAAGGTTGAGCAGGTTGGGCCTATACTCATTGGAGTTTAGAAGAATGAGAGGTGATCTTATTGAAACATTTAAGATTCTGAGGGGGTTGGACAGGGTAGATGCTGAGAGGATGTTTCCCCTCGTCAGGGAATCTAGAACGAGGGGGCATAGTCTCAGAATAAGGGGTCGCCCATTTAAGACGGAGCTGAGTCATTGAATATATTCAAGGCTGAGATAGACAGATTTTTGAGCAACAGGGGAGTCAAGGGTTATGGGGAACGGGCAGGAAAGTGGAGTTGAGGCCAAAATTGAATCAGCCATGATCTCATTAAATGGCGGAGCAGGCTCGAGGGGCCGAATGGCCTGCTCCTGCTCCTAGTTCTTATGGAGCATATTTGGAGGAAATAATCATTCAGATTAGTTACTATTTTGTGCTGTACTCTGTTTCAATACTATTTGCATCTTTTATAATCTCACCTTTTCCCTAACTACCCTCTTACTATTGCAGCTCTGAAATACATTTCGTACTGTTATGTTTTGCTGCTGCAGCCATGCTTTTTTCCAGGTCTGATCCCCCTTTTAGACACAATGTTAAACCAAGATGAGATGTCTCCTCTCTCAGGTGGAGTTAAATGACCACATGGCAATATTCGAAGTAGAGCAGGGAGTTCTCTTAACCACCAAAAACAGATTATCCGATCATTTATTTCATTGTTGTTTGTGAGGCCCTGCTGTGTGCAAATTGGCTGCTGCGATTCCAGTGACTACACTTCAAAAGTAGTTGATTGATCGTGAATTGCTTTGGAACATCATGAAGAAATGAATGGTGGCTTATAAATGCTAGTTCTTTCCTTCTATTCTTTTTTTTTCTGTCTTCAAAGGTGTTCCATTTGTCCTCTGCTGAAGTAATTTTGAATAACTTCCTGCAATCCATTTGCTCAATTGTTCACTCATTTTAAAAAAATGTTGTCCTTTTAAGGTTATATGCCCAGCTCCTACATTACAACAGTGACTGCACTTCAAAAGTACTTAATTGGTTGTAAAGTGCTTTGGGACATCCTGAGGTTGTAAATGGCGCTATATAAATGCAAATCTTTCATTTCTTTCTCCTGGTCTTTGGTATTTCTGAAACCCAAGTCATATTGAACTTAATCATTAATCATTGTGGTTGCTGTCCCCTAAGGGTGTCACAAGTTCCATTTCCTGTACACTGTCTGGATCATTTATGAATACCAAGTTAAGATGAGCAGTGCCTCTCACATTGGGTAATAAAGTAGTCTGCTTTATATTATTCTATTTGTGACTCTAAACCATTTGGGTTTTCCATGAAGCCCTTCTTCACACAGTAATTATTATCTGGAATAGTCTTCCAAGAAGCAAAAGCTCTCGTCATTCAAGATTCATGCTGTGATTGGAGACATTGCAGGTTTCTATTGCAAGGATGAGCTAGATGGGCCAAATGGCCCCTCTCATCTGTCCTTATCTTTGTCATTTTTGATTACTAATATTACAATATTGAAGCTCCTCCTAATAAATGTTAGGAGTAGCTTAATATAATATTCTTATACATTTAAGATAAACACTTCAAAACAATTCTGTATAAAACTTAACAGAATTCTTCTGCTCTGGTGTTCAATTTTTCCTCTAATTTTTGTGTGTAGATTTTGTTATTTTAGCTTTCCTTTTACATTAAATCTGTCTAGTATAACCTAATCTGTTTGTTCTCGATCTTTTCTAAAAAAACAAGTTTTAAATCTTTCACTTGCATAATTTCCTCTGGCTTCCTGGTTGGACCCTTCATTTTCGAGGGGCGGGTATGGAGGCGGGACTGCCGGGAAAGTTGCAGAATTTGGGGGCGGGTGGCAAACCCGCACCCAACCCGCCTCCGTGCTCTCTTGCCAGGAGGCCAGAAGCCGTCCGGCCCCAGGTCCCGTCTCCTTGGAGGCGGGAAGGGATTAAAACCTATTAACTGCCTGTTAAAAGTTCTTGACAGATGACACGTCATACGTTGACGTGCTCTGTCACTGACCCTAATTGGCTTGCTGAGCCTGCTGGGCAGGCTTAACAAGATCAATCAGGGGAAATTCCCGCTGGTTGGCCAGAAGCTGATGGAGGCGGAATTGAAACCCGGCAAGCAGCAGTCCCGCCTCCAAAAGCTTCCCATTCAGAAAATCCAGCCCTAGAACTCTGACGATTGACATAGTCGCACCATAGACACAACTAGATTATTTTTTTTCTATCGTGTTGTCTCTTTTCTGCAATATGGTTCTGCAATATGACGCCTTCCATAATTTTCCAAAACTCCCTGGATTCGGGAAAGGTCCCAGCAGATTGGAAAACTGCTAATGTAACGCCTTTATTTAAAAAGGGAGGTAGATAAAAGGCTGGAAACTATAGACCAGCTAGCCTAACATCTGTGGTTGGTAAAATGTTGGAGTCCATTATTAAGGAAGCAGTAACAGGATATTTGGATAAGCATAATTTAATCGGACAGAGTCAGCATGGTTTTATGAAGGGGAAATCATGCTTGACAAATTTGCTCGAATTCTTTGAGGATGTAACAAACAGGGTGGATAAAGGGGAACCAGTGGGTGTGGTGTATTTGGACTTCCAAAAGGCATTTGATAAGGTGCCACACAAAAGATTACTGCACAAGATAAAAAATCAAGGGATTGGGGGTAATATACTGGCATGGGTGGAAGATTGGCTATCTAACAGAAAACAGAAAGTTGGGATAAATGGTTCATTCTCGGGTTGGCAATCAGTAACTAGTGGTGTTCCGCAAGGGTCAGTGCCGGGACCTCAACTCTTTACAATCCATATTAACGATTTGGAGAAGGGGACCAAGTGCAACGTATCCAAGTTTGCTGACGATACAAAGATGGGAGGAAAAGCAGTGAGTGAGGAGGACATAAAAAACCTGCAAAAGGACATAGACAGGCTAAGTGAGTGGGCGGAAATTTGGCAGATGGAATATAATGTTGGAAAGTGTGAGGTTATGCACTTTGGCAGAAAAAATCAAAGAGCAAGTTATTATCTAAATGGAAAGAAACTGCAAAGTGCTACAGTACAAAGGGATCTGGGGGTCCTGGTGCATGAAACACAGAAGGTTGGTATGCAGGTACAGCAGGTGATCAGGAAGGCCAATGGAATCTTAGCTGTTATTGCAAGGGGATGGAGTATAAAAGCAGGGAAATCTTGCTTCAGTTATACAAGGTACTGGTGAGGCCACACCTGGAATTCTGCGTACAGTTTTGGTTTCCATATTTAAGAAAAGATATACTTGCTCTCGAGGCAGTTCAGAGAAGGTTCACTCGGTTGATTCTGGAGATGAGGGGGTTGACTTATGAGGAAAGGTTGAGTAGGTTGGGCCTCTACTCATTGGAATTCAGAAGAATGAGAGGCGATCTTATCGAAACATATAAGATTGTGAGGGGGCTTGATCGGGTGGAGGCGGGGAGAATGTTTCCACTGATGGGTGAGACTAGAACTAGGGGGCATTATCTTAGAATAAGGGGCTGCCGTTTCAAAACTGAGATGAGGAGAAACTTCTTCACTCAGAGGGTAGTAAATCTATGGAATTTGCTACCTCAGAGAGCTGTGGAAGCTGTGACATTAAATAAATTTAAACCGGAGATAGACAGTTTCCTAGCTGATAAGGGAATTAAGGGTTATGGGGAGCGGGCAGGGAAGTGGACGTGAGTCTAGGTTCGGATCAGCCATGATCCTATTGAATGGTGGAGCAGGCCCGAGGGGCCATATGGCCTACTCCTGCTCCTACTTCTTATGTTCTTACGTTCTCACAAAAATGACCATTATTCACACATGAGCCGAGACAGAGGGTGTTGGCTGTTTATTTGATTGGGGGCATATCACAGCTGAGTCTGATTTTGCGCATACCCAACTTCCATGCACTGAGCTGATTTTCCCTTCCTACCCAAGGGTGCTCAGACCATTTGTAGTGCACCTGACTCAGATCATCATACTCAGCAGAGACTGGGAATTGAAACTTGGATTTTTCTTGTCTGTATCACTTATTATTAAATTGATAAATTCACAAAGCTATCGGGGACTATCCTCCAGGTTCATCATTGATGTGACTGCCGAGTGTGAACTGGAGCTTCGCTTCCACAGGAACAGTTATCTCATCCATAGCACAGCATGATGCTGATAGAACTCAGTTGGGTTCCCCTAGCTTCCTGGTAAATATACTTAAACCAATCTGTTTAATGCCAGTAACTGAGGTCCCTGAACCAGCTGGATATGTACGACCTCCTATGGAGTCCCTTATGTGGATGTCAATTTAGATCACCTGTATCAAATTAGGTTCCTATTTTTAACAATAAAATAACCCAAGATAATAAAGCCAATATGGTTGTGATGCCTGAATCTGTAGAGGATGCTCTGTTTCTGAAATCTCTGTATGTCTGTACCATGGCAGATTGGAATGAAGAAATATATAAAAATCAGAAAAGACTTCAAGATTAACTTTTTATGAATTAAATTGCATTATCAAAATGCGCAATTCTATATATATGAACTCAGAACTCTATGTACACAAGCTGTGTTTACTTTACAGAACTGAAATCTATATTTTAGTGTTAAAAATCTGTATCAATGCGTAGAGCAAATCTAAAGTTAAATTCTAACTTTTTAGCATCCGACCAGCGAAGCGCGCTGACCAGCTGTCCGTTCCAGCAGTGAAGAGGCCTCCACGAATTTGAGGCCCCAGCCTCATTTAAATTTAGCAGGCGTGTTGTAGGGTGGCAAATGGGTGTCCCAATGTGGCTCACCGCATTGAGGCCTCAGGATCAGGCTGCAGCGACCGCCAGCAAATTAACTGCAGGGGATGGGTCGTGATCAAGGAGGGTGGGAGTCCCGGGGAGGCCCAGATGATTATTGTGTGCCCTGGCTTCGCTGCCATAACTTCACCAGCACTGAAAACTCTACGTCCACATGAAGAGGAGGCACTGCTCGCAGACAGGAGAGCCTGTGGGAGAGGGTAAGGCTGGAGGTAAGTTGGCAACAGAAGGCTAGTAAAAAGCTGGGAAATGCTCATTTTTCTGTGCTTTCTCAAAGTTTTGCAATGCCCTTACACTTGGCTTCTACTTCTTCAAAGCAGAATATCACTGTTTGCAAAGCTAAACAAGCCTTTCTGAGTTCAACATCAAAGGGAGTCCCTTGCAGGAAGAGGCAGGCCATGTTAATAACCACCCAGGCACTTCCAACGGTGAAATCTACTAACAAATCCACAGCCTCAATTGCTGGTACCCACCTGTGCACCCAATGTGTCCACCTCTACAGTGGTGCATGTATACAAATGACAGGGCAATGAGGGCTAAAGCTGCTGCCCTAAAAATTCTGCCATTTACAGTAGAATTACACCTAACTAAAAGAGGTATAAGTTACCCGCATGATTTGTCAAACCAGTGGCTGATTTTATGGGCTTTGACTGTCCGCAAAAGTTGTCTGAAACATCAATTTTGACTTAAGTGATTAGAATAATGATTTCAGCTGTGCGACGAAGAAAGGATTCTGCAAACTGCCTTTCAGCAGTTTCACCCTTACGTTACGGTGCCGTTACCGTGGAGTTTACTATGGGCATTCCCATATATGTCCTTATAATTGAGGTAGAACAGAAGGAGGAAGTGGAAATGAGAGAAGCCCTCAGGATAAGGCTGCAACAAATGAAGAAAAAGACCAACTGGGAGATACCTTTCCACCAGAGTCTATAGACCTTGCTGATGTCCCAGAAGACTTCTGCTTAAGGGGTCAATGGTTCAGTGAGGAGGCTTAGAAGGAACTCTATCTCTCATTGCAAACTGACGTCAAATATCCTCTCAAATACAAGAAATGAAGAACAGACGAACTTCAGAACTCTGGCCTTTATATTACAAAGTGATTTTACTGAGCAAGTACTTATTTAAAGCAAGTGCTTCTTGTTTACACTGTTCCTTCCCCAGTGCCTCTTTGTGCTTTTCTTAAACCTATCTCAGTGCTGCACTGAGATGATACCTATGGGCCAGGGTTGAGAGTGGTGCTTGACTGCTGTGCTATCATGAGCCTTTTGGGACCAAGTTGGCCCTCTGAGTTCTGGGATGACTCTTTGGCAGTAGTTTATAGGCTCATAATTCAGAAAAATCTTGTCTTTGAATTGTTGGGGCAGTCTTAGAGTATGTCATCATACCGCCTTTGAAATGGACAGCAAATTCGGGATTTCCGTAGGCAGTTGCGCCTGTGCTAAAATCCCGAACTTGCGATCTGTCAGATCATCCACTCTGACATTGAAATCCTAATTGCTGGCACAGAGTTGGGCTACTTGCCCACCAACTGCCCAGCAATTACGCATGAAAATTTTACGGCTGGTGCAAACAGGCGCAGCAGCCTGTTTGTACAGCGTAAGGGGATACCCATCAATAAAAAATCTTCATCTGATGCTTTTTTGTTTAAATATATATGAAAAGGAATAAATCCAGACTGGGTAGAATGAGAGACTGTCCAGGGAATAGACAGTTCTGCAAATTAAAAAAAAAAAATCAAAAATACACTTCCTTTACTGTATCTTCAGGTGACCTTTCATGGTACAAAATGCATAAAAACTTTTATCAACATTAGCTGCTATATTCTCCCTAGAAAATACCACAGTATCTAGTGGGGGAGAATGAAAGACCTTCTGTTTCCTGATTGGAGCAGCGCCCCATCTGATCCCAGGTACGCTTACGCATACAGTGCGCCCCTGGGATCCAGGGGCACAACGCTGCACTCAACTCTGCAGCGTCTGACAGCAACTTTTCATTTTGGGCCTCGCAACTGGTAAGTGCGCATTCGGTTCCAATGCTGGTGGCGTAATCCTTAATTACGCCGCTGACCACAAAATCCGGGCCGTTATATTTTTATGTGAGAGCATACAAAACAGGCAAGGACTGAAAATCTTTTTTTGCAGTTTAAAACATCAAAAAAAAAAGAATTTAAATTCAGTGATACAGAAGGAGAAGCAGGATGTTAATTTTATTATTAATGCCACAGGCATAACTGAATCTCTCTGTGCAGGTCCTCCATGTGTATGTCCTCGATTAGGTTTCACTTCTCACTGTCCCTATTCAACAGTGAATCAGAGTTGACTCTATTCTCCAGTGTATAATACAGCCTGGAAGCAATCTGGTGTATATTGATTCTGGATATAATCGAAATGTAGGGCATTTAATGTTTTAGAAAATAACAGAGGAAGTAGAGGTCGCCAGTAACTCATATATATCAGCTTAAAAAATGGACATTGACATACATGCAAACTACACAAATTTGAACTTTAATCATTTAAGAAAAAAAATCTGATTGAGAATTAAATAAGAACTTTGCTTGTCATAATGTACATTAAAAAAGCACTAGTTCTACCTGGTGGTTTTGAATGCTCATATCATTAAGTTACATGGTATTAAAGGGAATGTCGCTACATGGATAGATCAATGGCTCGAGGACAAAAAACAAAGGGGCATGGTCAATGGATGTATTTTGAGTTGATGGATTGTGGATAGTGATGTGCCTCAGTGATCTGTGCTGAGACCTCTTCTATATTCCATTTATATAAATGATTTGGAATTTAAATTCAGTTAATTAAATAAATCTGGAATAAAAAGCTAGTATCAGTAATGGTGACCATGAAACTATCAGATTGTCGTAAAAACCCATCTGTTTCACTAATGTCCTTTAGGGAAGGAAATCTGCCGTTCTTACCTGGTCTGGCTTATATGTGACTCCAGACCCACAGTAATGTGGTTGACTTTTAACTGCCCTCTGAAATGGCCTAGCAAACCACTCAGTTGTAAAAAACCGCTACAAAAAACAGTAAGAATAAAACCAGACAGACCACCCCGCATCGACCTCGACACCGGCAACGGACACGACAATGGCACACCCAGCCCAGTCGACCCTGCAAAGTCCTCCTCACCAACATCTGGGGACTTGTGCCAAAATTGGGACAGCTGTCATACAGACTAGTCAAGCATCAGCCTGACATAGTCATACTCACAGAATCATACCTTTCAGCCAATGTCCCAAACTCCTCCATCACCATCCCTGGTTATGTCCTGTCCCACCGGCAGGACAGACCCACCAGGGGTGGCGGCACAGTGGTATACAGTTGGGAAGGAGTAGCCCTGGGAGTCCTCAACATTGACTTTGGACCCCATGAAGCCTCATGGCTGCAGGTCAAGCATTGGGCAAGGAAATCTCCTGCTGATTATCACCTACCGCCTCCCTCAGCTGATGAATCAGTACTCCTCCATGTTGAACACCAATTTGGAAGAAGCATTGAGGATAGCAAGGGCACAGAATGTACTCTGGATGGGGGACTTCAATGTCTATCACCAAGAGTGGCTCGGTAGCACCACTGCTGGCCGAGCTGGCCGAGTCCTGAAGGACATAGCTGCCAGTCTGGGCCTGCGACAGGTGGTGAGAGAACCAACACGAAGGAAAAACCTACTTGACCTTGTCCTCACCAATCTACCAGTCGCAGATGCATCTATCCATGACAGTATTGGTAGCAGTGACCACTGCACAGTCATTGTGGAGACAAAGTCCTGTCTTCACACTGAGGACACCCTCCATCATGTTGTGTGGCACTACCACCGTGCTAAATGGGATAGATTCAGAACAGATCTAGCAGCTCAAAACTGGGCATCCATGAGGCGCTATGGGCCATCAGCAGCAGCAGAATTGTATTCCACCACAATCTGTAACCTCATGGCCCGGAATATCCCTCACTCTATCATTACCATCAAGCCAGGGGACCAACCCTGGTTCAATAAGGAGTGTAGACGAGCATGCCAGGAGCAGCACCAGGTGTACCTAAAAATGCGGTGCCAACCTGGGGAAGCTGCAACCCAGGACAACAAGCATGCTAAAAAGCGGAAGCAACATGCTATAGACAGAGCTAAGCTATCCCACAATCAATGGATCAGAACAAAGCTCTGCAGTCCTGCCACATCCAGTCGTGAATGGTGGTGGACCATTAAACAACTAAGGGGAGGAGAAGGCTCCATGAATATCTCCGTCCTCAATGATGGTGGAGCCTAGCAAGTGAGTGCAAAAAACAAGGCTGAAACATTTGCAACCATCTTCAGCCAGAAGTGCCGAGTGGATGATCCATATTGGCGTTCTCCTTAGGTCCCCACCACCACAGAAGCCAGTCTTCAGCCAATTCGATTCACTCCATGTGATATCAAGAAACGGCTGAGCGCACTGGATACAGCAAAGGCTGTGGGCCCCGATAACATCCCGGCTGTCGTGCTGAAGACTTGTGCTCCAGAACTAGCCGCACCTCTAGCCAAACTGTTCCAGTACAGCTATAACACTGGCATCTATACGACAATGTGGAAAACTGCCCAGGTATGTCCTGTCCACAAAAAGCAGGACAAATCCAATCTGGCCAATTACCGCCCCATCAGTCTACTCTCAATCGTCAGCAAAGTGATGGAAGGTGTTGTCGACAGTGCTATCAAGCAACACTTACTCACCAATAACCTGCTCACTGATGCCCAGTTTGGTTTCCGTCAGGACCACTCGGCCTCATTACAGCCTTGGTCCAAACATGGACAAAAGAGCTGAATTCCAGAGGTGAGGTGAGAGTGACTGCCCTTGACTCTCCAATGGCTGGAGTCATACCTAGCACAAAGGAGGATGGTTGTGGTGATTGGAGGTTATTCATCACAGCCCCAGGACATCGCTGCAGGTGTTCCTCAGGGCAGTGTCCTCGGCCCAACCATCTTCAGGTGCTTCATCAATGACCTTCCATCCATCATAAGGTCAGAAGTGGGGATGTTCGCTGATGACTGCACAGTGTTCAGTGCCATTCGCAACTCCTCAGATAATGAAGCAGTCCATGCCCGCATGCAGCAAGGCTTGGACAACATTCAGGCTTGGGCTGATAAGTGGCAGGCAACATTCGCGCCACACAAGTGCCAGGCAATGACTATCTCCAACAAGCGAGCATCTAACACCACCCCTTGACATTCAACAGCATTACCATCGCTAAATCCCCCACCATCAATATCCTGGGGGGTCACCACTGATCAGGAACTTAACTGTACCAGCCACATAATTACTGTGGCAACAAGAGCAGGTCAGAGGCTAGGTAATCTGCGGTGAGTGTATCACCTCCTGACTCCCCAAAGCCTTTCCACCATCTACAAGGCATAAGTCAGGAGTGTGATAGAATACTCTCCAATTGCCTGGGTGAGTGCAGCTCCAACAACACTCAAGAAGCTCGACACCATCCAAGACAAAGCAGCCTGCTTGATTGGCACCCCATCCACCAACTTAAACATTCATTCCCTCCACCACCGGCGTACCGTGGCTGCAGTGTGTACCATCTACAAGCTGCACTGCAGCAACTCACCAAGGCTTCTTCGGCAGCATGTTCCAAACCCGCGACCTCTACCACCTAGAAGGACAAGGGCAGCAGGCACATGGGGACACCACCAGCTCCAAGTTCCCCTCCAAGTCACACACCATTCTGACTTGGAAATATATCGTCATTCCTTCATCGTCGCTGGGTCAAAATCCTGGAACTCCCTCCCTACACTGTGGGAGTACCTTCACCACACGGACTGCAACGGTTCAAGAAGGCAGCTCACCACCACCTTCTCAAGGGCAACTAGGGATGGGCAATAAATGCTGGCCTTGCCAGTGACACCCACATCCCATGAATGAATAAGAAAAAAATAAGGCACAAGACAAATTATATCAAAGTTTGCTGGCAATACCAAATTGGGGAGAGTAGCTATTGTGAAATACAGGAGCAATAGCAAAATACTGCGGATGCTGGAAATCTGGAATAAAAATAGAAAGTACTGGAAATACTCAGCAGGTCAGGCAGCATCCGTGTAGAGAGAAGCAGAGTTAACATTTCAAGTCAATGACCTTTCGTCAGAATTGAGAAACTGGGAAATACAGGAGGTTTAAGAGGACATACGCAGAGTGATAAGATAGATGACAGTTGCAGTACGACGCAGAGAAATGTGAAGCAGCGCACTTTGGGAACGTTGTTCAGCACAAAATAATTGGAAGGTTATGAGGGTATGCATTTTAGCAGCTACTTTGCATTCCAAACCGTGCTTTAATTTACTTTAGCTGACTTTTTGAGGTCGGCCATCTTCTTCCTCCTCTTGTCTCTCTGCTTCTAGTAACTGCATTTATCCTGTCTGCTATTTGCTCCCAAGCCTGTTGTAGCTGGGTTCCAGGGAGGATGCCCATCAGTTAATTACCATATTGCAATCATGTCCCTTATTTCCTGAATCAGCACTTCCAGTGTTTGTTCATTAAAGCAACTCTCAAGCCTCAAACATGTACATTTTACACCAGCATCATTAGAGTAATCCCCTGAATTGTCCTTCCTTGGGTAAGCACAAAGGTGAAAATACCTTTTTAATGTACTTGACAGCCCCACTGTTACGTTATTACTTTTACATTGGTCAGCCCACTGTTTGGGCATTACATGTATGGTTACTCCTGCTACAATAAAACAACATATCAAAGGTTAAAAGCAACTTGATTCTCCCCCAATTTTTTAATAATCCACATTTAGCTCCAACAGCAATTTTGGGGTCACAGAGAATAAGATGATGGGTAAAGATTAACTTCTCTGTTGGAAACAAAATCAGGGAGAAGAGTGTGTTTGAAATGCCAAGCAGCTTGCAAATGCACATCTCTGAGTTCAGTGAGTTGAAACAGATATTCCTTCATCCTTACGTTTATCTGCTGTAAACACTGTCAGCTCAATTCCCTTGTTCTGATCATATAACACAGCAACTGCATAAAACCAATTTGCATAATTAATAGAATGTGTTAAAGCATATCATTCGGTTCTGTTTCCTCAAACAGCATTATAGTTTTATATAAGTTAGACTCATTAGCGTTTTGAAAAATGCCTAATTAATAAATTATATATATGACCAAACAAGACCTGATTTTAACCCTGCCCGCCCAGCGGATTCTGGGTGGGCAAGTAGTTAAAATGGCTGCAACACCCGACCCACTCCAATTAGACGGGTCATTCTTTAAATATGTAGATCGGTCTCTAATGACATGACCCAACTGCAATTTTAACCCGAGGCCTGTGCAGGGAAACTGTCATGGAGGAGCCAGGGCCAGAAGAGGCCCAGAAATGTAGGTTAATTTTATTTATATTTTTGGTTTCCTTGTGGGTCAGGAGAAGGAGTGCTCCTCTGGTCCCTAGAAGGAAACCTTAGATCTCCCCTGCCCGGGGCTTCCCTCCCCACCATCATCCATGATGCCCTCCGGCTCCCTTTCAACCACTTAGAGTGCCAGGGACTGTTCCATCAGGACCCTGGTGGAGGCTTCCTGCCTCTTGAAATCTCTCTTCCATCTGCTGGACACCTAGCGTTCGCCACAGAGTTCATAGAAACATAGAAACTAGGAGCAGGAGTAGGCCATTCGGCCCGTCGAGCCTGCTCCACCATTCAATACGATCATGGCTGATCATCCAAATTCAGTGCCCTGTCCCTGCTTTCTCACACAGAATCCCCACATCGAGCCTACACCTATCCCACCCTATCCCCGTAACCCCACGTATTTAATTCCCCCTAACATATCCCATCCTATCCCCATAACCCCACATATTTAATCCCCCCCTAACACTAAGGGTCAATTTATCATAGCCAAATCAACCTAACCCGCACATTTTTGGACTGTGGGAGGAAACCGGAGCACCTGGAGGAAACCCACACAGACACGGGGAGAATGTGCAAACTCCACACAGACAGTCACCCGAGGATCAGATTCGAACCCGGGTCCCTGGCGCTGTGAGGCACCAGTGCTAACCACTATGCCACCGAGTTCAGGCGGGAGACTGACAGATAAGCAGATAGGGCCCTGGAGTTAAAATCCCCAGGGGCTCAAGTTGCGGAGGGCCAGATGGTTTGCCGTCCACTTCGACCCCTCCCTGCATGACTCCCGTCTGGGAGTTAAAATCATGGCTAGAGAGTCTGGTACAAAAACAGCTGACAGTGAAATGTGGAATGGTGGCTCTAGCCTTATAGATTTGTTTATTTCAACTGCTAGAAATCTGGAGAAGTATCTGATAGGCCGAGTGGTGCGGTTCTGTTCAAAGTTGTCACTTGATAGTTAAGACACCTTTTTAATAGCTTCTTGTACCAAATTGCCAATGTCTGGGAACCATATTTTGGCCCTGAGGAAGGCTTTGGTTTTGTTTATCCCTTGTTGACCAACATAGGTGAGAGATATTACTCAACCTTTCAATTCTGCAGGGATGACAGTGTGTTTGCCACATAGAATGATAATATCTTCAGTGACAGATAACTCATGGTGAACCAGCTATATACTATAGAGTACGATAGCATAGCACTAATGTTACTGGACTAGTAATCTAATAGGCCTAGACTAATAATCCGGAGACGTGAGTTCAAATCCCACTATGGCATTTTGTGAATTTGAATTCTTATTAGATCTAGGATGTTAATTAGGGAAGGAAACCTGCTGTCCTCACCCGGTCTGGCCTATATCTGACTCCAGACCCACAGCACTGCCCTCTGAAATGGCCTAGCAAACCACTCAGTTGTATTAAACTGCTACAAAAAATAATAAAACCGGACGGACCACCCAGCAGTGACCTAGCCATCGGATTCGGATTCGGACATGAGTCCTCCTCACTAACATCTTGGGATTTGTGCCAAAATTGGGAGAGTTGTCCCACAGTCTGTTCAAACAACAACCTGACAGAGTCATAGGGCTGGATTTTCTCAATGGAGACGAGTTGAAGGCGGGACTGCTGCTTGTCGGGTCTATGTCCCGCCTCCATCATCTTCTGGCCAACCAGCGGGATTTTCCCCTGATTGAGCTTGTTAAGCCTGCCCTGCAGGCTCAGCAGGCCAATTAGGGGGAAGTCACTAACAGAGCACGTCAACGTCTGATGTGCCATCTGTCAAGACTTCTTGAAAGAAGAAATGTCAGTGTTTGACAGCTCTGTGAAGCTGTCAAACACTGACATTCTGTGTAGTTTGATGAGCCCTTGTGGTCAGGACTCATCAAACCTTTCAACTTTGTAGATTTCAGATGACTGTTGGTTCGGAGGATCCAACAGCCAGTCTGTGAAATCGACAAGGAATATGTCGGGACTCCCGATCCAGAGCGGATGAAGGCTGTAGGCAGAAACCAAGGTAAGTGAACATTTTTTGAACTTAACATTCACCTTACATACTTACCACTCCACACTTGCACCCATCACTCACCTCTGCATCTTACTTTCATGTGCCTCCGACCCCCGCAGACCTCCTCCACGTCTCCTCCAACCCGACGGGGTTCTCCGAGGTCGGGAAGCCTTCAACTAAAAAGGTAAAATGGGACTAATCCTTTTTTCAATTAAAAGGATTTAATCCCTTTCCTGCCTCGAGGAGATGGAACCGAAGCAGCACATCTTCCCGCCTCCTGGCAAAAGGGCACGGAGGCGGGATGGGGGCGGGTTTGCCAGCCGCCCCCACTTTCTGCTACTTTACCGGCAGTCCCGCTTCCATGCCCGCCTCCTCGGGGCTGAGGAAATCCAGCCCATACTCACAGAATCATCCCTATTAGCCAACGTCCCACAGGCAGGACAGACCCACTGGAGGTGGTATGCAGTCAGGAGGGAATGGCCCTGGGAGTTAACAATGACTCTAGACTCCATGGGGGCGATTTTGCCAGCCCTGGGGAGGCGGGTATGGAGGCGGGACTGCCGGGAAAATGGCAGAAACTGGGAGCGGGTACTGAACCTGCCCCCAACCCACCTCCATGCCATCTTCCCGGGAGGCAGGTCCCCGAATCGCGCTGGGACCCGTCTCCTCGAGGCGGGAAGGGGATTACAGCCACTTAACTGCCTGTTAACAGGTAATTAATATGCAGTTAAGAGGATTATCCCCATTTTTCCAACACAAGTGCGGGCTTCCTGACGTCGGGAAACCCCGCCAGGGTCAGCGAGGTGAGCAGTGGGTCTGCGGGGGTCAGAGTGTTCGAAAAGTGCACTGTGGAGGTGAGTGATAGGTGCAAGTGTGGAGAGGTAAGTATGGGAGGTGAGTGAAAAGTGTTAGAAAAAGTTTCCTTACCTTTGTTCCTTCCTGCAGGCTTCAATCATTGGGGATCCGGAGGCTCCGGCATCTCAATGGCAGAGATGACAGAATGGCTGCTGCATTCTCCGATGCAACAGCCATCTGCTTTCTGCTCAGGAAATAGGTTTGGTGAGTCTTGAATACAAGAACTCACCAAACAACAGAGAATGTCAGTGCTTGACAGCTTCTCCAAAAATGTGCGGGTTAGGTTGATTTGGCTATGATAAATTGACCCTTAGTGTTAGGGGGGGATTAAATATGTGGGGTTACGGGGATAGGATAGGAAGGGATATGTTAGGGGGAATTAAATACGTGGGGTTACGGGGATAGGGTGGGATATGTGTCGGTGCAGGCTCGATGGGGATTCTGTGTGAGAAAGCAGGGACAGGGTACTGGATTTGGATGATCAGCCATGATCGTATTGAATGGTGGAGCAGGCTCGACGGGCCGAATGGCCTACTCCTGCTCCTAGTTTCTATGTTTCTATGTTTCTATGTTTCTCAAATCTGTCAAACGATGACAATTCATCTGTCAAAAATTTTTGACAGATGAAACGTCATACGCTGACGTTCTCTGTCACCAGCTTTCCCTTAATTGGCCTGCTAAACCCGCTGGGCGGGCTTAACAAGGTAAATCAAGGGAAAATAGCGTGGGTTGGCCTGACGTCGATGAAGGCGGGACTAAAACCCTGAAAGCTGTAGTCCCGCCGCCATCACGTCCCCATTGGCAAAATCACCCCCCATGAACTCATGACATCAGGTCAGACATGGGCATGGAAACCTCCTGCGGATTACCACCTACCTCAGCTGATGAATCAGTACTCCTCTATTTTGAACACCACTTGGAAGAAGCACTGAATGCACTGTGGGAGTACCTTCACCACACAGACTGCAGCAGTTCAAGAAGGCGGCTCACTCGTACCTTCTCAAGAGCAATTAGGGATGGGCAATAAATGCTGGCCTCGCCAGCAATGCCCACATCCCATGAATGAATAAATTAAAAAAAGCCACTGCTTTCAACTTGTGCCATTGATTTGAGCATTTGAGATATTGCAGTAAAGGAAAATAAAAGGAAAAATTTGCAGGGCTATGGGGAAAGAGCTGGAGAGTGGGACTAATTGGATAGCTGTTTCAAAGAGCTAGCACAGGCATGATGGGTGAAATGGCTTCCTTCTGTGCTGTATGATTCTATTGCTACTTGCTTGATATCAACTAGACTGATTGTCTTGGTTGTAAATATTCACCTACAAAATAAATGAATTACTCAGTTTTGACTTATGGCAATGTCCAATTCTGGATGTTCTGACATGTAGTCAGCAGGATTATTAGATCCAGGGCAATAGTTAATAATCATATCATAAGACTGCACTTATGGCAACCAGCACTGGATTCTAGAAGATTTAGACTGGTTTGGAGGATATGGGGATGAAACCTTGTGATCTGTAAACACCCAGGGGGAAAAATTGGGTCGCGTCCCCTTTGGGGCGCTAACTTCGCCAGGGCACTACTTTTCGTGCCTTGAAAAAATTAGCGCCCCCGCGGCTGAAATTCATTGGTAGCGCCCCGCCTCCCGCTTACGGCGCTAACGAGAGGCACAAATCAACCGAATTTTTAGGCCTCTGAATTTTTGACCATGAATGTATAGGTAGAATCATTGCATACCTCATACAAGTGCCAATGCTACAGGCTCAATCTGGCTGTAGCATTGATCTGTGGAGGTGAGAGAAAGACTAGCATAGATGAGAGGTTTCATTGCACCAAGACTACCATTTTGCATAGGAATAGCTGCTAAACTCACAGGGCTGCCATCAATATAAATCTCCATTGACTTATTAGTGTCTAGATAAGCCATCACTTTATGATTAGATAACAAATGCTTGATCTGAAGTATGGTGTGATCATTCTCATTCTTGTTTTCCTCTTTCAAGATGCCACCTTTAGTGAGTCCTCACAGTGCTCTGTAATTATAGCCAAGGTGCCAATAAAACAGTAAGTAACCAATTTAAATGGAAGGAAAATCATTTGGCTCTGTTAAGGGCGTGAAATCCTCTCTGTCTGATGTTCTCAGGCAATGCTTTACAATCAGGCACTATAGATGAAAATCTACCCACATATATCTGTACTTCATTGCATAGGCAATTGTTCTATCATTGGAATAATCTTAAACCAGGTATGGATCAAGTTAGTTACACTTTTTCAATAATTATTGCAAATTCCAGGGTTTTTTTTGTTAGCTGAATGTCTGATGTGCAGAAACCCTTCTCTGAATCAAGCTATTGAGAACTCTACACCATCTTTAGGGTATCTGTTGACCTAATATGCACTCCATACCCATAGGGATACATCCCACTAACCCAAGTCCAGAGAGCTTAGGCATAAGTTGACAGTGCCAAGGCTTATAAATCCTCAAGTGTTAACAGAGCTACTGCTGGAGTTTAACCAGCTAAAATGTGGTAGCTTATCAGAGTTTCTTCTCATTGTTTGTTCAGCTAGGACCACTCTACGACTTAGGGCAGTAGTTTTCAAGGTTATCTGGAGCCAAATGAGAAGAATCCAGTTCCCAGTGGCAGGTCTAACCCTGGGCTCTATTCTTACTCCCCAACATTTTGCTACTGTACAATTAGATATTGGGAAGGGTCAGTCAACTCCCATTACAGTAAGACGCTCAAGACTGCTTATGGGGGTAACTGATGTCATTGAACCCAAGAAGGTATGGCAAGAGCTTGCTCATTCCTTTAACTGCATTGCAGTCCTTCAAATTACAACATTGTGCCCTTACTCAGTCTTTTTCCTGAATTTTCTGCCCCCGAATACCATGTCACTCTTTATGGAATATAAGTTTCAGCCATTCATTTGCATAACATGTGTCCATTTGCCCTGTAGTTGCTGTTTCTGTTTCTTCACATAAGGAAGTTTGGGAAACGATACAGATATGCGAGAGCTACATTTAACTGAATGCTTCTTCTCTACTTCATGCCTTAATTATGAGTGTAGCTTTTGCCACATTGATTATGATTTATTGTCTCCAAGTATTTTATCTCTTCCTGTTGCCTAAAAAATTCCTGTGTATATTAACCTCTTTTACAGACTTAGTCAATGTGACTCTGAATTTTAAGTACCTGTACTTACACTTTTGCAAATTCCCTAACAAATGACACAAGCCATGTTGTTTCTCTACAGACTCATGCTCCATCATGTCTGAATAAACTGCTGTCAGACGCAGACAGCTTTTGCTTTACTTGTCTCACAGTTAATACAGTGATAGTCAGATCGTGTTCCTTATTGTCTGAAACACATATAGTGCTTGGTGAGTGTGGAGCAATTACTTTAAATATCAGTGAGCAATATAATAAAGTCAGATAAAAGAAAAAAAACTGCAAATACTGGAAATCTGAAATAAAAATAAAAAATGATGAAAATATACTGGAAGTCCATCAAATTCTGAAAAGAGAAAGGACAAGTTAACATTTTGGATCTGAGACATTTCATCAAAGCTGGCGGGCTCTATCGAAGGGTCTTTATCTGAAACATTAGTCTGTCTTTTCTCTTCAGATGCTCACAGACCTGTTGTGCATTTCAAGCATTTTCTGTTTTTAATATAAAATCACTTGTCTTCATTATAGTTTAATATATTTAAGAAAACTTGATCAAAATGTATCAGTTGGATTGTAGAAAACAGAGTGAATGATAAATAGTTTTACGGGGAATGTTGCAGGAAAACAAACCTATGATTCTAATATTTTCCTAACTATTGAGTTGCTAACTCTAACAGCAAAGGCACATTGTATGCCATTTCAGTATTATTATAAGGTCCAATGCATATGCACCACAGTGACATGGTTCTGCACAGATTAAATACTGTTATTCTATTAATAAGCCCTTCAGTCTATGACTTATGATTTGATGTGCACATATTTTTGCCAGAGAAATCAGACTTGCAAAATTGTAAAATTAATAATTCGTATTGCTAAATGTAATCAAAACGGGTGGGGAGAGATAATCAATGGTGTTTTTTCTTCCTTTTAAATTAAAATTAAAAGTATATATGAGGAATAAATATTCTTCAGAAATTGCTGTTTAAGCCATAATATAGAAAATATGGTAATCTTGCTGTGTACAGACTGATTCTGTAAATTGTTGAACAAAAGTGCTGTGCCCTTCATAGCAGTCTAATTGGGAGCCTTAAACATATGTGGTTACGAATGCTAAAAATATTTTTATATGATTTATCTATAAGTGAGGGAGCCTCAAATATGTGTTCTATCAGAAGAGAATGTTACAGTGAACGGCTTCTGCAATCTCTTAAAAAATTTTTTTAGTTCTATTCTTTTTAAACTATTTTTCTTCCCATTCATTTAGTCCCCTTGCACCATTTATGATCAAAAGGTTGAGCAGGAAATCTGCTCTGCGACCTTTGACAATACTGTTCTATAATCAGCCACTTGGAGATGTTTGAGAGTGGCTTTTCATTACATATACAATTATTGGGCCAGAAATTCGGCTCTCCGGCTTCCCGCGGGTGCAAGGATCGCGCGCGCGTACTTACCTACCGCGCCTGCCGTTGTGCTTCGGGCCCACGTGGACTTCGGCTCCTGGGCCTCCTGCAGCTGCCGGCGCGCAGTGCTTGCGTATCCCAGGGGCGCAGTTAGTTCGAAGCGTCCCCTGGGATCACGTGGGCCATGGAGAGCCAATCGGAGCAGGGAATCTCCATTCATAGATTTTGACAGGAAGACCTGTCAAATCTACAAATAGAGATCAGCCCCAAAACCTAACTAAAACTTCAAATAAATTTTAAAAAATCACAATTTAAAAATAACTATAAATTACATAAATTAACTACTTTAAACAAAAATTTAAATTTTTGAAAAAATTAATTATACTTTTTAACGGTGCTAAAAATAAACTTACCTTTCTTTAAAATATGTAAAAAAGATAAACCTGTTGAAAAATTTTTTAAATTGTATTTAATTCACCACTTACCTTGTTAAAAGCAGGCCTTGCGCCTCCTTTTTTCCTGTGCAGCTTCTCCGTACTTACCCTCACGGAGAAACCTGAAAAAAACCCCGAAGTTCGCTGCATGCGCGCTGCCTCTCCAGCGCACGCAGTTGACCCTCGAACCCCTTCTTTCACGAGACCGGAAGTTCCGGTTTCCCGTGCATGCGCAGTGCATGCGCGAAACCGGCACTTCCGGTGGCCCTACGGGTGAGTACACAGCGCCTACTCACCCTGGAGACCCGAATTTCTGCCCCAATTATTTTGTTTCCAATTCTTACATCTCTTTGATTGCTTATTGCACAGTCATCTTGCAGGGAATTGCGAGTCAGCTTTTGTCCTGCCACTCTGTTGTTGGGGGTTGCGGGGGAGGTGGGGTAGAGGGGTCTGGATGTGACTTTGCCCTGAGAGGCAGCAGCCGAATCGATGCCTAATCTAGGCATGTCACTGCTGCTGGACATTACCTCAGTATGTACATTGATTTGCATGGGGACAGACCTCTGGGCATCTATGAGGGCAGTGCAGTCTTGCTTTATCTAATCATTTAGCATGTTGAAATCAAACAAGAGAGCCTGTTGTAGATTGGAGCCCAAGGCCTTTATAGCAGCAGTCTAAATATTTAGGGCCACTGTCACTCAGGGCTTTGCTCTCAAACTCTGTTAAGCAGTCATGCATGATTCTACTGCTGATGTTAGTATGATCCTCCACAGTCATCTCCAGACATTGTAGGATTCTTCCCACATTTTCAAATGACAGCATAAAACTTTGGTGCTCAAATAGCAGCATTCTTTTAAATGCAGGTACCCATCCCAGGCTTGGAATGACTCAAGCTGGAATCAGATTCCTGTTACTCTATTGCCATCTCTACTTTCTCCACCTCAGTCATACTCTGTGTTTTATCCACTGGTCCCTCCTCAAAATGACTAAATCCCCTGGAGTAGTGTTTGTAAGAGGTGCAGTGAGTAATACAGGGTACTGTTCAGGTACTGGCTTTGTCTACAACACTGTGATCTGTGAATGTTTCTTGGGGGACACCTATAGGACAAGAAGAGAAATATATGTTAGAATGCTGGCTGCAAAAGAGTCTTTCAAATTTTACATGGCAACAAATTGCATGGTGCATTGTATGCCTGTATATCAGTGCCTGTCTGAGTGAGTGAGTGAGTAGGGGCGGGATAATAATGTTGAAAGATAGTACAAGCCATGAGTTTGTGAAAGGCTTCTGACCGTACTCTCCTCCACTCCCTCTATGGCCTCTGACCCCACAATTTCAAGAATGGTCTCATCAAATCTGCTTAATGGTTTGAATTTGCGTGGAACTTTTCTGGTGGCTTTTGTTCCCACCTGTCATGTGCCACTTTGTCCTGAATGCAGGTAGAAAGTGTGGAGATGTTGGAAGTGTCAAGAGCACAGTCTCAAATTTGGCAAGTGCAACATTGGCTATGATCTTGTCCTGCTGCTTCTGTGATGGAAAATTGGCCACATTTGTCCTATGTTGCTCTTTTAAAGTAATTTTCTTGCCTTCCCTTTGGGTTCTTTTGAAAGTCATGCTACATCTTCATCACCTCCTGCCAGGCCATCACAAACATGGATGTTAAGATGAATTATTGCATTTCTGTACTCCTAGCATGAAGCTGTGCCTGCTGGGAATTCATATAAGGAAATTGCTCATGCAAAGCTCTTGATTTTCCATCCATTAAATTTAATGGATGGAAAATCAAGTTCTTCATGGATGAAATTTCCAAATATGGATGAGACTTCATGCCAGGAGTACAAAAGCAAAACATTGTCTGGAACATATTGCTGCATTTGTTGCCTCCATAGGACCTCACAGGTGGTAATCTCAGGATTACTACCCGAGTCATGTGCTAATTGGCATAGGGATAAGCAGATCAAGAAGGTGAATGCATGGCTGAAAGGCTGGCTTGAAAAGGAGGAGTTCCATTTCATGGGTCACTGGCACCAGTACTGGGACAGGAAGGAGCCTTACCACTGGGAATGGCTCCACCTGAACCAGAGTGGAAACAATGTCATTACAGAAAAGATAATGGTAAGAGGATCTGGTAAGAGGGAGGAGCTGAGGGAAATCCTTATTAGTCGGGAAAAGGTATTGGGGAAATTGATGGGACTGAAGGCTGAAAAATCCCCGGGGCCTGATGGTCTGCATCCCAGAGTACTTAAGGAGGTGGCCTTGGAAATAGTGGATGCATTGACGATCATTTTCCAACATTCCTTAGACTCTGGATCAGTTCCGATGGAGTGGAGGGTGGCCAATGTAACCCCTCTTTTTAAAAAAGGAGGGAGGGAGAAAGCAGGGAATTATAGACCGGTCAGCCTGACATCGGTCGTGGGTAAAATGATGGAAGCAATTATTAAAGATGTCATAACAGACCATTTGGAAAGTGGCGACATGATAGGTCCAAGTCAGCATGGATTTGTGAAAGGGAAATCATGCTTGACAAATCTTCTGGAATTTTTTGAGGATGTTTCCAATAGGGTGGACAGGGGGGAACCAGTAGATGTGGTGTATTTGGACTTTCAGAAGGCCTTCGACAAGGTCCCACACAAGAGATTGGTGAGCAAAGTTAAAGCACATGGGATTGGGGGTAATGTGTTGACGTGGATTGAGAACTGGTTGGCACACAGGAAACAAAGAGTAGGAGTAAATGGGTACTTTTCAGAATGGCAGGCAGTGACCAGCGGGGTACCGCAGGGTTCGGTGCTGGGACCCCAGCTGTTTACATTATATATTAATGATTTGGACGAAGGGATTAAATGTAATATCTCCAAATTTGCGGATGACACTAAATTGGGAGGCAGTGTGAACAATGAGGAGGATGCTAGGAGGCTACAGAGTGACTTGGACAGGTTGGGTGAATGGGCAAATGTATGGCAGATGAAGTACAATGTGGATAAATGTGAGGTTATCCACTTTGGTGGTAAAAATAGAGAGGCGGACTATTACCTGAATGGTGGCAGATTAGGGAAAGGGGACGTGCAACGAGACCTGGGCGTCATGGTACATCAGTCACTGAAGGTGGGAATGCAAGTGCAGCAGGCAGTCAAGAAAGCAAACGGAATGATGGCCTTCATAGCAAGGGGATTTGAGTACAGGAGTAGGGAGGTGATGCTACAGTTGTACAGGGCCTTGGTGAGGCCACACCTGGAGTATTGTGCGCAGTTTTGGTCTCCTAACTTAAGGAAGGACATTCTTGCTATTGAGGGAGTGCAGCGAAGGTTCACTAGATTGATTCCTGGGATGGCCGGACTGACATATCAAGAAAGATTGGGTCAACTGAACTTGTATCCTCTGGAGTTCAGAAGAATGAGGGGGGATCTTATAGAGACATTTAAAATCCTGACTGGTTTAGACAAATTAGATGCGGGCAGAATGTTCCCAATGGTAGGGAAAACTAGAACCAGGGGTCACAGTCTAAGGATTAAGGGGAAGCCATTTAGGACTGAGCTGAGGAGGAACTTCTTCACCCAGAGAGTGGTGAATCTATGGAATTCTCTTCCACAGAAGGTTGTTGAGGCCAGTTCGCTAAATATATTCAAAAGGGAGTTAGATATAACACTCACAACTAAGGGGATCAAGGGGTATGGCGAGAAAGCAGGAATGGGGTACTGAGGTAGCATGTTCAGCCATGAACGCATTGAATGGCGGTGCAGGCTCGAAGGACCGAATGGTCTACTCCTGTACCTATTTTCTATGTTTCTATGTTTCTATGTTTCTATAAATAGGGCTGTCAAAAGGACATTAAACTAGTAAAATGGGAGAAGGGATCTGCTGAAAATAACATAAGTCTGAAGATAAAAAAAATAGGAGATGAGAGTAAAGGTCAGACCAAGGTAAGGAACAAGGGTAACATAAACAGTCAGGAATAAATGCAGTGAAAAAACAGAAGTATAAAAGGACTGTTAAAAATAAATTAAAAGGAACAACTATTAAAGATGAATTAAACTGCCTGTACATCCAAAATAAAACAAGCGAACTGGAGGCAATAATCCATAGCAAGGAACCAGATGTAGTAGGAATAACTGAAACATGGCTACATAAAGAACAGGACTGGCAACTAAATATTTGCAGGTTATAACATAATCAGAAAGGATAGGGAAGGAATAAGGACTTATCTGTACTAATTAGAGATAACATAATGGTAATAGAAAAAAGAGACATAACTAACAGAAGGATAGAAACAGAATGCTCGTGGATTGAGATAAAAGAGAAGAAGGGATCAACCACACTAATAGGGGTATACTACAATTGACTACAAAGTTAATAGTGGAAAAGAGGTGGAGGAAGAAATATGTAAGTAATAATGTGAAATAGAGTAAAGAACATAGAATAATAATTATGGGAGATTTTAACTACCCCCAAATAAACTGACTAGAAGAGGTCAAGAAAGGGATACAGGTAATGGCGTTTTTACAATGTGTGCAGGACTCCTTTCTTACCCAGTATGTAAAAAGCTCAACAAGAGAGGGAGCACTACTGGATCTAGTAATGGGAAATGAACCAGAACAGTTAAGGGAAGTAGCATAGGGGAACATCTAGGCAATAGCGATCACAATATAATAAGGTTTAAGATAAAAATTGAGAAGGACATAAGTAAGACAAAGACCAAAGTAATACATTGGAAAGAGCTGATTTTAAGGGGATGAGAATGGAATTAAGGAAAATAAACTCGATAAAATTTACTGACAAACAAAGAAATAGAATAGCAGTGGGAAATATTTGAAACGGTGATCAGTAGAGTCCAGGAGAAATATATTCAATTAAAAAGCAAGAACAAATTAGCCAGTAATAACACACCATGGATGAATAAAAAGATAAGGGAAAGATTAATCCTAAAGGTAAAGGCATATATTAACTGCATAAACAACAAAGGAGAGGATGGCAAAAGAGAATACAAAAAGGTTAGGAAAGAAGTTAAAAAAAAATTAGGAAGGCAAAGAGAAACTACAACATTTAATTATCAAGGAATATAAAAAGAAAAGTATTCTACAGACACATAAATAACAGAAGAAAAATCAGGATAGGGATACACACGATAATTCACAGGTAATGAGAGCAAAATAGCAGAAATATTAAATAATTATTTTGCCTCAGTGTTTACCAGGGAGACTAATATGGTGGGCATGACATTAGAAGAAGAGATCAAAAAAGAAACAAAGATATTTAAGATAGAAAGGGGGGAGATAATTATAAACTAATCAAACATAGAGAGGATAAAGCCTCTGACCTGGATGGATTGCAACCGCACATATTAAATTAAGTTAGGGAAGAGATAACAGAGGCACTATTACATATATAACAATTCATCAGAAAAGGGAATAGTGCCAGAGGACTAGCAGACAGCTAATGTGATTCCTATATTTAAAAAGGGAGATAGAACAAGTCCAGGGAACTATAGACCAATTAGCTTAACATCGGTGGCAGGAAAGATAATGGAATCCTTTCTCAAAGATGTAATAGAAAAACATCTAGAAGCTGAAAATGTAATAAAGAATAATCAACACAGATTTCAAAACCGAAGGTCATGCTTGACCAACCTTATTGAATTCTTTGAAGGAGTACCAGAAAAGGTAGACAAGGAGAATGCAGTTGATGTAATGGGCCAGAAATTCGGCTGTTGTTGGGTGAGTACACGCTGTGTACTCACCTGTAAGGCCACCTGCAGTGCCGGTTTCCTGCATGCACTGTGCATGTGTGGGAAACCGGAACTTCCGTTCCCCTGAAGGGAGGGGTTCAGAAGTCGAACCTGTGCGCGGAAGAGGCTGCGCGCACGAAGCGAACTTCAGGTTTTTTTTCTGGATTCTCCGGGAAGGTAAGTATGAAGAAGCTGCGCTTTTAAAAAGGAGGCGCAAGGCCTGTTTTTAACAAGGTAAGTGGTTAATTAATTACAATTTAAATTTTTTTTCAACAGGTTTATCTTTTTTAGATACTTTAAAGAAAGGTAAGTTTATTTTTAGCACCGTTAAAAAGTATAATTAATTTTTTCAAAAATGTTAATTTTTGTTTAAAGTAGTTAATTTATTTAACTTATAGTTATTTTAAAAATGTGATGTTTTAAAAAAATTTTATTTGAAGTTTAAGTGTGGTTTTGGGGCTGATCTCTATTCATAGATTTGACAGGTCTTCCTGTCAAATCTATGAATGAAAATGCCCTGCTAGGATTGGCTCTCCATGGCCCACGTGATCCCAGGGGACGCTTCAAACTAACTGCGCCCCTGGGATACACAAGCACTGCGCGCCAGCAGCTGCAGGAGGCCCAGGACCCGAAGTCCTCGTGGGCCCAAAGCACAACTGCAGGCGCGGTAGGCAAGTACGCGTGCGATGCTTGCACCCGCAGGAAGCCAGAAAGCCGAATTTCTGGCCCAATATATTTAGATTTTCAAGAGGCCTTCAATAAGGCATTGCATAGTAGACTCATAACTAAGGTCAGAATATGTGGAGTTGGGACAAGTAGCAGAATGGATAACAAGCTGGCTACAAAACAGAAAACAGAGAATAGGGGGTAGAAATTAGGTCGCGCCCCATTTGGGGCGCAAATATCGTCTGGACGCAAATATTAGCGCCTGGCGCTAATTATCGGCACTGACTGGAAACTTCACTTTTACCGCCCCGGGAGGTGAGTGGAGCGCTAAAGCAGGCGCTGCACACCTGTCTTAAGGCGCAAAGGCCGAGCAGTGAGGCGCTAACTCAGAGCGCTGGCGAAGCTCATGTAATGTCAGTCAGCAATGGAACACACACACAATGGCACGGGCCAGTTCTTAAAGGGGATGGTTAATCTTGCTTTCCATCCACATCCTGTTCATTGCAGCCTTGAATCTCGGCCTGGAGAGACTTGCACATCAAATGTGCTGGAAAGAACAATGGAGAGTACCAGGCAAAGAGCTCAGAGTGCAGCTCCCACAGTCTCTGCTAAATCGATACAAGGAATGGCAAATCAAAATGAACCTGCAAAGTGCTGCTCAGTACCCAAAACTCCTTCACACAACGTTGAATCTCTCCAGAAGTCTCTCCCTCTCTCTCTCAGAATGCGTAGTTCAAAAATGCCACCAACAATAAAAGACAGGAAGAGGCCCCCTTTAAATAGCGCACCCCCCAGCCCCACAGCGATTGATAGCGTTCCAGTCTTCTGGTCGTTGGAAGCGCCAGGCGGTAAGGCAGGGGGCGCCACTCAATTTCCGCGCCGGGGCGCCACAAGGGCGTTGCACCATGGAATGACGTCACAATCTGCGCGCGCAGGTGGTCGCAGCGGTAAGTTTTAGCGCCGCCGCACAATCTCAAGTTAAGTTCCCGAGCGGCGCAAACATCGCTGCGCCCGGGCGTTAGCGGCTTTGCGCCCCATTAGCGCCCTCTTAAGGCGCTAACGGGAGGCGCAACCAACTGAATTTTTACCCCTAGGGGTTTAAGGTAGTTACGTAGGGGGCGATTTTGCCAGCCTTGGGGAGGCGGGTATGGAGGCGGGACTGCCGGGAAAATGGCAGAATTTGGGGGCGGGTGCCCAATCCGCCCCAACCCGCCTCCATGCCATCTTGCCAGGAGGCGGGTAGCCATCCCACGTCGGGTCCCGTCTCCTTGGAGGCGGGAAGGGATTAAAGCCACTTAACTGCCAGTTAACCGGTAGTTAACAGACAGGAAATGGGATTATCCCCTTTTTGCCCTCATAAGTGCGGACTTCCCGAAGGCTCCGAAACCCGCCAGGTCAGCGAGGCGAGTAGTGGGTCTGCGGGGGTCGGAGGGGTCCAAAAGTCTACTGTGGAAGTGAGTGATGGGTGCAAGTGTGAAGAGGTGAGTATCTGAGGTAAGTGCAAAGTGTTGGAAAAAGTTTACTTACCTTTGTTTCTTCCTGCAGGCTTCAGTCGGTGGGTATGCAGAGAGTCTCGCACCTCCGCGGTAGAGATGACAGATGGCCGTTGCAGTCGCCAATGCAGCAACCATCTAATTTCTACAAAAAAAAAGATGTTTGATGAGGTCTTGAAAACCTGACAAGTGAGAGTCCCGCCTCCAAAAGCTCCCCATTGGCAAAATCACCCCCTTAGACTGGCAAAAGGTGAGAAGTGGTGTTCCACAATGATCGGTGCTGGGACCACTGCTGTTCATCATTTACATAAACGCTTTGGGCTTGGAAATCAGAAGTACAATTTCAAAATTTTGCGGATGGCACCAAATTTGGGCGGGCGGTGTATAGTTAATACAGTGGAGGACTGCGACAAAATACAGGAAAACATTAATAAACTTGCAGAATGGGCATGTAATTGGCAAATGAACTTCAATATAATAAGTGTGAGATGGTACAATTTGGTAAGAAAAATAAGGAGGCCACATACTCCTTGGAAAATAAGGGCTAGAAATTTGATGCATTTTCGCCTCTTGTTAACACCCCTTGGGGACGCTAACGGGCGCAAATAACTTTTCGCCCGAGCGTGGCGCTGCTAACGACTCCCGCTAAATTCAGTGGGAGTTTAGCGGCGGTGGTAACTGGTAGCACCCCGCTCCACTGCACAAGCAATGGTAACGTCATCACTGTGTGCAGCGTCCCGTTTTCGCCCTGCCTGCAAAATTGGCCCGCGCCCCCTGAATCTGCACCGGGTGATGACAGCGACCGATTCAGGGGCAGGAATGGAGCAGCAGGAGGCTCGCGGGGCGCTAACTAAAGGGGAGGTGGCGGGCAGGGAAAAAAAATCAGCTGACTTACTTGTCGCGACCCGTTGCATCTTTGAACGCGGGGTCCATGCCGCGATCTGGCACTCCTCTTGAGTGACGGGCTGCTGACATGGCACCCCACTCCCCAGTGGTCCAGGTAGGGCCCTGCAGAGTTGTGGGCTTGTGTCCTCCCCTTTAATGAGGGGAAGAGCCCTTCAATGCGGTAGAGCTATGTGGCCCAGTGTGCAGCACTGCAGAACGCACCGCCCCGATATTCGGGGTTAGCGCTCTAAGAAGGAAGTTGAGTGCTTGAATTAGTGCTCCACCTCCTTCTTGGGGCGCTAAAACTGAAGTTAGCGATCGCCAGTGCTATTTCTGGCTGGTGCTAAATTTAGCGCCCAGGCGATGTTAGCGACCCAAAATGGTCGCTAATGAATTTTTCCGCCTAAGTGTCTAAATGGGGTAGAGGAGCAGAGGGATCTTGGAGTACAGATACACAAAGCACAAAAAGTAGCAATGCAAGTTAATAAGGCCATAAAAAAGCAAACAAAGCACTGGGGTTCATTTCTAGAGGGCTAGAAATGAAAAGCAGAGAAGTTATGTTGAACTTGTATAGAATCTTGGTTAGACCACACTTGGACAACTACGAACAGTTCTGGTCTCTATAGTACAAAAAGGATATAGAGGCACTGGAGAAGGTGCAAAAAGATTTACTAGGATGATACCAGAACTGAGAGGTTACACCTATCAGGAAAGATTCAACAGGCTGGGGCTGATTTCTCGAGAAAAGAGAAGACTGAGGGGTGACCTGACAGAGGTCTTTATCATTATGAAAGCGTTTGAAAGAGTAGATGTTTCCACTTGCGGGGGAGACCAGAACTAGGTGTCATAAATATGAGATAGTCACTAATAAATCCAATAGAGGATTCAGGAAAAACTTCTTTACCCAGAGAATGGTTAGAATGTGGAACTTGCTGCCACAAGGAATAGTTGAGGTGACGAGCATAGATCCATTTAAGGAGAAGCTAGATAAACACATGAGTGAGAAAGGAATAGGAGGATATGCTGATGGGGTTAGATGAAAAAGGGTGGGAGGAGGCTTATGTGGAGCATAAATACCATTTTGGACCTGTTTAGCTGAATGGCCTGTTTCTCTGATGTAAATACAATGTAATATTATGCAATAGCACTTTTCAGACTATTCTCCAGCTGTCTCTCCATAATGCAGTTGACAAGAATATGTTGACATCACAGGAAAAATGAATTCAAATGTAAAAAGCATTAGCAGTTGGTGAACTGAATGCACTGCTCGGGAATGAAAATATTATAGGGGAGAGTCTACTGGGCCTGCGTCCAGATGACTCAGTGTGCCTGGGCACAGACCCAGGGAAATCTCCGTGAAAATCATTAATCACATTAATGGTAGCTTAGTCTTTCTCTATGGACAGCCTCTTTAATAAGCTATGCATCTTGACAAGAGATCACATGAGATATTGTCTCTGTGCCTGCACATTAGTTAAGTAATTATATGACTACTGTGTGTCCCCAAGGATTCAAACCTTCCAGACTGGTTTATAGCAGCTAAGTTATTGTTTACCGTACCGCATGAAGACAATTTTTTTATTTCCCGTAAAAGAACTAAGGTACAGCCTTTATTTTTTCCCACACAAAAGCCTATCCTTGGGGATAACAATAAGAAGTGTTTTTTCACTGAAGTCACCATATAAACAACTACATTTACTTAACTGGAGCCTAAGTACAGAGTTGTATTCTGTTCGGCTGGATTTTCGAATGTGATTCAGAATGACTCAGCAACTAAGATTCTTCATAGCTTCATAGGCATGATTAAATAGCTACAGTGGAAATTAATGCACTTTGGAACTGAAAATAGGCAGCACAGATGGAAGCTGAAATAAGTTCAAGACCTGAGGGACATGAACTAGAGAATTTGGAGTTAATGGGGGGTAATTTTGACTTTGTGCGAAAGTGTAAAATGGGTGATAGCGAATCGGCAGCCTGTTTTACAACTCTCAGGAACCCGCTGTCAACCCACCACCACGCACCTTTCCAAAATGTCGGGTCTGCCAGCACTGAGCAGACCCGACATGCAGCAGCAGGGGAGGCAACTGAAATCATTAGAGGCTTGTTTACAGCCACTTAACAATGTTTTTTTTCCCCAGCTTTTTGATTTTGACAGGTCGCCCACCAGTTTCCTGCTGTGCCTAGACCTTGTCAGTGAAGCTGAGGCGGGAGGTCACTTTTCATTGTTTCAGCTGGTGAGTTGACAGCTTCAAATGTCAGGTAAAAGCTTCCAGCTGATTAAGATGTCTTCCCTTAAGCACTAGCTTCTCTAGACTGCATTTCCACTACAGATTCAGATTGCTGCAAATCTTTACACAAGTCTCCATCCAGTCTGACCTCATTACCTCTCCAACCATTGACAGATTGCTTCTGTCATCTCTACTTCACCTGCCATCTATTCCATCAGCATCGGTGCCCTTGAAACTCTCTCACCTTGGTCCTCAGAATCCCACCACGATCAGCCCCAACACCAGCATCACCAGGCACACCAGCGGCACCAGGCACACCAGCAGCACCAACAACAACACCAACCTTCTCCGCAATCAACTGATGCTGCACAGGACACAGGGCATCAGCACCCGACCACATTGCTGCCCGGGAGGCCAGGGATGGCCTCACCAAGGCCAGATTTACTTCACTTGACGCTGTACACACTGGCTGCCACATGATGCGCCAGGTTGGCACCACCCCATACCAACACCATGAAGCATCCCTACAATGCCCAAGCCATTCCTTTCACATTCATCAGCATTGCGGGGGGTACTGTTATGTCTCTCCATTTACTGCAACTCACTAAGCCACTTCCAAAGATGCACACAAATCTGTCCAAGATGTGTTGAAAATAAAGGTTTCAATGTTTGACAGCACATTAACAGAAACTTTACATGAACATTGTATAAAACACCCAAGTGGCTACCCTTGTGTGTTGTTAGTTGGTATGATTGCACTAGGATGAGGGTGAGTGTGAGGGGTGGCTGGTGAGATGGGGAAGTGATGATGTAGATAAAGAGGGATGGGTGGAGGTGCAAGGTAAATTGCTGTGAGTAAGGATGTGCATGAGTAGGGTAGAGAAGGCAGAGTGATGGGGATGTGATGAGAGGCACAGCAGGATGAGGCTGAGTGTGGCTTTGTATTAACGTTTTGTGATCTACTGAGATCAGTGAAACGTTTGCAGCACTGCACCTAGGTCCTCCTGAACACATCCCTGCTTGTGTCCTCCTGTGCAATGTGCAACCAGGCTGTGTTGATCTCCTGGAGAGGTCTCTTCCGCCCATGGGAAGGGAAGAGGACCTCCCTGTGTACTGTGACTCCCTCCGTAAGCATATGGAGGGAGTCATGGGAGAGCACCTCTTTACAGTGCTTGTCAGTGTTTGCAGCACCTCAATGCAGTAGAACACTTACAGCACAAATGTCAAAATAAATTTGGGCATGGTCCCTTTATGGAAACCGGCTGATGACGCATCATCAAATGACATCATCAGACCCACTTCCTCCAATTGGCTGGCAAACGCACTGGATGGGCTCAACAAGCTCAATCAGTGAAAATTCATTTCAGAGGCCGGGATGGAGACAGCAGCGGGGTCGCCCGCCACGGACCCGCCGAGGTTCGTAAAATCGCGGCCGTAGTTACTGTTGTAATGTAGGTAATATCCTTAAACATACATTTAATGATTCTCAATATTAGTCATTTACAATCAACCCAAAAAAATAACGGCCATGAATTCCCATTGGGGGTTGTCACAATCTCCCGCTGTAATGCCAGTGGGAGATTGGTGGAACCTGGAGAAATGGCATGAACAGCTGTTTTAAGCTGTTTATGTCATTTAATTGGCGGTTCTGCTGATCTCCTGCTGAATTTATGGCAGGAGATTGGGAAATTCCCCACGGAAATTCAATAACAATTTATGGAGGTCAGGATCAAAATAATTCTCACCACAATATTTTTTCATTATTGGTTGAAAGTTATAAGGATTAGGCATATGGATGACTGATTAGTGTGGTATGTTTTTCAGTATATAGTAAGAATACTTGGAGGAGGTTTGTTGTGACTTTTTGGAGGTTTCACATGGTTTAAATTGCCTGTCTCCCAGCAACTTTGAATTAGGCTAGGTGGAGGCCGTGGCATTTCAGTTGGGCACAATACAATGCAGGATAAGGGATCAAGGTGTCAGATTACTTTTTCCTTATCCATAGGGGGTAAATTTCCTCAGGGCTTCTGCTCCGTCACCATTGTAAGGGATTCTGACCCTGCGTGTCTCGTGGCCTGTGAGATTCACGCGGCTCTGTGCAGCCTGTATGTCAGTGCGGGTCTAGGCCTTGCTGCCTGTTCTGGTCTCCAGCCAGTCTGGGAACACTAGACACACCTGTGAGTGGTTCGAATCACTCTCCCTTACGGTTCTAGACACTGGACTTAGATGCGAGAGCAGTAATGGAGATAAAACTCATGTAGACTTGGTTTGAATGGTACGAAATGGAAAATCTTTATTGCATGTTACTTAAGATTATGAAATACATGTCATAAGCACAGATTAATGACAGTACAATCTTACAAACAGTTATATAGTCGATCTTAGGGAAACGAGGAACGAACGGCACAAAATAAATAGGGGCACACATTACAAATATCCTTAATCCTTAAACCCTCCCCTATCAATATCTATCCTAAACTAGATTCGTAGGATCTCGAGACTCATGCTCACCACTCGTGATAACTCGGAGAAATTCCGAATAGCTGATCGGATGTTTTTCACCGCAGCACCCACGTGTCGGTCAGGAGATCTCCTGGTCCCACTTGTTTACTTGCTTCTGCTGCTCCGGCTAGCAGGCTGGACCGTCTGCTGTGATGAAGACCTGTGTTGGTTGGTTTAACAGGTACTCTTCGAGCACAGTTGTCAATATCGTCGATACGATATGTTTTCTTGCAAGTTCAAAGAAGTCCTCCGGCGAGGAAAACTTGGCTAATCGACCTACAGGCGCGGTCGGGATTTACTGACCGTGGCGATGGATATGGTCTTCCTCTCTTCTCATCTCATCTCATCTTATCTCATCTCGGGCCCTCGGTTCCGCTGCCAGTTACCAACATAGGTCTTCGTTACGCGACACGAGGTAGATCCGAACGGATCAGAAAGTTCAACAGTCTTCTCAGAAGAGGCAACAGGCAAGCAGGAGCGAGCCCAACTACGAGTACACAGGAGCAGCCACGAGGTTACGAATCGACCGGATAAAAGCACAGGAGCAAGAGAGAGAATGGACGGTTTGGAGCCTGCAATTATAGTGCAAAATCTTCCGTTTCCCGCCCAACTATAATGTCCATTCTTTTGTTTAAGGTCTGGCGCTCAAATGTCTTGTATGGGTGATCTCCGTTCTTAATGGGTTTCGGGGCTACTCGTAAATGTCTGAGTACCTGTTAATATTTCTCCCATTGTTAAATCGGTCGGTGTTCTCCCTGGAGGGGTTTGGGGCTTCCAAGTGTCCTGTATAACTACCTGCTAACGGCTCTCTCATCGTAGAGTCGTTGGGATTTTACATATTAATGTCTTTTGGATGGGCCCTTGATTACTCGGTACAATGGCCTTCCTTTGTACCTGGGAGACCGATTTCAGTATCTATGTGTATACTGTAAACCCATAATGTCTCGTGTATTATCTTCACTGTGCTGAATCTTAATCGATCTTGCACAAATGTTTATTGGAACGCCATCTTGTCTGCCTGTTGAAAAGTCTAGAATGTTCTGTCACGAGGTGCGGTGGCCATTTTACAGGCTGCTTGTGTCCACTTTAAACCTGCCAGCATTCTACTGAAATAAAAGCTGTTTGAACGAAACTTTGTGTTTTCTCCTTATTAATGAAATCGCGATATATTGCGAATTCTACAGTCCCTCCTGTTGATGCGAATAACTCCGCTTATCGTATCAAAAATCATAGTGGTGAGCAATATTATCTCGATTTCTCTCCGAATCCAGTAAATTAATCCCATAATTTTAACTTAGCTAGGGTCTCTGTGTCGTCCTCATTTCCCAAGAAGATTACATTTTATATCACCGTAGGCATTATTTGCCCTTAAACTTACACCACTTGTTTTCCTTCCCGGCGTAACCAGGCCGATGCCTCTCGTATCACCTGTATATTCACCTTTTATTCAGGGAAAGGAGAAACAGAACCCAAAACCAAACAATCATTTTTAACTGTAACACCATCACCAAAATAATCAACACCAACTCTTAAAACATGTCGAGTTCCCAACGTATTTACAATCTCTGAAAATCTTATATGAGTACAGGCTTCCGCGGCGCACGTGGCGAGCGGGAGTGACGCCATTTTCCGATTACACGGTGCTCTCATCGTGCACGCGCATGTAACGTTCTCGCCACTCTCCCGTGTTTTCATGCTTGGTGAGGCGTTTGTCTCTTTTACAATGTACAACCAATAGGTACACTACAATGAAAACTTGGCATACGACTAAAATGTGGGAGGCTATTCTGATCCATGAAGGTACTTCAATATTGGTGAACAGATTCCACCACGGTGGAACTACTATATCCAGAATGTCTGTTCCTATTTCGACAGTTTTCTGCTCTAATGTATAAAAATGTTTCTGTGATACCGCGACGGCTTTCAAAAGCTTGGTGAGGTGTTCAGGGAGAGGGGGAATGAGGTATCCAAAATGCGCGACGAATCGCTGCAAGTCGGTGAAATTCTCTTTTACTGTGAGATGAACAGTGGATGGTTCAGGGATTGGGATAATTCGCTGTTGTGCTACTTGAACTTCCGCCCTGGGTTTAAAACAGAAACTGCTGTCACTCACCGGACACCGGCTACGGTTTCCATGCTGGTAGTGTTGCGCTGCAGTGGTAACACAATATGTTCCACCCCCGATGTATGCTACCTGCGGAGGCACATGATCTTGTGCCATTGCCTCCATGGTGCAATTCATGGACTTGGCGCCAGCCGTTCTGAACCCGCACTGTGGTGTTAAAAAGGCATTCAAGTGCTGGGGGCACAGTATTATGTGTGCTCCCCTGCCACGACAACCAGAGAGATCTGTACCTGTCATCGTTTGCTCCCAGCGGATGACGTAAGGTGGAACCGCTGCGTAACGAATGTGGGCTCCCCCCTGAATGACACCAATGTTCTCTACCCGATATACCGGGGCGGGCTTTGCTGTGTCGCCCAAAACCGGCATACGTAAAACTATACCCATGATGGTATGGTTTGATCGTCCGCAGTCCACGGGGACTGGGTAAGCTTCTGAAGCTAGCCTGAGCTGGCACGGACTTAATGCGTTCTGAAAAGGGTGGAGCGCCCGCAGGTGTTTGTTACTTATCCAGGACGGAACCAAACCTTGTTTTAAATCCTCCAAATTACTGCGGCCCTCGCCCAGTAACCACGCCCCGTAAAGCACGCACACCTCGTTCTGCGCAGCTTGATCGGATGCATTCCGATCTTCCCTAATCAGGGCATTTACCGTCTTTGCATGTTTCTCCAACTCTGCTATAATTTCCTTTAAATGGAGGGTCATGGCTTGGTCCTCGTGTAAACCCGACCCTACCACTTTATTCTCATCTGTTAGAATGTCTTTTAATTGTGTCTTTAAACCATTAATCTGGGTCTGCAGCTCCACACTGTCTAGAGCGTTGACCACAGATGTACCTGTGTTAAAAGCAGTGAACGCATCGTTCACCAAACCCCTTCTTTGCCTCCCTACTTGATCCAAAACTTCCTGTGGTGCGGTGTACAAACTTGTTTTATCAATTTCCGCGAAATCGAATTCGTAAAATTGTCTGAACATCTTGGTCAACAGGACCTGGTACAACTGTTCCGTCTTTTTGGGGCACCACTCTGGTAACCGCACCTCAGTGAGATTTAAAATCACCGAGGCCACCGCGTAATGTACCCCCTGAAATAGTATCTGGTCTGTGGGGACCAGTACCAAACCATTCCCGGGTCCCTTACTAGTTTTAGGGCACCCTTCTTCCTCAGCTAGAACCACCGGAATCGTGGGCGGGGCTTTGCGTGGGCGCGTAATGAGCTCAGTGGCATTTACTGGGATCGGGGAGAATGGGGCTCCGCACCCCCTGGTGCTCGCATCCCACCTCATCCCCTGTCCGTTATCCTGCCATTGATTAATAAAAAATATGGAGATGCCTTTGGGGCAAACGTACTTTGACCCCCACATACATACATAAATTCCCTCATCCGGTTCCCACCATTTGTCCCAACAGACTTTCACTTGTCCGTCTGTCCCCGTAATTGTCCGATGGGTATTATTACCCAGTCGTTCCCACTCGACCGAAGAGTTCCTCATAGTTTTGCTCAGCTTTCGCAGCCACCACCATCGGCTCAATGGGACCTTCCCACTACAAGTCAAACAAATCCGTTTGCCGACGGTGACGCTGATCCTGGGTGCGATGATCCTTACTTTGGGGCACAGTAAAGAAGTCTCTTTGTAGGCAAACCCCGATGTGCTAGAATACTCCGTTGAGTTCGTTCCCAGCCATCCTGGCCACCTTCCCTTGTGGAAATAGGTGCTGGTCTCCTCTGCCTCCCGTCTTCCGGTCCCATCCACCGCGATGGGGGCCGTGTCCCCGGAACATCCAAACACCACGACATCCTTGGTGCGGCCTCGATAGGCCAATCCACATCCGATTGCCACGAGCAATACCAGAATTCGTTCCATCCTTCCTTGGTTCCTGTGATCAGATAGAATGAGGTAGCCAGCCTCGCAAGAGTCTCTGGCTTTTGTGAAGGGTGAGCGGGTCCCCTGACCTCGCCTCACGTAAACTTCAACGTTCGCTGAATAAACTTCAACTAAACCTATCTTTAAAACTCCCATCATTTTATCGTTTTCTGTTAAAAACACTACAAACTTAACCTTATTAAAACTATAAACTTAACCTTGAACTATAAACTTAAAACTTAAAACTATAACTTTACAGTGCCGCCCGTTCTCAGGGCGGCCCCTTTAAATTCTGAGAAGGCTGCTGCGAGCTCTTCCCGACGGTGGGAGGGCACTGACCCTTCCCTCTGATCTGCCGCAGCCTGTTACTGCTGCGATGTGGCCGGTCTGTACCTGGGTTATCTTAACCTTAAATTTTCGCCTTGGGGCAGTCTGGGGACATGACCACATCCTCCTGGGCTGGGGTTCTCTACTTGACCTACGGGGAGTTGCTATGGGCGGGGGTTCCGTGACGGACGGACCGGGTTCCGAGACCTCCATCGGGATGACCTGGGGTTCCATCACAGTCGCCGGCTCCGCCTCCGCTGACTCCGCCTCCCTAACCTCGGGGCTGGCAGTTCGTGGCTCCGCCCTGCTCGGCCCAGCAGGCGGCCCTTCACTCGTGATCTCTGCCTCCCCTGAGGACTGGACGTTCAAAGTGGGCGGCCACATCTCTGGGAGCCACACCGGTACTCTCTGTGCTCCCATAGCGGCTGGCCCTGCCTCCTCTAGCTCCTCCCTCCTGTCCTCGGGACCTGCAGCTTGTGTGTCCACCCTGTGTGGATCTCTACCTACAGCCCCCATTCCCTCCAGACCGTTCCTCAGGAACCACCCGTCATCATCACTATGCTCATCTGCACTATCCTCATCTGACCAGGGTACCCTGAATTCTTCCTCATCTAACCCCCAATTCCAGAAAAACGCTGCATGATCGTCCGGGATGTCCCTTCCCCTGATGCAAGCTGCTATGCCTGCCTGTGTGCCTTGTGGTCCTACCTGGGGCTGTGCTTTCCCATTGGCGGGATTTACCCCTGTAGTTTTCCCCTGCGCACCTGGCTGGTACAGTTTGCATTGGTTTATGTGGAACCACTTAGTGCGCCGAGGTACTTTTACGGCGTAAACCATGGGACTCGCCTTGTCTACAATGTTGTAGGGTCCCATATACAGTGGTTCCAGACTCCCTACTCTGGCGTAGTTTCTGACCATGACCTGGTCTCCTACTTCCCACTCCCGCGTTTTGCGGGGTTCCAGCAACAAGCGATTGCCCTGATGTTGCCTTCCCATGTTCCCAGCCGCCTGCTCATAAACTTGCTTCAGGCGCTCCAAGAGAGTCTGGGCGAACTTGTCCCTGCTTATCTCTTGGAGCTGACCCTCAGTGAGCACCGGGGCTAGCACATGGGTGGGGGTTCGCATGAGCCTGCCGGTCATTACCTCGTGCGGGGAGTACCCCGTACTTTTTGACTGACTGGCCCGGACCCCCATGAGGACTAAAGGCAGAACTTCTGCCCATTTTTGGGGCGAGTTCCTAGTCTCTTTCCTCAATTTCTCCTTCAGGGTCCGGTTCATTCGTTCAACAATCCCGGATGACTGGGGATTGTGTGCTACGTGCCACTTCCCTTCAATGCCCAAAAGCATGAGGGTGTTCTGCATCACCTGGCCGGTGAAATGACTCCCTTGGTCTGACTCCACAAAACGGGGAAGTCCCCACCGCGAGAACACTTCCCGGACCAAGATTTTTGCTGTACCCAGTGCCGTAGCTGTTCGACAAGGGAAGGCTTCCACCCACTTGGAAAACACATCCACCAGGACGAGGCAGTACTTATAACCTCCCTGGGTGGTGGGCAGGGGTCCTATATAGTCGATCTGTATCGACTGCCATGGTCCCTCTACCCTTCTTACGTGTCCCATGGGCACCTTCCTTTTCTGGGGGTCTGGGTTGTTTGCAGCGCACACAAGACAGTTTGCACAGAACTCGCGGACTTGTTCCCTGAGCCCTGGCCACCATCCCGCTTGCTCTACCCGTTGCCAGGTAACCTCGGGCCCGGGGTGCCCTGCCCCTGGTCCCTCGTGAGCCAACTGGAGGAATTCCCTCCTGTGCTGCTGTGGCACAACCCACTGCTCCTCGCGGAACAGCATGCCTTCCTTAACTGAGAGGGTTGCCGTACTGTACGGACCTTCTACCTGCCTCCCCTCAGCAATCGTTTTTAGGACTGCTTTTAGGGCGGGATCCTGGGTTTGGACGGTCTTGAGGTCCAGGGGCAATGCTACCCTGGTGTTCCCGGGATTCCCGTCCCCGCCTCGGACCGCTGCTATGGGTCCGGTCCTATAGGGGTTCCAGAAAGTGCCGTCGCGGGCACCCTCCCTGGCTAGCGCATCCGCCTGCCGGTTGCCCTCCCCACGGGGCTCTGTGGAGGAGTGAGCTTTCACCTTATGGATGAAAATCTCTCCTTCCTCCCCTACTGCTGCTGCTAAGATCTTTTCCAGCAAGGGCTTCACCGTTAAAGGTCGCCCGTCCGCGGAGGTGTATCCGCGGCGGGACCAAATGGCCAGGTATTCCGTACACGAATTGCAGGTGAACATGCTGTCCGAGCAAATTGTGTATGGGGTTGGGAAAATGTCTGGGTGGGTCACAACGTACACCACGGCAGACAGCTCAGCCTGCTGCGCGCTCATGGTGCTAGGGAGCTTGATCGCCAGGGCAAGGTCTGCCGCAGGGTCATAAACTCCACACCCTGTGAGTCGCTCGCCAGCAGATACTGTGCTAGACCCATCAACATAAATCTCGCGCCCAGTGGGATGTATCCCGGCCCGTAAACCTATGTTGACGTCCCACACCCCTTCCACCGAACACCGGTGGGCTGTACCGGGGTATACCAAATTGGCCGCAAGCCTTGGCTCGCAAAGACCTTTTACTCTAAGATCCAACTGGGAGAGAAGAAGGGTCCAACGCGCAATGCGTGCGCTGCTTACGGTCCCGTCTTTAATCCTCCCATCCAGAAGCATCTTAGTTGGTGTGTGATGTGTGAGGAGAGTGATGGGAGAGAGCCCTGTGAAGATCGCTGATCTTTTCACAGCCCAATGCGTGGCTAAAAGGTGCCTTTCGCAATTGGAGAAACTTCTCTCCACATCCGTTAATACCCTGGATGAATAGACAACCGGCCTCAGCTTGCCGTGACGCTCTTGGAGCAGCACGGCGCTTAAGCTGTCTCCGCTGGCAGCTACCTCCAGGAAAAACTCCTTCCCCCCGTCTATGGCCCCTAAGGCTGGCGCGGTCTGCAGATCCCTTTTTAACTTCTCGAAGGCTGCTTGGCAGCCCTCGTCCCAAAGCCACTCCACCCCCTTATGGAGGAGTCGGAGGAGCGGCGCCGCTGTGGCCGCATAATCTTCGATAAAATCCCTGCAGTAACCGGTCAGTCCCAAGAAGGACCTCACACCCCTTACGTTGTTGGGAATCGGTAATTCTTGCACCGACTCCCTCCTTGCTTTGTCTATGGCTCTTTCCCCAGCGCGTATGGTCAGTCCCAGGAATTTTACTTCCCGCTGACCGATACGTGCTTTCTTAGGGTTTATTTTAAAACCCTTTCTCGCTAACAGCTCCAATAACTCGTCCAGTAGTGGTCCGTGCTCCTCCCTTGAGTCCGTAAATAGGAGCAAATCATCCACATACTGTACTATCTGATTGGGCTGACTAAACTCCTTTAAACTTCCTGCCATACACTGATGAAAAATACTGGGGCTATTGTGGAAACCCTGTGGCAGACAGTTCCACGTGTACTGTTGCCCTTTGAAAGTAAAGGCAAACTTGTACTGGTCCTCTCGCCGCAGCGGGATGGACCAAAAACCGTTCGAGATATCCAGCACCGTGAACGTGGTCGCGGACGCTGGGATGCTCCCTATTAGGTCAGCAACTGCTGCTACTGTGGGCGCGCAGGCGGGAATGTTACTGTTAAGGACTCTGTAGTCCACCGTGGCTCTCCACGAATTATCCGGCTTCCTAACCGGCCATAATGGGGAGTTCACGTGTGTGGCTATTGGCCTCAACACGCCCTGCTGCACCAAGGAAGACATTGCTGTCTCCATATCGGGTTCTGCTTCTTTGGGGAAGTTATACTGCTTTTGGGGTCGGGTCATGGGGTCCCCATCTACGCTGACCTCAAACCCGACCACTCTCCCACAATCGTGCTTGTGGGTTGCAAACGCGTGCATATTATCTGACACATACGTTTGCATGTCCGTTGGGACATCTGCGACCATAAGCCTGAGGTCGTAGCCTCCAGATGGCTGTACGGTACACAGGACCCCTGTTTCTTCCTCCCCCGGAATCACTATTACCTCGCCTTTTTCACCTTTAGCCCCCCAGAGACAGTGATTTCTGAGGTCCACGAGGATCCCGTGTCCCGCTAGGAGATCGGACCCGAGAATACCTCTTCCACCCCCCTTTTGCCATGCCATCAGTATACACTTCCACTTAAGGCGAAGTGTTCCTAAACGAATGGATAGTGGAAGGGAAAACGTGCCAGCCTGTTCTTTTCCTGTGAACCCTGCTAACGTGAATGGGACCTTGGTAGATAGCGGCGAGTCAAAAGGGTTATCTGTATGGATTATGGTGCAAGAAGCTCCCGTGTCCAACAAATAACTACCCTTCTGTTTCTCTACCTCCATCTCCACCACAGGTCGCCTCCACGCATCATAGCTAAGCGGACACAGGTAGACGGGCTGTGCTGGTTCTAGTCATGGGGTACTATTAGACGGTCCTGCGGCACCTACGGGGCCGGTTGCGACCGCCACCTGTCCACGCGCATTCAAGACCAGCTTGCGCATGGCTCCTAACACTGCTTCGAGGTCGTCGGGAGGGGTGGGTGCCTTGGCTTCCTTAGCCGGGACAGGCGCCTGGGCTCGGACCGCGGGATTTTTATCCTTGGAATCCTTCCAAGGGTTCCTGCAATGCTTGCGCCAGTGCCCTGTCTTCCCACACCCGTAACAAGCATTACTTGCCTGTGGGGCGCGATTACCCTCCTGATGCCACTCTCTTTGATACGGGGCTGCGGGTCGTACCTCATGTACTCTTCCCTTAAGGGGACGTGTTGCCATACCCCTTATATTGCGATAACCTAACGTGAGTCGATTCAAGACCGACTCTTCCGTAATGTTGGGGTCATTGGGATCAAACCATGCTTTTGCCTGCTCTCTGACGGCTGGTAAACTGTTGGCTATTATGCACCTAAGCCAATGAGTTAAAGCTAAACCTTCCACATCTTCGCGCTCGGGCGCACCTAGACAGCTGCGCTCATATACTGGCCACAGCCTGTCGGCAAAAACCTTCGGGGGTTCTCCCTCCATCTGCACTGTCTGTCCCACTCTAGCAAACGGACCTTCGTCGTTCGCCCCCAACACTTCCAGGACCTCATTCTTTAATTCCTCATAACTCTTGGTTCCCCTCTTGCTCTCGCCTGAGAGACACTGAAGGACCGAGCTGTCTAATGAGAACAGCAGCATTTTTGCTGTCTCCCCATCATCGCAGCCGTTAATGGCTGCGGCTTGCTCAACTTCTCTGAAATGTACGGAAGGGTCGTCTGCCTCGGTCAGCTTCCGTACGTGATTTATCATAGCTCTCAGCTGATGTGAACTGTGAGGCAACACCAGCTGTCCGAGGAGATCCCCCGGTTCTTCCCCACCGTTTCTGCTTGGGCCCCTTTTAATACCCGTTACTGGATACAACGATCCCTTTTCTACTTCCTTTTCAATGGGCTCTTTTGTTTCTTCCATTGCTTCCTCCCTAACCCAGGTTTCTGAATAGCTGGGTGGCGCGGAGGGCGCAGTGGCTACTACTTCTTCTGCTTTACTTGGTGGGGATTTTCTAAATCTCTCATTTACTAGCGGCTGGTGCGCCGACGGATTGATAAGGCACACCATGCCGTTCGCATTGTTCACGGCCTTTTTGAGGTGCTCTATCTCCCTTTGGCAGGCGCTATGATCGGCTCCCTGAAACTTATCCTCAATTGCCAACTTATATGCCGCCCTAACCCCCATTAAGCTCTCTTCTTGAGTTCTTATCTGGGCAGCTTGGCGGTTACATCTTTCCTTTAACCTGCTCTCATTCAATTTTGCCTCAGTGACCTGGCACTCGAGATAATCTATCCTTGTTTTAAGGTGACTGGAGACTTCCTGGCTTTCTTGGTGTAACTCATTTAAATTCTTAATGAGCACCTCCCCTCCAGAAACCTTCTCCTCCATTTCTCCCTCTAAATGACTGATTCGAGCTACTAGCGCTGTAATGGTCTGGTTGGAAATCTGAACCTGCCTTTTGTAACACATAAGCCAGACTGCTTTCTCAAGTGTCTTTTTATGTTCTTTACTATCTGTCCACCTTTCAGCTGCCTCTAGTGGGCTCTTATCCGCTAACAATTCACTTATCCATTTCTTAGTTAGATTAACCTTTCCAAACACATAATCCGCTATCTTTTCCTGCATAACATTTCGTACAGTCATTCCAAAATCTAACACACTACCCTCTCGCTGCCAGTGTCCTGCCGCGGTCGCCATTTTCTGTAAGGGATTCTGACCCTGCGTGTCTCGTGGCCTGTGAGATTCACGCGGCTCTGTGCAGCCTGTATGTCAGTGCGGGTCTAGGCCTTGCTGCCTGTTCTGGTCTCCAGCCAGTCTGGGAACACTAGACACACCTGTGAGTGGTTCGAATCACTCTCCCTTACGGTTCTAGACACTGGACTTAGATGCGAGAGCAGTAATGGAGATAAAACTCATGTAGACTTGGTTTGAATGGTACGAAATGGAAAATCTTTATTGCATGTTACTTAAGATTATGAAATACATGTCATAAGCACAGATTAATGACAGTACAATCTTACAAACAGTTATATAGTCGATCTTAGGGAAACGAGGAACGAACGGCACAAAATAAATAGGGGCACACATTACAAATATCCTTAATCCTTAAACCCTCCCCTATCAATATCTATCCTAAACTAGATTCGTAGGATTTCGAGACTCATGCTCACCACTCGTGATAACTCGGAGAAATTCCGAATAGCTGATCGGATGTTTTTCACCGCAGCACCCACGTGTCGGTCAGGAGATCTCCTGGTCCCACTTGTTTACTTGCTTCTGCTGCTCCGGCTAGCAGGCTGGACCGTCTGCTGTGATGAAGACCTGTGTTGGTTGGTTTAACAGGTACTCTTCGAGCACAGTTGTCAATATCGTCGATACGATATGTTTTCTTGCAAGTTCAAAGAAGTCCTCCCGGCGAGGAAAACTTGGCTAATCGACCTACAGGCGCGGTCGGGATTTACTGACCGTGGCGATGGATATGGTCTTCCTCTCTTCTCATCTCATCTCATCTTATCTCATCTCGGGCCCTCGGTTCCGCTGCCAGTTACCAACATAGGTCTTCGTTACGCGACACGAGGTAGATCCGAACGGATCAGAAAGTTCAACAGTCTTCTCAGAAGAGGCAACAGGCAAGCAGGAGCGAGCCCAACTACGAGTACACAGGAGCAGCCACGAGGTTACGAATCGACCGGATAAAAGCACAGGAGCAAGAGAGAGAATGGACGGTTTGGAGCCTGCAATTATAGTGCAAAATCTTCCGTTTCCCGCCCAACTATAATGTCCATTCTTTTGTTTAAGGTCTGGCGCTCAAATGTCTTGTATGGGTGATCTCCGTTCTTAATGGGTTTCGGGGCTACTCGTAAATGTCTGAGTACCTGTTAATATTTCTCCCATTGTTAAATCGGTCGGTGTTCTCCCTGGAGGGGTTTGGGGCTTCCAAGTGTCCTGTATAACTACCTGCTAACGGCTCTCTCATCGTAGAGTCGTTGGGATTTTACATATTAATGTCTTTTGGATGGGCCCTTGATTACTCGGTACAATGGCCTTCCTTTGTACCTGGGAGACCGATTTCAGTATCTATGTGTATACTGTAAACCCATAATGTCTCGTGTATTATCTTCACTGTGCTGAATCTTAATCGATCTTGCACAAATGTTTATTGGAACGCCATCTTGTCTGCCTGTTGAAAAGTCTAGAATGTTCTGTCACGAGGTGCGGTGGCCATTTTACAGGCTGCTTGTGTCCACTTTAAACCTGCCAGCATTCTACTGAAATAAAAGCTGTTTGAACGAAACTTTGTGTTTTCTCCTTATTAATGAAATCGCGATATATTGCGAATTCTACACCATAACTTGGGCGGAAACCACGTTTATATGTGCAAATGGAATATCAACTGAAGTTACAGCAGCAGAGAGGTAGAAGCCCTGAGGAAATTCACTCTCATAACTTCTTATGCTCTTTTTCTAATGGGATACTTGCCTTCATTAGCCGAGGCATAGAATATAAGAGCAGGGAGGTTATGATGGAGCTGTACAAAACGCTAGTTAGGCCACAGCTGGAATACTGTGTGCAGTTCTGGTCGCCACACTATAGGAAGGATGTGATTGCATTGGAGAGGGTGCAGAGGAGATTCACCAGGATGTTACCTGGGCTGGAGCGCTTCAGCTATGAAGAGAGACTGGACAGGCTGGGGTTGTTTTCCTTAGAGCAGAGAAGGCTGAGGGGGGACCTGATTGAGGCGTACAAAATTATGAGGGACATAGGTAGGGTAGATAGAAAGGAACTTTTCCCCTTAGTAGAGGGGTCAATAACCAGGGGGCATAGTTTCAAGGTAAGGGGCAGGTGGTTTAGAAGGGATTTGAGGAAAAACTTTTTCACCCAGAGGGTGGTTGGAATCTGGAACTCACTGCCTGAAAGGGTAGTAGAGGCAGGAACCCTCACAACATTCAAGAAGCATTTAGATGAGCACTTGAAACGCCATAGTATACAAGGTTATGGACCAAGTGCTGGAAAATGGGATTAGAATAGACAGGGCTTGATGGCCAGCGTGGACACGATGGGCCGAAGGGCCTTTTTCTGTGCTGTATAACTCTATGGGGTAAAAGTTCAGTTGGATTATGCCTCCCGTTAGTGCCTTAAGAGGGCGCTAATGGGGCGCAAAGCAACTAGCGCCCATGCGCGCCGATCTTTGCGCCGTTCACAAAATTAACTAGACATTTTGCGGCGGCGCTAAACACTACCACCACGATCTCCTGCGCCGGCCGATTGTGACGTCAGTCGAGAGTGCAACGTCCCGGTAGCGCCCCAGACTGGATATTGAGTGGCACACCCTGTCTTACCGCCTGCCGCTAGCAACGACAGGTTGAGGGGAGCGTTTTGCAGTCAGGAAGGGACTGGGGGAGCGCTATTTAAAGGCGACCGCTTCCTGCCTTTTTTTGTCAGCGAAATTTTTGCACCACGCATTCTGAGTGAGAGAGAGAGAGAGACTTCTGGAGAGATTCAACGCTGTGTTGAGGAGTTTTGGGTACTGAGCAGCACTTTGCAGGTTCTTTCTGGTTTGATCTTCCTTGCATCGATTTAGAAGAGAATATGGGGGCTGCAGTCTGAGCTCTTTCCCTGGGCCTCTCAGTTGTTCTTTCCAACAGATTTGATGTACAGGTCTCTCCAGGCCGAGATTCAAGGGTGCAATGAGCAGGGTGTGGATGTAGAGAAAGATCGACCCTCCCCTTTAAGAACTGGCCGGCGCCAGTGTGTCTGTGTTCCATTGCTGACTGACATCACATGAGCTTCGCCAGCGCTCTGAGGTAGCACCTCGCTCCTCGGCCTTTGTGCCTTAAGACAGGTGTGTAGGGCTTGATTTAGCGCTCCAATCACCTCCAGGGGTGATAAAAGTCAAGTTTGCAGTCGGAGGCGATAATTAGCGCCAGGCGCTAATCTTTGCACACGGCCGATAATGGCGCCCCAAACGGGGCGATACTGAATTTTTCTCCATGACTCTAAGCAGCAGATTTAACGTTGTTCGATAATCCGAGGTCAGCTCATACCTGCTCTCCAGGTGCATTGCATGACACACTGGGCATGCCAAGGCCATGTGATTGGGTACCAGCCAATGCTCCCCCTAAGGTGCGCGGCCACGCACCGATTGCGAGGTCCCACGCAGGCCGCTTACCTGCTGCTGCCGCTGGAAGAATTACTGCGCAACAAATTTAACGGGCCTACGCAGGGAAAAAAATAATTAGAGGGAACATTGGTACCAGCATCCAGTGAAAGGCTACTATCCATCTGATGTATTTTGGAAGACGATCACTCTAATATTAAAGCTGACTCAATGGCCTCCAACAGTGATGTGAGAATACATACCTCTGAGATGACTGATTCATGTGACCTTCCAGCTAATTTGTCCTAAACAATATCCCAGATAGCTTGTGTGTCTCTGGGAGTTAACCTTTCATAAACTGAATTTAATTTAATAGCAACATCATAATATAAATGAAACAAAATACCTTCCAGGTATTTGGCTCAATGTTTGGTTTACTGCTCTTTTAGCAGCAACCAGATTTAGATTCATCTGAAAGAAGTAGGGATATTCTGCTCATGTATTGCTACGACCCAATTGGACCATGGATAGCTAAGGTTCTAAGACATCTCGAAGGTGAGGATGTTGAATAACTACACATCTACACTAAGCATTACTGTTTGACTTACCAATTAAAATAATTGCAGATTGGGAAAGCTGTGATCAACTCTCGGCTGGCTTTCCGACAGCCAGGGCCTCCTCTACCGGACTTTTGCCTAAGGCTCTTTTCTGCAGGTGTGATCTCCATTGCAATTTTAATCCCAAATTGATGCTGGATGGTGATGTTGTAAGCTTCGCAAAATTCCCCAGAAACTGGCATAGAACCCTAAAAGGGGAGATTTTTGGATTTTTCCTACGAATTTGGGATGATGGGACATAAGTGAAGTGATTTGAGGTAAAAACCTCAGTTTTGGACATTTTAAAGATCAGGGAAGAAAAACCCTGAGGAACCAACCAGAGATCAGGCCATCTTAGACTGGGTATTATGTAACGAGAAAGGATTAATTAGCAATCTTGTTGTACGAGGCCCCTTGGGTCAGAGTGATCATAATATGATAGAATTCTTCATTAGGATGGAGAGTGAAGTAGTTGAATCAGAGACTAGGGTCCTGAATTTAAATTAAGGAAACTACGATGGTATGAGGCGCGAATTGGGTAGGATTGATTGGGGAATGTTACTCAAGGGGTTGACGGTGGATAGGCAATGGCAAACATTCAAAGACTGCATGGATGAACTACAGAATTTGTACATCCCAGTGTGGCATAAGAATAAAACAAAAAGGGTGACTCAACCGTGGCTAACAAGGGAAATTAGGGATAGCATAAGATCCAAGGAGAGGGCATATAAATTGGCCAGAAAAAGCGGTAGCCCTGAGGATTGGGAGCAGTTTAGGATTCAACAAAGGAGGACAAAGGGATTAATTAAGAGGGGGGAAATAGAATATGAAAGTAAGCTTGCTGGGAACATAAAAACTGACTGTAAGAGCTTTTATAGATATGTGAAGAGAAAAAGATTAGTGAAATCAAGTGTAGGTCCCTTGCAGTCAGAAGCGGGGGAAGTTATAATGGGGAACAAAGAAATCGCAGCCCAATTAAATGCATATTTTGGTTCTGTCTTCACAAAGGAGGACACAAATAAGCTCCCAGAGATGTTGGAGAACATACGGTCTGATGAAAGGGAGGAACTGAAAGAAATCAGTATTTGCAGGGAAATGGTGTTAGGGAAATTGACGGTATTGAAGGCCGATAAATCCCCAGGGCCTGATAATCTACATCCTAGGGTACTTAAGGAAGTGGCCCTAGAAATAGTAGATGCATTGCTGATCATCTTCCAACATTCGATGGAATCTGGAACTGTACCCATGGATTGGAGAGTAGCTAATGTTACCCCACTATTCAAAAAGGGTGGTAGAGAGAAAGCGGGGAATTACAGACTGGTAAGCCTGACATCGGTAGTGGGGAAAATGCTAGAGTCCATTATAAAGGATGTAATAGCTGAGCATTTGAAAAACAGTGACAGGATCGGACAAAGTCAACATGGATTTACAAAAGGTAAATCGTGCTTGACTAAGCTACTGGAATTTTTTGAGGATGTAACTGGGAAAATAGATAAGGGAGAACCAGTAGATGTGGTGTATTTGGACTTTCAAAAGGCTTTCGATAAGGTCCCGCATAAGAGATTAGCGGGTAAAGTTAAGGCACATGGGATTGGGGGCAAGGTATTGACTTGGATAGAGAACTAGTTGGCGGACAGAAAGCAGAGAGTAGGAATTAATGGGTCTTTTTCTGAGTGGCATGCAGTGACTAGTGGGGTACCGCAGGGATCGGTCCTTGGACCCCAGCTATTCACAATATACATTAATGATCTAGATAAGGGAATTAAATGTAATATCTCCAAGTTTGCAGATGACACAAAGCTGGGTGGGAGTGTGTGCTGCGAGGAGGATACTGAGAAACTCCAGGATGATCTGGACAGGTTGGGTGAGTGGGCAGAAGCGTGGCAGATGCAATATAACGTGGATAAGTGCGAGGTTATCCACTTTGGTGTCAAAAACAGAAAGGCAGACTATTATCTGAATGGCAATAGATTGGGAGTAGGGGAAGTGCAACGAGACCTGGGTGTCCTTGTGCACCAGTCGCTGAAAGTAAGCATGCAGGTGCAGCAGGCGGTGAAGAAGGCAAATGGTATGTTGGCCTTCATAGCGAAAGGGTTTGAGTATAGGAACAGGGATGTCCTGCTGCAGTTGTACAGGGCCTTGGTGAGACCACACCTTGAGTACTGTGTGCAGTTTTGGTTGCCTTATCTGAGGAAGGATGTTCTTGCCATGGAAGGAGTTCAGCGAAGATTCACAAGGCTGATACCTGGGATGGCAGGAATGACATATGAGGAGAGATTGGGTCGATTGGGCTTATACTCACTGGAGTATAGAAGAATGAGAGGGGATCTCATCGAAACATATAAAATTCTGACAGGTCTGGACAAACTAGATGCAGGAAGAATGTTCCCGATGGTCGGAGAGTCCAGAACCAGGGGTCATAATCTACGGATAACGGGTAAACCATTTAGGACAGAAATGAGGAAGAATTTCTTCACCCAGAGAGTGGTGAACCTGTGGAATTCTCTACCACAGAAGGTAGTTGAGGCCAAGTCATTAAATATATTCAAGGATGAGTTAGATATATTTCTTAAAGCTAAAGGTATCAAGGGATATGGGGAGAAGGCAGGTACAGGGTACTGAGTTTAGATGATCAGCCATGATCTCATCGAATGGCGGAGCAGGCTCGAGGGGCCGAATGGCCTACTCCTGCTCCTATCTTCTATGTTTCTATGTTTCTATAATGACTTTTGTAAATGACTATGGGGAAAAAAAACATCTTTGCGAAGGGGTGTGGCGAGGCAGTGGACAGCTTTTGAGTTAAGCTGTCTGGAATTTTTTTGCACTGCAATCCAGGCAGGAGGAAGTACCTCACCCAAAACCTCACAACACATCCAAAATTGAATAATTCAAGACACCTTTTGAATATCCCCAGGCCCAAACAGGATGCCAGAAGCCTGTAAACAATAAAACATCTAGTACAGCCATTACTTCATCAAAAACCAATCAGCCAGGTATCTATAGGGACAAGATTTGGCGTGTAGATAAAGGCCCTGCCTAAATGGGAGACATCGGAAGCCATCAGGACAATTTAACACCAATTTAAAACCATCAAACTTAACAAGCCCGCAAAACTAAGACAATGGAATGAACAGGCCTCAACTGAAACCTAAATCACTTCAACATGAAACCGATTTAGGAAAGGGGTTTTGGCGCGAAAAAGACAAAGGGCTGGATTTTCATAGGGCCGTGGAGGCAGGTTTGGAGGCGTGTGGGGGGTTAAAATTGCGAAAAGTGGTGGGCAGACCCCATCCCGCCTCCATCCCGCCTCCACACAATTTTGATAAAATCGTGTGCGGTGTTCCCAACTCCGTCCCGTCTCCAAGAGGCGGGAGAGGCCATTAAAGCCCTTAACAAGCCCTGATTGGCTCTGTAATGCCATTTTGAAATGTTTTAGCTAGTTTAACCCTTTTCCCATGTGAAGCACGCCTGATGTGAAACACGCCAGTGAAACCTGGCGTGAGCACAAGTGGATAGCTGACTATCAGCTGCAGGTCCACTATTACAACGGAGATGTGATGAAGGTAGTAGTAGTATTAGGTCTGAAAGTTGCCTCTGATGCTGCTGCATTGAATGTCTTCAGAGACTGCCTGGCCTTTGCTGTGAGATCTCTCTCTCTATCTCTCTCTCCTCATTTTGCATCCAGGTCCTCACACAGCAAAGGCCAGGCAGTCTTTGAAGACCTTCAATGCAGCAGCAATGATGACATCATCAGAGGCGACTTTCAGACTGAAAACACGAATTGGTTCATGGGTTCCCACATGCTGGAACTCAATTGCCCAATTAGGTGAAAATTGCATTAATCTCCCACATCCAATTGCAGTCGGGTGGATAACACGAAATGCGGATGACACGATCCCAACCCGTCCCAGTATCAAAATCCAGCCCAATGGGTCTGAACAGTATAATTGAGGGCCTAATCCCTCAAGAAAGTCTCTCTCTCAGCTGTGTTCCAGTTGCAGCAAGTTCCAGCAAGACACTACCAGCCACACGACACGAGCAGGAGATGGAGAGAAGCAGCAAGGCCACGAGGCAGACCCGGGGCGAGATCGGAGGCAAGGACAGACTAGGCCAGGAAAGGGCTAGAGCTGAGGCCACTGGGAGCGAGTTGGCATCGCTCAGCACACGGTCAAGCACTAGCAGCCACTAGCCAAGGTCACTGGAGGCTGGGAGCGAGTCGGCATCGCTCAACCCACGGTCCAGCCCCAGAAGTTACCGCCCCGACAAGCCTCCAACGCAACAAAACTCGACGACCAGACCACCATCGCAGATTTCACAGACCGGTACCAGGTGGGGACGGCAGGCCCCAAAGGACACAAAGAGAGTACCTCAAAATCGCAATCAACTTACCTGGCTGGATTTCGCACTGTCAAAACCCCTGTTTGGTGAGCATTATCCCTGATCTCCTGAAACCAAAACCTAGCTAGATAGTGGGATTTTTGGGAGGGATAAGGGTTTTGTATATTGTCATTCTCCCTCGCCTGTACCGTGTGTTCCCCAACCTGTTTAAGTGTTAAGTGTGTTTTAAGTTTGTTACCTTTTCTTTTAATAAAAGTCAAAATTCTTTCATTGGAACCTGTTGTCTACTGCATCTTTGTTCACAACCCCCAAATAAGTCCAAGGTCCAGAACCAGGGGTGTGGGAGCGATTCGAACCGCTCGCTGAGTCAGAGGTGAGGCTGACCCCTACCACACCACCCCCTACAATGTTGTCACTGAATTTCAGTTTAATAGAATCTATCACATGGCTCCTATCACCAAAACATCCACAGTCTATAAATTAATTGCCAGAGAGAATGAAGTTGGCATTTTGTATGTTTCTCTTAATTCATACGATTATAAATTAATCCATCATCAATAGATAATTAGAATTCAGCTGCGGTAACCTGTCATGATCTCTTTTTGACTAACTCAAGTGGCATAACTGATTCCTCATCTGTTGACATCATGCATCCCTTCCGTTAAACCTGGAGCAAACAACCTACAGAGATTGTTAACTGTTATCCTCCAGCTATCCTTCAAATAAAACTGTCAGAATTGATCAGACTTTTCAGTAACATTTATGATTTGCAATACGTTTATCTGCTGAGTACTGGCTTTTCATACCAATGAGGTGCTTTTGAGCACTACATGTATGTGCAAAGGGCTGCATGTTCTTAGTATTGAGTGATTAAATGTTCTTAACATTTTTAATTTTAGGTGTGAGAAAGAAATTGTAACAACTAAATATGCATTGAAAACATTATGAAGCAGCAAAATATTTAAAACACTTTTTTCTCACCATTTATCTTTCTCTTCTCCTGAAGACTGGGGTAATGTACCACAGGCACCTGTTGCCCCCCAGTCCATGTGTCCATTATTATGGCCGCAAATTTTATTCCTCTGAGGGGGTGGGTTTGGAGGCGGGTCAGAGAAATTGGGGGCGGGCTGCGAACCCGCCTCCACGCAACTTTGGGAAGTGTCGGGTCAGCCGCTGCCGAACTGACCTGACACCAAACGGCGGGACAGGTTGTTAAGGCAGTTAACAGGTCATTAACTGCCTGGTTAATCCTGTTTTAAAGGGCTGATCATATTTTCGTGGTTTTTCAAAATGCTGCCGGCCTTCATCAAAAGGCGCCTAGTGAATGGAGGCATGTTCACCTCGGACCTCAATAGTTGACAGCTGCTCGAGCAGCTTTAAAGCGGTCCTGCAATCTCTCATTCTTTCACATGCCACAACTTAGTGGCTTGAGGTTTGGGAGACATTTTGGTGCTCAACTAATCTTGTGAGGTTAGAGTCTGACATCCATCTGCTGTGTCAGCTCCTTGGAATGCCCTCTGGCCACTTTGTCTGAGCGCTTGCAACCTCCATTCCTTGACTGAGATACCTACCAGCGGTATGGGCTCCATTTATTTCCTCTCATCTGGTCGTCATAATCGGAGGAGCAGCAGCCGTGTGGCTCAGCGCAGAGCTTCCTCGGAAGAAGAGGAGGAGGACGAGGAAGAGGAGGATGAGGAAGAAGAGGAAGAAGAGGCGGGCCCAGTTGTGACCAATGCAGCATCCCACCGGCAGGACAGATCCACCAGGGGTGGTGGCACAGTGGTATACAGTCGGGAAGGAGTGGCCCTGGGAGTCCTCAACATTGACTCTGGACCCCATGAAGTCTCATGGCTTCAGGTCAAGCATGGGCAAGGAAACCTCCTGCTGATTACCACCTACCGCCCTCCCTCAGCTGATGATTCAGTACTCCTCCATGTTGAACAACACTTGGAAGAAGCACTGAGAGTAGCAAGGGCGCAGAATGTACTCTGGGTGGGGGACTTCAATGTCCATCACCAAGATTGGCTCGGTAGCACCATGACTGACCGAGCTGGCCGTGTCCTGAAGGACATAACTGCCAGTCTGGGCCTGCGACAGGTGGTGAGTGAATCAACACGAGGGAAAAACCTACTTAACCTCTTCCTCACCAATCTACCTGTCGCAGATGCATCTGTCCATGACAGCATTGGCAGCAGTGAACACCGCACAGTCATGTGGAGATGAAGTCCCGTGGTGTCATCGACAGTGCTATCAAGCGGCACCTGCTCACTGATGCCCAGTTTGGCTTCCGCCAAGACCACTTGGCTCCCGACCTCATTACAGCCTTGGTCCAAACATGGACAATGGAGCTGAATTCCAGAGGTGAGGTGAGAGTGACTGCCCTTGACATCAAGGCAGCATTTGACCGAGTCTGGCATCAAGGAGCCCTAGTAGAACTGAAGTCAATGGGAATCGGGGGGAAAATGCTCCACTGGCTGGAGTCATACCTAGCACAAAGGAAGATGGTTGTGGTGGTTGAAGGTCCATCATCACAGCCCCAGGACATCGCTGCAGGAGTTCCTCAGGGCAGTGTCCTAGGCCCAACCATCTTCAGCTGCTTCATCAATGAACTTCCCTCCAACATAAGGTCAGAAATGGGGATGTTTGCTGATGACTGCACAGTGTTCAGCGCCATTCACAGTTCTACAGATAATGAAGCAGTCCATGCTCGCATGCAACAAGACCTGGACGACACTCAGACTTGGGCTGATAAGTGGCAGGTAACATTCGTGCCACAGAAGTGCCAGACAATGACTATCTCCAACAAGCGAGAGTCTAACCACCTCTCCTTGACATTCAATGGCATTACCATCGCCGAATCCCCCACTATCAACATCCTGGGGGTCACCATTAACCAGAAACTTAACTGGACCAGCCACATAAATACTGTGGCAACAAGAGCCAGTCAGAGGCTAGGTATTCTGCGGCGAGTGTCTCACCTCCTGACTCCCCAAAGCCTTTCCACCATCTATAAGGCACAAGTAAGGAGTGTGATGGAATACTACCCACTTGCCTGGATGAGTGCAGCTCCAACAACACTCAAGAAGCTCGACACCATCCAGGACAAAGCAGCCCGCTTGATTGGCACCCCATCCACCACCTTAAACATTCACTCCCTCCACCACCGGCATACCGTGGCTGCAGTGTGTACCATCTACAAGATGCACTGCAGCAACTCGCCAAGGCTTCTTCGGCAGCACCTCCCAAAACCCACGACCTCTTCCACCTAGAAGGACAAGGGCAGCAGGCGCATGGGAACACCACCACTTCCAAGTTCCCCTCCAAGTCACTCACCATCCTGACTTAGAAGTATATCGCCGATCCTTCATCGTCGCTGGGCCAAATCCTGGAACTCCCTACCTAACAGCACTGTGGGAGTACCTTCACCACACGGTCTGCAGCGGTTCAAGAAGGCTGCTCACCACCACCTTCTCAAGGGCAACTAGGGATGGGCAATAAATGCTGGCCTTGCCAGCGACGCCCTGATCCCATAAACGAGTAAGAAAAAAAGGATCACAATGCAAACTCTTAAGTACTCATATCAAGGACGTCCATGAAGCTCTGGTGTCACTGCTCAATAGCTGCCCATCTCTCCTCCAGAGCTAACAATCTATTTTGAACAGTCACCATGTTTTCGTTACTCTGGTGACTTATGTCCTCCGTGGAGGTTGCTATCCTATCCATGGAGGTACGTTCATGCGCCATTGCCTCCACAAAGGCAGTACTCCTGTTAGAGATAGACTCCTCCATTTTGTGCACACTCGCACTTATCCTGGAGGAAAACCCTTCCGGAGACTCCTGCACTTGTTCCTGGAGTTCCCGAACCACTCTCTTTCTGGATGGTCCCAGAGGCACAGCGTCAGCATGCAGCTGAGCAGAGCTAGGAGCGTTCAGCACCCTCCGACGAGGACTCTCCACTGCTGTCATTGTCTCCACCATCTGCTCATGCTCACTTGTGAACTGTGATACACCAGGTGACAACACTACTCTAAGTCGCGAGGGCCCCGCCGAGGTGGGCGTTTCTGCGCTGGTGCTGGGTGCGCTGAGTCCTGGTGACGCTGCTCCCTCAGAGGCTGCAGTTTCCTCTGAGGATTTGTCTGGCTGTTCCTCCTGGACAGTGGGGAGTGGGGCGCTCGATGGTCCTGTGGGAGAGTAAAGGCATGAGTTAGACATCTGATTTTGATGTAGCAGAAACATCCTTTTGTGCAGATGATACAAAGGGAATCTCTAAGAACATCATATGCCATTGCAGTCAATCATTAAATGTAAATGAGAGGGATGAAACTTTATTCTGACACCAGCTTCATCTAGTGCGCCCGCCTCTCCATTGCCCACTTCCAGATCCTCGTCACCTCTGATGATTTTGTGCGCTGCCTCCTCAGCACTTGTCAATGTTGCAAGGGTTGGTGTGCCTCCTCCTGTCTGTGCTCTCTCCCTCTTATTGCCGGCTATCTTTGCCCGCAAGGAGGGACACAAGTAGAGTTTCAACCAGTGATGGAGTGACTGTGAAGAATCCCAAACACAGAAGCTTAGAGGGAGACCAAGATGGAGTGAGGTGCCAAGAGGAAGCTAGCTCCCTGTGCATTGTTAGTTGTTGTCAATGCATATCAGTGAGAGCGAGTGTGAGGGGTGCATAGTAGGATGGTGAAGTGATTGAGTATAGAGAGAGAGATGGATAAGTAAGGGTGCAAGGGAAGTAAGGGTAAGGTGGGATGTGGAGGAGGCTTACAAAGCAGAGTGCTGGTGATGAGAAGAGAATGGAAGCAGATTGAAGGCAAGTGTGATGGGATACTCACTTTTGATGATCGCAGAAGATAATTAAAGCGTTTTCTGCACTGGATCCATGAGCGTGAACAAACGGACCTTGTGCTGACCTCCTCAGCAATGCGCAGCCAGGCTGCCTTGGTCTGCTGAGGAGGCTTCCTCCGGCCATCCGGAGGGAAGAGAATCTCCCTACGCCCTCTTACTGCCTCAACAAGAGCTTGGAGGGACTCCTCATTGAAACGTGGAGCTGCCGTGCTTCTGGAAGCACTCATTCTTGCTCTCACACATGCACAAACTAGCAGAATCAAGAACTGAAAGGCTGAGGCTACATGGGACCATTAAAAGCATCTGCAATAATGACGACATCAGAGGTGGCTAACAGACCCGATCCCAGTCATTGGACCAGCCAGCACACCCCAATGAACTTAAGGCAATTGAATAAAAATTTCAAAACCAGAGTTGATCTAGCCGGCAGCGGCTCCGGAACCCGCCTATTAGGCAACCCAACTCCAAGTCGCCTCCGCAATAAAAATTGCGGCCTATGTGTCGGCCTTGACACTGAGTTGTGACAGGCTATTCCACCAAGGGGGGCGTCATAGCCATGTCCAATCCTGCCCTCATTCACATACACTTCCAGCAGGATTCACTGGCTGGCAATCAGGAATGGGAACCATTTATGATTTTCCCTTCCTTACACAGGGTACTGAGGCTAAGTGTGGAACCGGTTCCACCACCACAGCTGAGATCAGCTAACCGAGCACAAGCTGAGGGTTGAACCTGGGACCTTCACTTAATTATCTACTGATGACAATCTTTATCTCTCAGTCTGGCTATTGGCATCCATCACAAAGGTATTGTATTGCTCTGGCAATACAATACCTTTGTATTCACTAGAGTTTAGAGTATTCACTAGAGTTTAGAGTATTCAGAGTTTAGAAGAATGAGAGGGGATCTCATTGAAACGTATAAAATTCTGACAGGGCTAGACAGACTGGATGCAGGGAGGATGTTTCCCCTGGCTGGGGGGTCTAGAACGAGGGGTCACAATCTCAGGATACGGGGTAGGATATTTAGGACTGAGATGAGGAGAAATTTCTTCACTCAGCGGGTGGTGAAACTGTGGAATTCTCTACCACAGAAGGCTATGGAGGCCAAGTCACTGAATATATTTAAGAAGGAGATAGATAGATTTCTAGACACAAAAGGCATCAAGGGGTATGGGGAGAGAGCGGGAATATGGTATTGAGATAGAGGATCAGCCATGATCATATTGAATGGCGGAGCGGCCTTGAAGAGCCAAATGGCCTACTCCTGCTCCTATTTTTCTATGTTTCTATGGCAAGGTGGGAATTAATTACCTGTTTGAAGCAGCTGTGCACAATTACTCATATTGGGTTTTGCCAGAACCACCCTGCTCCAGACCTCATCATAGCCTTGATCCAGATGTGGACACAAGAGCTGAATACCAGAGAAGAGCCGGGAATAGCTGTATCAAGGAAGCATTTTACTGAGTATGGCACCAAGCAGCCCTAGCAAAACTAATGCCAATGGGGATCAATGGGAAAACCCTCCAGTGATTGGAGTCATGTCTGAATGGGGAGGCTCGAGAGCCCGCCATTGAAGAGGACTCCAAGTTTGGTTCACTGCTAGTGTTGGACCGGCCCTCAGGTAAGTGTTGTCAGGGATTGGGGCCTGGGTCGGATCGGGATTGTAGGGGGTGGTGTGGTAGGGGTCAGCCTCACCTCTGACTCAGTGAGCGGTTCGAATCGCTCCCATGCCCCTGGTTCTAGACCTTGGACTTATTTAGGGGTCGTGAACAAAGGTGCAGCAGACAACAGGTTTGATGAAAGAACTTTGACTTTTATTCAAGGAAGTAAAACACAACAAAAACACTCTTATCACTCTAAAGGTGGGGAACACTTCGGTACAAGCGAGGGAAATAACATTAGAAGAATACTTCACCCCTCCCAATCCCACTTCACTAGCTAGGTTGGACTCTGGAGAACCAGGGATAATGCTGACCAAACGAATCCTTGACAGTTTAGAGTTAGGGTTTAGAGTCTTTTGAGTAAGAGGTTTTGTGAGGCCCTTGTTGCCCCGAGGTGTCCGATGGTCACTGAAGCAGTCGCTCTGGTTTCTTCTTGCGTGTTGGTCTGCTTGTGAAGCTGTTGGCCTTCTTTGTTTTACTTCTTGCTGTAACTCTGCCTCTGTTTAAACTGTTTTCTTCCGAGCTGTGGAACTGCCTTCTTGCAGAACTGAGGAAACTGCCTTCTGCCTGCTTCTGTAACTGCAGCCCTGACTTCTGTTCAACACAGGCTTTCAATTCTGTTGAACTTGAACTGTTTTACTGGAGAACTTGAACTCCCTTCTTACTGAACTGTTGTAACTGCTTGATGGGTCTTCAATTATACTAAATTGAAGTGGCCTTGTCAAAACCAAATCAAATCCTGGTCATTGTAAGACCTCGTTAACAGTAACGACTTTACTAAGTGTCAAATGGCTTGCGTCCTGTCGATCTCTTCGGTTGATTACAGGTGATTGGTTTCGTGTTTTGGGTTTCTAGGCTGGACTTGGGTTTTTCTATAGAATGGTCCTGAGCGATTTGAATTATGCATGATTTTGATAGGTCTGTGATAGGTTTTAATGGGGCCTGTGTTTTGGGTGGGGCTGCCTTCTCCCAGGGTCTATTGTCCAAATGTTAATGCTTGCTGGGGCTTGAGTGAGGTCATCCCGATTCCCCAGACAATGCAATTTAACTGCAATACCCAAAACTGCTTTTACAGAGGTCCAACCCATCTCCTGTGCAGCCTTTTCTCCCTTACAGGTCCAGACATGTCTTTTAAAATGCCAAAACTTGGTTTTTGGTCTTAAATTCCTTATGTTAGGCCCAAATCACTCTGGGGTAGTTCCAAAGTCCTTTTATCTTAGGTTTTGGGGATCTGCAAATTTTGGAAACCTTACAGGATGGAGACATGGATCAGGATCGAGGCCTGGGTCAGGGATCGGGCCTGGGTAAGGGGTAGGGGCCTGGGTTGGTGTTGGGAGTGGTGGGCAGATCAGGGCCAGGAATCGTGAGGGTCATTGTCGGGGCCAGGGATCTCAAAGGAACGGTGTCGGGGATCATGGGTGTCAGGATAGAGGGGAGATTGGGGCAGGAGATCGGGAGCCGGGTTGGGGCGGCGATGATGAGGGGGATCTGGAGCGGTGATCGGTTCCTTTAATGTGGGGTTGGAAGGAACATTCCTGCTTCTCCCAGCGCCACGTTCAGGTAAGCTACTTACCTGCTTTGTTGCAGGCGATCCCTAGGTCTGGTTTCTCTGAGTGCAGCCATGCTGGCGCTGGCTGCCTCAGGGTGAACCAATCTTACAGAAGGGGGCCTCAAACAGGCGTTAAGCCCCTTATTTGCATATGCAGAGGGCCTAACACCTGCTTCAGGCATGGGTAAAGGACGCCTCTTGTTTGACCTTACCCAATATGGCGGGTCACATTTCCGGCACACTTCCTGTCTGCCATATAAGGGTGTTAGTAGTCCAGGCACTGCGCGGACTAATTTCTAGGCCACATTTTTGATACAGTCCACAAACTGGAATCACCACGAAAATTTTGGGGTGAGAAAGATTGGTACAATACAGATTAAGGAACATTATGATAGGTGTTAACATTTATGAAAGGATGGGAGAGAGCAGATAGAAGCAGATTGTTTCAGTAGTTGAGGCATCTAGAATGAGGGGGTCATAGATACAAGAAAAACATGTAAGAAACTTAGGACAGGGGCAAGAGAAGCTCCTTTATATAGAGATTTGTGAGGCTTTCTGAGTTTAGTGCTTCAGGCAGAAACTATTCAAGCTTAGAATGGATATGTGGATGAAGGAAAAGGGTGAATGGAATATGGGAACAGGGCAGGTAAATGTGATCAGAACTATTTGCTCGCAGGGAGGGTAAATGCCAATATGGACTGGTTAGGCTGAATGACCTGTTTCCGTGTTTTAACTTCTATGTATCTACAACTATCACGTTTTGGGATATTGTTTCTGCTTTGGGTGCAATTGGGAAATTGCGCTCGAAATTGCATTGGTTAAGTTATAGTCCACTAAAATTAATTCGCATAATCACAAACGTAAAATTGTCCATGAACCAGCGCAATTGGGCAACGTAATAGAACGTAATTGTTTCTTCTGTTTTCTTTCCATTAAAATGTATCCCTTGATGTATTTAAGAGTGGTAACCTGGGGCAGTTTTATTAATACAGCTGAAAATAAGTTTATCAGCAAAAATAAGCATTTGTAATAAAGGTGTCCAGTCCTCCACCTGTGAATAACCTGATTTTAAATCACTGAAAATCATTTAAAAAAAACTATACTGAACCATTTAATAGTTTCATTGGTGTACACTAGTCAGATTTTTTTAGTAAATTAAACATATTTTGATATTAAAATCTTTTAAAATGTGCCGACTAGTATTTGTGCGCCTAAGAAAATGGTAGAGTAAACTCAAATTCAATTTGAACTGCGTGATGTAAGACAGTTCAGCGAGCCAAACTTACATAGAGTTACATAGAATGTACAGTACAGGAACAGGCTATTCAGCCCAATTGGTCCATGCCAGTGTTTATGCTCCACATGAGCCTCCTCCCACTCCACTTCTAACCCTATCAACATATCCTTCTAATCCTTTCTCCCTCATCTGTTTCTCTAGCTTCACCTTAAATGCATCGATGCTACTCACCTCAACTACTTCTTGTGGTAGTGAGTTCCACATTCTAACCATTCTCTGGGTAAAGAAGTTTCTTCTGAATTCCCTATTGGATTTATTAGTGAATATCTTATATTTATGGTCCCCAGTTTTGGTCTCCCCCACAAGTGGAAACATCTTCTCTATGTTTTCCCTATCAAACACTTTCCTAATCATAAAGATCTCTATCAGGTCACCTCGCAGCTTCTCTTTTCTAAAGATAAGAGCCCCAGCCTGATCAATCTTTTCTGATAGATATAACCTCTCAGTTCAGCTATTATCCTGGTAAATCTTTTTTGCACCCTTTCCAGTGCCTCTATATCCTTTTTATAATATGGAGGCCAGAACTGTTCACTCCTGGACGTAGGCTGGGTTGTAAACCTCTGACAGTTCCTTGATGAGGGGTTAAGGATTCGCCTGGTTCCTTGACAAATATTTGTCAGGACACCAAGTCCGGCATTCTTACAATAGTAAATATAAAACTCCAAAATCTTTCTCTTCACTGCATTCAGTTCATGCTGTATTGTCAGCAGAATTTAATTTGGCACTTTCTTACTATATGGATTGGAAAATGAAAATTGAAGTCTATCAAGAATTAAATAAATAAGTTGTTTCAAAGGATTAAATGCCAAGGTCTTGTACACTTAAAAAATAAACAAAACTAAGTTAATGGAAAGTTAAATGTGTGGGAACATCAATGTCAATTGACAGCAGATAATGTAAAGTCTACTTTCAGAAGAAGTACAAAGGAGTAACCTTGACAGACTCTAAATGATTCAGCAGTTATAAGGTACTGTACAGCTCAAGGTAGTTGTAACTGTGTAGTTTTACTTTAGCTAAACTGGCTTTATTTTGTTTTCAATGTGCAAAGCCTTTCTATCTAAATCCATAAGGTTGTCTATGAAATATTGTGGCAACCTGTTCTGCTATGTAATCAGAATTGGGCACAATAGTAGACGATGCATTTGATCAGGATTCGTATGTTGGTTGAAGAAGAATGTTCTTGACTTTTGGAGACATTTCTACTTAGAAATTGCAATTTGTAATCATGGAGACATTTGTATTTATAAGATGTCTGGACCCAAGGGTCTAACTACAGTAAAGTAAGAACTATGATGATATAAATGAATATTATTTCATGCTTTTGTGCACTATTCCTACCTAAGCGATTAGAATTTAAAGTTATAGCCTGAGAAAGCAATAACTAAGATTTGCAAAATGATCAGGCATGACTGCGTTCTCCATAACACCTAATTTCACGCTGTGTCAACAGCTTTCTCTTCCAAACCTGTGGCAGATTAACAGCATCAAAAACTTGAGGAATTGCCTGGAAAATAGAATTTCCCTCAAGAAACAGTCCACTGCAAAACTAAAAAAGAACCACCTTGGACATATGGGCTGCTGTTTGCAACATTACTCCTGATAGCAGTTGTATTCAAAGAGTTACAGTACGATGTGTATCAGATCATGTTACCTGAGATAAATTAGACAGTTAATGCTGAGGCTTTGCTCACTAATGAGCTGTATTCATAGCCAGCTCTAAAATATTAGCAAGTATAGTCTCTACATGTGTTAAATATAAAAAGTACACAGGCAATATAATTTAACACAGTGATTGTTCTACCATAAGAATCTGGATTAATTTTTTTTTTAACATTGTCTTCTATCAACTGATGGATGTATTTTTGGAGTAGGGGAATACATTTTTACTTTACAATCATAGGAATACACTCACATCCATGTTCACCCAAAAATACGCTGATCTGGAGTAACAGCAATAAATACTAAATAATGAAAGGAAAGGATGTGACACTTTTAAAGTTGGGACTGATGGCTCGGTAACCATCACTGAATGCTCGTATTGCCAACTGATTTTCTCCTGTTCTTGAGAATGGTTGAAGATGATTGAACTGTATTCCAAAACAAATTAATTCTTTACCTGAATTAGAAGATTCAAAGGCTGAATGCTAGTATTAGATAAGGTGGATTTACCAAAAATTCTAGTGAGTCAGCCAGGTCATGCAAATAAGGTATCCTCTTTTATCATTAAAGCATATATACAGATGGAGCTAGACTGCAGAGACACACTGCAGAATACAGAAAGGGTGTGATGCAATTAGTATAACAGATGTACTGGCAGTGTGCCAGTGCAGCCTTCGGTCGCCTGAGGAAGAGAGTGTTTGAAGACCAGGACCTCAAACCCGGCACTAAGCTCATGGTCTACAGAGCAGTAGTGATACCCGCCCTCCTGTATGCCTCAGAGATATGGACCATGTACAGCAGGCACCTCAAAGCACTGGAGAGGTACCACCAACGCTGCCTCCGCAAGATCCTGCAAATCCATTGGCAGGATAGGCGCACCAATGACAGTGTTCTTGCTCAGGCCAACATCCCAGCATCGAAGCTTTAACCACGCTCGATCAGCTCCGATGGACGGGTCACATTGTCCGCATGCCCGATACGAGACTCCCAAAACAAGCGCTCTACTCGGAGCTCCGGCACGGCAAGAGAGCCCCAGGTGGGCAGAGGAAACGCTTCAAGGACACCCTCAAAGCCTCCTTGAAAAAGTGTAACATCCCCACCGACACCTGGGAATCCCTGGCCCAAGACCGCACAAAGTGGAGGAGAAGCATCCGGGAAGGCGCCAAATACCTCGAGTCTCTTCGCCGGGAGCAAGCGGAAGCTAAGCGCAGGCAACACAAGGAGCGCACGTCAACCCAAGCACTCCACCCACCTGCCCCTTCAACCACCGTCTGCCCCACCTGTGACAGAGACTGTAGGTCCCACATTGGACTCACCAGTCACCTGCGAACTCATTTTTAATGTGGGAGCAAGTCATCCTCGGTTCCGAGGGACTGCCTAAGAAGAGATAACAGATGTACAGGAGTGAAAGATGATTGTGGAATGTGAAAAGCACCTATTCATCTGATGAATGCACTGTTTGGCCAGCTTTGTTCTATGATCAACTTTTCATTCAACCAGACTACTTAAAAGCAGAACATTATTCTTTAGTACAAAAATAATGTGATGTGTACTATCTGCCCTAAAATAAATACATAGGAGATATAGGCCCAAAAATTAGTCTCACTACGCGAGAGTACGCACTGTGTACTCTCGCGTATTCTGTCTCCAATTGCCGGTTTTCTGCATGCACTGCGCATGCGCTGAAAACCGGCACTTGGTGATTTCAAAAGGGGGCGGTTCCTAAGTGAACCGCGTGCGCGCTACAGGCTGCGCGCACGCAGTGCACTTAGTGCTTTGAACGCGCAGGTACGCATGGAAGATTTTGCACATAAAGAAAGGAGGCGTAAGACCCTCTTTTAACAAGGTAAGTAGTTAATTAAGTATTATTTTGAATTTTTTTCAACAGGTATATCTTTTTTAGCGACTTTAAAGAAAGGTAAGTTTATTTTTATAACTTTTAAAAAGATTTAAAAATTTTTCAAAAATTTAATTTTTTGTTTAAAGTGGTTAATTTATTTAACTATACTTATTTTATTAATGTGATGGTTTTTTTTTAAATTTAATTGAGGTTTAGCTGTTCTTTTGGGGGGGTATAGATTCATAGCTTTCACAGCCCTTGCTGTGAAAACTATGAATGAAAGATGGTGTGCTGCCATTGGCTCTAACTGAATCACGTGATCCCACAGATCGCACGAATTAACTGCATCTGTGGGATATGCAAGCACTGCACAGCTGCAGTCTTGAAAGTAAAGTTCGTGTGAGCTCGGAATGAAAAGGCAGGCGCGCAGTGAGATATCGCGGGAAAGCCTTACCCCCGCAGGAAGGCTCCGTCATTAATTTCTGGGCCATAAACATCCGCTGGACACAGGACTTTTTATTTCCATATATTTCCAAATGCAAAGTAAATGTGACATTGCTATGAATATAAACAACTGTACAGTGGGTTGAATCATTCTTAATAAAGCTTGTCCTCTTAAAAAATCACCTTGTTAAACATGTATTAAAAACTAGAAAAGAACAAGGTAGCTCAACTTAGGGCAGATAACAGCATTTCTTGGCATATGTGCAATTCAAATCAGCAGAAACATTCAGTTTAGTGTCACAGTTTGAGAAAAATTATCAACAAGTTGTTAATAATTTTTTACAGAGCATATTAAGCCTGAAAACCTTTTAAGCAGACATTTTTCCTACCAAATGGTGATAGCCCATTTTTATCAAATAAAAATGCGATGAAAAATTAACTTCTACCTTCTATAAATTTTAATCTGCCTCAATTCAACATCCGCCGGGGGAAAGCACTGTGTTTAGCAAGATAAGAAATAATTGAATTACTCATTTTGAGATGCGAAGAGGGATTCCAGTAACTCATGTTTTATTGGGAACTGAATGATTTATTTTAAATATAGGAGTAATGTTCTAACTTGTATTATTAAGACACTTCAGATAGTTCTATGACAACAAATGCCTACCTTTACTGCTCACATTGGAATACTGCAACTTCCAAAACACAGCACCTTGATTTCCAGCCAACAGTAAATTAAGATGCTCAAACAGAAGCAAATTAGAATTATTCAAATCTACTGCCTCAACAAAGCACTTAACATATGTTAATCCAGTCTTGGATGAGCTATAACTTTCTCCAGGTAAACATTTGAGAGACCACAGCCATATTCTTTAGCCCCTGGCACAAACTCAGTGCTCTCACAGTGATTCCAATCTACGGTCTCAGGCTGCACCAGACTGTTTGTAACATTGGCATCCTGTTTAATCTTTAGCTGAGCTTCTAACCCCATATCTTCTCCATACAAAGACTGTGTACTTTCACCTTCATAGCAACACCTGCCTCTGCCCGCATCTGCCACTAAAACTCTCATTCATGCCTTTGTCCTCTCCAGACTTGACTATTCCAATGCTCTCCTGGCCGGCCTACCTCCTCCATCCTCATAAACTTCAACTCAACCAGAAATTTTTGTCTGTATCTTATCTCTCCCCAAGTACTACTTGCCCATTGTTCCTTTCCTCACTGATTACATTGGCTCCTAGTCCCCAATGCCTCAAATTCTTATTTTTAAGTCCTTCCTTGGCCTTGCCCCTTCCTATCTCTGTAACCTCCTTCAGCTCCACAATCGTCCCCAAACTTTGTGTTCCTCTGACTCCAGTTCCTTGTACAGCCTCCTCCCTTCACCCACTATTGGCAGCTATGCTTTCAGCCACCTAAGCCCCATGCTCTGTTATTCCATCCCTAAACCCCTCCACCTCCCTCTCCTCCTTTAAGATCCTCCTTAAAACGCATCTCTTTGACCAAGCTTTGTGTCATCTCTTCTAATCTTTCCTTCTTTGGCTCGATATCTGTTTTTCTTTACGCCTCTGTGAAGTGCCTTGGGACATTTTTCTACATTAATGTTATATAACTGCAAGTTGTTGCTGTTGTAGTACACATCATGTGAATATGACATTATATACTGCTGCTGGCAGAGAATGTGATCCACTAAAATAAAATTGAGAAGGATACAGAGACAAATATTTTACACAGAATCAGAGATGTTTCTTCGAGTGGGTTTATAAAATTCAAAGATTCTATATTCAAGATTAAACCTATTTTATGTATTACTTGTAGTTTGGACATTATTAATTTGATAGCCAGAATTAGTCAGATATGATAGTCAAAGAGGGAACTGAATATTCACTGAAGAAAACTTATTGAAGAGAAATGGGTTGTTCCATCATGGTTATACATTCTTAACAAATTTGTTAATTAATCTTCTCAGTGTGGATGAGAACACACAATTTCTCATGCTGGAAGTTTAAATGCTTGCAATGATTAACTCACTGCTTTTCTTTCAGATGGAAGATAATCACAGTGACAGTGGTGTTATCAGTGAAAAATACATGTTTCATTTAATCCAGCATTATAAATACAAGAAACAAAGTGGAGCCAATCACATTTCCCCAAGAAACCCCTTTGTAAATGTTATGATAGAAAGTTAAATGTTCGTTTATCGTGATCCAGTATTTGTGTTCATTGAAGAAATAAAGGTATTTGTGCACCTTTATTTTCAGCCAATATTTAAATATAAATATAATTCAGAAAATATGCTTCAACAAATACTATATGATAATGATGAATTGAAAATGAGACTTAGTTGGGCCAATGTGAGATTGAGTGCAGGGATACTTAATTAAAATGTAAGCTTCCTGCAGCTAAACATTAGGAAGATCAAAACCATTGTCATCAATCTTTCTCCCACAGATAGGTACCCTTTCCACTAACTCCATCCATGCTCCCTAACACTGCCTCAGGCTGAATGAGACTGTTAGCAACCTTGGCAACCTGTTTGACTCCATATTCTTTTCATCATAAAGACCAGCTACTTCCACCTGTGTAACTTTGCTTGCTTCAGCCCATATGCTGCTGAATCCTTCATTCATAGATTTGTCACCTCCAGACTCAATTACTCCAATGCTCTCCAGGCCAGCCATCCAACCTTTACCTTCCACAAACCTTCTGAGGCCCCGTCTGCTCTCTCAGGTGGATATAAAAGATCCCATGGCACTATTTAGAAGAAGAGCAGGGGAGTTCTCCCTGTTGTCCTGGTCAATATTTATCCCCATTCAACATCACTAAAAAACAGATTATCACATTGCTGTTTGTGGGAACTTACTGAGCACAGATTGGCTGCCGCATTTCCTACATTATAACAGTGACTACACTTCAGAAGTGCTTCATTGGCTGTAAAGTGCTTTGGGATGTCCTGAGTTTGTGAAAGGTGCTATGTAAATGCGTCTTTCTTTCTTTCAAACTTCAGGCCATCCAAAATTTTGCTTCACATATCCTATCCCTCACTAAGTCCTGCTCATTCATCACCCCCATCTTTGTTCAGTTTTCTCTTTACAAGGCAGATGATGGCCCGCACTTGCTGGCAAGGCTGAGGGCACCATCGGGTGGGATCCCGATGTAAATATTAAAATTGCAACCGTAGGAATTTCAGGAACAGTCTCTTTGGAGGGAATTTTAACGAGGGTGAGTGTGAGTTCGGGTGCAGGGTGCAGTTGAAAGCCTGGAAAAATACAAGCACGTGGGGAAGCCGGCTCCAACTCGCCGACTTCCGCATTTAACTGCAGCGCGTTAGGCTGCGTGCGAGGAACCTCCCTGGGAGAGGCGGGTTGTCGATTTCAATATGTTGATAGGCCAAGTACAGTGATATTAACATGGGTTTTGGAGTTTAACTTTGGCTCCATGGGTTTCCCAGGCTTCCTGGAACTTGCCAGTGAAAGCAAGCCGAGAAGAAAGCAGCAATTGAGGGGGCTGAAGCCATGACAGGGAAATAAGAAAGAATGAAAGAAAGACTTACATTTATATAGCGCCTTTCACGACCACCGGATGTCTCAAAGCGATTTACAGCCAATGAAGTACTTTTTGAAGTGTAGTCACTGTTGTAATGTGGGAAACGCGGCAGCCAATTTGAGCACAGCAAGGTCCCACACACAGCAATGTGATAATGACCAGATAATCTGTTTTTGTTATGTTGATTGAGGGTAAGTATTGGCCAGGACACCGGGGATAACTCCCCTGCTCTTCTTCGAAATAGTGTCATGGGATCTTTTAAGTCCACCTGACAGAGCAGACGGGGCCTCGGTTTAACGTCTCATCCGAAAAACAGCAGCTCTCCCTCAGCACTGCACTGGAGTGTCAGCCTAGATTTAAGTGCTCAAGTCCCTGGAGTGGGAACTCACAACCTTTCTGACTCAGAGGCGAGTGTGCTACCCATTGACCACAGCTGACACTCAACTGACAAATATGCCAATAAGTACTGAGTACACACAGCTACTTTCTTAGCAGCTTGTGTGAAAAGGTTTGTTCACAGTACTTATGCTGAGAGGTTACTTTACACACTTTGGAGGGTCTGAGGTCTGATCTGCACTTTGGAGCTCTGATCTATCATATCATCAGGGGTGCCACTTAAGCTGTGTTACTTTGGACCTCAGATGAGGACCAAGATGAGCACCAGCAGCAGCAGGAGCAGCAGGAACTGCACCAGCAACAACCTGCTCCTCACTGACCTGCAACTCCACAGGAGAGAGGGGAGCAGCAGAGAGGTGCAGCTCACAGGAGTCCATACCTAGCACACAGGGTCTATAGGCAGAGGACAAGCTTCAGTCGACCTGTTGGAACACCAGTGTCTCAGGAGGATCAGGGTGTCGCGTCAGGTGGTGGCAGGCATTTGCAGCCTTCAACTTTTTTGCCTCTGGATCCTTCCTGGCGGTCGGCGGCACACAGATACAGAAGACAGGTAACTGATAAATTACTTGCCAGGGCCGGCAATTATGTCAACTTTCCCCGTGATGACGCCAGTCAGAATGAACGGTTGCTTGGCTTTGTGGCTCTGGCTAGCTTCCCACAGGTGCAGGGCATCATCCACTGCACACATGTGGCAATTAAGGCACCCATAGATCACCCAGCAGTGTTTGTCAACCACAAGGGCTTCCACTCCATCAACGTGCAGCTGGTGTGCAACCAAAAAAAAAATCTTTATGCAGGTGTGCACAAGATTCCCGTGCAGCTGCCATGGTGCTTTCGCTCCGCGGCAGTCCACCATCCCAAACGTCTTCACACCTGGAAGCAGAGTTACCGACTGGCTGCTCGGAGACAAGAAATACCCACTTAAAACTGATGACTCCTCTCAGAAACCCGAGAAATGAGGCACAGGGGCTAAACAAAGAATGCAGTATGATCACCAGATGTGTCATCAAACAAGCCATTGGCCTGCTGAAGATGCGCTACACGTGCCTGGACAGGTCTGGAGGTGCCCTTCAGTACTCACCAGCCAGGGTCTCCAGAATGGTCATGGTGTGCTGCGCTCTGCACAGCATTGCCCAGCAGCGAAGTTGGAACAAGGTGCAGAGCACAGAGCCTCCTAGGACAATTCCGAGGAGGAGGAAGATGAGGACGAGGAGGTGGAAGGTGATGTGGGCAATGCACCACCAGTAGTGCATATTGCTGCCCGGGATGCCCAGGATGCCCTCAAATATTGCAAGGTTCACTAAGGATCCACCCATCTAACAACTACATGCAAAAGCCACTTTTGCCGGCATCACACCCCCCCCACCCCGCCACCCCCCCGCCAATGCCTCTAATACAAAGCAGTTCTGCAAACAACCAAGCATTCCTTTCACAGCCCCCTATTGCTCGGCATCAAGGTCACTTGCCTGCCAGCAACCAAGAATGGGCAAGAAGTGAAAGTGGTGCAAAAGATTAATATTTATGTGGCTTACATATAAAACAGAAACTTAACATTATAAAAATGTGTAACTCACCCATGAGAATACCCTTGTGCAACTACAAATCTTTACTCTTCCTTTTCCTACCACTTCTACAAGGTGCAACCCCTGTGGGTTCAGCAGAGGTAGAGGCAGGCTGCTCAGATCCCTGCCCTGACAGCCGAGATGCTCTTGGCAGACTTGCTCTGGGTTTTTGAGCCCGTGAGGGCCTCGCCAAAGACTGCTCCACCTACACCTGTGCAGACGCAGACTCGGCCATCAGGAGAGGAGGCAGCATGTGGGGTACTGACTGAGGGTGGGACAATGGGTGAGAGGTGGAAGCACTTTGAGCAGAGTCCCCATTTCCATGTTCGCTTTCACCATCATTCCTCTCGTGGCCCAGCCGCACTTCCCTGCTAGCAATGAGCTGGAGAGCTCTTTGCTGCAGATCAGTGGGACGCTGAATGGCCAAGGCTAGGGTATCAGCCATCCTATTTAAAGTGGCATTCATAGTGTGCAAGCCATTGTGAATGCCAGCATGCAATCGTGTGATTGTTGCATTTGATGCTCCATGCAGGTGGCCACTCTTTCCATGGACGAAGATGTAATCACAAAGGCCTGCGACATCATGCCACTCATAAGAACATAAGAAATAGGAGCAGGAGTAGGCCATTCGGCCCTTCAAGCCTGCTCTGCCATTCAATGAGATCATGGCTGATCTTCTGCCTCAACTCCATTCACCGGCCTTATCGCCATATCCCTTGATGCCCTTACTAGTCAGAAATCTATCGACTTCTGTTTTGAATGCTTGTGACGGACTCCTCCAATCTCTCTGCAAGTGTGCACAGTGTGACTGGAACGCCTGCCAGTACAGTCGCACATTCTCTGCTGCTGCTCCAGAAGTATCCTGTTTGTTGACGGCTCCTGAGGTACAACATCTTGTGTTCAGTCGAGCAGAGCTTGGAGCGTGCTGCACCCTCCGACGCGGACTCTCCACTGCTGTCCCTGTCTCCACCATCTGCTCTTGCTTACTTGTGATGTGTGAGTCACCAGGTGAAAACCCAACTATCTTCCTTACTGGCCCCACAGAATGTGAGTACCTGAGCTGGTGCATGGTCTGCATGAGTCCTGTGACTGTGGATCCTCAGAGGAATTGACCTCCTCTGACGAGCTGAATCACCTCCTGCGGGATGCGTGAAGGCCCTGTGGGAGATAAAAGACATGAATGAGTACTATCAAGGTAAGAAAGTTTGACGTTATCATTATGCACATGATCATATTTCACTTGTTGTTGGCATCAAGTCAACATGACTGAGTGTTGTATACCATGTGGCTGTCCAACTGTGTCACCAGGTAGCTGGGAGGCCCCCATCTCCCCGTCTCCGATGGCCAGGCATGCTGAGACTCCACTTATTTCCAGCGCCTCCTCCTCTGTGCTTGTTAGCTGTGAGATCTGTGGAGATCCACCTCCAGTTCTCTGCCTGTCCCTCGTACTCTGAGCTCTCTTCTCCTGTAAGGAGGGAAAGAAGAGACCTATGAGTGAGAGTTGTGGCATGTGTTGAACGGATGGATGGAGGGCATTTGTTGAGGGTGACTATGAGGGAGAGGCATGATATTGCATAAAGATGAGGGTGAGTGTCAGTGGTGGATGGACAGATGGGGATGAGGGGAAGTGATGGGTGTACCTGCAAGGTAAGTTGGTGTGATGTGCTTCAGTGGGCTTGAGAAGGGAGAGTGAGGGGGTTGTGGTGATACGCACATCAGGATGTAGCTGAGTGTACCATTGCTCTCACCTTTCCTGCCCTGCTTAGGTCATTGAACCACTTCCTACATTGTATCCAGGCGCATGGCACCGCGCTCCTGCTGCTGACCTCCTCTGCTACCTCCAACCACTCCTTCTTGGTGCCCCAGCTGGCTTCTTTCTCCAGTCGCTAAGGAACAGTATATCCCGCCGACTCCTCACAGCCCCCAGCAGCACATCCAGGGAGGTGTCACTGAATCGAGGCACAGCCATGGCCCTTCTTGACTCCATTTTCCCACTTCCTTTCTTTGGCACCCAACTCCAAACTCCTTCAAATTGCATGTTTGGAGTGTCCCCTTAAATACTGGAGTTGAAATCGCATCATGTGGGTCGTCATCATGTCCGCTGACGCTAATTGGTTGGGGAACCCGAAAATGATGTGATAATGCAGTGGCTGGGTTAAAAAGCACTGACAGACATGCTGCACTGACTTCCGGGTTTCCTGCGCGCTACCGGACCCCTCCACCCCCCTCCTCGCTCCCAGTTCATCGTGACTTTAAAATCCAGCACTTTATTTCTGCTTGATTGAAACTCACTATTGTTAAAACATGAGCAAAAGTAGATTGCAGCTAAGCCATAGCCAGTTGAACATAAAGATCATTAATTTTCTGAACTGTCTTGTGAGTGCTGCTGACTACTGTGTATTATTTGATTCTATATGTGATTGTAGAGATAAGTATGCACATGTGAAATAGCTTTCATAGTTTATTGCTAATGACCCAATCTTTCTTTAAAACAATTAATGAGAGGAAACAGTCTGACTCTGAAAGAGCTTGGATGGCAGGTGGCAGATGTTTGCTTGCCTTAAAACAGCAAGTTATCCAACCTGTATATTTCAAGCTTTCAGGAAGAAATGTATAAGCCATTCAGTGATTGCATGCTGGCTTGAGCAGCTGCGCCATTTATAAGTATTTATCCCCAATGAATCCTGCTGCTGTTTATTCACGCAGCTGCTAAAGATAAAATGAAGCACAAACAAATTATTCGGCTGTTCCACTGCATCGGGTTGTATATGTTATTTGGGAGCAGAAGTAAAGGATGCCAAGGCAAACACCAACATTTCCAAGAACAGCAGCCAGAACAGCACCAACTAGCTCTTCCACATACATTTAAAACAGATGTACACCGCATCCTTGAATTTGCACTCCCCAAAAATGTGTGCCAGGAATAACTGCTGCCTAGGCAAAGCTAGCCCACAGTGCACTGAGATAACTATGCACAATTTTATGAAGTGATAATCTCCCAGCATAGCTTTAGCCTGGGGTCAGCAGCTAAACTAATGAAGCATGCAGAAAATCTAGACAGTAACTCAAATTTAAGAGGATATGCCCACCTAAAGGTAAATGGCTGCCTATGGAGGCAAATATTGTTTCAGCCTTTATAAAATCTTAAAGTAGATCTGAAACATTTGGCAGTCTTTGTTGAGGATGGGATGGGGTCAAGAAGTGGCAGGCAGATATGATGTGAAAGAAAATCCAATGTACTGGCACAAAACGTATCTGTGGGCAAGTGATGCAAGTGAAGCACCTGATTTGCAATGCTCCACATATGCTATTTTGTGCCTATACATTGGGTCTCCTCAGTCTTTGATTGTTGGAAAAATGGATGTATTACTGCATGAGTTGAGTGCACGAAAAGTTGCCCTGTTTGGTACTTCAGAATACTTATCACCAGAGGACTATAGTGCACATAGCCTCTCAAGAGGGTGTGGCTCAATGATCCGTACAATACATAGGTACAATCAACGATTCAAGGCACTCTTGAGAACCCAACCACCTGTAAGAAGTTCTGTGTCACCAGGAAAAGTGATGAACATGTTACATCTGGGCAAACAAGACCTGGCACTTGCTTGATGCTAATGTCTTGGAAATGAAATAAAATGTTATGCACTGGTGACCTGTGTAACCACAGAAAGATCCATCCCAATGCTAAAAACTGTCTTCAAGGGGTGGAATAGGTATGTGGCAGTCTCCTGTCTGAAGCAATAATTGTGGGTCCTGGGGTAAGGATAGATGCATACATAATGCAGGAGGTACTGCTGCATCTACCTTTCTTGCCCCTAAAGAACTCTTTTTCCTTCTCCAAATTTAGGAGTGCTCAAAGGAATTCTCATCCTGCCCATGTTGGCTGCTGCAAATGAAATAGCAGCTGTAAGCAAGATGGTTGTAAGAAATAGAGTTGTAAATAAGCGTTTTGCAGCCGACACAGAAATATCAAGAAAAAATGGACGCTGAGCCATAGACAAAAAGATTAGGAGGGGTGAGGTTCAAAGAGGATTTCAAGGAGAGTCTTAAAGAAGGAATGGAGGTGATGAGGTGGAGTGCATCATGCGGGGAATTCCAGAGCATGAGGCTTAGGCAGCTAAAGGCACAGCCACCAATGAATGGGCGAAGGTAGTGGGGGACGTACAAGAGGCTAGAGTCAGAGGGACGGGGAGTTTGGGGTGGGGGTGGGGGGCAATGTCTGTTTTTAGCTGTGTTCTTAAGCTTGTTGGCTTCACTTAAGCTGGTGAACAGAATACATAATTATACAGCAGGCATGTCCACATATACCAGTAACTACTGTTGCAACATGAATTCACAAAGACCCACTATGAAATATTGATTCGATAGCAAAATACTGCGGATGCTGGAAATCCGAAATAACAACAGAAAACGCTGGAAAAACTCAGCAGGCCAGGCAGCATCCGTGGAGAGAGAAAGAGAGTTAACGTTTCAGGTCGATGAAAGGTCATCGACCTGAAACGTTAACTCTCTTTCTCTCTCCACGGATGCTGCCTGGCCTGCTGAGTTTTTCCAGCGTTTTCTGATGAAATATTGATTATTATTTATGAACGCTACACTTTAAAATAAAACAAAGTTAGTGGAGTATATACTTTATTATAAAAAGCCAAATTTTCCCAGTCTCTAACAATCAATTTTACTGGTTACAAATATCTTCAGTGCTACCTTGTTTCTGCATTTACTGCTTTACAACATAATCCCTATCCACAATGATGTAACTATTGCTAATGAAGGCTCGCTTTATTCCAACACATCTGGCCTTTATTATTTTTGGGAATGCTATTACTATTTGTTTTAAATTTTCCACAACTAAAAGACTAAAAACTGGTTTGCCCCCGAAAACGGGCACGATACGGGATCAATCCGCACCCGTTCAAAGTGATGCAGGAAGCACGCCAAATTCATGCTGCCAGCTAATTAGAATAATTGTGGTGTTCAGCCCAGCATTAAACGTGCTGCTGGCTGGCTGAACACGCAGCAGGGGGCCCAAGTTTGTGCGAGGCTAGCACCAATTTAAAGCCAGCCTCCACTTCTTAAAGACAGACTGCAACTCTTAAAGGGGAGGTGCATTCTGGCTGCAGCAGGTGATTCAACTGGCTGGGGAGCAGAGTGTAAGCAGGAAGAAGAAGTAATGATGGCACAACATGGGAAAGAGCATGCTCTAAGCTTCTCAGATGCAGTACTGGAGTCCTTTGTGCAGGAGGTGGAAAGGAGGAGAGAGGTCCTGCATGTGCAGGGGGCCAGGAGGCCCTCCAGGCAAAATCAGAAAAGGCAATGGGAGCAGATAGTCGTTGTGATCAATGCCAGCATTGTAGCCCTGAGGACCTGGATGCAGTGCCGCAAGAAGTTTAATGACCTCACATGAGTGGTTAAGGTCAGTAAATTCATCTTCAACTGAACCACTAGGCTCACAAACTACTCAATTCATCCCCCCCTTCAATCACCTACCAACATTCTCTATCAATCACGACTCATACCTCACAATCAGAGCTTCATCCCACCCTCACACACATAGCACTGCTGCAAGCCTCACACCCACATCTAACAGCTTGCACACACTGCCAGCTATTCAGCCATGACAGGCACATCACCCAAACACATTGTATGACACTCACTGGCACACTTCCCTCTTTCTTGAGGAGAAGGTGGCACAGAACAGGAGGCAGCAGGGGCTACCTGAAGGAACACGGGCACGCCTGTATAACCTCACCCCGATGGAAGAGATGGTGCTGGCCATTCTTGGGTGGGACATTGCTGAGCCCGTGGCCAGCGGTGGGCTGAATCAATTGAATATGATGGTATCCTCATATCTAACCTCCTTCTCACATCCTACTTCCCCTCATCCCACAATCTCTTCTGATTTACAAGCTACAGATGGTATAAGCATGCACCTCTTGCTTTCCACCCCTCCCCTCACCATAACCTTACACTTGTGCCTTTCTCCTTTCAAATAGCCAAGAACTGCAACCTGGCCAGGCACTGTTGGAGGAGCAGGAAATGCAAGAGGAAGAAGGCATACTTTAGAGGATAGGTTAGAGGCGGGATCTGCACATGGCGAGACACCAGGCAAGAGTGGCCTGCAGTAAGAGCAGGGAGAAAGGGTAGTGCAGGTGCCAGTTCCCCAGAGGGTGAGGTCACACACGAGTTCTGATGCACTGGACTCAGCTGAGGAATTCGATAAGGCGGCCTACACAACAAAGCTGCTGGTATGCACAATAAAATAATTGGTGCATTGGCAGGCCTGCCAGAAAGCCTGTATACAAAGTCATGGAGCATGGAGGAGTCCAGCTCCAGCCTTGCACAAGGCTTTGTGCAGAGCTTGAAGCCAATCATTTCCAGCGTGGAAGGGGTGGGCAGATTCATTAGCACACTTGTGGACCCTACCATGATGCAGCATCTGATGGCCAATGTCTCAGCTTCCATTGCAGCACAAGTAGAACCCAGCCAATGTATGAGTGCTGCAGTGGAAGCTGAAACTGAACTTATGCAAACTCAGCTTGCTGCCATGCAAACATGGCTGAGTTTATCAGTGTTGAATGGGGCTTCAGTAGATTACTCGGATTGCTGAGGCGCCGCTCCGGGGGAGTGGCAGTGGCTCCGTGGAGTGCGAACCTGCTGTCCTCTCACAGGATGACAGCATTCGTCCTCCCACCACCGCCACTCTGCCAGTGCCCCTGCTGTTGCTCGTCAGCCAGCCAGCCCTGACTGCTGCCGCCCATGTCAAGGTGGTGCAGTCTGCAGCTGGGCCTCCTAGGCCAAGAGCTGCTCGACTTCATCCTGCAAGGCCATCTGCAGTCTCCCCCACTGAAAGTCAGCTGCCTTCCACCAGCCATGCTGCAGCTACTGGGGTAGCACTGCACTGGAGCAGTAGGACAGGCAAAGGCACGTGGAACACAGACACTAAGGGAATGCACAAGGGTGATTAGTTGACTTTTGAATGAAATATTGTATTGGTTTGATTAATAAAATTGGTTTGGAATGTTTGTTTTGTGGTGGATTTTATTGTAGCATTGTGGCCAAGAGGACGCTGTGATGGTCAGTAATAGAGGGAAGGTAAGGTGTGGGACTATTGGTGAATGTGAAATTGGCATTGCTTTCACTGGTACTGAAGTCGGATGACTTGATCACGCACAGCCTGGTCAGGATGGGGCTGTTTGGGTTGCCTCCTCCCTTCCACTTCTTCCTCCTCCTCCTCCTCAGCTGGTCATCATATGCTTGGTGGCAAGGGCTGTGCCCTCATGATGGCGAGGTTGTGGAGCATGTAGCAGACCTTAACAAATCTTGAGACGCACTCTAGTGAGTACTGCAGGGCTCCACCAGAGCGGTCCAGGCAGCGGAAGCGTTGTTTAAGGGTCCCAATGGTCTGCTCATATTCCATGTGGCAGCATGGCTTTCATTGTACGCATGCTGTCCATGTGTGCGTGGGTTGCGCAGAGAAATCATGAGCCAGGTGGTCAGCGGATAGCCCTTGTTGCCCAGTAGCCACCCTCTAGTTCGTCGTGGTGGTTCAAAAGCTGATGGCACAGCGGACTGCTGCATAATGAAGGCATCATAGCTGCTGCCAGGGTACTGAGCATTGACCTGCATGATTCACTGAATATTGTCGCACACCAGCTGGACATTGAGGGAGTGGCATCCCTTCTGGTTGTGGTACATCTCCGAGTTGAGATGCGCTGCCCGCAAAGCAACATGCGTGCAGTCAATGGCGCCCTGCACCATGGGGAAGCTTTCTATCATGATGAAGCTGTGTGCTCGCTCTGGCTGATTCTGTCTGGCAAGAGAGAATGAAATGTATTCACCTCTCTTTGCATATAGAGCCTCAGTGACCTCCCTAATAGAAGAGTGGACAGCGAACTGGGAGATGTTACAAATATCGTCTCCTCCAGCCTGGAAGGAGCTGAAGGCCACGGTCACCTTTACAGCCACTGGCAATGCCGTCCTCGCCCTGGACTGAGGCTACAGGTCTACCTGCAGCAGGTGGCAGATTTCAGTGAGCACCTCCTTAGTAAAATGGAGACGTCGCATGCACTGTTCCTCGCTGAGGTTGAGGTAGGAGAAATGCTCCCTGAAGACCCTGGGTAGATATGGCCTCCTGCTGAGAGCCCTTTCCCCCCTCTTCTCCTGCCTCTTCTAGCAGCTTGTCCTGCTCTGTGTCACCTCTGCTCATTCTCCCTGTCATGCTGCAGGCCAAGGGGGATACAAACTGCCGCACCCATGTCTGGGAGCAACTGGTCTGAGCAGACCCCTTGCAAGTCAATACCAAGTCCTTGAGCATGAGCCACACCACCCCTTGTAGGCTTTAGGCAACTTTAAAGAAGTCTAGAAAGCACCAAATACTTCTACAAAGCTCAGCAACAGCTAGTAGAAATCAATCAGCAACTAACCTGTAAGTAGGTGATGATCCCTTTAAATAGTGCTGGTGGCGGATCCTTCCTGCTGCTGAACGCAAGTTCAGCTGTGCGAGGTTAAGAGAAAGCATAAACTCCAGCATTGAGGTCTAAAATAGCAGCGCTGGCGTCAAATTAGCATTACACACTGATTGACTTTACGATCTGCGCACTCTGCATACTTACGGCATACGCTCCTAGCGCTGACACTAACACCATCACCAAAATGGCGTCTGACATTGCAAACATTCTTGAAATAGGAATAGTGAAGAAAGGGGGAAAAATTCGGTTGATTAGCGCCTCCCATTAGCGCCCTAAGAGGGCGCTAACAGGGCGCAAAACAACTAGCGCCCGGGCGCGGCGATGTTTGCGCCACTCGTGAAATTGACCAGACATTTTGCGGTGGCGCTAAACACTACCGCCACGATCTCCTGCGCCCACAGATCGTGACGTCAGTCGAGCGTGCAACGCCCTGGTAGTGCCCCGGACCGGATATTGAGTGGCGCCCCCTTCTTTTCCGCCTGCCGCTAGCAACGACAGGTAGAGGGGAACGTTTTGCAGTCGGGAAGGGGCTGGGGGAACGCTATTTAAAGGCGGCCTCTTCCTGCCTTTTTTTGTCGGAGACATTTTTGCACCACGCATTCTGAGAGAGAGAGAGAGATTCTGAGAGAGAGAGAGAGAGTGACTTCTGGAGAGATTCAACACTGTGTGAAGGAGTTTTGGGTACTGAGCAGCACTTTTAAGGTTCTTTTTGATTTGACCTTCCTTGCATCGATTTAGAAGAGACTGGGGGGCTGCACTGATTCAGGGCGTCGTCCTGCACCTGCAGAATCAGAGGCATCAGAGATGCAGAGAGAGAGTGGCAAACATGGCCAGAGGGAGGAAGGCCAACAGGAGACCTTACCCTCCCAGGGTATTCCGGGAGCAATTCTCCTACATTCATTTGTCTGAGGAGCAGTGTTTGCGCAGGCTGCGCTTCAGCAAGGAGGTGGTCACTGAGCTCTGCCACCTGCTGCAACCAGATCTACAGCATCAACTGAGGACCAGGACGTCTCTGTCGGTGGCAGTGAAGATCACAGTGGCTCTGAATTTTTATGCCAGCGGCTCCTTTCAAGCATTTACTAGGGACATCGTCAGTATCTCCCAGTTCGCTGTCCATTGCTGTATCTGGGAGGTGACAAATGCCCTCTATAAAAGGAGACACCAGTACATCTCTTTCCCCATGACCGGGGCCAAACAGCATGAACGCGCATGTGGCTTTGCGAGGATAGCAGGCTTCCCTATGGTGCAAAGCGTTATTGACTGCACGCATGTGGCATTGCGGGCACTGCCTGAAAATGCAGAGGTTTTCTGAAACCGCAAGGGCTACCACTCCTTAAATGTCCAGTTGTTCTGTGACCACAGACAGCTGATACTTGCTGTCAATGCCCGCTATCCTGGCAGCAGCCACGATGCTTTCCAGGCACCGCATCAGCCAAGTGGTTGGCTCCTCGGGGACAAGGGTTATCCACTCTGCACCTGGCTGATGACACCGCTCCGTAACCCCAACACCCCTGCCGAGCTGCGGTATAATGAGAGCCATATCGCCACCAGGAACATAATTGAGCAGACGATCGGCGTGCTCAAGCAACAGTTCCTCTGTCTGGGCCACTCAGGAGGAGCCCTGCAGTACTCTCCTGAGCGAGTCTCCCTCTTCATAGTTGTGGGCTGCATGCTTCACAACCTGGCAATCCTCAGGACCCAGCCAATGCCACCAGGGATTGGTGCACCACCGGAGGAGGAGGAGGAAGAAGAGGAGGAGAAGGATGAGGAGGATGACCAGTGGCAGCACCAAGGCGGGAGGGAGGCCCACAATGTTGCCACTGTAAGAGCCGTCCGTCAACGACAGATAACAAGCCGCTTCTAGGCCCCTACTCAGAAGATGGCTTCTGGCATGGAGAACAACATCATGGAAAGCAACCCGCACCCCCTATAGCCGGCCAAAGCTGCAATGATTCCAAAGGCAAAACAGGTAAATTTTGAATACAACAATGTTTTTATTTAACAAACTCTGTGTGTGTCATTTATTCAGGACAAACAAATAGAAACAAACACAACAAATCATGAATTTACAGAACGGGTTCTCACAAGCTGGAGAAAAACGCCAAAACAGTAAACAAATGTTATCAGACGAACCTTGACCTTTACTACAAACATTCCCACCATTTATTTAGACCTCCTACTGTTTGCCCTTCGAGGGTGATCTCCATCCCCTGCGCACTTCCCCCCTTCCCACCCTACTGCTCCTCCGCAGTGGGGCCCCAGTGGCTGCAGCAAGGCTGGTGGAAGGCTGCTAAATGTCAGATCCTGAGACTACAGATGCCCTTGAAGGACGCCCTCGACCAGATCTGGGCCTGGAGGCCCCGGCTGCAGACTGCACCAACTCTGCATGGGCGGCAGCAGTCAATGCTTGCGTTACATCAATCTGAGACTGCATGAGAGCAGTCTGAGATTGGATCGCAGCAGCCAGTGACTGAATTGCAGCACTAAGTAGTTGTGTTGTGTCAGCCAGTGCTGCCGCGGAGTGCTCCACAAGCCTTGCCAGTCCATCAATGCTTTCGGGCACCCTTGCCATTGCACCCATGAGCTCAGTGTGCATGTTCAAGGCCTGGCTATTCATTTCCATGATGAGGCGCTCCTCCTCTGCGTCCAGTGCAGCAGGACTTGCTGGCCTACTCTCCCTCCGGGGAGATGGCCCCCGAGCTTCCCTACCCCCATAGCATTGCTGCAGCCAGCTGGGTCCCAGAGCTTCATCCTCATCAGACCCTTGCCCCCTGCTCCCCTCCAGGGAAGACATGGTCCCAGTGTGGGCATGGGCTCTCTCAGGAGATTCAGGCGCTGAGACTCCAGCTTCCTCTTCCTCCTCGCCTGGGCCGTCGCTCCCACTGGCAGGCTGAGGGACAGGCTGCTCAGCTGGTGGTTCACTATCTGAAAGCAGGGAGGTACAAGAGTGGCTTTAGCGTCAGGTCAGGGGGGCAGTAAGGGAGCATTTTAGAAAAGAAAAGCAACTAAAAAAAATTGGGAATAGTAATCTCATGCTCCATTGCAGCACTCACTAGCTAGACTCGCACCTGAAAATTGGCCAGTTGGGCAATATGCTGGAGAGCTGCTGGCTCCCACCATGGAAATGTAACCCAGCATGAGTCGCGACCTGAAAGGAGTGGAAGGAAAAAATAGGAATGAAAGAAAGAGAGAAGCTTTGTGGTAGATTTCAGAATTAGGTACCGATACCAGGCAAGAAGAAGAGTGACGAAAGACTCGCTCAATTCCCTGGTTAACACTTTGGGGGAGAAATTCAGTCTCGCCCTGTTTGGGGCGCATTTATCGGCCGGGCGCAAAGTTTAGCGCCTGGCGCTAATTATCGCCTCCGACTGCAAACTTGGCTTCTATCGCCCCTGGAGGTGATTGGAGCGCTAAATCAGGTGCCTCACACCTCTCTTAAGGCGCTAACGCCGAGTGAGTGAGTGCTGCAATGGGGCATGAGATTATTATTCCCAATTTTTTTGAGTTGCTTTTCTTTTCTAAAATGGTACATTTTTAGGGCCAAGTTTAATTTGTAGGCATGTAAACTAGAGAGAAAATTGGATTTCCTGGAGCATCAATTTCTCTGCCGCTGGGACAAGTAGAAACAGGGGTCCGTCCTTTTTAAAGTTCTAAAATTTAATTTAAATTGTAGCAAGGCCAGGACCCTGGGATTTATAAAAAGGGAGCCATAGCCCTTGCTTCTGTCAAGTTTTCTTTTATCCATTTAGCTTGAAAGCTTGGAGATAAAGCAAACATATACTACCAAGTCTCATTCTCCTCTTCCTAAAGCTAACTGATCAGAGATGGCCAAGGCTGTGATCAGGAGTAGAGAGGCCACGTGAGATAGTAATTCGAGAGGGTCGCTATCAATATGGGTCGAAGGGTTTTTTTCAAGGAAGAAGTTAAGGGAGGACAAGAGGGCAGTCGCTCAGTGCAAAGGCTGAAGGAGGGAAAGAGGGTGGCTAGCTGGTGGGGAAACTCGGACGGGATTTGGAAGGGTGGTAGAGAATGAAGATTATAAAGTAGAGGCGAGAGAGGTGAAGCAAAGTGAGGTGCTCGAAGGAGGAGAAGATGCCAGAGGAGTGGGGGAGGGGGGCGGGGGAAGAGACCAAGAACAATCTCCACATCATGACCTCTATCAATCCCTCATTCAGCAGCAGCTGTACACAGGAGTAGGAAGTTCAATGTTCATTTCCTTAGCAATTACGTGCTGTGTTGGTGAATACCTAATCATTTTTTGTATCAAAATAGACAACTCCAGAATGGTACGGGGAACGGTAGCATAGTGGTTTAAAGTCGGAAGGGAGTGGCCCTGGGAGTCCTCAACATTGATTCTGGGCCCCATGAAGTCTCATGGCATCAGGGCAAGGAAACCTTCTGCTGATTACCACCTACCGCCCTCCCTCAGCTTATGAATCAGTACTCCTCCATGCTGAACACCACTTGGAAGAGGCACTGAGGGTAGCAAGGGCACAGAATGTACTCTGGGTGTATAAGGAGTGTAGAAGCGCATGACAGGAGCAGCACCAGGCATACCTAAAAATGCGGTGCCAACATGGGGAAGCTGCAACACAGGGCTACATGCATGTTAAACAGCGGAAGCAGCATGCTATAGACAGAGCTAAGCGATCCCACAATCAACAAATCAGATCAAAGCTCTGCAGTCCTGCCACATCCAGTCGTGAATGTTGGTGGACAATTAAACAACTAACGGGAGGAGGAGGCTCCATGAATATTCCCATCCTCAATGATGGCGGAGCCCAGCACGCGAGTGCAAAAGACAAGGTTGAAGCATTTGCAACCATCTTCAGCCAGAAGTGCTGAGTGGATGATCCATATCGGCCTCCTCCTGAGGTCCCCACCATCACAGAAACCAGTCTTCAGCCAATTCGATTCACTCCACGTGATATCAAGAAGCGGCTGAGGGCACTGGATACAGCAAAGGCTATGGGCCCCGATAACATCCCGGCTGTCACACTCAGCCAATTACTGCCCCATAAGTCTATTCTCATTCATCAGCAAAGTGATGGAAGGTGTCGTCGACAGTGCTATCAAGCGGCACTTACTCAACAATAACAATGCTCAGTTTGGCTTCTGCCAGTACCAATCAGCTCTAGACCTCATTACAACCTTGGTCCAAACATGGACAAAAGAGCTGAATTCCAGAGGTGAGGTGAGAATGACTGCCCTTGACATCAAGAAGCCCTAGTAAAATTGAAGTCAATGGGAATCAGGGGGAAAACTCTCCACTGGCTGGAGTCATACCTAGCACAAATGAAGATGGTTGTAGTTGTTGGAGGTCAATCATCTAAGCCCCTCGACATTGCCGCAGGAGTTCCTCTGGGCAGTGTCCTAGGCCAAACCATCTTCAGATGTTTCATCAATGACCTTCCCTCCATCATAAGGTCAGAAGTGGGGGTGTTTGCTGATGATTGCACAGTGTTCAGTTCCATTCGCAACTCCTCAGATAATGAAGCAGTCCATGCCCGAATGCAACAAGACCTGGATGACATTCAGGCTTAGGCTGATAAGTGGCAAGTAACATTCATACCACATAAGTGCCAAGCAATCACCATCTCCAACAAGCCAGAGTCTAACCACCACACCTTGACATTCAATGACATTACCATCGTCGAATCCCCCACCATCAACATCCTGGGGATCACCATTGACCAGAAACTTAACTGGACCTGCCACATAAATACTGTGGCTACAAGAGCAGATCAGAGGCTGGTATTCTGTGGCGCGTGTCTCACTTCGTGACTCTCCAAAGCCTTTCCACCATCTACAAGGCACAAGTCAGGAGTGTGATGGAATACTCTCCACTTGCCTGGATGAGTGCAGCTCCAACAACACTCAAGAAGCTCGACACCATCCAGGACAAAGCAGCCCTTCTTGATTGGCACCCCATCCACCACCTTAAACATTCACTCCCTCCACGACTGGTGCACCGTGGTTGCAGTGTGTATCATCTACAAGATGCACTGCAGCAACTCGCCAAGGCTTCTTCGACAGCACCTCCCAAACCCACGATCTCTACCACCTAGAAGGACAAGGCAGCAGAGTTATGGGAACACCATCACTTGCAAGTTCCCCTCCAAGTTACACACCATCCTGACTTGGAAATATATCGCCGTTCCATTATCGTCGCTGGGTCAAAATCCTGGAACTCCCTACCTAACAGCACTGTGGGAGTACCTTCACCACACAGACTGCAGCGGTTCAAGAAGGTGGCTCACCAGCACCTTCTCAAGGGCAATTAGGGATGGGCAATAAATGCTGGCTTTGCCAGCGACGCCCACATCCTGGGAACAAATAAAGAACAAAAAACTCCGGATGAAAAGTTTAATGAAAGCAAAATGTATCATTGATGTTTTTACTGTGATGCGGTGTGCACCTAAAATGACATCAACTGACAACCTTACAGCTTGATTTTGCAAAACAAATTTTTTAGATTACGCAGTCCACCAGATCAGAACATGTACATGTAGTAAACTCAAACACCCAAACTGTAAGCAAACTACTGGTTACTATAACATACCTTACAGCTTCACAGCACTATGGGAGAACATTAATAACTAAGAAACAGATTAACTGATTTGACAGAAAAACAAAAGAAATTGCATCTAAATGGGAAAGGCAAACCTTTTTAATGTAGTTGGCAGGCATTTTTGATAGTCTACTTACTTGTAGACAACCACACATTTTAACTGTTTAGAGAGAGCTGTGGGTGGAAAGGCAAACACAGGATTGTGATTATACCTTTTGTTCCATAAAAACCTGGTCAGTTGCAGTAGAATGATTAGTTTTGTGCAGGATTTGGATATTTCATAGATTCCCAAACTCCAGAGAGAGGATTGACGCAATCCAATACTTCTGGCTGAATTTGTTAGCACTAAATAAGATTAGAGGAAGTAAATCGTAAGGAAATGATAACTACACAGTGAAATTCATCAGGAGATTTGGATACCCCTAGGATTAATTTGATTCAAAGTATATGTAAGTTGAAATCACTCTGTGCAATATTAATAATAAACAAGCTAATGCGTCCCGATCAAATTCCATTGTCGACTATCTTAACAATGACATTTTCCCTTTTTATTTTAAACCACATGGTTGCTTGTTTAGAATTACATGTACTTTCTTTAACACCTACTTTCAAATTGTTCATAATTTTTGAACTGATTCCAATGAGGAAATAGCAGAATTAACATTAAAATATACAAAATCATATTTTCCTATAAGAGTTTAACTCCATGATGGATACTACCAGTAGAACAAGAACAACAAATGAGCTAATTTTTACAACAGGTTCAATTAAAATTGAATAAGACTCTTATCTGATATCACTTAGCCTTTACACCGTCTGGACTTGGCATTAAATTGTCCAGACGGAAGTTGGTTAGTTTGATTGCAACAATGGAAAAGCTTACTACAATTATCTTTGGACTTGTTTTGTCAGAAGAAAATCAGGACAAAAGGATAACATGACAATGACAAAGGAGAGTAGTCAAGACAAGGGCTTATTCCTGTAACAGGGCATACCAGCCATGGCTCAATTACCTTAGCGTGCCAGAAAAGTGATATAGGAGGTTGTAGTTCAATATGAAGTTAAGAACTAAAATATGCTCAAATTGGAAGGTGTCCTTGGTGACTCCAATTCATTTGTCTATGGATTTGAAATTGTCAGCAAACATCAATCAGAGTTAATAGCCAGAGGGTTAGGTCTACTAACAGCAACAACTGTAACTTACATTTATATAGCCCTTTAATATAGAAAAACATCCAAAGGTGCTTTAAAGAGGCACAATTAAAATATGAAAACTGAGCCAAAGAAGGCGATATTAGGTGGGGTGACCAAACAATTGGTCAAAGAAGTAGATTTGAAGGAGGGTCTTAAGGGTGGAGAGGGAGGTGGAGAGGTGGAAGGATTTAGGGAGAGAATTCCAGAGTGTGGTTCCTAGACGACAGAAGACACTGCTGTCAATAGTGGTGGGGGGGGGGAGGGGAGGGGAGGGGAAGGGGCAGAGATTTTGGGATGCCCAAGAGGCCACAGTAGGAGGAATGCAGAGTTCTTGGAGGGTTATAAGGCTTGAGAAGGTTACAGAGATACGGAAGGGAAACGCTATGAAGGGATTTGAACACAGGGATGATAATCTTAGATTTGTGGCATTAGGGAACTGGGAGCTAATGCAGGTTAGCGAGGAAAGGGGTGATGGGTGAGTGGAACTTATGATAGTGGGCTCAGAGTTTGGCATAGGTTAGGGGGATCAGAGTTTTCAATGAGTTGAAGTTTACGGAGGATGGGGGATGGGAAGCCGGCCAGAAGAGCATCGGAATAGTTGATTCTAGAGGTGACAAAGACAATGAGGGTTTCTACAGCAGATAGGCTGAGGTAGGGGTGGAGTCGAGCGATATTACAAAGGCGGAAGTAACCAGATTTATCAGTAGCAGGTAACTAATATACTGTCCTGGAAGGTGTGCAGGGTCACTTATTTCTCCAGGAATGCATACAAATAGTTGTGCAAATAGCAATGATTATATGCTGTTTCTGCATTCTCCAAAGTACTGGGTGTGGTGGACAGTGCTCGAGTGGAGATGTAGGTATCACCAATCAATTTGCTGTTATAGATTACCTGATATTCATGTGTATACCACAAAGGAATGCATCCCTGCCCCAGCTATAAGGATCCTACACCAAAATACAACATGTAAGTACTGACATCAGAGGTAAAAGGCAAACTCACTGAACAATATTTCAATTGAATGTTGCAAGCGCCATTAGCCATATTTTTCGTCCATGTCTACAACATCTTCCTCATTATATCTGCATGTACATTATGCTGATCCCAAATACAAGTGACCTAAACTGTACCCCAAAAATCCATATCATGATCTAACTAACATCTGCTGATATGTACACCTGAACAATGAATAAATATTCAGGTGTCAGTACTATTTCCTCTAGAGGATAAGCCCAAAACATGATTCCTAACTGAACTGGCTATTCCAGCTCAGTAATTTCACAGCTCCTTTTGACAAAACCTTTGCTGATTTTGTGAAACCGAACTTTCCACCATCTTTCTGTAAGTAACTAAATTATTCTATAAAACCGAATTTTGCTAATAAGCAGCAGCTTTCACAAAAGCAACTAAGAACCAGAGTTCAGTTCTCAAAATGTTAGTGAACTGTTTTTTGTCCATTTTCAATTAATCGTGACCTGCTCCAAATCATTTTGTGTTCAGCTTAATCTCTATATCCTTTGCGATATATATTTTTAACTGCTTTCTGTATCAGTCCCATCTGAAATATCATATAATCATCACAGAGAACTTTACAGAGTAATACACTTTAAATCAGACTACTGTAAACAATCAGATTCACATTGCTGGCCATTTTTAACCTGGTGAAAAATGAAAGGGCCTGTTTTGTGCAAGAAGCATTGAGGTACTGAAGGGTGTAAATGTTGGGAGACCACATTCAGTTTAATCAGAAACAGCCTCCTGCTGGATTAGAATTAAGCAATATATGAATCAGTGAGTTTATGAGACAATAAGCAGCTCCATCAAGTTGAATAAACAATGGAGGTTGGCCCACTTGGGAGTCATTTCTTTAATCAATTTCAGCAACTCAAACAGTTATAACGCAGAGGTATTTTTGTATTTTGGTAACTAAGAAAAGAACTATTTTATGAAATTAGTTTGTGATTTTTGGGGGAATTCATTTAGTGTTTCATAGTATACAATTAATTTAGTGTATTTTTAAGAAAATTCTAATAATTTAGAATTTTTCTTTCTAAATTCCAATTTTAAAAATTAATTAAAAAATCCCAATATTTTAAACAGCACTGTGATAATGGTGAATTGCGAATCACCACAAGTTGCCATTAGCTTCACGAAAACGGCATCACGCCCTTAACCTCCCTGTGAATTTCATGAACTTGTTGCATTTCCACATTAATTGCTCATGAAACTGGCCACAAAAAGTTAAGTCTGGTAATTAACAGCGCAAGTACCTTTATAACAATGTGATAATTGTAAATGACTGCCAATCAACATCTCTGGCCCAGAAAGTGAACAATTAAAAGTGTGGGTGGAAAAATTGAGTCGCGCCCCCTTTGGGGCGCTAACTTCGCCGGGGCACTACAAAAAATTAGCGCCCCCGCAGCCAAAATTCATCGGTAGCACCCCAAGAGGGAAGCGGGGTGCTCCTGGAAGTGCCCACCTCCCTCTTGGGGTGCTGCGAGTTAATATCGCGGTGCTACATGCCACAGTACTGCAGGCCTTCCTTCCCTTCTTAAAGGGGAAGGGCCTAGCGCAGCATGACCCGGGGCCCAGCTGGGCCACCAGGGATCGGAGTGCCGGCAAAAGAGCCCGGCACTCAAGAAAAGTGCCGGGCTCATGGAGCGCAGCCGGCACTCCACGGGGGGGCTTCTCAGAAGGCTGGGGACGGCATCGGGGGCAGGTGCTGGCAGGTGGCCAGCAACAAAAATGGCCGCCCGGCACCTCACCTTTAATTAGCGCCGCCTGGCCGCAGGTAGGCCCCCCTGACCCCGTCGGACATAGCGTCCGGCCGTAAGTCAGGGGGCGCTACCGAGGATCGCAGCACCGCGGGGCGCTAACGGTCACCGCCGCTGCTAACCTCCCGCTGAATTTCGCGGGAGGTGCTGGTGGTGCCGCGTCCAGGCGATAGTTGCTTTGCACCCTGTTAGCGCCCTTTAGGCACAAAGCAACCGAATTTTTCCCCGTGGAGTCTCATTCCTTCAGGTAGTGACTTGCTGTTGGAGAATTTGGGCAAGACATAGGGCTCGGTAGCACCCGATTTTTGGGTGCTACGAGTGCCCTTAGGGCTCCAAAATGGCTCCTGCACACACTTATGACGCGAAGCGCGCCAGACGCCATCTTGGTAAAGGGGTTAGCATGGGCGCAGTTAACGTCCGCCAGAAGTATACAGAGCAGGCAGATCATGACATCAATCAGCGTGCAACACTGATTTGACGCCAGTGCTGCCCTTTGGGAGCTCCACATTCCAGCCGACGCCTTCTCTTAACCTCTCACAGCTGAATACTTGATCAGCAGCAGGAAGGACCCCCCTCCAGTGCTATTTGAAGGGATCATCAACTACTTACAGGTTAGTTGCGGGTTGATTTCTTCTGGCTGTTGCTACAATTCTACATGTTTTTGGTGCTTTCCATAGTGTAAGATTATCATGGATTAGTTGGTTTTTAGAATACTTGCTTTACTATCTTATAATCATCAGTATCTTATAATCATCAGTAATGGATTTATAATCGTGTATAAGAATTAAATATAAATGTCTGTAATCATCAACTGTATGCAATGATAACCTGAATTAGATGTAACCCTTTTACTTATAATTAAAAGCCTGTGAGTAAGCTGTAACCAGAAAACCTGGGGTGAGAAAGGGGTTTGCTTTAGTCGACTAGAGAGGCTGTGGGTTAAAGTTGGATATTAGCCAACAATAAGGATGAGACAGAGTACAGCTAGCCTGGGAACCAAGGTTAGCTGCAGTTACCATTGTGTAATTAACCAGTAAGAACATACCTGCAATAACACTGCTGAAGTGGTAATTCATCATCATAATAGACAGGCTTCTAACTTGCTGGCAAGAGTAGGAATACATAAAAGCATGCAAACCCCCATACCTAGAATATGGGCTATTAATGCAACACAGTCAAGTCTGTCTGGGTCTACAGCATGCAGAGATAGGCAACCAATGGAATCATAAGCAGGTCCTCACAACAAAAACCTCCACACTTACTCTTTCCAATAGGGCATCACTTTGGAGTAGTAAACAAGAAAGAACACATCACACAGTAGATGTAGGATAAGGAGCACCACAGTGCCACATTGTGTTAAATATTGACACATACTCTTACACAACTAGATGCAACACACAGTGGTGTAAAGATTGGAATTTTTTTAATATATTATACCAAAGCAACTCTATGGGTAGAATGAAAACTAGCCTGGAAGAACTCAAACAAGGAGGGATGAGAGAGGTGGCCATGGAGATGAGTGGCAATTATTCTTTTGGCACTTTAGATAATGAACAGAAAATCTTTTTTTTTTTTTGTGATGTTGATTGAGGGATAAATATTGGCCAGGACACTGGGGATAACTCCCCTGCTCTTCTTTGAAATAGTGCCGTGGGACCTTTTACGTCCACCTGAGAGAGCAGATGTTTCCTCGGTTTAACCCTCATCTGAAAGACGACACCGCTGACAGTGCAGCACACTCTCAGTACTGCACTGGAGTGACAGCCTAGATTTTTACAAAGGGAGCAAGAAAGATTTGTTTCTTGGGCGGAACCTGTCACCCCCTGGACTGGGCGCTCTTTTGTTGAACCTATGGGCCTTCTTGATGGATAACTGCCCTAGATTCATCCCTAGTAGCATGAGCGTCTACTGTTGGCAACCAAATTAGGAATCCTAAAATTAGATCAGTGGTAGAAGTTCCCGGCATGTGCATCTCAGTTTCAGCCCTGTCCTGGATCAAGTGTTCAGACTAGAGGGCTGCAGCGTGTCCAGGATAAAGGTGAGAATACCTAAAATTTGTGTTCAGCTTGGTTGGAACAGTGTAGTTGGTACAAGACAGAAAAATCAAAATGGGAAACACAAAAGCAAAATACTGCGGATGCTGGAAATCTGAAATAAAAACAGAAAATGCTGGAAATACTCAGCAGGTCAGGCAGCATCCGTGGAGAGAGAAACAGAGTTAACGTTTCAGGTTGATGACCCTTCGTCAGAATCAAAATGGGAATGGGAGGGGGGAGGGGGAGTTGGGATGCGAGCCATGAGGTGAGTTAGTATCAAACTTATGGACAGAATTAAAATGTTTGGCTGTGGTCGCGTAACCTATGTTTGGTTTCCCCAATGTAGAGGAAACTACATCATGAGCAACAAATGAAGTATTCCAGATTGGAAGAAGTAAGTCACTCTATCGCATGGGAAGTGTGTTTTGGCCCTTCAAAGGTGTGGATAAAATGAATGGGCAGGTATTGTAACCCATTAGTAGCTCTCCTTTGTACAAGTATTTAGCATATTGGATGGATGATCTTTACCTGTTGTTCTCCCTCTTTGTTTTGATGCGGAGATGCCGGTGTTGGACTGGGGTGGACAAAAGTGAGAAGTCGCACAACACCAGGTTATAGTCCAACAGTTTTATTTGAAATCACAAGCTTTCGGAGCGGCTGCTCCTTCATCAGGTGAAGTGAATAAATACAAATGGGCACAGCATATATAGACAGAGAACACTGCCTGTGCAGAGAACAATGCCAGATGACTACAGTTAATCTTTCTGACTGCCCTTTATCACACCTCGGCAGAGAGACAATCACGGCAATCAAATCCAACCAGGAAGACATTACATCAAAGACGATAGCAAAATACAACAAAGACAATGAGGTGGGGTCACAGGGGGTCTAATGTGGCAGAGGCTGCAGTCTGTATGGAAAACCAAAAACTTTAAACTTTTTACTTTTTTTACTGGAAATCACATCTGTGAACAAGCCAACGACGACTCGAGTCTGGATGACTCTACGTCAGGTGGGGTTACATGTAGCGTGACATGAACCCAAGATCCTGGTTGCTATAAATATTGCTATAAAGTGTTTTGCCTGCTTTCCCTTTCCAGATCTGACAAAGACTCTTTACCTGAAATGTTGACATCTTTTATCAGATGGTGATGGGGCTGCTGTGTATTTCCAGCACTTTTGATTTTTATTTCAGATTTCTGGCATTTGCAGATTTTTCTTTTCAGCTATCTGATTTATAAGCAAGTCCATTGGGCAATATTGCTATAGTTGGTGTGCAATGTAACATGTTTAAATAAAAGAAAACTCAATCTGCTCTATCAAGTGCCTTCTCATCCAGGAACAAAGCAACAGCTGGAGACCCATGCATGCTTGTGAAATGAATTAAGTAACATAAATGACTGAAATTTAGAACCAGAAAGTTCCATTAGCATCTGAAAAGAGAAAAGAAAAAAATAATGTTTTACTGTTTCAGGTCTATACCCTGCTGTGTGTAACCATCATTTTCTGTTCTTTTATTTTTTAGATTTTCTGCATTTGAAGTTTTTTTTCTTTTCATTTCTGAAAGAAATGCTTAGAATTGATTAAAGAAAAGCTTTCCTTAATATGTCCAAACTATTCAGAATTAATAGGGAAACATTGGCCTAGAAATCCGATGGCTCTGTGCCTGTTTTTCAGGCGTTAAATGGGAGCCAAAGCTTCCAATATGACCACCATTTATTGCCCATCCATAATTGCCCTTGAGAAGGTGCTGGTGAGCCACCTTCTTGAACCGCTGCAGTCTGTGTGGTGAAGGTACTCCCACAGTGCTGTTAGGGAGGGAGTTCCAGGATTTTGACCTAGCGACGATAATGGAACGGCGATATATTTCCAAGTCAGGATGGTGTGTAACTTGGAGGGGAACTTGCAGGTGATGGTGTTCCCATAACTCTGCTGCCTTGTCCTTCTAGGTGGTAGAGGTCATGGGTTCGGGAGGTGCTGTCGAAGAAGCCTTGGCGAGTTGCTGCAGTGCATCTTGTAGATGGTACACACTGCAGCCATGGTACGCCGGTGGTGGAGGGAGTAAATGTTTAAGATGGTGGATGGGGTGCCAATCAAGCGGGCTGCTTTGTCCTGGATGGTGTTGAGCTTCTTGAGTGTTGTTGGAGCTCAACTCATCCAGGCAAGTGGAGAGTATTCCATCACACTCCTGACGTGTGCCTTGTAGATGGTGGAAAGGCTTTGGGGAGTCAGGAGGTTAGACACTCGCCGCAGCATACCTAGTCTCTGACCTGCTCTTGTGGCCATATTATTTGTGTGGCTGGTCCAGTTAAGTTTCTGGTCAATGGTGACCCCCAGGATGTTGATGGCGGGGGATTCGGCGATGGTAATGCTGTTGAATGCCAAGGGGCAGTAGTTAGACTTCTGCTTGTTGGAGATAGTCATTGCCTGGCAGTTGTGTGGCGTGAATGTTACCTGCCACTTCTCAGCCCAAGCCTGAATATTGTCCAGGTCGTGCTGCATGCAGGCATGGACTGCTTCATTATCTGAGGAGTTGCGAATGGAACTGAACACTGTGCAATCATCAGCGAACATCACCACTTCTGACCTTATGATGGATGGAAAGTCATTGATGAAGCAGCTGAAGATGGTTGGGCCTAGGACCCTGCCCTGAGGAACTCCTGCAGCGATGTCCTGGGGCTGAGATGATTGAACTCCAACAACCACAACCATCTTCCTTTGTGCTAGGTCTGACTCCAGCCAGTGGAGAGGTTTTCCCCTGGTTCCCATTGATTTCAATGGCTCCTTGATGCCACACTCAGTCAAATACTGCCTTGATGTCAAGGACAGTCACTCTCACCTCACCTCTGGAATTCAGTTCTTTTGTCCATGCTTGGACCAAGGCTGTAATGAGGTCTGGAACTGAGTGGTCCTGCCGGAACCCAAACTGAGCATCAGTGAGCAGGTTATTGGTGAGTAAGTGCCGCTTGATAACACTGTCAACGACACCTTCCATCACTTTGCTGATAATTGAGAGTCGACTGATGGGGCAGTAATTGGCCGGATTGGATTTCCTGTTTTTTGTGGACAGGAAATACCTGGGCAGTTTTCCACATTGTCGGGTAGATGCCAGTGTTGTAACTGTACTGGAACAGCTTGGCTAGATGCACGGCTAGTTCTGGAACACAAGTCTTCAGCATGGACAACTGGGATATTGTCAGGGCCTATAGCCTTTGCTGTATCCAGTGCGCTCAGCCGTTTCTTGATATCACGTGGAGTGAATTGAATTGGCTGAAGACTGGCTTCTGTGATGGTGGGGACCTCAGGAGTAGGCCAATATGGATCATCCACTCGGCGCTTCTGGTTGAAGATGGTTGCAAACACTTCAGCCTTGTATTTTGCTCTCACGTGCTGGGCTCCGCCATCATTGAGAATGGGGATATTCTGGAGCCTCCTCCTCCCATTAATTGTTTAATTGTCCATCACCATTCACGACTGGATGTGGCTGGACTGCAGAACTTTGATCTGATCCGTTGATTGTGAGATCGCTTAGCTCTGTCTATAGCATGCTGCTTCCTCTGTTTAGCATGCATGTAGTCCTGTGTTTTTCCCTCTATTTCTAGCAACACTCATACTGGCACCTTAGAGGACTGCAAGGATGAGGAATTCTGTGGACAGCTGAAGGAGCTCAGATGCTGAAAGGATGTGGATCAAGGCTGTTGATGCATCACAGAGAGCAGGAGGGCAGGTTAGGCCACTGATATATCAAAAGACTGGGAGGGAGTGGGCTGGGCCACTGATGCAGCACAGAGAATGGTAAAGAATAGATCATGATCACTTATGGAGCACAGAGAGCAAGAGGAAGTGGGGCCCGGACCTTATAAGCGTAGTAGCTATCACATGAAGAAACTATGGGGGAGAAATTCAGTATCGCCCCATTTAGGGCGCAATTATCGGTCGGGCGCAAAGATTAGCGCCTGGCGCTAATTATCGCCACCGACTGAAAACTTGACTTTTATCACCCCTGGAGGTGATTGGAGTGCTAAATCAGGCGCTTCACACCTGTCTTAAGGCGCAAAGGCCGAGGAGCGAGGCGCTACCTCAGAGCGCTGGCGAAGCTCATGTAATGTCAGTCAGCAATGGAACACACAGACAATGGCACGGGTCAGTTCTTAAAGGGGATGGTTGATCTTGCTTTCCATCCACATCCTGCTCATTGCAGCCTTGAATCTCGGCCTGGAGAGACCTGCACATCAAATCTGCTGGAAAGAACAATGGAGAGTACCAGGCAAAGAGCTCAGAGTGCAGCCCCCACAGTCTCTTCTAAATCGATACAAGGAATGGCAAATCAAAATGAATCTGCAAAGTGCTGCTCAGTACCCAAAACTCCTTCACACAACGTTGAATCTCTCCAGAAGTCTCTCTCACTCTCTCTCAGAATGCATAGTTCAAAAATGGCACCAACAATAAAAGGCAGGAAGTGGTCACCTTTAAATAGCGCTCCCCCTTTCCCTTCATGACTGCAGAACGCTCCTATCAACCTGTCGTTGCTAGCGTCAGGCGGTAAGGCAGGGGGCGCCACTCAATATCCATTCCGGGGCGATACCGGGGCGTTGCGCACTCGTCTGACGTCACGATCTGCCGGCGCAGGAGATCGTGGCGGTAGTGTTTAGCGCCGCCGCAAAATGTCTAGTTAATTTCGCGAGCGGCGCAAACTTCGCCGCGCCTGGGCGCTGGATGCTTTGCACCCCATTAGCGCCCTCTTAAGGCGCTAACGGGAGGCGCAACCAACTGAATTTTTCCCCCAAAGCCTTTGTATTATAGCCTTCGAACCAGGGTACTTCTTGCAATCATTTATATCAAATTTGGGCTTCTATACATTTTGCATCTTTACATCAAAGGCCCAATTTGTGGAAAGAGTGGGAATTTATTGGACTGAAGTTCATGGGTATACTTGTGATTTTTTTAAGTGTGTTTAGTATGTGGTAACTTTCAATTTTTTGGTAAATTGGGTTGGGGAGGAACTATCATGACTTCTGTATCTATATTATTTGCTGAGGCCAGGGATTTCCTATGGAAAGCAGCCAGCTGCAAAAAAGAGACTTGCAGCTGCCATGCAGCAGGATTTCCACAAGCGCAGACCACAATTGACCACTAAAGTGGCCATAAGTGTTGCCAGCTCGAATGCAGTGCATTCATGAATCGAAAGGGCTACCATGGTCTGTGACTACAAGAGCAGAATATTCATGTGAATGCATGTTAGCTGGGCAGCTCCCTTGATCTGTTTATCCTGTGGTAATCAATGATACCAGCCTTATTTGAAAAGCCAAGAAAAAAGCAGGAATGGCTTTTGGAGGAATCAGAGATATATTCCGCCAGCATGGCTCATGACAGAAATGTAATACCTGAGAACAAGTGACTTGGAGAGGTACAATGCAGCCCATTCAACTACCAAGGCCATAGAGGAACACACCTTCCGCACCCTCAAACAGAAATTCGATTGCCTGGAGTGATCAGAAGGAGTGCCACAGTATAGTAAGATTATTGTTGTTAGCATTCCTTCCACAACGTTGTCCTGTAAACAAGGCTAATATCAAAGGAAAACAGGAGATGAAAGATAGCATGAAGCTGAAGAAGAAAATTAGCAAGAATTGCTTTCTGACCAAAACCAGATTAACTGGCCATTTTTCTCATTTACTGTTTGTGGCTTCCTGTTTGCCTACATAACAACAATGACTATGCCTTAAAAGTAATTTACTGTGAGTAGTTGAGATGTGCTGAGGATGTTATATAGTGCTATATGAATTAATATCAATGGATTAATTCATTTAATGAATAAACATACTGGCAGAGAATTCCTGCACGATTCAGATGTTTTTGGCTGTTAATGTTGTTCTTCTGGGGCTTCCTGTTGAAAAACACCCATGGAAATTGATAGTTGAGGCAAATAGCATAGATGCATTTAAGGGGAAGCTAGATAAGTACATGAGGGAGAAAGGCATGGAAGGATATGGTGATAGGGTGAGATGAAGTAAGGTGGGAGGATGCTTGTGTGAAGCATAAACCTGTTGGGCCAAATGGCCTGTTTCTGTGCTGTAAATTCTATGTAATTCTATGAAGTTCCAGCTATTAACTATGCAAATGCAAATACAGAGAAACATACTTGCATTAAATTTGATATAAAACTCATGCATTCATAAAGTTTTAGAAATAAATAGTTCATTATCTTAAGCAGTCTGCATTTGTATTTGAATGTCTTTAGTCACAGATGTGTGGTGAAATGTTTTCAATTCATTGCTTCCTAATGCACCATATTTCCAGGAAATGAAATCTGCACTAAAACCCCGTAACTGCAGTTTGAATTTCTTCAAGGGATTGCATATGACATATCTCAGTCTTTGTGAAATCTTGGGCCGAAAATTGATCCCGGGACGCGAGAGTACGCACTGCGTACTCTCGCATATTCCCACTCCAATTGCCGGTTTTCTGCATGCCCTGCGCATGCGCTGAAAACCGGCAATTGCTCTTCTGAAAAGGGGGCGGGGCCTGGGTGCATCGCGTGCGCGCTACAGGCTGCGCGCACGCTGTGCACTTCATGCTTTGGACGCGCAGGTAAGTAGGGAAGATTTTGGAAATGTAAAAAGGAGTAAGACCCGCTTTTAAGAAGGTAAGTAGTGAATTAAGTATTTTTTTGAATTTTTTTTTACAGGTATATCTTTTTTATAGACTTTAAAGACAGGTAAGTTTATTTTTATAACTTTTTAAAAGATTTTAAATTTTTTCAAAAATTTAATTTTTTATTTAAAATGGTTAATTTAATTAACTATACTTATTTTATTAATGTGATGGGTTTTTTTTTTATTTAATTGAGGTTTAGCTGTTATTTTGGGGGGGTGTAAGATTCATAGATTTCACAGCCATGCTGTGAGACTTATGAATGGAAGATGGTGTGCTGCCATTGGCTCTAACTGAGTCACGTGATCCCACAGCTCGCACGAATTCACTACGCCGCTGGGATACGCAAGCCCAGCACAGCTGATGTCTGGAACATCAAGTTCGTGCGAGCTGGATCAGAAAAAGCATAAGCGAGGTGAGACATCGCGGGGAAGGCTTACCCCCGCGGGAACAGAGCGAGATCAATTTCTGGGCCAATATGAACCAGTCAAAGAACAGAAGTATGTCAATGCCTTTTCATAGGATGTTGTACAGAGGAAAGGACCAAATTAAAGAAGCATCCAGTGGCGCTCTTGGTTGGTTATAAATGGTAAATAAATGATTTGGTTTGAAGTAAACTTACATGTATCATTTATCTTTTCCCAAAGGTGATAGAAACAAAAAAAACACACATTTTAAACCAGAATGATGTATCAAAAATTCAGTGCATTGCTCTGTTGCTTTTCCCAAGGGCGTCTTAAACTCTGAGAGATAATGATTACTATTATCTATGCACAGAAGGAATGATTGCAGGTTCCGTGTGATGAGTAAATGCAAAGTCAAGGTTTCACTTTTTTTATCTGCAGCACCAGGAATCAATGGCACCATCTCCGTCCATTATTTCTATTGAAGATGGGGCTGACCTAAATTTCTCCCCCGTTATTGTTGTTAAAATTATACCTAGATTGGGATTAAGAACAGCCAGCTGGTATCAATCACTGCCTTTCATGTCTGAAGACACAGTTAAAATTCTCTTCAAAATCAAACATTGAAAAAAATCAGCAATACCAGCTTCACCTTTTATAAATAATGAGACAGCATATTCGAAGCAGTGGAGATAAAAAAAATTGCATGTTGAAAGAGCGATCCTGGCTTAGACCCTAAAATCACCTTATCTTCAAGTACTTCATAGATTTTATTTTGTAAAAGCTCACCAGATGGTATCTAGGCTAATTATTGTGGCTCAGATCTTCACCATGTTCTGAGCCTGGGTACTGAAATGTTATGGTTCTTCACTCATCCTTAGCTCCCGGCAACCTCTTCTGCTCTACTGAAGACAATGACCATGAGGGTATGTTTTATCTCTCTTGTTCTTTAAATCATTGAGGAGGAGAAGTCGTAGGGCTAGAAATTCATTGTAGCCCAGGAATGGGCGGTATCTTTAGAATATTTGAGAATTAGCTCCAGGCGCTAATGCTTTAGGCTGCACGCAAAATTCATTCTCACTGCTCAAAGAAATGATTGGAGCACTAATTCAAGTCTTAAATGCCTAGCTCAGTGGCGTTACACTCAAAGGGTGGATCAATATTGGGTGCAGTCTAATCGCAACTCATCATTGCCACAGGCTTTTCCCAGTACTTAAAGGGGAGGTTCATTGATGCTGCAGCACCTCATTGTCAACATTGCTGGCTGTGCAGCTGCCTCAGCAAGGAGAAGCACAACAAGGAGAAGGAGCCGGAGGACTGAAGCAGGTGTGCTCATGGCAGATCCATCTCAGTCGGGTGATCAGGGTGAGTGAAGGCTTCAACAAATGCTATATACCACCATCTGTACCACAAGCTTCACACACTGCCCAAAGCACCACACCCCCACCGCTCACCCAACAACAATCTCTACCTACCAACACTCACACCCACATCTCACACATTGCACACAATGACAGCTATTCAACTATGGCAGGCACAACGGTTATTTGTTATTAGAATGAATGTGATATGTGTGATATGTTTATGCATAAATTTATTAATGCAATTTGCAATATTTTGTGGTCTCTCTCATTTCACCTTTGTGCCTAGGAGGATGCTGTGATATGGCATGACACAGGGATGGTATGGTGAGGATGTGGTGTGCAAAAAGGATCTGGGGTTTAAGTTATCCTGCTGTGAGGCTGGAGGTCTGTTTGGAGGAGGTGGCAGAATTCTGTGACCACCACCTTGATGTTGCAGTGCCATCTAATGCACTGCTCCTCACTTAATTGAAGGTAGGAGAAGTGCTGTCAGAATACCCTCGGAGGGTATGGCCTCCTGGTGAGAGCCCTGATGTCCCTCCTCATCCCTCTGCGCACATGTTCCCGTATTTCTTGCTGCCAACACTCCCTCTGTCGTAGATCCTGGAGGGTGAGGTGGCCAGTACAGTCCCCATGAATGTTGCCAAGTGTAGCAGTTTGAATCTTTGAACAATAAATGTAGCTACTTTGTAGTTGCCAGAAAACTGTTCATAAAAAGGAAGCTTGAAATTATTCATAGGAACTGTCCGACTGGGTGAAACTGATAAGAAAACGCTGAAACTAACCTGCCATGACAGCTGGAAGTGATTAATGCTGATGCCTTTAAATAACGTCGCTGGAGCCGGCTTCCTGGAGCTGCATGCCAGCTCTCCCTGTCGCTGTCTGGTCAAGGCGCTAAGGTAAGTGGCGACAATGAATTTTCAAGATCGGGAGGCCAGTGAGCATTGCACGCTTACTGATGTCATGATCTGCCTGGTGTTGAAGTCCCTGGCGGTACCTCGTACTGGCTGTGCAATGGGGGGGGAATGGATTTGCCGTACGTTGCTGGATTCACCTCGCTCCGGTGCTACTGCATCAGCGCCCTGTTACTGCCATCTGCTGGTGCTAACGGGAGGTGTTAAGGTACCGAATTTTTCCCCCTTTAGATTTAATTTCAAATCCAAATATTATTGATTGGTGCCGGCATAAACAAGTCTTTACTACCATTTTGGATGCAACTCCTGTGGAAAATAGGATAATGGAAGCATAGCACAAGTCAAAGCATTGAACACTAATGTTTTATTTTTCATTTTACAGTCCATTTAGAAAAGAAAATCTGATTATTGCATCTTGACTTTGGCTGGTATTAATACAATAGGGTCATAGGGAAAATCATGGACCCCAGGACAAAGAGCAACCAACCAATTCCTCTCTTGACTGGACACACCTAATTTTATAGCAAAAATGTTAGTGACAACACCAGGGATCTGATAGGGATACTAATATAACTTTTCAACCTACATTAAAATAAACATGGGTCTGGAAATACATATCACCCCAAATACCTCTTAGTGTTTCCACAATTTTTTGACACTAATTTTAATAACACTACTCAAAAATCAGGTTTCTGTTTTTGAATTTAGATTTAGATTTCTAGTAAAACCAGAAAAGTTTAGAAATACATGCCGCAATGACACCTTTTATATTTCTCACGCCTGACTAAGACGATCTTGCTCATCAGCATTTTTGCCTCTTTGTATTTTAATAATAATACAAACCTTGGCTATAGATCCATTTGTTGCTTTTTATACATGTAGCATATTTAATTGACGAATATGACCTGTTATTCTCCCCACTTGGTTTTAACCAGTGCTATAAAAGGACTCACCTGTGCTCCTTTTCCAGTACCGATGAAGGGTCTCGATTCAAAATATTAACCTGTTGTGTACTTCCATCATTTTTCTGTTCTTTAGTGTTAGAAGTTTTTTTCCATTTCTAATCTTGAATTCAGTTGCGAGAGACCAGCATAGTGAGAATGCAACTCTGTGAGCAGAAAGGGTTTGGCCTGGATTGGATTGAGTGGGTAAGTACTAAATTATAATTTTGACTAGTTAGCTGCTAACTGAGGTAATTCTTTTGCAAGTAATGACTGGGCTGGTTTGATTGTCAAGCTAGCTGTTAATTAGGTGTCAAAGTACAGATGGTTGTAGTTTTACATTGAAGTGTAGTTGGGTTGCAATTACTTTCAGTTATTTCAGTTCATGATTTATTATGGCATGAGAGTGGAAACCAGCATTATGCAGAACATGGACAATGTGAGAAGTGTTTCTAGGTGGATCTGCTTGAGCTGAAAGTTACTAAGCTTGAAAAACAGTTGCCAACCCTCGACACGATAAGAGAGGAAGAATTCCAAGTGAGCTTATTGTAGGAGCTGGTCACCTTGCAACTAGAGAAGAACACAGAGGCATGGGAAAGGTAGAAGATGGCCATTCACTGGAAGGGAAAGAAGACGTAGATAAAAGCAATGGGTGGATGTGAGGTGAGGGGTCTGGAGTTATATGATAGGTATACACTGCTAGATAAGAACATAAGAATTAGGAACAGGAATAGGTCATATGGCCCCTCGAGCCTGCTCCGCCATTCAATAAGATCATGGCTGATCTTTGACCTCAGCTCCGCTTTCCCGCCCAATCTCCATATCCCTTGATTCCCTTAGAGTACAAAATTCTATCTATCTCAGCCTTGAATATACTCAATGATTCTGTATCCACAGCCCTTTGAGGTAGAGAATTCCAAAGGTTCACAACCCTCTGAGTGAAGAAATTCCTCCTCATCTCAGTCTTAAATGGCTGCCCCCTTATCCTGAGACTATGCCTCCTAGTTCTAGACTCTCCAGCCGGGGAAAGAACCTCTCAGCATCTACCCTGTCAATCCCCCTCAGAATCTTATATACAGATAGTGATAACATAGACTACATTGATGACTCAGTGGAGGGAAACCATGAGCAATCCCATGGTGCTTTGAGTAAATGATTAAAATGATCATCCGAGGGATTGAAGTGATACTGTTAGAAAAAACAAGTGATAGTTTTAGGGGATTCAATCAATATGGAGGTACACAGCCTTTTCTACAAATATGATCAGGAGTCTTGAAGTCTGAATATGATTGGATAGGTGAGTGAAACCAAGCAAGGGCAGTGCTACTGAGCTGGACCATGGAGGAGAGACATTAGAGGAGGATGGTGTGGTCAACTGTGTCAAAGGCTGCAGGCTCCCATAGCAATATATTTTATCTGGAGGAAGTGAGTGGAGTTAAAAGATGAGTTGTTCGAGGTGAAAACAAGTTGAGCCTGATGGAAGAAGGTAGTGATGGAAGGGAATTGGTTTATGTTGCTGTTCAAGGAAGAAGAAGAGGGCCTAGAGATCATCTTGGTGATGGATGGAGGCAAAGAGGGACTGTAGCTTGATGGTAAAAAGGAGATGATAAGGGCCAGAGAATCATAAATCTTAAAGTGTCAGAGGGCATTAGAAGTATCATGACATAAGTGGCTAGGGATTGAACAAGTGCGGAAAGGATAGTGTGTACACACTTAGTTCAGTGGGATGGGAGAAGGTTGAAATAATTAGTTTGTTTTTTGGGAAGGATGTAGAAATAGACTGTACAAGATTGGGGAACAATGAGATTTGAGGCATTTGCGGGAATATTGGAAGAGATGAATTTGTTCACAGTCTGAGAAATGATAAAAAGAAGATTGATGGCCAACATAAAGTGCAATTGCAAGACTTTTACAAAGACATAGGCCGGAATTTCATGCTGCCGTGAGTGCAGGATTAGAGGCGGGTCGGGAGTAAAATTCTCAATAAATGGGGGCGGGTCGGGAACACGCCGTCATCCCGCCTCATTGTGGTTTTAACTTGGGCGTGTTTGCCAGCGCTGCACGGACCTGAACGGCAGAGGCGGGCGACCTAATTTACCTCATTAGTACCTTGTTGTCAGACCCATAACAGTGCTTTTAACCAGACCTTTTTGAATTTCACTACATGACCACGGGAATCACGCAGCTCGGGAACCATGTCTGTCAAGCTGAGGCGGAAGTTCAGGGGCCATTGATCGAGGTCATTACTGCAGAGCATGGAAAGCACAATAAATACTGCCACATGACACCTGCTTACTTGCCTAAGAGAAATGTTGTTGCTGAGTGCATCTTGAGCAAAGATTTAGGTGTCTAGAGTTTGGAAGTCTTTTCTGCAACTTTGGAATTCACTCTCATCTCATCTCATCTCATCTCATTGCTACTAACTATCACACCATTGACAGATTAGTCGTCTGATCTCTACTTGACCTGCCATCTATTACATCAGCATGGGTGTCGTTTATACTGTGTCACCTTGGTCCACAGAATCGGACCAGGATGAGCCCCAACACCAGCAGCATCAGTCACACCAGCAGCAGCAGCAGCATAGACACATAGAAACATAGAAAAATAGGAGCAGGAGTAGGCCATCCGAGCCTGCTCCACCATTCAATATGATCATGGCTGATCCTCTATCTCAATACCATATTCCCGCTCTCTCCCCATACCCCTTGATGCCTTTTGTGTCTAGAAATCTATCTATCTCCTTCTTAAATATATTCAGTGACTTGGCCTCCACAGCCTTCTGTGGTAGAGAATTCCACAGGTTCACCACCCTCTGAGTGAAGAGATTACTCCTCATCTCAGTCCTAAATGTCCTACCCCGTATCCTGAGACTGTGACCCCTTGTTCTAGACCCCCCAGCCAGGGGAAATATCCTCCCTGCATCCAGTCTGTCTAGCCCTGTCAGAATTTTATATGTTTCAATGAGACCCCCTCTCATTCTTCTAAACTCTAGTGAATACAGGCCTAGTTGACCCAATCTCTCCTCATACGACAATCCTGCCATCCCAGGAATCAGTCTGGTGAACCTTCGCTGCACTCCCTCTATAGCAAGTAGTATCCTTTCTTAGGTAAGGAGATCATAACTGCACACAATACTCCAGGTGTGGTCTCACCAAGGCCCTGTATAACTGTAGTCTTGTTGTCTTGTTCACAGATGTGATTTCCAGTTTAAAAAAAAAGTAAAAAGCTTAACTGCAGACTGCAGCATTTGACACGTTGGACCCCCTGTGACCCCACCTCATTGTCTTAGCTGTATTCTGCTGTGTCTTTGATGTAATGCCTCCCTGATGGATTGTATCTCTGCAGACACATTGTTCTCTGTCTATATATGCTTTGTAACTGATTTGTATTCCCTCACTTTACCTGACGAAGGAGCAGCGCTCCGAAAGCTCGTAATTTCAAATAAAACTGTTGGACTATAACCTGGTGTTGTGCGACTTCTCATAACTGTAGTAAGACATCCTTGCTCCTGTACTCAAATCCTCTTGCAATGAAGGCCAACATACCAGTTGCCTTCCTAACTGTTTACTGCACCTGTATGTTTGCCTTCAGTGACTGGTGTACAAGGACACCCAGGTCCCTCTGTACATCAACATTTCCCAATCTATCACCATTTAAATAATACTCTGCCTTTCTGTTTTTCCTACCGAAGTGGATAACTTCACATTTATCCACATTATACTGCATCTGCCATGTATTTGCCCACTCACTCAACTTGTCTAAATCGCCTTGAAGCCTCTTTGCATCCTCCTCACAACTCACAATCCCACCTAGTTTCGTGTCGTCAGCAAACTTGGAAATATTACATTTGGTTCCCTCATCCAAATCATTGATATATATTGTGAATAACTGGGGCCCAAGCACTGATCCCTGCTGTACTCCACTAGCCTGCCACCCGAAAAAGACTCATTTATTCTTACTCTCTGTTTCCTGTCTGTTAACTCATTTTCAATACATGCCAGTATATTACCCCCAATCCCATGTGCTTTAATTTTACACACCAACCTCTTATGTGGGACTTTATCAAAGGCCTTCTGAAAATCCAAATACACCACATCCACTGGTTCTCCCTTATCTATTCTACCAGTTACATCCTCAAAAAACTCCAGTAGGTTTGTCAAACACGATTTCCCTTTCATAAATCCATGTTGACTTTGTCTAATCCTGTTGATATTTTCTAAGTGCCCTGTTATCACATCCTTTATAATAGACTCGAGCATTTTCCCTACTATTGATGTTAGGCTAACCGGTCTGCAGTTCCCTGTTTTCTCTCTCCCTCCTTTTTTAAATAGTGGGGTTACATTTGCCACCCTCCAATCTGCAGGAACTGTTCCATAAGCTACAGAATTTTGGAAGATGACAACCAATGCATCACTATTACCATGGCTACCTCTTTTAGTACTCTGGGATGCAGATTATCAGGCTTTGGGGATTTATCGGCTTTCAGTCCCATTAATTTCTCCAGCACTATTTTTTTACTAATGCTAATTTCCTTTAATTCCTCCTTCTCTCTAGACCCTTGGTTCCCTAGCATTTCTGGGAAGTTATTTGTTTCCTCTTCCGTGAAGACAGAACCAAAGTATTTGTTTAATTGCTCTGCCATTTCCTTGTTCCCCATTATAAATTCTCCCATTTTTGACTGTAAGGGACCTACATTTGTCTTCACTAATCTTTTTCTTTTTACATACTTGTAGTAGCTTTTACAATCCGCTTTTATGTTCCTTGCAAGTTTACTCTCATACTCTATTTTTCCCCTCTTCATCAATCTCTTGGTCCTTTTTTGCTGAACTCTAAACTACTCCCAATCCTCAGGCTTGCTACTTTTTCTGGCAACATTATATGACTCCTCTTTGGATCTAATACTATCCTTAATTTCTTTTGTTAGCCATCGTTGGGCCGCATTTCCTTTTGTGTTTTTGCGCCAGAAAGGAATGTATAACTATTGCAATTCATGCATTCGTTCCTTAAATGTTAGCCATTGCATATCCACCGTCATGCCTTTTAATGAAGCTCCCCAATCTATCATAGCCCACTCACTCCTCATACCTTCGTAGATTCCTTTGTTTAGATTTAGGACCCTAGTTTTGGATTGGACTTCTTCATTTTCCATCTTAATGAAGAATTCTATCATGTTATGGTCACTCTTCCCTAAAGGACCCCGCACAACAAGATTGTTAATTAACCCCTTCTCATTGCACAATACCCAATCTAGGATAGCCTGTTCCCTAGTTGGCTCCTCAACGTACTGGTCTAAAAAAAATCTCGTACACACTCCAGGAATTCATCCTCCATAGTATTATTGCTAATTTGGTTTGGCCAGTCTATATGTAGATTAAAGTCACCCATGATTACTGTAGTACCCTTGTTACATGCAACTCTAATTTCCTGTTTGATGCCATCCCCTACATTACGACTACTGTTTGGAGGCCTATAGACAACTCCCATCAATGTTTTCTGCCCCTTGGTGCTTCTTAGCTCCACCCAGACTGATTCTACAGGGGCAATTTTGCCAGCCCTGGGGAGATGGGTTTGGAGGCAGGACTGCCAGGAAAATGGCAGAATCTGGGGGTGGATACCCATCCCACCCCAACCCGCCTCTGTGCCATCTTCCCAGGAGGCGGGTAGCCAACCCGTGCCGGGTCCCGTCTCCTGGAGGCGGGAAGGGGATTACAGCCACTTAACTGCCTGTTAACAGGCAGTTAAGAGGATTATCCCCATTTTTCCAGCTGAGGTGCGGGCTTCCCGATGTCGGGAAAACCCCGCCAGGGTCACCGAGGCAAGCTGTGGGTCTGTGGGGGTCGGAGGGGTCCAAAAGTGCGCTGTGAAGGTGAGTGATGGGTGCAAGTGTGGAGAGGTGAGTATGTGACGTGAGTGAAAAGTGATAGAAAATGTTTACTTACCTTTGTTTCTTCCTACAGGTTTCAACAGTTGGGGAACCGAAGACACCGGCATCTCCCTGGCAGAGATGACAGATGCAACAGCCATTTGATTTCTGCTCAGCAGATAGGTTTGATGAGTCCTGAATACAAGGACTCATCAAACAACAGAGAATGTCAGTGTTTGACAGCTTCACTGAGATGTCAAAGGATGACAATTCATCTGTCAAAAATTTTTGACAGATGAAACGTCATACGCTGACGTTCTCTGTAACCGGCTTCTTCTTAATTGGCCTGCTAAGCCTGCTGGGTGGGCTTAACAAGGTCAATCAAGGGAAAATAGCATGGGTTGGCCAGAAGTCGATGGAGGCGGGACTGAAACCTAACAAGCAGCAGTCCCGCCTCCAACGCGCCCCCATTGGCAAAATCACCCCCTACATCTTTATTTCCTTACCTAAGAAAGGATATACTTTCCATAGAGGGAGTGCAGCGAAGGTTCACCAGACTGATTCCTGGGATGGCAGGACTGTCATATGAGGTGAGATTGGGTTGACTAGAGTTTAGAAGAATGAGAGGGGATCTCATTGAAACGTATAAAATTCTGACAGGGCGAGACAGACTGGATGCAGGGAGGATGTTTCCCCTGGCTGGGGGGTCTAGAATGAGGGGTCACAGTCTCAGGATACGGGGTAGGACATTTACGACTGAGATGAGGTGAAATTTCTTCACTCAGAGGGTGGTGAACCTGTGGAATTCTCTACCACAGAAGGCTATGGAGGCCAAGTCACTGAATATATTTAAGAAGGAGATGGATAGATTTCTAGACACAAAAGGCATCAAGGGGTATGGGGAGAGAGTGGGAATATGGAATTGAGATGGAGGATCAGCCATGATCTCATTGAATGGCGGAGCAGGCTCGAACGGCCGAATGGCCTACTCCTGCTCTTATTTTTCTACGTTCTATGTTCTATTTTCTGAGCCACTATCCTTTCTCACGATTGCTCTGATTTCATCCTTTACTAACAACGCCATCCCACCTCCTTTTCCTTTTTGCCTGTCCTTCCTAAATATTGAATATTCTTGGATAATCAGCTCCCAGCCTTGGTCACTCTGCAGCCATGTCTCCATAATCGCAATTATACCGTATCCGTTTACATCTATTTGCGATCTAAATTCGTCTACCTTATTATGAATGCTTCGTGCATTCAGATACAGTGCCTTTAGATTTGTCTTTTTCACATTTTTAGACATATTAAAATTTTTTGTACTATGGCCCTATTTGTCTTATTACCATTTCTTACCCAGACCCTATTTGTTAGTGCATTCCTTTGTTTGTACGCTCTGTCCCTGTAAGGGGTTCGCGTGGCTCTGTGCTTAGGCTGGGTGCTAGTGCGGGGTTAGGCCTTGTTGCCTGTTCTGGTCTCCAGCCAGCCTGGTAGCACTAGACACCTGTGAGTGGTTCGACCCACTCGCCCTTACGGTTCTGACACTGGACTTAGGTGCGAGAGCAATAATGCAGAGAAAACTCAGGTAGACCCGGTTGAATAGTACGAAATGGAAAATCTTTATTGCATATTGTTCAAGATTACGAAATACATGTCATAAGCACAGATTAATGACAGTACAAGCTTACATACATTTATGAAACTAGGTTTAGGGAAACGAGGAGCGCACGACACATCGAAAAAGGGGACATACATTATAGTTATCCTTAAAACAAAAACCCTCCCCTATCAATACCTGTCCTAATCTAGATCTGTAGGATCGAGACTCATGCTCACCACTCGTGATAACTCGGAGAATTCCGAAACGCTGCTCGGATGTTTTCGCCACAGCACCTGACTATTCACATGTTGATCAGGGGTCTCTGTACCCCACTTGTTTACTCGCTTATGCTCCGGCTAGCAGGCTGGACCGTCTGCTGTCATGAAGATCTGTGTTGGTCGCGGATTTCTGATACTACTCGAAAAAGAGTCTTCCTGTGCCCTACACCGGTTGTCGGTAGAACTCGAAGAAAAGTCTTCCAGGGCCAGTTGTGGAGTAGCCGATAGAATTCGAAGAAGTGGTTAATCGATTTTCGGGCGCGGTCGGGGTTTACTGACCGCGGCGGCACGTGTAGTCGTCTTCTTCTCTTCTCATCTCATCTCATCTCCTCTCCTCTCGGGCCTTCGGTTCCAACACCGTTTACCGACTTCTCGGGATGGTGCGCCCGCTTACAGGCCTTCGCAGACCAGCTCTCCACAGATCTTCGTGGCAAGCCACGAGGTTGACTCACGGAAAATCAGTGGATCAGAGAATAAGAGTCAAGAGTTCTCTAGTGAGTCAAAGGAATAAGAGAGAGATGGATGTTTGGACACTACAGTTATAGTACTGTAATTCCTTATCTCCCGCCCAATCTTAATGTTCATCTTTTGTCATGTTTTGGCGCTCAAACTTCTTGTATGGGGTGGTAAACATAGAAACATAGAAACATAGAATCTAGGAGCAGGAGTAGGCCATTCGGCCCGTCGAGCCTGCTCCGCCATTCAATACGATCATGGCTGATCATCCAAATCCAGTACCCTGTCCCTGCTTTAATCCCCACAGTACACATATCCCACCCTACCCCCGTAACCCCACGTATTTAATTCCCCCTAACATATCCCATCCTATCCCCATAACCCCACATATTTAATCCCCCCTAACACTAAGGGTCAATTTATCATAGCCAAATCAACCTAACCCACACATTTTTGGACTGTGGGAGGAAACCGGAGCACCCGGAGGAAACCCACGCAGACACGGGGAGAATGTGCAAACTCCACACAGACAGTCACCCGAGGTCAGATTCGAACCCGGGTCTCTGGTACTTGTCGTTAATGGGTTTCGGTGATACTTGTAACTGTCTGAGTACCCGTTAATATTTCTCCCCTTGTGGAACCGGCTAGGAGTCTCCCTGGAGGGGTTTTGGGGGCCTCCGAATTCTTGCTGTGAGTACCCGCGAACGGCTCTCTCATCGTAGAGCCGTGGGGAATTTGCGTATCAATGTCTTTGGATGGGCCCCTTGATTGCCCAGTATAATAGCTCTCATTTGTGCATGGAAAACCCGATTCCAGCACTTATATTCTTTGCTTGGGTGTTAAAATGCAAAATGATCTCGTCTTGTCTTATCTCAATATGCTGAGTCCTGTCCGATCTTGCTGAAATGTTTATTGAAACGCCATCTTGTCTGCCTACTGAAAGTCTAGAACCTTCTGCCATGAGGCGTGGTGGCCATTTTACAGGCTGCTTGTGTCCGTTTTGAAACCTGACAGCATTTTGCTGAAATAAAGCCGTTTTACGAAACTGTATGTCTCTTTCTCATTATTTTTAAATCGCGATAATTTGCGAATTCTACATCCCTTCCTGATGCAATCTGGTTATCATTACCCCAATCACTTTCCTGCACTGCTTCCTTGTCTTTTCTCTTTAGCATTCTAGATTTCTCTCCACCGGGACCCTCCCTCCCCCCCCACTTATTTAGTTTAAAGCCCTGTGTACCTCCCTAGTTATTCGATTCGCTAGAACTCTGGTCCTAGCATGGTTCAGGTGTAGTCCGTCCCAATGGAACAGCTCTCTCTTTCCCCAGTACTGGTGCCAGTGCCCCACGAATCGAAACCCACTTCTCCCACACCAATCTTTGAGCCACACATTCAACTCCCTGATGCTATTGACTCTATGCCAATTTGCTCGTGGCTCCGGTAATAATCCAGAGATTATGACCTTTGTGGTTCTGCTTTTTAATTTAGTCCCTAGCTGCTCAAACTCTCTCAGCAGAACCTCTTTTTTTGTCCTACCTATGTCGTTGGTACCTACATGGACCACAACAACTGGATCCTCCCCGTCCCACTCCAAGTTCTTCTCCAGCCCGGAAGAGATGGCCTTTACCCTGGCACCAGGTAGGCAACATAGCCTTCGGGACTCACGCTCCTAGCTGCAGAGAACAGTGTCTCTCCCCCTAACTATACTGTCACCTACTACAACCACCTTCCTTTTTACTCCCCCCACTTGAACAGCTTCCTGTACCATGGTGCTGTGGTCAGTTTGCTTGTCCTCCCCGCAGTCCTCGCACTTGTCCACAAGGGTTGCAAGAACCTCGATCTATTGGACAAGTGCAGGGACTGAGGCTTCTGCAATACCACCTCCTGGATCCCCGTACCTGCCTCGCTCGCAGTCACACCCTCCTGTCCCTGACCATGTGTCAATTCTAAAGTATTAAATTAAGGGGTGCGGCTGCCTCCTGGAGCAAAAGGTCCAGGTAACTTTCTCCCTCCTTGATGTCTCGCAATTTCTGCAGCTGATTTGACGCAAGACCTGCCATTTTCGATGTCGCCACTCCATTCAACTCCCTCTCCAAATCACTACCAGCTGACCATGCGATCAGAAGCAGGAAGGAGCCCCCACCAGCCCTATTTAAAGGGATCAGCAATAACTTGCAGCTGACTTGCTTTTTGATTTCTACTGGCTCTGTGTAAGTTGGTGCAACTGTTTGGAGCTTTCTACAGTTATTAAAGTTGGTGAGGTGACAGGGAGTGGTGCTGCAAGTAGAATACGCCTTGCTTCTGATTTAAAGGGTTCTGCTCAGACCACTTGCTCCCAGTCATGGGGGCTCTACTTGCAGCCCCCCTCGTGCTTGAGTATGACAGGGAGATGGAGCAGAGACAGCGAAGGAGAGGACAAGCTGCTCGCAGAGGGAGGAGGAGGAGGGGCCAGGAGGGCTCTCAGCAGGAGGCCTTTCCCACGTAGGGTCTTGTCTCGATTATTCGGCATATGCAGTCTAACTTTACTCCGCCAACTTTGTAAGGGGTGAGGTCACTGGGCAAGCACAACAGTGAAATTACTAATTCAAATTCTTCAATTTATGTTTAAATTTGTCTGGTAGTTACTATTTCGTTATCTAACTGGTTCCAGTTGACAATTGTTCGTGGGGAAAAAGCTGAACCTGTGTTTCTGGCTATTCCCTCTTGTTGATCTGTTGTTCTGTGCACTTTTCATTCTGATTCCAGTTTGTCAACAGACAATTTGATCCATCAAGTGGAGCCTAGAGTCCCTCCTCCTCTGCTCAAGCGTGTCCCACTCTAGGGCTTTCAGCATTGCAGTAACGCTAGCCGTCTGTTTGTAGTCGTTCATAAAGAATCGAGCAGCTTTCCTCTAGATAGCCTCAAGCTTCTGGATGTCTCCCTTGTGGTACGTGTCCCCTGCAGGGCTAGCCTGCTCCTGAATTGGTCTAACTAGCGTTGTGTAGGCTTGCTCTTTCACTTTCCTTGGGGTTGACCAGAGGTTTTGTTTCAGGAAGCTCAGTACCTTACTTGCTTTGGACGTTACTCTCGTGAGTTGTGCATCCAATCTTAGTTAGGGTCTTCCGAGAGCACTTCTCATACCTGCACTTAATTAGGAGGCTCCGCTTCACCAAGGAGGTGGTCACACTACTCTGCCACCTCCCGGAATCAAACCTGCAGCCTCAGAGCCGGACAATGACGGCGCTGCCAGTGGCCCTCAAGGACACTGTGGCCCTCATTTTTTTCGCCACCAGATCCTTCCAGTCTGGTGCAGGAGACAAAGCTAAAATTTCCCAGTTCGCTGTCCATCGCTGCATCCGTAGGTCACAGAGACTCTGTAATCCAGGAGAAGGGATTTCATTGTCTTCTCTCTGAACAGAGAGAAAGTGGAGGAGCGTGCATGTGGCTTTGCCAGGATATCGGGCTTCCCCATGGTGCAGGGTGCCAGCGACTGCATATCAATCCTGAGGTGTACCGCAACTGCAAAGGTTACCACTCACTTAATGTGCAGTTGGTGTGCGACCACACCCAGCGCATCATGATGGTGAATGCCTGGTATCCTGGCAGCAGTCGTGATGCCTTCATCCTGTGCCAGTCCAGTGTGCCAGCAATCTTCCAGCCACCATGTCAAACCCAAGGGTGCCTGCTTGGAGACAAGAGCTATCCGCTCTACACCTAGCTGATCAGTACCCTCCGCAACCACACCACTCATAGCCAGCACTCATTTAATGAGAGCAATGCTGCCACGAGGAACTTCATTGAGCAGACCATTGGGGTTCTGAAGCAACGGTTCCACTACCTTGACCGCTTGGGAGGAGCCCTCCAGTACACGCCGGAGTGGGTGCCCCATTTCATGGTGTCTGCTGCATCCTCCACAACTTGGCCATCATGAGGGCACAGCTCCTGCCACCATGGGTTCCGCGACCACCTCAGGAGGAGGAAGAGGAAGAGGAGAAGGAAGGGAGGAGGCAGTCAGCAGATCCCCATTCTGGACAGTCTGTCCGTGAGCGCCTCGGCAGAATCCGGTTCCCCTGAATGAAACCAGATCCCCGTTGGTCACCACTTCCCCACCTTACTATCTCTTTGTCACAGAACATCACAGCGTCCTCTTGGGTGCAAAACTGAAATTAAAGCCACCACAAAACAAACAATCCAAACATTATTTATAAATTAATCAATGCCAAACTACACAACAACATCAAGTGCATTCCCTTAGTGCCTGTCTTTTGTGTTCCTTTGCCTACTCTAGTGCTCCTACACAGTGCTACCCCAGTGGCTGTAGCATGACTGGTGGAAGGCTGCTAACTTTCCATGGGCGAGACTACAGATGGACTTGCAGGATGACCTCGAGCAGCTCTGGGCCTAGAAGGCCCGGCTGTAGACTGCATCACCTCGGCATGGGCGGTAGCAGTCTGGGCTGGCTGGCTGACAGGCAGCAGCAAGGGCTCTGGCAGAGTGGCAGGGGTGGGAGAAGGAATACTGTCATCCTGAGAGAGGACAGTAAGTTCTTGCCCCACGGAGCCATTGCCACTCCCCTGGGGTGGTGCCTCAGCATTCCTAGCCATCTGTTCGAGTACAGGTTGCTGGATTGCTGTCAGACCCTGCAAGCCCTTTTCCACACTGGTAAACCCAGCTATGACGGCAGAAGTCTGAGCTTGCGTGGCAGCAAGCTGAACCTGCATGAGAGCACTCTGAGCTTTGACTGCAGCACTGAGACTTTGGGCCAATTCCGCTTGTGCTGCAATGGAAGCTGCGACATCGTCCATCACACCCAGCATCATGGTTGGGTCCACAAGTGTCCTAATGGAGTTGGCCATCATTTCCACCCTGGAAATCATGGGTTCCAAGCTCCGTGCAAAGCCCTGTGCAATGTTGGAGCTGAACTCCTCCATGCTCCTTGCCACTGACAAGAGGCTCTCTGGCAGGCTTGCCATTCCACCAAGCATTTCTGTGTGTGTGCCCATCACCCTTCTTCTTAAGACCACACCATCAAAGTCATCATCTGAGTCCTGTACAGCAAAACTTGTGCGCAAACTTGCCCTTTGGGGTGCTGGCACCTGAGCTACCCTTTCCCCCTGGCCTGGCTACAGCCCACTCCTGCCCAGTGACTCACCACATGCGGATCCTGCCTCTATACTACCCTCCAAAGTCTGCCAAGTGCCATTTCCTGAGCTGGTGCTTATGAGTGTCAGCTCAAGTGACGGTACCTCTACTTCCCCTCCACTCTCCTCCTCCAAAACTTCGGGGACAGGCTGGGCTGGAGGCAGTTCTTGGGTATCTGAAAGGACAAAGGCACAAGGGTCGGATTGTGGTGAGGGGAGGGGGAAAGCAAGATGTGCATGGTTACGCCATCAGCAGCTTGTATGTGAGAAAGGATTATGGGATGAGGGGGAAGTGGAATGTGAGAAGAAAGATTAGGTATGAGCATACCGTCATCATCAATGCTTTCAACCTCGCCGGTTGCCACGGCCTCAGTGATGGCCCCTCCAATGATCTCCAGCACTGTCTCCTCCAGCTCAGTCAGGTTCTGAAGTCGGGCTTCCCCTCTGTCCATCTGCTGCTGCTCACGGCGGTTGTGTGCCACCACGGGGAGGTTTGCTTGTGCTGTTGGGGAGGGTTTAAACTAGCTTGGCAGGGGGATGGGCACCAGCATATAGGAGTAGAAAAGAGGAATAAGGTGCATAAAAGGGTGAGTGTGTTGGATAGTACTAGAGAAGAAAGTAGTACTAGAGGCGGTATTAGTACCATATTAGATAGGAGCAGACTAAGAAAGACTACGAAAAATTCAAAAATGGATTTAGAATGCATGTACGTAAACGCACAAAATGTGGTGAATAAGGTTGGTGAGCTACAAGCACAATTAGCCGTGTGGCAATATGACGTTGTGGCAATAACAGAAATGTGGCTTAAAAATGGTGAGGACTGGGCACTTAATATTCAAGGGTACAAGTTGTTCAGAAAAGATAGGGAAGGATAAAAGAGAGGTGGGGTGGCAGTGCTGATTAAGGAAGACATTGTAGTGTTGGAAAGGAAGGATGTTCTTGAGGGGACAAGGACAGAATCCATTTGGTTAGAGTTGAGGAGCAAAAAGGGTATGATCACAGAATTGGGGGTATTCTATAGGCCTCCAAATAGTGAGAGGGAGGTAAAGGAGCAAATCTTCAGGGAAATCGCAGAGATATGCAAGAGCTATAGAGTGGTGATATTGTGGGACTTTAATTACCCAAATATCGATTGGGATAATGCTAGGGTAAAGGGAAAGGAGGGGGAGGAATTTCTGAAATGTGTTCAGGAGAATTTCCTTGACCAGTATGTTCTTGGCCCAACTAGGAAGGAGGCATTGCTGGATCTGGTGCTGGGGACTGAGGTGGGCCAGGTCGACCAAATGTCTGTGGGAGAACACTTGGGTACGAGTGATCATCGTATCATAGGATTTAGATTAGCAATGGAGAGGAGCAAGGAACAATCTAGAGTGGAACTTCTAAACTGGAATAGGGCTAACTTCAAAGGGATGCGAAAGGATCTAGCCAGGGTAAAATGGAACCAAAGAATGACAGGAAAAACTATAATGGAACAATGGGTGATCTTTAAGGAGGAGATGTTCCAAGTACAGGCTAGGTACATTCCAACTAGAGGGAAGGTAAGGGAACCAAAGCAAGAGCTCCTTGGATGACGAGGGAGATAGAGAAGATGATGAAACAAAATAAGAGGGTGCATGATGCATGTCAGGTGAATTTTTCAAGGGAGAACCAGACCAAATACAATGGGCTGGATTTTCATTGACCTGTGGAGGCGGGTTTGGAGGCGTGTGGGGGGTTAAAATTGCAAAAACTGGTGGGCGGGCACAAGTCCGCCTCCATCCCGCCTCTACGCAATTTTCATTAAATCATGTCTGCTGGTCCCGACTCCGTCCCGCCTCTAAGAGACGGGATAGGCTGTTAAGGCTCTTAACAAGCACTAAATTGCCTCTATAATGCCATTTTGAAAGGCCTTTGTGATTTTAACCCTTGTTCTCCGTGAAGCACGCCTGTTCTGAAACACGATTGTGAAACCTGGCGGGAGCACATTTGGATAGCTGACTATCAGTGACTGGGGCTGGTAGGCATCTGGGATGGAGGAGCCGTATCTGGGAGTGGTGGTGCAAAAACAATTCTCTCTCTCTCTCTCTCTCTCTCTGTCTCTCTCTCTCTCTCTCTCTCTCTCTCTCACTCTCTCTCTCTCTCTCTCTCTCTCCTGCTCATTTTGCATCCAGGTCCTCTCACAGCAAAGGCCAGGCAGTCTCTGACCTTCAATGCAGCAGCAATGATGACATCATCAGAGGCGACTTTCAGACTGACACCACTAATTTGTTCATGGGTTCCCACATACTAGAACTCAATTGCCCAATTAGGTGATAATTGCATCAATCTCCCACATCCAATTGCAGTCGGGTGGATAACACGAAAAGCAGATGACACGACCCCAACCCACCCCAGTATCAAAATGCAGCCTAATAAGTTGAGAGGGGAAGTGAAGATGAAAATAAGATTGGCAAAGAGAGAATATGAGGGTACAATGGCGGTTAACATAAAAGGGAACCCAAAAATCTTCTACCGGCATGCAAACAGTAAGCAGGTAGTAAGAGGCGGGGTGGGGCCTATTAGAGACAAAGAAGGTGATATATGCTTAGAGGCGCAACGCAAGGCTAGAATACTCAATGAGTACTTTATATCGGTGTTTACTAAGGAGGTGGATGCTGACCAAATATCGGTAGAAGTGGAAAAGGTGGAAGGTATGGAAGGGGTGAAAATTGATGGACAGGATGTACTAGAAAGGCTGGGTATGCTTAGAGTGGATAAGTCGCCTGGTCCAGATGGCTTGCATCCCAGGTTGCTAAGGGAATTGGGGGAGGAGATAGTGGAAGGGCTTGCCATAATTTTCCAATCTTTCCTCAATGCTGGGGAGGTGCCTGAGGATTGGAAAGTGGCAAATGTGACACCATTGTTCAAGAAAGGGTGTAAGGACAATCTTAGTAACTACAGGCGATCAGTTTAACATCAGTGATGGGTAATGTTTTAGAAACAATAATCAAGGAAAAAATTAATGGGCACTTGGAAGGTTTAAGCTAATTAAGGAGAGCAAACACGGATTTGTAAAAGGCAGATCGTGTTTGACTAATCTAATTGAATTTTTTGATGAAGTAACAGAGAGGATTGATGAAGGGACTGCAATGGATGTTATCTACATGGATTTTAGGAAGTACCACATAGAAGGCTGGTTAACAAAATTGAGGCTCATGGAATAGGCGGCTAGGATAAGGAATTGGCTTAAGGACAGAAAACAGCGAGTTGTGGTAAATGGCTGTTTTTCAGACTGGAGGATGGTAGACAGTGGTGTTCCCCAAGGGTCAGTGCTGGGGCCGCTGCTTTTTTTGATATATATATATAAATGACCTGGATATTGGAATACAGAGTAGAATTTCTAAATTTGCTGATGACACCAAACTTGGAGGTGTGGCAAACAGTGAGGATGATACCAATCAACTGCAACAGGACAGAGAAAGGCTAGCAGAATGGGCAGACAAACGGCAGATGGAATTTAATACAGAGAAGTGTGAGGTGATGCATTTTGGCAGAGGGAACAGTGAGAGACAATATACACTTAATGGCACAGTTTTAAGGAGTGTGCAGGGACAGCGGGACCTGGGAGTTAATGTGCATAGGTCCCTGAATGTGGCGGGACATATTGAGAGAGTGGTTAGCAAAGCATATGGGATCTTGGGCTTCATAAATAGAGGTATTGAGCACAAAAGTAGAGAAGTTATGCTGAACCTTTATAAAGTGCTGGTTAGGCCACAACTGGAGTATTGCGTCCAGTTCTAGTTACCACACTTTAGGAAGGATGTGAAGGCCCTTGAGAGGGTACAGAGGAGATTTACCAGAATGGTTCTGGGGATGGGGGATCTTAGCTACAAGGACAGGTTGGAGAAGCTGGATTTGTTTTCATTAGGGCAAAGGAGGTTGAGGGGTGATTTGATAGAGGTGTACAAGATTATGATGGGTTTGGATAGGCTAGACGGGGAAAGGCTGTTCCCACTAGTTGATGGTACAAGGACTAGTTGACACAGATTTAAGGTTTTGGGCAAGAGATACAGGGGGGATGTGAGGAAAACTTTTATACGCAGTGAGTGGTGAGGACCTGGAACTCGCTGCTGATGGAAACATAGAAACATAGAAACATAGAAGATAGGAGCAGGAGTAGGCCATTCGGCCCCTCGAGCCTGCTCCGCCATTCAATGAGATCATGGCTGATCATCCAAATTCAGTACCCTGTCCCTGCTTTCTCCCCATATCCCTTGATCCCTTTAGCCTTAAGAAATATATCTATCTCCTTCTTGAATATATTTAATGAATTGGCCTCAATTGCCTTCTGTGGTAGAGAATTCCACAGGTTCACCACTCTCTGGGTGAAGAAATTCCTCCTCATCTCTGTCCTAAATGGCTTACCCCTTATCCTTAGACTGTGACCTCTGGTTCTCGACTCCCCCGCCATCAGGAACATCCTTCCTGCATCTAGTCTGTCCAGTCCTGTTAGAATTTTATAAGTTTTAATGAGATCCCCTCTCATTCTTCTAAACTCTAGCGAATATAAGCCTAATCGACCCAATCTCTCTTCATACGTCATTCCTGCCATCCCAGGTATCAGTCTGGTAAATCTTCGTTGCACTCCCTCCATGGCAAGAACATCCTTTCTCAGATAAGGCGACTAAAACTGCACACAATACTCAAGGTGTGGTCTCACCAAGGCCTTGTATAACTGCAGCAAGACATCCTTGCTCCTGTACTCGAATCCTCTCGCTCTGAAGGCCAACATACCATTTGCCTTCTTAACCTCCTGCTGCACCTGCATGCTTACCTTCAGCGACTGGTTCACAAGGACTCCCAGATCTCGTTGCACTTCCCCTTTTCCCAATCTATTGGCGTTCAGATAATAATCTGTCTTCCTGTTTTTGCCACCAAAGTGGATAACCTCGCATTTATCCACATTATACTGCATCTGCCATGCATCTGCCCAATCACCCAACCTGTCCAAATCATACTGGAAATAACAACAGAAAACGCTGGAAAAACTCAGCAGGCCAGGCAGCATCCGTGGAGAGAGAAAGAGAGTTGACGTTTCAGGTCGATGACCTTTCATCAGAACTGGGAAGAGCTGGAAATCAAATAGATTTAAGGCCAGGGTAAAGCTGGGAAAAGGGGGAGGGGATAAAGGAACAAAAGAGGAGATGAAGAGACATTAAGAGACATAATGTCTCTTCATCTCCTCTTTTGTTCCTTTATCCCCTCCCCCTTTTCCCAGCTTTACCCTGGCCTTAAATCTATTTGATTTCCAGCTCTTCCCAGTTCTGATGAAAGGTCATCGACCTGAAACGTCAACTCTCTTTCTCTCTCCACGGATGCTGCCTGGCCTGCTGAGTTTTTCCAGCGTTTTCTGTTGTTATTTCGGATTTCCAGCATCTGCAGTATTTTGCTATCAAATCATACTGGAGTTTCTCTGCATCCTCCTCACAGCACACACGCCCACCCAGCTTTGTGTCATCTGCAAACTTAGAGATATTACATTTAGTTCCCTCGTCTAGATCATTAATATATATTGTGAATAGCTGGGGTCCTCGCACCGATCCCTGCGGTACCCCACAAGTCACTGCCTGCCACTTGGAAAAAGACCCGTTTATTCCAACTCTTTGCTTCCTGTCTGCCAACCAGTTCTCTATCCAAGTCAGTACCTTACCCCCAATCCCATGTGCTTTAACTTTGCACGCTAATCTGTTACGCGGGACCTTATCGAAAGCCTTCTGAAAGTCCAAATACACCACATCCACTGGTTCTCCCTTATCTATTCTACCAGTTACATCCTCAAAAAATTCCAGTAGATTAGTCAGGCATGATTTACCTTTTGTAAATCCATGTTGAGTTTGTCAGATCCTGTCACTGTTTTCCAAGTGCTCTGCTATTACATCTTTTATAATGGACTCTAGCATTTTGCCCACTACCGATGTCAGGCTTACTGGTCTATAATTCCCCATTTTTTCTCTACCACCTTTTTTAAATAGTGGGGTTACATTAGCTACCCTCCAATCCATGGGAACTGTTCCAGCATCTATAGAAATATGAAAGATGACCAGCAATGCTTCTACTATTTCTAGGGCCACTTCCTTTAGTTCCCAAGGATGTAGCTTATCAGTCCCTGGGGATTTATCGGCCTTCAATCCCGTCAATTTCCCTAACACCATTTCCCTACAAATACTGATTTCATTCAATTCCTCCCTCTCATTAGACCCTATGGGGGGAAAATTCAGTCGCGCCCCGTTTGGGGCGCAAATATCGGCCGGGCGCAAAGATTAGCGCCTGGTGCTAATTATCGCCACCGACTGCAAACTTCACTTTTATCGCCCCTGGAGGTGATTGCAGCGCTAAATCAGGCGCTTCACACCTGTCTTAAGGCGCAAAGGCCGAGGAGCGAGGCGCTACCTCAGAGCGCTGGCGAAGCTCATGTAATGTCTGTCAGCAATGGAACACACACACAATGGCATGGGCCAGTTCTTAAAGGGGATGGTTAATCTTGCTTTCCATCCACATTCTGCTCATTGCAGCCTTGAATCTCGACCTGGAGAGACCTGCACATCAAATCTGCTGGAAAGAACAATGGAGAGTACCAGGCCAAGAGCTCAGAGTGCAGCCCCCACAGTCTCTGCTAAATCGATACAAGGAATGGCAAATCAAAATGAACCTGCAAAGTGCTGCTCAGTACCCAAAACTCCTTCACACAACGTTGAATCTCTCCAGAAGTCTCTACCTCTCTCTCTCAGAATGCGTAGTTCAAAAATGGCACCAACAATAAAAGGCAGGAAGCGGTCACCTTTAAATAGCGCTCCCCCTTTCCCTTCAAGACTGCAGAACGCTCCCCTCAACCTGTCGTTGCTAGCGTCAGGCGGTAAGGCAGGGGGTGCCACTCAATATCCGCTCCGGGGCGATACCGGGGCGTTGCGCACTCGAGTGACGTCATGATCTGCCGGCGCAGGAGATCGTGGCGGTAGTGTTTAGCGCCGCCGCAAAATGTCTAGTTAATTTCGTGAGCGGCGCAAACTTCGCCGCGCCCGGGCGCTAGCTGCTTTGCGCCCCATTAGTGCCCTCTTAAGGCGCTAACGGGAGGTGCAACCAACTGAATTTTTCCCCCTATGTTCCCCAACATCTCTGGGAGTTTATTTGTGTCCTCCTTTGTGAAGACAGAACCAAAGTACGTATTTAATTGGTCTGCCATTTCTTTGTTCCCCTTTATAAATTCCCCTGATTCTGACTGCAAGGGACCTACACTTGACTTCACCAAACAGAGCAAGCTGGTGACAGAATAGTTTATCATCTCTCTCATTGACATTGCATGAGTCACTGATAATGATTCTGATGCTCCAGCAGACTGACTTATGATCATCTGCAATATGCAATGTGCATGTAACCTTGGACTCACATCTCTGACTCTTTCCTTTACTCCCCCGCAGGACCATCACGAGCAGCCGTCCCCACCATCCAGGAGGAAGAGCATGAGCCTCACCACTCCTCAGAGGAAGCTGCAACCTCTGAGGGCGCCGCGTCAGCAGAATTCAGCACACCCAGCACCAGCGCAGACACTCACACCTCGGAGCGAACATCACGAGATAGAGTAGTGTTGTCACCTGGTGTATCACAGCTCACAAGTGAGCATCAACAGATAGTGGAGACAGGGACAGCAGTGGAGAGTCCTAGTCGGAGGGTTCAGGACTCTCCTAGCTCGGCTCAGCTGCATGTCGACCCTCTGCCTCTGGGTCCATTATTAAGATCAGCGGGGCTGGAACTCCAGGAACAGATGCAGGAGTCTCTGGCAGGTTTTGTCTCCAGGGTCGCTGCAAGTGTGGAGCGAATGGAGGAGTCCATAGTGAACATGAGCAGAGACTTTGTGTAGTCATTGGCGCATGAACGCACCACCACGGAAAGGATGGCAACCTCCGTGGAAAGGATGGCTACAGTAGAGGAGAAGATGGCTATGGCGATGGAGGAGATAAGTCGCCAGAGTGTAGAAAACATGGTCATTGTTCAGAATAGACTGGCATCTCTGTGTTATGCCATATTGAACACAGAAACCAAACCTTCATGGTAGTCCTTCTGAGTAGGTCTTCCAGTGCAGATACGGGTCCCCATGGCCCCCCTGATGTGCAGCAAGGTGCTCTCAATCCACTTGCAAGCGCTGAGGTGGGGCTGACCCATGAGAGAGATTTTGGTGGCAGACAACAAGGAAGTGGGGACTCCTCTCCAAGCGCTCACATGACCAAGCCACTGCAAAGCCCTCGGTCAGAGCCCCATCAGAGTCCTCAGCCAACTGAGATCGGCGTCTCAACCCCTGCACAGCCGCAGGAGCAGCAGACTGTTGCCGAGCCCTCACAGGCTCGCAACCCCAGAGGACGCCCGCCAAAGGTGTCGAGGCAGGAGCAGCAAGAAAGTGAGCAAGGGGCCTCCACATCTGCTGAAGCCACAGGGGAAGCACCACGTAGGAGCACGCGTAAAAGAAAAATAATGCACAAGTAGTCACAAGGGTAGTCACTTGGGTGTAATGTTGTGTTTAATCTTGAAATGCCAGCACTTGCTTGGTGTGATAAAAAATTCTGCTGGCAAACTGCTGAAGTTGTGGCGTCTGTCATTTCGCAAATGGGACTTCCACATTGAGGGCTTAGGATGACTTGCAATTGTCAGTATGGTGGTCAGAGTGATAGGAATCCGCAGGTTCCTGGCCATTGTCGATGGTCTGATAAGAAGTTGTGAGGCAAATGTGTTTGATTGTGCAGGCTAAGCAAATCTGGTCAAGTACGTCCCTTGCATCTCAGGCAGCAATGTGGTCGTGCGCTGGCGCCTTCTGGCCTGTGAAGCTTCAGGTGGGTGAGGAGCAGCTTGGCACTCCTGTTGATGCTGCTGCTGCTGGTGGTGCTGTTGTTCATGGTTCTGCTGCTGCCACGGCTGGTCTTCGTCCGAAACTGATGTCCAGGAGGAAAGGAAATAAATGGTTCCCATGCTTCTGGTATATGCCTCAGTTGAGGAAGCGCTCAGTCAAGGTGGCGAGAGGAGTTTCCCAGGAAGTCACACTGGAGATGGGTGTCAGGCTCCAAACTTCCACAGCTGTGGTTATGCCATATAAAAGTTCCCACAAACCTCAGACAACAAAGTCCTGCCAACTGCAAATGATGGCTGATCACATCTCCTATTTCATGGTTGAGCTGCAGCTGATAGTTAGCAATGCAAATGTGCTACCACCAGGTTTCACATTCGTGGTTCAGAACGTGCGTGCTTCACGTGGAAAAAGGGTTAAAATCACAAAGGCCGTTCAAAATGGCATTATAGAGGCAATTTAGTGCTTGTTAAGGGCCTTAATGGCCTATCCCGTCTCTTAGAGGCGGGACGGAGTCGGGACCAGCAGACACGATTTAATGAAAATTGCGTGGAGGCGGGATGGAGGTGGGCTTGTGCCCGCCTGCCAGTTTTCGCAATTATAACCCCCCACACGCCTCCAAACCCGCCTCCACAGGTCAATGAAAATTCTGCCCATTAACTCTGTTTCTCTCTCCACAGATGCTGCCTGACCTGCTGAGTATTTCCAGCATATTCTGTTTTTATTTGCATTTAAAGGGAAGCTAGATAAGCATATGAGGGAGAAGGGAATAGAGTGTTGTGCTGATGGTTAGATGAGGAAGGATGGGAGTAGACTCGGGTGGATCATAAACTCCGGCATGGACTGCTTGGGCCGATTGGCCTGTTCCTGTGCAATATATCTATGTAATTCTATGTCTATACAATTCTGCCTTCAGCTGCAGGATACTGATAGGTCTCTCAAAGGGTCAGTCTGGTCCCATTCTTTTTCACCACCTTTCAATTTTCATGGGGATCCATCCTTTCAATGTGCTTTTCAGTTCAAATTCATAAATATTTTATACTGGTCCTCCTCTAATTTATTGCTACCCTGACACTTTAAATAATGAGCACTTCTTCTTATATTCAGTGAAGCCATAGCATTTGGAAAAAACAGTGATGTTGTTGCACACAAGGCTCTATTTATGGATCTCCCTGAAGCTGGAAAAAACATCTTTCAGCTTCTGCTGCAAGTCTGAGAATTTAACCTGGCAACAAAGAGTGCCGGGTGTGTGGTCTTCCTATAAAAATTAAAGCATCTAGAATTGAAGGGAATGCAGCCATAAAGATAGAGGGATAGCTAGATGATATAAAGCAAGGAGGAGAGCTAAATGAATGTTTTATGGATTGGCAGGGTGTTAGTGGTTACATGCCCCAGGGACCTGTGATGAGATATCTTTTGTTTTCCACATATACGAATGATTTAGATACAAAAGGAATAATATCATAGTTTGCTGATGATACCAAATAAGGGGGCATGGCAAACTGTGAGCAAAAACAACAAAAACAACTTGTATTTATATAGCGCCTTTAACATAGTAAAACGTCCAAAGGTGTTTCACAGGAGCGTTACAAATCAAAATTTGACACCGAGCCACAAAAGGAGATATTAGGGCAGATGACCAAAAGAGGTATTTTTTAAGGAGCGTCTTAAAGGAGGAAAGAGAGTTAGAGAGGCAGAGAGGTTTAGGGAGGGAATTCCAGAGCTTAGGGCCTTGGCAGCTAAAGGTGTGGCCACCAATGGTGGAGCGATTAAAATTGGGGATGCTCAAGAGGCCAGAATTAGAGGAGCGCAGATATCTCAGAGGGTTATGGGGCTGGAGGAGATTACAGAGATAGAGAGGGTTGTGGGGCTGGAGGAGATTACAGAGATAGGGAGGGGTGAGGCCATGGAGGGATTGGAAAACCAGGATGAGAGTTTTAAAATCGAGGCGTTTCTTAGCCAGGAGCCAATGTAGGTCCGCGAGCACAGGGGTGATGGGTTAATGGGACTTGGTGTTAGTTAGGACACAGGCAGCAGAGTTTTGGATGACCTCAAATTTATGGAGGGTAGAACATGGGAGGCCGGCCAGGAGTGCATTGGAATGCAAGAGATATAAGAGGACATAGACAGATCAGCAGGGTGGGCAGGTGGGTGGCTGATGCAGTTCAATGCGGAGAGCTGTAAATTAGTACATACTGGAAAAAAGAACTATGACAGAAAGAATACTCTATATAGTTAGGATCTTAGCAGACTGGAGTAACAGAGATCTAAAGGTGGAAATAGATAGGGAAGGGTGGGGAGCAAAGGAAGAAAATGCCATGAAAAGTCAACTGGGATTCCAGATTGTATATAGGGGTATTGAATATAAATGCAAGGATGTAATGCTGAATTTATACAGAACATTGGTTAGGTTACAGTTGTGTATCCTGTTATAGGAAGCACATTAGACACTTAGAAAGGGGACAATAAAGATTCATCAGAATTATACCATGATCGAGAAGTTATATCTTTGATAAAAGACTTAAAAATTGTGGTTATTTTCCACTGGAATAGAGAAGCAGTTATTTAATAGAGGTTTTCAAAATCATGAAAGGCTTTGAGATGCTAAATAGCAAAATATTTTTTCTACTGGTTAGCAAATCAGTAAATAGAGATATAGATTTAGAATTATCATTGGAAGAAAGAAAGGGAAAGTTAAAGGAAATCTTTTTCACTTAATGGGTTATTAGAACATGGAATGATTTACTACAAGTGACTATTGAGGTAGAAATTGTTAAAAATGGATACGTTTTTGAATAATTAGAATAGAAAAGGATGCAGGGAAAGGGCAAGAACATTTGCTTAGTGTGAACAATTCTTGTTAAAGAGCTAGCATTGGCCAAGGTGCGATGGGCCAGATAGCTTTCCGCTGTGCTGTAAATTTTACGACCAGCACCAATGTATATCGATATAAACCTTGTGGTAACACAATACAGCTTCCTGTGACTCGAACTTTATTACATCACTTCCTGTGATTAGTCCAGGATAAATACTGGGCTGATCAGTTGGATCCTGGAGAGGCATAGAGTAAGACCTCTTTTGTATGTAGCACCTTTTTAGTTGATTAAAGCTTACTTTAAGTTCACAACGCGTAAGGCTCATTCTTACGACAATTTAATCAACTTTGAAAAACTTCGCACTCAAACTTTTTGGACGAACTCGGAACTAAGGATCCAGGGAATCACCCATCATGGAAAACATCCTTAAACCATCGCGTCTTGACTTGGACCCAAACACCCCAGCAGCCGGTAAGGTGTGGAAACACTGGTATCGCACGTTTGACAATTTTCTCGAATATTGCAAGGCTGATGATGACTCAAAATTGCGGATACTCATCAACTGTGTCACCCCGAATGTATTTCAGTATGTCGAGGAATGGGGCAGTTACGAGGAGGCAATTCGGACGCTTAAAAGACTATATACTAAGACACCGAATGAGGTCTATGCCAGACATCTACTAGCTACAGCCCAACAAGGGCCAGAGGAATCCATTGATAAATTCCTCCAAGAGCTTCGCAGACTTAGTATGGACTGTAACTTTCAGGCGGCCTCAGCTGAGCTGTACCGTGAAGAAATGATCCGTGATGCTTTCATCTGCGGGCTTGCCTCCCCATTTATACGCCAGCGTCTACTGGAAAGTAAGACACTTGAGCTTCAGAGAGCTTATGACATGGCTTGCTCTCTAGATCTGGCAAAAAGAAATGCAGACCTTTATACAGTGCCCAGACCTCGGTCTGCTGCCTTAACTACAGTCAGGCAATTTAAGAGGCCACAGGTGAACTCTATTAGGGAGGACTTTATCCCTGACGATCAATCTGATGACTTCACTGATGAAGAGGATGATGACCCCACTGTGGCAGCCTCTTGGCAATCTAAGAAATGCTTCTTTTGTGGTGATGAGTTTCACCCTCAGAAATTCTGCCCTGCTCGCAATGCGTTTTGCAGTCATTGCAACAAAAAGGGTCATTTTGCAAAGGTTTGCCTATCAAGAGCCTCTACGAGGGCTTATCAAGCTAAGTCCTACCGAACTGCCCCGGTAAGGGCCTATCAAGATGTTCCGGCTAACATCTATCGTGCTTCCTCTCGGGTTTCCTCTCGAAGAAACACACCTAGGGGGAAAAATTCAGTTGGTTGCGCCTCCCGTTAGCGCCTTAAGAGGGCGCTAATGGGGCGTTAAGGCGCTAACGCCCGGGCGCAGCGCTGTTTGCGCCGCTCGAGAACTTAACTTGAGATTGTGCGGCGGCGCTAAAACTTACCGCTGCGACCACCTGCGCGCGCAGATTGTGACGTCATTCCATGGTGCAACGCCCTTGGGGCGCCCCGGAGCGGAAATTGAGTGGCGCCCCCTGCCTTACCGCCTGGCGCTTCCAACGACCGGAAGACTGGAACGTTATCAATCGGTGTGGGGCTGGGGCGGGCGCTATTTAAAGGGGGCCTCTTCCTGTCTTTTTCTGTGGTCGACATTTATGCACCACTCGTTCTGAGAGAGAGAGAGAGATTCGGAGAGAGAGAGAGAGAGACTTCTACATTGACTCAACGCTTTGTGAGGTAGTTTGGCCTAGTTCATCCTAACTTTGCTGCTACTTTAGTTGCTGTACCTCATTACTTTTCTGGCAAAGAGAATATGGGGGCTGCAATGATTGGGGGCGTCGTCCTGCTCCAGCTCAATCGGAGGATAGTGAGACGCAGACAGAGAGTGGCAATGATGACCAGACGGAAGAGGGCCATCAGGCGCATGTACAGGAGAGCTTACCCTCCCAGGGTATATCGTGAACAGCTCTCCTACATCCATATGTCCGAGGAGCTGTGTTTGCGAAGGCTGCGATTCAGCAAGGAGGTGGTCACTGAGCTCTGCCACCTGCTGCAGCCAGATCTGCAGCCTCAGCTGAGGTCCAGGACGTCTCTGTCGGTGGCAGTGAAGGTCACAGTGGCTTTGAACTTCTACGCCACTGGCTCATTCCAAGCTGCTGTTGGGGACCTCGCCAATATCTCCCAGTTTGCGGTGCATCGCTGCATCCGGCAGGTCACCAATGCCCTCTTCACAAGGAGACGAGACTTCATCTCCTTCCCTATGACCCCAGACAAGCAGCATGACCGTGCTATGGGCTTTGCGAGGGTAGCGGGCTTCCCCATGGTGCAGGGCGCCATTGACTGCACGCATGTGGCTTTGCGTGCTCCGCGAGAGAATGCAGAGGAGTTCCGGAACAGAAAGGGGTTCCATTCCTTGAATGTGCAGTTGGTCTGTGACCACAGACAGGTGATTCTCGCTGTCAATGCCCACTATCCGGGCAGCTGCCACGATGCTTTCATCCTGCGCCAGAGTACTGTGGCAGAAATTTTCGAGGCACCGCATCAGCCAGTTGGTTGGCTTCTGGGGGACAAGGGGTACGCATTGAGCACCTGGCTGATGACACCGCTCCGTGCGCCAAACACCCCTGCTGAGCTGCGGTACCAGGAAAGCCAACAAGCAACCAGGAACATTATTGAGCGCACAATCGGCGTGCTCAAACAACGATTCCGCTGTCTGGACCATTCCGGAGGAGCCCTGCAGTACTCGCCTGAGCAAGTTTCCAAATTCGTAGTGGTGTGCTGCATGTTGCACAACATGGCAATCCTCAGGACGCAGCCAATGCCACCAGGCCTTGCAGCACCACAAGAGGAGGAGGAGGAAGAGGAGGAACAGGCCGAGGACGATGATCAGCAGCAGCACCAAGGCAGGAGGGCGGCCCACAATGGTCAAACTGCAAGGGCCGTCCGTCAACGACTAATAGCAAGCCGCTTCTAGGGCCCCTGCCATTGCTACAAACACGAATCAACCCAGCACGCAACCCCTAAGCCGGCCAAGGCACCAATAATTCCAACCACCAGCCATGTATATTTTGAATACAGAAACTTATTTATTGTACAAACTCTGTGTGTGTCAATTCCTCATGACAAACTCATAGAAATAAACACAAAAAAACAGTCAATAACATAACTGGTTCTCACAACCTGGAGATAATGTCCAAAACACTAAACAAAAGTTGGGCCATGAACCTCGGCCTTTAATAAAAAAATGACCAGCATTTTGGCACACCTCCTACATTTTGCCCTTCGAGGGTGATCTCCTTCCCTTGCGCACTTCCCCCCTTCTAACCCTACTGCTCCTCCGTAATGGGACCTCAGTGGCTGCAGCAAGGCTGGTGGAAGGCTGCTGCTCGTCAGACCCTGACACTGCAGATGCCCCTGAAGGACGGCCTCGACCACTTCTGGGCCTGGAGGGCCCGGCTGCAGACTGCACCAACTCTGCATGGGCGGCAGCAGTCTGTCCTACAGGCGGTGGCAAGTGCAGTGGAGAAGTGACAGTGTTGGCAGCAGGAATGCTGTCATCGTGAGAGAGGACAGCAACTCCCTGCTCGCCCGACACACTGGCACTCCCACGGGGCAGCACTTCAGCATCCGGAGCAATTTGCCGGAGAACAGATTGCTGGCCTGCTGCGGCGCGGTGACAGCCCCGGGGACATGTGCACGAACCGTCGAGGATGGCAGCAGTCAGTGCTCGCGTGGCCTCAATCTGAGTCTGCATGAGAGCAGTCTCAGATGGGTTCCTGGCAGCCAGTGACTGAATTGCAGCACTAAGCTTTAGTGTGGCATCCGCCTGTGCTACAGCGAAGTGCTCCACACTCCTTGCCAGTGCCTCAATGCATTCGGGCACCCTTCCCACTGCACCCATGAGCTCAGTGTGCATGCCCACCGCCTGGCTGTTCATTTCTGCAATCAGCCGCTCCTCCTCTGCGTCCATTGCAGTAGGAGTGTCTGGCATACTCTCCCTCTGGGGAGAAGGCTCCTGTTCCCTCCCCCCCCCATGGCGTTGCTGCAGCCCGCTGGGTCCTGGAGCTTCACCATCATCAGCCCCTTCCCCCCTGCTCCCCTCCGGGGAAGGCGTGTTCCCAGTGTGGCCATGGGCTTCCTCGGGAGAGGGTGGCACTGATGCTCCGGCTTCCTCTTCCTCCTCAGCTGCAGCATCACTCCCAGTGGCAGCTTCAGGGACCATCTCCTCAGCTGGTGAATCACCATCTGAAAGCAGGGAGGTACAAGAGTGGCTTTAGCGTGAGGACAGGGTGGCAGTAAGGGAGGAATAAGTGCAGCGAGTTAGCAAGTTGGATTGAAAGTGTCAAAGGCTGGTATTGTGAGGGACAAGTGGAAGGACAGAGGACAAAAAGGTGATGACCTTACCATTGCTGTCCACAACGGGGTCGGCGTCCCCAGTGGCGACGGGACCGATCACCCGGCTTGCCACAATCCTGTGGACGCGCTCCTCCAGATCGCTGAGGGGTTGCAGCTGAAGCCGCCCTCCACCCGTCCGTTGCTGCTGTCTCCGATTATGAGCCAGCTTAGCCTGCAAGGAAAAGGACAGCATCTGAGTAAATATACAGCCATGGTCTTGCCTGATGTGCCTCCCATAGGTGAATAGCCCTTACAATATGCAGCCATGGTCTTGCCTGATGTGCCTCCCATAGGTGAATAGCCCTTACTGTATGCAAAGTGTGGAACGTGTGTGTGTGTTTGATGAAAGGGCCATAGGTGTTGCATGAGTGCTGTGCATTGGGGTTTTAAGACCCTCTGGCCATATAGTGAGGTTGAGATGGAGGGATGGAGAGGTATTGAGAAAAAGCCACTCACCCTGACGACCCGAGTGAGGTCGTTGAATTTTTTGCGGCACTGAACATGGGTCCTGGGCACCATGCTCCTGGAGGAGACGCTCTGAGCCACCTCCCTCCACACTCTTCTGAACTCGCGTGGCAAAGGCCTCCTGCCACTCTCCGGGAACAGCATGCATCGTCTGCGCTCCACTGCGCCAACCAGAGCATCCAAGGCCCGCTCGGTGAAGCGATGAGCGCGTTCTCTCACCCTCTCCATGCTTGGCAGCAAAATGGATTACAGGTCTCTCCAGGCTGAGATTCAAGGCTGCAATGAGCAGGGTGTGGCTGGGGAGCAAGTGGCACCCCCCCCCGCTTTAAGAAGTGTCCGGCGCCAGTGTGTCTGTGTTCCCTCGCTAACTGGCAGCAGCTGCGCTGCGCTCGCGCGCTGAGGTAGCGCCTCACTCCTAGGCCTTTGCGCCTTAAGAGAGGTGTGCAGTGCCTAATTTAGCGCTCCACTCACCTCCCGGGGCGGTAAAAGTGAAGTTTCCTGTCAGTGCCGATAATTAGCGCCAGGCGCTAATATTTGCGCTTGGACGATATTTGCGCCCCAAATGGGGCGCGACCTAATTTCTACCCCCTAGAGTTTCAGCCACTCTTTGTGCAACGACACCAATTACAGCTGCTTGTCCTCAGAACCTATTCCATGCAGCTACAAAAGCATCAATTAATGGACATACTTTAGATGCCTTAATTGACTCAGGTAGCACTGATAGTTTCATTCGGGAACAGATTGTTGCAGAGTTAAAGCTACATGTTTTCCCATCGGACCAGGCAATTGCGATGGCTCAGTCATCACTTAATACCAGAATTTCTGGCTTTTGTATGGTTGAAATAACACTTAATGGTCACAGGTATCCCTCCACCCGGCTTTCGGTGCTCAAGGATTTATGTAGTGATCTTATCTTAGGGCTAGATTTTCAAAAGCAGCATAAGAAGCTCACCATTGAGTTCGGCGGATCCAAACCTGAACTCACTATTTCTAATATACGACCTCGATTACCGTTCTGTGCATTGTCAGCAGCTTCACTGGATGAACCCTCACTGTTTACCAGTATCCCTCCTCGATGCAAACCGATTATAACAAAGTCACGACGTTTCAGTCAGGAAGACCAGTCTTTTATTGAGGCTGAGATTTCTCGGCTTTTAGCAGAGGATATCATCGAGCCTTGTTCGTCGCCATGGCGCGCCCAGGTCGTTATTGTTAAGAACCCTCTACAACCTCACAAGAAACGGCTGTGCATTGACTAATCACAGACCATCAATCAATATACGGACTTGGACGCATACCCATTGCCGCGCATCGATGATATGGTTAATAAACTGGCTGAGTACACGGTGTTCTCAACATATGATCTGAAAAGTGCCTATCATCAGGTACCCTTGAAGGTCTCAGACAAGCAGTATACGGCCTTTGAAGCCAATGGACGGCTGTATCAATTTCGTCGCCTCCCCTTTGGGGTCACTAATGGAGTGGCTGTCTTCCAGCGAGCAATGGATGACCTGGTCAAACAGGAAGACATAAAGGATACGTTTCCTTATCTGGACAATATTACTGTCGCAGGTCGCAATCAGCGGGAACATGACGCCAATCTCCAACGATTTTGGGATGCACTCCAGCACCGTAATTTGACATTAAATGCGGCTAAATCCATTGAGTCACAACCAACCATCAACATCCTTGGCTATTGTGTGGGCAATGGCATCATTAAACCTGACCCTGAAAGGCTTCGCCCACTCCAAGAACTCCCGCCACCTAAGAATCCGGCCTCCTTGCGCCGGGCCCTCGGCCTGTTTGCATACTATGCTAAATGGATTCCTAACTTCTCGGACCGAATCCAACCTCTACTGAAGGCCAGCACATTCCCACTAGACACAGCGGCTGTTGCAGCCTTTAACCTCCTGAAAAAACAGTTGGAGAAAGCGGCTCTTCACTCCATCGATGAGAGTCTTCCTTTTGTTGTTGAGTGTGATGCCTCGGAGGTGGCGATCTTGGCCACTCTGAATCAGGAAGGTCGTCCGGTGGCATTTTTGTCCATGACTTTTCAAGGGGCTGAGCTACATTATCCTCCAGTCGAGAAAGAAGCTACAGCCATCATAGAGGCAGTACGGAAGTGGACTCATCTCCTAGCTCGCCAGCACTTTACCTTAATCACGGACCAGCGATCGGTCGCCTTCATGCTCGATAATCGAAAACGGACCAAAATTAAAAATAATAAAATCCAGCTTTGGCGGCTGGAATTGGCCTCTTTTGGTTACACCATCCACTATCGACCTGGCAAGGAGAATGTGGCTCCGGATACCCTCACACGAGCATTCTGCTCCGCCATGGCACCCTCTACGCTCGTAGACATCCATGATGGGTTGTGTCATCCGGGCGTTACTCGCATGCTACACTTCGTGCGGTCCCGAAATCTCCCATTCTCTACCGGGGATGTAAAGAAGATGTGCTCGGACTGCAGAGTCTGTGCGGAATTGAAACCTCAGTTTTTCCGCCCCTCGGGTGGTATACTCATACATGCGACCCAGCCAATGCAACGGCTTAGCATCGATTTTAAGGGGCCGTTGCCCTCTTCAACTCGCAACACTTATCTATTGACCATGGTCGATGAGTATTCCCGTTTTCCATTTGCCTTTCCCTGCCCCAATATGCTGACGACCACGGTTATCAGCTGCCTTGAGCAGGTATTTGCTTTCTGTGGCATGGCATCCTATGTTCATTCGGATCGGGGCCCTTCTTTTATGTCAGGAGAACTCAAGGCCTATCTCTCGGAACGGGGTATTGCTGCCAGCAGAACGACGCCTTATCATCCGGTCGGGAATGGGCAAGTCGAGCGTTTTAACGCTATCATCTGGAATGCGGTACGTCTGGCTTTGAGATCTCGGGGCCTACCCAACCAGCAATGGGAAGCAGTACTTCCAGACGCATTACACTCCACACGGTCCCTCCTTTCGACCGCCACAAATACGACGCCTCATGAACGGTTCTTCCGATTTCAGCGTCGCTCATCCTATGGGATATCTCTCCCGTCATGGCTGACTGCACCAGGACCAGTGCTACTCCGAAGATATGTTCGGGCGTCTAAGAACGACCCCCTGGTAGATGAGGTTGAGCTCACTGACGTCAACCCTACCTACGCCTATATTCGGTCTCCTGACGGTCGGGAATCTACCGTGTCATTGCGGGATCTGGCTCCCTGCCCGCCGAAACATAGAGGGACACCAGGGGATGATATTGTACCAGGCACATCTCTGGGCTCGCCAGGTGCCTCTCATCACGATCTGGATCTGACGCCGGCTGGTACCTCACTCCAGCGTGCCGACCTGGGGCAGACTGACTATGAGCCCGTCGGGGCTCGCACGCGCAGCCACGATCCACCCCGTACCATACGCTCGGAAACGGATCTGCCACAGCCCTGCCCGACACCCGTTCGGGCACCAGTACACAGTCAGGATCGTCCTGACCCCTCACAGAGCGGGCTGGATCACTCGGACTCTGGTCCACGGCCCGCGGCGGGTAAACGGGCTAGGGGCCCTCTACCGCTACGAGAACCCAAACGGGTGCGGCTCTCCCTCGTCCAGCGGCTACGAAATGGAGGGAGAATGTGGTAACACGATACAGCTTCCTGTGACTCGAACTTCATCCCGGCCTCCTAATCTTTTGGGGGGGGAGAATGTGGTAACACAATACAGCTTCCTGTGACTCGAACTTTATTACATCACTTCCTGTGATTAGTCCAGGATAAATACTGGGCTGATCAGTTGGATCCTGGAGAGGCATAGAGTAAGACCTCTTTTGTATGTAGCACCTTTTTAGTTGATTAAAGCTTACTTTAAGTTCACCACGCGTAAGGCTCATTCTTACGACAAACCTTGTTGTGAATAGTGGGAGTTTATGTTTAGCCCAGCAGTTTCAGTACTATATAGAACAAAACTGTGTGTCCTTTTATTTTGCTCTGAATTTTACACAGAGTGAATAGAGATAATGTAATGTTGTGTCATTATCCTTGTCAATCATGCTGCTACTCAAATCCTGATTGATGAAGGATTAAATTTAAACCTAATTATAATTATATGATGTTGAGTGTTGTGTAGTGATGATGGACAGGGCAGGTTGAAATGAAAATCCACTTATATCCACAGAATTGTAATTATGCACTGCATGGAAAACAGCACCAGATGAATCGTCCCAGTAGGTTAGATAATCCTGTAACTACATCAGTAATGATGAGGTTGTGCTTTATTATTTATTCTCGTCCTCATTACATTTCCAACATTATAATTTTTTAATATTTTATATTGTTGTACTACAAAGGATTATATTGTTTCATGACTTGCAAGATTTTACTTACATTAATAAAAGTAATTATGGAGGGAATTGCCTTTTATAAGTCACTTCTCTCAGTAAATATGGAGAATTATTTTTTTTTGACAGCTGGTCCATAATTCTAGTACTGAGTGAATTTCTGCCTGGCAATTTATCACTGATGATAAAGGAAGCTATCCAATGGTAAATTCAACAAAATTAATTTAATGTTGTCACTATTATCAACTGGAAATGAATCACTTGACCTTTATTAATAAGTTGGTTTCTAGAAATTATATTAGAGTTTACACTTAAGTTTACTAGAAATCAAAGTTTCTTTGTAAAGAATCAAAAGCAATTGAAATGGAATTTATTAAAACTCAAATGAGCTGCAAAGACCACACATTCCCAGGGAGAAATGTCCAGGGTAGAAGTTCCAAAATTAATCAACAAAATATTCAATGTCACCAGGGTACTAAGAAGAGGTTTAAACAGTTTAATACAGTGTCTACATTGAAGGAGGAAAAATATTTTTTTTATCTTGTTGCTGTGTGTTAGTGACATCATAAGCATAGCAGGAAGATTGTGTTTGCTATTTTTAGTAATTCTCCTTATTCCAACCAGGGCAACCTGATGCAGGTGTACATGAATGTGTTTTTTTAACAAATTCCTTCTAGATTTTTGTAACTTGCCTTTAGGTCAAACACCTTTCCTATTAGTATTCAAGGAAATTTCATCATGGGTTAAATTTTTCTCTTCAACTTATGGCTGGTAATCTACCAAAGCAGATAGCCTACTTGTTAAAGAATCCATCCAGTGATTTTATAATGGGTGGGGGATCAACTTGGCCAGATTATCACCTATATGATGAAGACAAAAATTTATCCCATGAGTCCACAGCAGGGATTCTCCTCTTGTGATGCTAATGCGCCATGTTGAATTGCTGTAGGCATCCATTTTGTGATACAGCTAACACTTGTCTCTGCTATAATAACGTATCTCTAATATACAGATTAATCTGATTTGAGCTTATCGCCAATTTACATTCTGAAATTAAAATAGGCTTAGTGGTACAACTCTAAAACAAAATAGGTAGGAAAACTGTAATTACCAAAAATGCTTTAAAAGACTCAGGGGGAAAAATTCAGTATCGCCTCATTTGGGGCGCAATTATCGGCCGGGCGCAAAGATTAGCGCCTGGCGCTAATTATCGCCTCCGACTGCAAACTTGACTTTTATCGCCCCTGGAGGTGATTGGAGCGCTAAATCAGGCGCTACACATCTGTCTTAAGGCGCAAAGGCCGAGAAGCGAGGTGCTAACTCAGAGCGCTGGCGAAGCTCATGTGATGTCAGTCAGCAATGGAACACAGACACAATGGCCCCGGCCAGTTCTTAAAGGGGAGGTTGATCTTGCTTTCCATCCACATCCTGCTCATTGCACCCATGAATCTTGGCCTGGAGAGACCTGTACATCAAATCTGCTGGAAAGAACAATGGAGAGGACCAGGGAAAGAGCTCAAAGTGCAGCCCCCACAGTCTCTTCTAAATCGATACCAAGGAAGGGCAAATCAAAATGAACCTGCAAAGTGCTGCTCAGTACCCAAAACTCCTTCACACAGCGTTGAATCTCTCCAGAAGTCTCTCTCTCTCTCTCTCAGAATGCGTGGTGCAAAAATGTCGCCAACAAAAAAAGGCAGGAAGCTCTCGCCTTTAAATAGCGCTCCCCCAGTCCCTTCCTGACTGCAAAACGCTCCCCTCAACCTGTCGTTGCTAGCGGCAGGCGGTAAGGCAGGGGGCACCACTCAATATCCGCTCCGGGGCGCTACCGGGGCGTTGCGCACTCGACTGATGTCACGATCTGCCGGCGCAGGAGATCGTGGCCGTACTGTTTAGTGCCGTCGCAAAATGTCTAGTTAATTTCGTGAGCGGAGCAAACATCGCCGTGCCCAGGCGCTAGTTGCTTTGCGTCCCATTAGCGCCCTCTTAAGGCGCTAACGGGAGGCGCAACCAACTGAATTTTTCCCCCTCATTTCCTTTACTGAGTTTGGTTTGGTCCACAATAGTAGAACCAGAGGACACGGCCTTTGCTAGAAGAGGGTTAAATTTAAAACTAATCCGTGGAGAGATTATTTATGAGTAAACAGACTCCCTCGGGTATCAGTGGAAGCAGAAAGTGTTGATTCATTCAAATGCAAATTAGATAGGTATTTTTCTGAAAATAATATTTTGGGATACAGTATATGAATAATTTGAGACATGACATGTGGTAAGCGTTGCATGCTTGAGAGGAACAGGTGACTTTAGACCTATGGTTCCCAAAAGCTTTCCCCACTAGGAGTTTTCCTCACCTCATGTCTAGGTCTGTTGTAAACTAATTGATAGAGATTGATCGCCATGATTAGTAAACAACTCCATTTTTGTTGTATCATGTGACTACCTGGATTGTTTTTTTTATTTGTTTATAGGATGTGGCGTCGCTGGCAAGGCCAGCCTTTATTGCCCATCCCTAATTGTCCTTGAGAAGGTGGTGGTGAGCCGCCTTCTTGAACCGCTTCAGTCTGTGTGGTGAAGGTACTCCCATAGCGCTGTTAGGGAGGGAGATCCAGGATTTTGACCCAGTAACTATGAACGAACGGCAATATATTTCCAAGTCAGGATGGTGTGTGACTTGGAGGGGAACTTGGAGGTGATGATGTTCTCATGCGCCTGCTGCCCTTGTCCTTCTAGGTGGTAGAGGTCGCAGGTTTGGGAGGTGTAAAAGGTGAATTAGTTGGACCGTAGTCTTTTTTTGTCTAGCAATTCCTATAATTACAACCGCTTACCAAGTGAAAAATTCACATACAGTATTTTGTTAATGGTGATGGGCGGCTGAAGTGCTCATGTTTTTCTGACAGAATATATTCTTTCACGCTGGAGGGGTCCTATCTCTCTTTCCTGCAGAAATGTTGACAAGTCTGCAGCAGTATATGTTTATACAGACAACATCCTGCCTGCCTCCCCACCTCCACTGCGAAACTCTCCACACTCTACAGCTGATCCATATGTATAGCATCAAGGGAGGAAATGTTTGAAACTATTAAATATTTCATGATTTGGGTTGTGATTCAACTCCATATTTATAAGCTGTGTCCAGTTCAATATAAATAGCTAACCTCCTGCTGTTTTTAGTTAAAATTTATACACTGTTAATGATGTAAAAAATATTTATATCAACAATGACGTGAAATTTGTTCTGAGAGTAATTCTCTGAGAGAGAAAACTAAAGTAATGTTCCAGGTATTGTGCGGTAGTGAAACACCTGATTTCATTCATAATTTCATAATTCTCTGTTGCTCTCCCTCAGAAATTATTCTAATTGTCTGTTGTGGAGTGACTTAACATTTGTTCTAAGAGTGGAAAGAGCTGCATAACTCATGAGCAACAATGTCACAAACAATTTCCTATGTTGGTGAAATGAGTTTATTCACTGCATAATTAAGCTATATAAAGCATTAAAGTCCTAGCATCAATCCCTAATCTGTGCTGAGTTTAGCTCACGTCAGCCAGGTTGGCAGTAGGGATGCTATACCTGCTTTAGAGCTTTAAAAAAATGGATTAATGTTTCTGCTTGCTATCAATGACAGTAACAACTTGCATTTAACTTAGTAAAACGTCCTAAGGCACTTCACAGGAGCGTCATCAGCCAAAAATTGACACCAAGCCACATAAGGAGATATTAGGACTGGTGACCAAAAGCTTGGTCAAAGAGGTAGGTTTTAAGGAGCGTCTAAAGGAGGAGTGAGCGATAGAGAGTCGGAGAGGTTTAGGGAGCGAATTCCAGAGCTTGGGGCCTAGACAGCTGAAGGCATATTGGAAATGTTTAGCTGTGATGCCCCTCTAGTTGAACAAACTGCTGGAACTCAACTATGAAAGCTTGAACAAGAAGCACTGGAAAATGATTCAGAAGCAAAATACTCTGGATGCTGGAAGTCTGAAAAAGAAACAGAAAATGCTGGAAATACTCATCAGATCAGGCAGCATCTGTGGAGAGAGAAACAGAGTTAACCGGCCAGAAATTCGGCTCTCCGGCTTGCTGCGGGTGCAAGCATCGCGCGCGTACTTACCTACCGCGCCTGTCGTTGTGCTTCGGGCCCACGAGGACTTCGGCTCCTGGGCCTCCTGCAGCTGCCGGCGCGCAGTGCTCGCGTATCCCAGGTGCGCAGTTAGTTCGAAGCATCCCCTGGGATCACATGGGCCATGGAGAGCCAATCGGAGCAGGGCGTTTTCATTCATAGATTTGACAGGAAGACCTGTCAAATCTATGAATAGAGATCGGCCCCAAACCATACTTAAACTTCACATAAATTTTTAAAAAAACATCACATTTTTAAAATAACTATAAGTTACATAAATTAACTACTTTAAACAAAAATTTAAATTTTTGAAAAAATTAATTATACTTTTTAACGGTGCTAAAAATAAACTTACCTTTCTTTAAAGTATGTAAAAAAGATAAACCTGTTGAAAAAATGTTTAAATTGTAATTAATTAACCACTTACCTTGTTAAAAACAGGCCTTGCACCTCCTTTTTAAAAGTGCAGCTTCTCCACACTTACCCTCACGGAGAAACCTGAAAAAAAAACGAAGTTCGCTGCGTGCGCGCTGCCTCTACCGCGCACGCGTTCGACTTCTGAACCCCTTCCTTCAGGGGAACGGAAGTTCCGGTTTCCCGCGCATGCGCAGTGCATGAAGGAAACCGACACTTCAGGTGGCCTTACGGGTGAGTACACAGCGCGTACTCACCCGACAAGAGCCGAATTGCTGGCCCATGGTTTCAGGTCGATGACCTTTCGTCAGAAACGTCAACTCTGATTTTCTCTCTCCACAGATGCTGCCTGACCTGCTGAGTATTTCCAGCATTTTCTGTTTCTATACTGGAAAATGATGGTTGCATACCTGCCCCCCTTCTCAGCAAGGATAATCAAACACTTCTGGGAGAATATACTCCTGCTGTTTATCTATTTGATGTTTTCAACAGTGGGCCAGCCTCTGAGAAAGAAGCAACACTACTCCTCTAAATCTGCCAGGAACTGCAATTAGGAACCAATTAATTACCTGAGTTATCACTGGGAAGGCAAAACCAGCTGTAGGATTTGGCATTACTGAGTGAGGAAAGCCAAATGTATCGGGACTGCAAACTCTACTGCAAAAGAATCATTTTATGAACTGTTACCCCCACCCCAAAGAAGTGGCTGGTACACAGGAGGAGATGGCTGAAAGAGAGCATCACCAACCAGCTACCACTGTCCCAATGCAATACAAGGCCCAATGAGGTCTAGGGAAACCATGCAACCAACCAACTCGGAATCATTCTACCAGGGAATCATTTAAAAGGAGTTCTTGGTAAGGTCTCACACATCAGAAATAAGCATCAAGGCATGGCACTGTGCCAAATGGACTTAGGAAACCTTTGACCAGTCTGACTGGTTGCACTTCCCTTTTGGAGGGGCAGGGAACCATTCTCGTATTACGCTGCTTAGGCTGTGTGGGTGTCCCTGTTACACCGCTATAGACATGGTCAACAGCCCCCAATATATTAACCCTATCCCTGAGATTTATGGTAGGATCATAGGGAGGCTAAAGTGATGGGTGGAATTTCTGCTCTGCCACACTTTCGGCTATAATCCGGCCCCTGAATTAATAGAGCACACAATTCGAGCACATTAGGACTCACACTTGCTTTTCACTCTTCAGCGGTGTTGCTTGGGTCAGGAAACATATGATACATGAGCGCTTTATTGCACTCCTGATATTGCTGCTCCTTATTAGGCAATTACTGGAATGGTTTGTGCAGATAGCAATTTCCAGGCTAAAGTTATGTTTTAGTGGTGGAATTGTGTTCTTATTTGGGAGTATTTCTCTTTGAGTAGGGTGAAGTTTTATGAAGCAAGAACCTAGCTTAGTGACTCTTATCACCAGAGAGCTAGAGTGGACCTGATGCCACTACAATATATGTGGTGGGTCTTTACTAAAGATTGAAGGATGGTATGTGTGCCTATTGTTCATTAGGATGCAGCAAAGCATTTGGTTAATTTAATTTCATCCTGTCAGTGGTTATATAATTTTGTTACATTAGGCATATTGACAGTTTATTTTATTGGGTTTTATTCTGTAGGTTGTTATATAATTTCATTTTGGTGAACAATACAATATTCTTTGTCAACTCTGTGATGTGAGTATAGTTTGTGGAATCTCAACACTACAGAAAAATTCAGCAGTTGCAGTTACCAGGAATGAGCTGCTCTGGTCACAGCCGGTATTCGCTGATGCTGAAAGCACGTTCTCAGCTATTTGATTTTCTTATTTTCAGTTGAAGCTGGCTCATGGGAAAGTAGTTCTGATTCAATTATTATCTTATACGTGAAAAAATGTACATAATTTTAAAAACTACTTTCTGAGAGTCTAAATAATGCTTTTATGTAATCCACAACTCTTCATCTGACCTCAGTCAAGTCAAAAACATTGACCTAGAAATTCAATCACGCTGCAGCAGATGACATCTCCCAGTTTGCTGTTCACCATTGTATCAAGGAGGCCACCAAGATCCTATACCCCAGGAGGACCACTTTCCCATTGGACAGAGCAAAGCAAGTAAGAGAGAGCACGAGGCTTCACCTGCATTTCAGTCTGCCCCAGGCTTCAAGGTGCCATAGACAGCACCCACATTGCCTTGCATGCTCCCCATCACCATCCTGGCATTTTTCTCAATGCCCAGCTTGTTTGCGATCACAGGCAGCGCATAATGCAGGTCTGTGTCTCCTGACAGCAGTCATAAATCATTCATCCTGCACAAATCCTCTGTGGTGCTTTTATTTCAGCCAGGCCATCAGGTTGCAGGCTGGGTACTGGGCGACAAGGAAGGGGTATCCCCTTCAGACACGGCTCATAACTCCTGTCAGGAAACCGGGCACAGGCACAGAGCTGGCGTACAATGAGAGGCATGCTGCCACCAGAAATATTATCAAGCAGATTGACAATGTGCTCATGCAATGCTTCTACTGCTTGGACTGTTCAGGGAGAGCTCTGCAGTACAGTCCTGACCATGTCTCCAGATTTGTGGTCATGTGCTGCATGCTGTACAACTTTGCCAATAATGAGGGACCAGCACTTACCACCACCTGGGCAGCAAGAATGTGGAGGAAGAGGAGGAGCTGGAGGAGAAGGAAAAGCAGCACGAAGAGGAAGGGCAGGATCAGCATTGACTATCAGTGCCCCTAGCTACCAGGGGGGAAAAATTCGGTTGATTTGCGCCTCCTGTTAGCACCCTAAGAGGGCGTTAACGGGCACAAAGCAACTAGAGCCTGGGTGCGGCGCTGCTAACGCCTCCCGCGAAATTCAGCGGGAGGTTAGCGGTGGCAGTAACCGTTAGCGCTCCGCGGCACTGCGCCGCCGGCGATCTTTGGTAGTGCCCCCTGACTTACCTTCGGACGCTATGTCTGACAGGGTCAGGGGGGCCTACCTGCGGCTGGGGCGGCGCAAATTAAAGGGAAGGTGCCGGGCGGCCATTTTTGTTGCTGGCTGCCTGCCAGCATCTGCCCACTTTGCCGTCCCCGGCCTTCTGTGCAGCCCCCCCCCCCCCCCCCCCCCCCACAACCCCTCGCAGAGTGCTGGCTGCGCTCAGTGAGCCCGGCACTTCTCTTGAGTGCCGGGCTCTTTTGCCGGCACTCCAATCCCTGGTGGCCCAGCTGGGCCCGGGTCGTGCTGCGCTAGGCCCCTCCCCTTTAATAAGGGGAGGAAGGCCTGCAGTACCGCGGTGCGATGTGCTGCAGAGCGTGGCGCTGTGGCATGTAGCGCCGCGATATTCACTTGCAGCGCCCCAAGAGGGAGGTGGGGCACTTCCAGTAGCAGCCCGCCTCCCTCTTAGGGCGCTACCGGTGAATTTCGGGTGTGGGTGCGCTAACTTTTTCAGGGCACTAAAAGTAGCGCCCCGGCGAAGTTAATGCCCCAAAGGGGGCGTGACCCAATTTCCCCCCCCCCGATCTCTTAGAGTAGCTCATCCTAGTGTGATTCACATGAGCCATCCATCCCATCTCCAATACACACTCCCTCAATCCTTATCACCACCGTCCTTACTACCACCATCCGAATTGTTCCTTCAGTCCAGCTTTATGGGTGTTGCCTACACCAACACATATCCAGAAAAAAAATCTTCTCCAACAACTGTATTCCTTGTACGTATAATAGTTAACAGGAATAATTAAGAATCACCCTTATGCTACCCGTTAGTGTCGGTCTTGTGTTCTCGATTACCTATCCCAGTGGCTGCGTGGATACGAAATTGACTAAGGGACAGAAAGCAGAGAGTAGTGGTGAATGGTTGTTTTCCAGACTAGAGCGAAGTGTGCAGTGGTGCCCCCCCAGGGGTTGGTGTAAGGACCACTGCTCTTTGTGACATATATATTAAATACCTGGACTTGTAATCATTTCAAAATTTGTAGATGACATGAAACTCAGAAGTGTAGTAAACAGTAACAGACATCAGGAGGACATAGACAGACTTGTGAAATGGGAAGACACATGGCAGGTGACATTTATCGCAGAGAAGAGTGAAGTGATTAATTTTGGTAGAAAGAATGAGAGGCAATATAAACTAAACGATACAATCTTAAAGGGAGTGCAGGAACAGAGATACCTGGGGGTGTACATACACAAGTCTTTGAAGACGGCAGGACAAGTTGAGAAGGCTGTTAAAAAGGTATACGGGATCCTAGGCTTTATTAATAGAGGCGTAGGCCGAGAAATTGGGTGAGGCCCGAATACAGGTGCGGCATCACGCAGCGCTATTTGCCTGCGCCAATTCAAAGTGGTGCAGGCAGCACGCAAAATTCGTGCTGCCTGCTGATTACAATGATTGCAGTGCTGATCTCAGTGCTAAACTTGCTGCTGGTTGGCTTAGTGCTGAACAGGGGGCCGATATCAGATGCAGTCTACTGGCTAATAACATTTGGCTGAGGTTCTCTGCACTAATTACAGGGGAGGTGCTTTGTTGCAGAAGCACCGCATTGTCAGTCTGAACAAAGCCATGGCCCAACATCCAAAGGAAAGGGCAAGAAGATTTTTCGATGCAGCGCTGGAGGCCTTGGTTCTGGGGGTCCAAAGACGCCATGAGATCCTCTACCCGCTGGGGGGCAGGAGGCCTTCAAGGCTGAACTCCAGAAGGCTCTGTGAGGAGATTGCTCAAACCATTACTGCGACGAGTGTTGTCCCCAGGACCTGGATCCAGTACCACAAGAAATGTAATGACTTCGCACGAGTGGTCAAGGTGAGTGAATGAATCATCAAATGCCATATACCACCATCTGCACCACAAGCCTCACACACTGCTCAATGCACCACACACGCAACACTCACCTACCAACAATCTCTAGCTATCGGCACTCATACCTCACAATCATAGTTTCACTTCACCATCATACACTTCCCACTGTTGCAAGACTCACACCCACATCTCACACCTTGCACACACTGCCAGCTATTCAACCATGGCAGGCACATCACCCAAACACATTGCACCACACTCACTGTCACACTTCCCTTTCTCTTGCAGGCCAAGGTGGCGCACAACCGTCAGGAGCAACAGCAGATGGGTGGAGGGCAAGCCAGAATTGAGAACCTCACAGACGTGGAGGAAGCAGTGCTCAAAATAATTGGAGGGGTAGTGATAGAGTCCATGGTGAGCGGGGAAGTGTAAAGCATTGCTGATGATGACGGTATGCTCATCACTTCCCCGTTATCCCACAATCTCTTCTCACTTAAAAACTGCTGATGGTGTATGCATGGATATCTTGCTTTCCCCCCTCCCCTCACTGCAACCAGACCCTTTTGCATTTCTCCCTTCAGATACCCAAGAGCTGCCAGCAGCCCAGCCTGTCCCTGAAGTTCTGGAGGAGGAAAGTGATGGAGGAGGAGAAGAAGACACAGCGACACTGCATCTGACACACAGACACCAGCTCAGAAAATGGCACTGCGTGTACTTTAGAGGGTAGTATAGAGGGGGGATCTTCACGTGGTGAGTCATCGGGCATGAGTGGGCTGCACCCAGGCCAGGGGGAAAGGGTAGCTTGGGTGCCAGTTCCCCGGAGGGTGAGTTCGCGCACAAGTTCTGCTGCACAGTACTCAGAAGATGACCTCAATGGGGTGGTCTTCAGAAGAAGGGTGATGGGCATGCAAACAGAAGTGCAATGGCAAACCTGCCAGAGAGCCTCTTGTCACTGTCAAGGACACTGAAGGAGTTCAGCTCCAACATTGCATGGGCTTTTGTGTGGAGCTTGGAGCCCATGATTTCCAGGATGGAAATGATGGGCAACTCCTTTAGAGAACTTGTGGACCCAACGATGATACTGGGTGTGATGGGCGATCTCGCAGCTTCTATTGCAGCATAGGCGGAAGCGACCCAACGTCTCACTGCTGCAGTGGAAGCGCAGACTGCTGCCATTGTGGCTGGGTTTACAAGTGTGGAAAGGGGCTTTCAAGGTGTCACAGCAGTCCAGCAATCCATGCTCCAACAGATGGCTAGGAATGCTGAGGCCAGGGGGAGTGGCAGTGTCTGTGTGGAGCAAGAACGTGCTGTCCTCTCTCAGGATGACAGCATTTGCATTCCCACCACTGAGACTCTGCCAGTGCCCTTGCTGCTGCTTGTCATCTAGCTAGCCCAGACTGCTGCCCCACCATGCTGAGGTGGTGCAGTCTACAGCTGGGCCTTCTAGGGCCAGAGCTGCTCGAGGCCATCCTGCAAGGCCATCTGTAGTCTCCCCTACTGAAAGACAGCAGCCTTCCACCAGCCATGCTACAGCCGCTGGGGGAGCACTTCATAGGAGCCCTGGAATAGGGAAAGGCACATGAAAGACAGACACTAAAGCAATACCCCAGGGTGATTAGTTGATGTTGTTCTTTTGATTTGAACTTGATAAATTTATCAAATGTGTTTGGAATGTAAGTTTTGTGGTGGCTCTCATTTCAGCTTTGTGCCCAGGAGGACGCTGTGATGTTCCATGACAGAGGGATGGTAAGATGGGGAAGTGGTGAGCAACGGGGTTCCAGGGTTTCATTCACTGGAACCGAGTCTGATGAGGCACTCATGTTCAGCCCCTCTAGAACAGGGACCTGCTGCCTGCCTCCTCCCTTCCTCCTCCTCCTCCTGAGGTGGTCCTGGAACCTATGATGACAAGGGCTGTGCGTTCATGATGGCCAAGTTGTGGAGCATACAGCAGACCACCACAAAATGGGACACCCGCTCTAGTGTGTACTGGAGGGCTCATCCTGAGCGGTCAAGGCAGCAGGACCATTACTTGAGCACCCGATGGTCTGCTCGATGATGTTCCTAGTGGCGGCATGGCTCTCATTATATGAGTGCTGGCTGCGAGTGGTGGGGTTGCAGAGGGGAGTCATTGGCCAGGTGCAGAGCGGACAGCCCTTGTCTCTGAGCAGCCACCCTCGGGTTCGACGTGGTGGCTGGAAGATTGCTGGCACAGCGGACTGGTGCAGGATGAAGGCATCATGACTGCTGCCAGGATACTGGGCATTCGCTATCATGATGCGCTGGGCGTGGTTGCACAACAATGGCACATTAAGTGAGTGGTAGCCTTTGCGGTTATGAAACATCTCAGGAATGGTATGCGGTGCCCGCAAAGCCATGTGTGTGTAGTTGATGGCACCCTGCACCATGGGGAAGCCCGCTCTCCTGGCAAAGACACATCCGCACTCTCTGTTCAGAGAGAAGAAAATTAAGTCCCTTCTCCTGGAGTTGAGAGACTTTGTGACCTCCCGAATGCAGCGATGGACGGTGAACTGGGAGACGTTAGCTATGCCTCCTGCTCCAGACTGGAAGGATGTGGTGGCGAAAAAATTGAGGGCTACGGTGACCTTGAGGGTCACTGGGAAAACTGTCGTTGCCCTGCTCTGAGGCAGCAGGTCTGGGTGCAGGAGGTGGCAGAGTTCTGTGACCACCTGCTTGGTGAGGCGAAGCCTCCTACTACACTGCTCCTGGCTTAACTGCAGGTAGGAGAAGTGCTCTCGGAAGACCCTAGGTGGGTAAGGCCTCCTGCTGAGAGCCCTCCTGCCCCTCTTCCTCCTCCTCCCTCTGCGAGCATTTTGTCCTCTTCTTCGCTGCCTCCGTTCCATCTCCCTGTCATACTCGAGCACGAGGGGGACTGCAAGTAGAGCCCCCATGACTGGGAGCAAGTGGTGTGAGCAGAACCCTTTAAATGAGAAGCAAGGCGTTCTCCACTTGCAGTAACACTCCCTGTCACCTCAGCAACTTTAAATAACTTTAGAAAGCTCCAACCAGTTGCACAAATGTATACAGAGCCAGTAGAAATCAAGCAGCACGTCGGCAGCAAGTTGTTGATGATCCCTTTAAATAGCACTGCTGGGGGGTCCTTCCTGCTGCTGAACGCATTGTCAGCTGGTCATGATTAGGAGAGGGCGCTAAGAAATAGGCCATACGACCCCTCGAGCCTGCTCTGCCATTCAATAAGATCATGGCTGATCCTCGACCTCAACTCCACTTTCCTGCCCGAAAAAAAAGGAGATGGGGTAGCAGTTTTAATTGAGGAAAATATACAATGCCTGAAAGAGAGAATGTCCTTGAGGGATCAAAGAGAGAATCTATTTGGTTGGAGTTGAGCAATAGTAAAGGAGCTGTTACACTACTTGGTGTATTTTATAGGCCACCAAATAGTGGGAAGGAGATAAAGGAGCAGATTTGCAAAGAAGAGAGGTGCAAGAACTATAGATAGCAATAATGGGAGACTTTAACTACCCTAATATTGAATGGGGCAGTTATTGTGTTAAGGGCAGAGAAGGGGAGAAATTTCTGAAGTGTGTTGAGGAGAATTTTCTTGATCAGTATGCTTCCTGCCCAACGAGGAAGGAGGTATTGCTGGATCTAGTCCTGGGGAATGAAGTGTGTCTACTGCAGAATGTCACAGTTGGAGAGCATCTCTGGAAGAGTGATCATAGTATCGTAAGGTTTAGATTAGTTATGGAGAAGGATAATGAGCAATCTAGAATAAAAATACTTAACTGGAGGAGGGCTAATTTCAGCAAATTAAGGAGGGATCTGGCCCGGGTAAATTAGAGTCAAAGACTGGCAGGCAAAAATGAAATTGAGCAATGGACGGCCTTTAAAGAGGAAATGGTTCGGGTACAGTCTAGGTACATTACTATCAGGGGGCAAGGGAGGGCAACCAAAGCCAGAGCTGTCTGGATGACAAAAGAGTTGGCGAGTAGGATGAAGCAGAAAAAGGGGGCATATGACAGATGTCAGCTTGATAATACAAGGGAGAATCAGGCTGAATTATTTTTTATTCATTTATGGGATGTGGGCGTCGCTGGCAAGGCCAGCATTTATTGCCCATCCCTAATTGCCCTTGAGAAGGTGGTGGTGAGCTGCCTTCTTGAACCGCTACAATCCGTGTGGTGAAGGTACTCCCAATATAAAAAGTACAGAGGAGAAGTGAAAAAGGAAATAAGAGGGGCAAAGAGACAGTATGAGAATATACTGGCGACTAGCATAAAAGGGAATCCAACCATCTTCTATAGGCATATTAACAGTAAAAGGGCTGTCAGAGGAGTGGTGGTGCCAATTTGGGATCAAAATGGAGAACTATTGGTGGAGGCAGAAGGCATGGCTGAGGTACTAAATGAATACTTTGCATCTGTGTTTACCAAGGAAGAGGACTTTGCCAAAGCTATGGTAAATGAGGAGGTTGCTGGGATACTGGATGAGTTAAAAATAGATAAAGAGGAGATACTAGACAGGCTGCCAGTAATTAAAGTGGATAAGTCACCCGGTCCAGATGGGATGCATTCTAGGTTGCTGACGGAAGTAAGGGTAGAAATTGCGAAGGTGCTGGTCACAATCTTCCAATCCTCCTTAGATGCAGGAGTGGTGCCAAAGCACTGGAGGATTGTAAATAGAATCATAGAATCATAGAAATTTACAGCACAGAAGGAGGCCATTCTGCCCATTGTGTCTGCACCGGTCAAAAAAGAACTATCCAGCCTAATCCCACTTTCCAACTCTTGGCCCATAGTCTTGCAGGTTATGGTACTTAATGTGCATATCCAAGTACTTTTTAAATGTGATGAGGGTTTCTGCCTCTACCATCCTTTCAGGCAGTGGGTTCCAGAACCACACCACCCTCTGAGTGAAAAAGTTCTCCTCAACTCCCCTTTAATCCTTCTACCAATTACTTTAAATCTATGCCCCCTGGTTATTGACCTCTCTGCTCAGGGAAATAGGTGCTTCCTATCCACTTTATCTAGGCCCCTCATACTTTTATACACCTCAATTAAGTCTCCCCTCAGCCTTCTCTGTTCCAAAGAAAATAACCCAAACCTATTCAATCTTTCCTCATAGCTAAAATTCTCTAGTCCTGGCAATGTCCTTGTAAATCTCCTTTGTACCCTCTCTAGTGCAATCACATCTTTCCTGTAATGTGGTGACCAGAACTGTTACACCATTGTTCAATAAAGGGGAGAAGGATAAACTGGCAATTACAGTCCAGTCAGTTTAATGTCGGTAGTGGGAAAGCTTTTAGGAACAATAATCTGGGAGAAAATTAATATCCACTTGGACAAGCATGGACTAATAAAGGAGAGCCAGCATGGATGTGTTAAGGGCAAATCATGTTTGACTAACTTGATTGAGTTTTTTGATGAGGTAACAGAGAGGGTGGATGAGGGCAGTGCAGTTGATGTTGTATATATGGACTTTCAAAAGGCATTTGATAAAGTACCACATAATAGGTTTGTAGCAAGATTGAAGCCCATGGGATAAAAGGGGCAGTAGCAGCATGGATACAAAATTGGTAAGGGATTGAAAACAGAGTTGTGAATGGCTGTTTTTCAGACCCTAGGGAGGTATACAGTGGTAACAACAGAAAACGCTGGAAAAACTCAGCAGGTGAGGCAGCATCCGTGGAGAGAGAAACAGAGTTAACGTTTCAGGTCGATGACCTTTCGTCAGAACTTATACAGAAGGTATACAGTGGTGTTCCCCAAGGTTCAGTACTTGGGCCACTGCTGTTTTTGATGTACATTAATGACTTGGACTTGGGGGTACAGGGCACAATTTCAAAATTTGCAGATGACACAAAACTTGGAAGTGTAGTAAACAGTGAGGAAGATATTAATAGACTTCAAGAGGACATAGACAGGCTGGTGGAATGGGCAGACACATGACAGATGAAATTCAATGCAGAGAAGTATGAGATGATACATTTTGTTAGGAAGAATGAGGAGAGACCATGCACACCAAATGGTACAATTTTAAAGGACGTGCAAGAACAGAGAGACCTGGGGGTGCTTGTGCACAAATCTTTGAAGGTGGCAGGACAGGTTAACAAAGCAGTTAATAAAACATATGTATCCTGGGCTTTATAAATAGAGCCATAGAGTATAAAAGTCAGGAAGTTATGTTAAACCTATATAAAAAACTAGTTCGGCCCCAGCTGGAGTATTGTGTCCAATTCTGGGCATCGCACTGTAGGAAGGATATGAAGGCTTTGGACAGGGTACAGAAAAGACATACTGGAATGGTTACAGGGATGAGGGATTACAGTTATGTGGATAGACTGGAGAAGCAGGGATTGTTCTCCTTAGAGCAGAGAAGGACTCATTTCAGGAAAACCTTTTTCACACAAAGAATATATAAAGAATAGTGGCGTCAAAAACTCTGGAATTATTAAATAAACTACTGGATGCTACAATGGGGTACGTTAGGATCTCGCTGGATGAATCAATTAAGATGGTCCCATTGGCCTTCCTCATCTGTAATTATATTGTGTTCTTGTGCAAATATACAAACAGGCAAGCACCAGCTGCTGAACCTTTCTATAAGGGCCTATTAAAAAAACACATAAAAATCATTTCTTATAAAGCATTTATTTGAAATTACTCAAAAAACATGTAGTTTTTCTTTTTATCTCGTTACTTAGTCACAAAAGCATAACCAAGTAGAGAAACTTAACTATAGCTCATAATCAAATGTGCATTGATTGCGAATACCGATCACAATGAGCCTTTATGCTTAGAACATGAAAGTTTAATTACTAAAAGGAAAACATGGATGGATGCGATCTGCATCAGGGTATTGAATGAAGAGTTGAAATGATTTGAACTTCAAAGCCAGTTACAGTCCACCTATGTTTAAATTGGGCAATTGTTTAAATAGGTGAATAGCACTAACCAATTCTCAATACCATTGTTGTCAATTACAAAGTTGCCGCTTACAGTGTGTTAAGTGAGCCGGCGATTTCGGGAAGAAACAGGTGTTCAATGAACAGTACGCACCTCGTTAAGGTGCAATTATCTTGTACACTTAATCCCATCTAAGTGGTGTCGGGTTACAGTTAACAATCCATTGTCGACCTATAATCGCAATTGATGTAGATCATTTTACATTCATTTTTATCAAAGACATGTATAAGGAAGAAGGGGATTTATTGAAGCAATTAAGCTTGCCTGCTACCTTGGCTGAGATCAAATTCATATAAACCATCCAAGAAGAAAAAAGTAAGAAGTTAAATATTTCCCACACTCATACTCGAGATTACTAATGGCAAGGCAATATTACAATATTGGCCTAGAAATTCCGTTCCCTACGGGTGTGTACGCGCTGTGTACTCACCCGTAGAGCCAACGGAAGTGCCGGTTTCACGCATGCACTGCGCATGCGCTGGAAACCGGAACTTCCGTTCTCTGCAGAAAGGGCTTCACAGGTCAAACGCCTGCGCCGGATAGGCAACGCGTACGGCAGAAACTTCCGTTTTTTTCACAGCTGCTTCAGTCCAGGTAAGTCGGGAACAGCTGCGCCTAGAAAAGCAGGCGCAAGGCCTGTTTTTACCAGGCTAATAGTTTAAGAAAGTAAAAAAAAAAAAAATTTCCACTGATTTATCATTTTAAAATACTTTAAAGAAAGGTAAGTTTATTTTTAGCCCCGTTAAAAACTTTAATTATTTTTTTCAAAAATTTAAATTTTTGTTTAAAATTGTTAATTTATGTAATTTATAGTCATTTTAAAAATGTGATGTTTTTAAAAAAATTATTTGAAGTTTTACTTATGTTTTGGGGCTGATCTCTATTCATAGATTTGACAGGTCTTCCTGTCAAATCTATGAATGGAGATTCCCTGCTCTGATTGGCTTCCCATGGCCCACGTGATCCCAGGGACGCTATGATCCGCCTGCGCCCCTGGGATACGCGTGCCCTGCACACCAGCAGTTTGAAGAGGCACAGCAACGGAATTCTGCGCCTCCCGGGAGCCCTCCGGTCCAGGCGCAGATTTTTCCAAATCGCAGCCCTCCACCTGCGGGAGGGCTGCGAACGGAATTTCTGGGCCAATGTGCCAGACAGGGAATGGAGCACTAACTACCAATGGGAAAAAGCGCTGAATTCAGTACTGAGTCCTAAGCATGCCGGTTAACCTGGCATGCAAGTAGGCTGACAGTGGCGATGTCTGCAGCGCTTAATGGGACACACACATCATTCAGTTAAGTTTGAATTAAAGGGCGCGATCTTGCCAGCCCTGGGGAGGCGGGTTTGGAGGTGGGACTGCCGGGAAAATGGCAGAATCTGGGGACGGGTGCCCATCCCGCCCCCAACCCGCCTCCATGCCATCTTCCCAGGAGGTGGGTAGCCGACCCGCGCCGGGTCCCGTCTTCTCGAGGCGGGAAGGGGATTACAGCCATTTAATGGCCTGTTAACAGGTAGTTAACAGGCAGTTAAGAGGATTATCCCTATTTTTCCAACAGAGGCGCGAGCTTCCCGACATCGGGAAACCCCGCCAGGGTCACCAAGGCGAGCAGTGGGTCTGCGGGGGTAAAAGTGCACTGTGAAGGTAAGTGATGGGTGCAACTGTGGAGAGGTAAGTATGTGAGGTGAGTGGAAAGTGATAGAAAATGTTTACTTACCTTTGTTTCTTCCTGCAGGCTTCAACAGTTGGGGATGCGGAGAGTCTCGCATCTCACCAGCAGAGATGACAGATGGCTGCTGCATTCTCCGATGGTCAGGTGGGCAGAACAGTGGCAAATGGAATTCAATCCGGAGAAGTGTGAGGTAATGCATTTGGGGAGGGCTAATAAGGAAAGGGAATACACATTAAATGGTAGGACACTGAGTAGTGTAGAGGAACAAAGGGACCTTGGAGTGCATGTCCACAGATCCCTGAAGGTAGCAGGCCAGGTAGATAAGGTGGTTAAGAAGGCATACGGAATGCTTGCCTTTATTAGCCGTGGCATAGAATACAAGAGCAGGGGGGGTTATGCTTCAACTATACAAAACACTAGTTAGGCCTCAGCTAGAGTACTGCGTACAGTTCTGGTCACCACATTACAGGAAAGATGTGACTGCACTAGAGAGGGTACAGAGGAGATTTACAAGGATGTTGCCGGGAGTAGAGAATCTTAGCTATGAGGAAAGACTGGATAGGCTGGGTCTGTTTTCCTTGGAACAGAGGAGGCTGAGGGGAGACCTTTTTGAGGTGTATAAAATTATGAGGGGCATAGATAAAGTGGATAGAAAGGACCTATTTCCCTTAGCAGAGGGGTCAAAAACCAGGGGGAACAGATTTAAAGTAATTGGTAGAAGGTTTAGAGGGGATTTGAGGGGAAATTTCTTCACCAAGAGGGTTGTGGGGGTCTGGAATTCACTGCCTGAAAGGATGGTAGAGGCAGGAACCCTAACCACATTTAAAAAGTACTTGGATGTGCACTTGGGATGCTTTAACCTGCAGGGCTACGGACCAAGAGCTGGGAAGTTGGTTTCGGCTGGATAGTTCTTTGTTGGCCGGCGTGGACACGATGGGCCGAAATGGCCTCCTTCCGTGCTGTAACTTTCTATGATTCTATGATTCTAACAACCATCTAATTTCTGCTCACAAAAGAGGTTTGATGAGTCTTGAATACAAGGTCTCATTAAACAACACGGAATGTCAGTGTTTGACAGCTTCACAGAGCTGTCAAACGATGACAATTCATCTGTCAAAATTTTTTGACAGATGAAACGTCATACGCTGACATTCTCTGTAACTGGCTTCCCCTGAATTGGCCTGCTAAGCCTGCTGGGCAGGCTTAACAAGGTCAATCAAGGGAAAATAGCATGGGTTGGCCAGAAGTCGATAGAGGCGGGACTAAAACCCGACAAGCAGCAGTCCCGCCTCCAACGCGCCCCCATTGGCAAAATCGCCCCCTAAGGTTTTGGACTGTGTTTTTTTGAGTTTATTGAAGTGGTGGCTTGCTGCATTAGATATGAAAAGTTTTTTAAGTGTGATGGGAGTGCTGCTGGATGCTTACAAGGGCTCAGATGATAAATTAATGCCTTTGAGAAGACAGGACATGCTGCGAATACTCAGCAGTGGAGTGAAAAACAGAGTTCACGTCTCAGGACGACATGCTGCCTGACCAACTGAGTATTTCCAGCATTTTATGCTGTCATTTCACATTTACAGCATTCGCTTGCAGAGGGATAAGGAAGATGCAGAAGAGGAAGACGCAGAGGAGGAGGAATCAGATGGAAAGTTGCATCCCAGACAGCCCCTTTGTGGCTGGGATATCCGGGATGGAATCATCCGCCTGCGGTCCCACTGGCTGGGCAGGCTGCATTTCTTGGGTGTGTGAAATAAGGAAGGCACAAGGGTGGAGTTGTGCTGACGGGAGGGCGGGAAAACAAGAGATGCATGCCAGAAGGAGGATAACATACGAGGATACCCGCATCTTGTATCCTTTCAGCCCCGCCACAGGACAAGGGCTCAACTATGCCCCTGCCAAGAATGGCCTGCACCGTCTCCTCCAAGGGGCTGAGGTGAGACTAGGAATGGGAGATGTGCCTCGTCATTGTTGCAGATTGTTGGTTGGTGAATGATTGGGGGTCGTGCATTGAGCAGTGTGTGAGGCTAGTGGTGCAGTTGGCAGGAGACGGGTTTTGAAGATGCATTCACTGACCTTGACCAGTGATCTGAGGTCATGAAGCTTCTTTGGGCACTGGAGCCAGGTGGTGGGGGTGACACTGCTGGCAGTGATGGTCTTAGTGATGTACTCCCACATCGTTCTTTCTGGAGGGCCTCCTGGTCCCTGTGGGTAGAGGGCTGCTCTTGCAGTGTTGACTCCTTGCACAAAGCTGGAGTGCTGCGTGTCAGCCCCTCGGTGCCCATTCCCTGGCTTGCTGAGCCATTTGTGTTAGTGCTGAGACAGTTTTCCCATTTGTTGAAGTTAGGAAGCTAATTCAGCTTTAACAGCTGAATATTCACATTTGGAACTTCTTTTAAATGTTGAATATTTTTTAAAAGGCAGAAAGGGCTGAAAAATGTATTGATTCACTGCATTTTATTTTGAATTGCTTCAGTGTGCATGGCCCTTTTAAATCTCAGACCTCTTCATTACCCACAATTCCTTGTGAGCTCCACAGCTTCGCACCTGGACAGGAACTTCGTCCCGGATCCCTCCAGCAATGCCACCAGGACAGTGTTGCACAGAAGGTGAGCACTGCACTACCTATCTCCATGCCCCCCAGACCAATTTCACTCAGTTAGCGTTGCGGCCATTCCCAGTGGCCGTTAACTGCAGTTGTTGGTGACAGCGGCAACTTTGCTGGCGAACACAAATTTTCCCCCTTATAACTTCACGCCATTCATGTGTTTTAATGCTGAATCTATTGGTGAGGTACCAGTGTAGCGTAGCTTGTGGGGGAGCAGGGCAAATCGGATAGTAACTTCCTGATTTCTGCATTTAACTGCACATGTGTGGACAGCGGAACTTGCTATCTGATTTACTCCTTTATAACAGTGAGCATGAATAGCCTCACCATTATTCCTACCGCAAAATCCAGGCCAAAATCTGGTCATTATCACATTGCTGTTTGTGGGACCTTGCTGTGTTCAATTTGCCTGCTGCATTTCCTACAGTACAACAGTGACTGCACTTCAAAAGTACTTCCTTGTAAAGAGCTTATATTGGTCGTGAAATAGGGAAAGATAATGGAAGACATGGGCCCAAAAATTCGGCCGTTCTCGGGTGAGTACTCAGTGCGTACTCACCCGTATTCGTTCCCGAAGTGCTGGTTTCCTGCATGCACTGCGCATGCGCGGGAAATCGGCACTTCCGGTATGGTGAAGGGGGCGGTTCCTAGGTGAACCACGTGCGCACTAGAGGCTGTGCGCACGCAGCACACTTAGGTTTTTTTTCAGGTTTCAACGCGAGGGTAAATATGGAAGATTCTACACAAGTAAAAAGGAGGCGTAAGACCCCTTTTGAACAAGGTAAGTAGTTAATTAAGTATAATTAAAAAAAAATTTCAACAGGTTTATCTTTTTTAGAGACTTTAAAGAAAGGTAAGTTTATTTTTATAACTTTGAAAAATGTTTTTAATTTTTCCAAAATTTAAATTTTTTTTTTAAAGTGGTTAATTTATTTAACTATAGTTATTTTATTAATGTGATGGTTTTTTAAAATTTATTTGAGGTTTAGCTGTTCTTTTGGGGTTGATTTCAATTCACAGATTTGACAGGTCTCCTGTCAAATCTATGAATGAAAGATGGTCTGCTGCCATTGGCTCTCCATGGCCCACGTGATCCCAGGGGTCGTATTGCACTAACTGCGCCCCTGGGACATGCACACACTGCACGCCGGCACTAGGGAGAGGCCCAGGACCCGAAGTTCCTGCGGGGGCAAACAAGGACGGCAGACGCGGTATGTGATATCGCGTGCGATCCTTACCCCCGCGGCAAGCCTCCGAGTCAAATTTCTGGGCCATGGTCAGATAAAAGCAGAATTGATACAATTGACATTGCAAGTGGTAGAATAAATGTTTGGAGAAATATTACAACTAGCCTCAACAACAACTGGTCCCGATTTTAATTGCTCCGCCATTGGCGGCTGTGCCTTCAGCTGCCTAGGCCCTAAGCTCCTGAATTCCCTCCCTAAATCTCTCCTCCTCTCCATCTCTCTTTCCTCCTTTAAGATGCTCCTTAAAGCCTACCTCTTTGACCAAGCTTCTGATCACTTGTCCTAATATCTCCTTATGTGGCTTGGTGCCAAATTTTGTTTGATAACGCTTCTGTGAAGCGCCTTGGGACGTCTTACTACATTAAAGGTGCTATATAAATGCAGGTTGTTGTTGCTGTTGTAGTATGCAATTTGATCTCACTTTTCAACAATGATACCAAGACAAGTCCAACAACTTGTAAGTACTTGCCATTGTACTTAAGTACGATGACATCTAGATCCACAAAATTAGCCAATTTGTTGGTTTGTTACACTAATGACTCTTGCATAGTATTTTATCTTATTTAAAATGCTCAAAAGATGTGAATAATTAAAATTATTTTTACGATTTAAATTATTCTGGTTCTTTAATATATACTGTCCATTAAGCAAAGATAATGTGGCCTAGAAATTCGATCGTGTCTGAAAATGGGCACACAGGGGGCAAGGCACATGCTGCACACACCTGTTCATGTGGGCGCAAGGACAACATGAACTTAGTTCAGGGAGCTCATTATAAGAACGTAACATAAGAAATAGGAGCAGGAGTAGGCCAATCGGCCCCTCGAGCCTGCTCCGCCATTCAATAAGATCATGGCTGATCTGATCCTAACCGCCAATCTACTATCTATCACAGAACCATCTCCTGCATCTAACAGAATTGCACACACGAAATAGGAGCAGAATCAGGCTACACAGTCCCTGGGCCCGCTCCACTACCCACAGGGCCATGACCGATCCGAACCTAGACTCATGTCCAAATTCCTGCCCGCTCCCCGTAACCCTTAATGCCCTTTACTTCTAGGAAACTGTCTATTTCTGTTTTAAATTTAATTAATGTTGTAGCTTCTACAGCTTTTTGTGGCAGCATATTCCATGGACCTACCACCCTCTGAGTGAAGTAGTTCCTCCTCATCTCAGTTTTGAAAGAGCAGCCCCTTATTCTAAGACTATGTCCCCTAGTTCTCGTCTCACCCGTCATCGGGAACATCCTCCCCGCATCCACCCGATCCAACCCCTTCACAATCTTATATGTTTCAATAAGATCGCCTCTCATTCTTCTGAACTCCAATGAGTAGAGTCCCAATCTACCCAACCTCTCCTCATATGACCACCCCCTCATCCCCGGGATTAACCGAGTGAACCTTTTTTGCACTGCCTCGAGAGCAAGGATGTCTTTCCTTAAGTAAGGACACCAAAACTGTATGCAGTATTCCAGGTGCGGTCTCACCAATACCTTGTACAACTGAAGCAATACCTCCCTATTTTTATATTCTATCCCCCTAGCAATGAAAGCCAACATTCCATTTGCCTTCTTAATCACTTGCTGCACCTGCATACTAACCTTTTGAGTTTCGTGCACCAGGACCCCCAGATCCCTTTGCACTTCAGTACTCTCCAGTTTCTTGCCATTAAGATAATAAATTGCTCTAGGATTTTTCCTGCCAAAGTGCATCACCTCACACTTTCCAGTGTTGTATTCCATCTGCCAAATCTCTGCCCACTTACTTAGCCTGTCTATGTCCCCTTGCAGGTTTTTTATGTCCTCCTCACTCACTACTTTCCCTCCCATCTTTGTATCATCTGCAAATTTTGATATGTTACACTTGGTCCCTTCCTCCAAATCGTTAATATAGATTGTGAAGAGTTGGGGACCCAGCACTGACCCCTGTGGAACACCACTAGTTACTGATTGCCAGTCTGAGAATGAACCATTTATCCCAACTCTTTGCTTTCTGTTAGATAGCCAATCCTCTATCCATGCCAGAATATTACCCCCAATCCCGTGATTTTTTACCTTAAGCAATAATCTTTTGTGTGGCACCTTGTCAAATGCCTTTTGGAAGTCTAAATACACTACGTCCACTGGTTCCCCTTTATCCACTCTATATGTTACTTCCTCAAAGAACTCCAGCAAATTTGTCAAACATGACTTCCCCTTCGTAAAACCATGCTGACTTTGTCCTATTAAATTATGATTATCCAAATGTCCTGTTACTGTTTCCTTAATAATGGACTCCAAAATTTTACCTACCACAGATGTTAGGCTAACCGGTCTATAGTTACCAGCCTTCTGTCTACTGCCCTTTTTAAATAAGGGTGTTACATTAGCAGTTTTCCAGTCTGCCGGGACCTTAGCGGAATCCAGGGAGTTTTGAAAAATTATTACCAATGCATCTACAATCCCTACCGCCACTTCCTTCAAGACTCTAGGATGTAAGCCATCAGGTCCAGGTGATTTATCCGCCTTGAGTCCCATTATTTTACCGAGCAAGATGTGCCGCCAGCACTACCCCTGCTGCTCATTGGCTGCATGCCTGTTTGGAGGGCCAGGAAATCGGGCTTCACCGATGGCACTTAAGGCAGGCAGCATCTCTTAAAGGCGAGATGCTGACATCAGTGAATGCTTGTGATCACAGAAATGGCTGCAAAACCTATATAATGGGCCCCCAGCTTCTCCAATGTCGCTATGGAGGCACTGGTCCAGGAGGTGGACAGAAGCAGGGAGATCACATACTAGCTCGGTTGCAGAGAACTCAGATGCTGAATTTGAGGACCCAGTCTACCAGGAAATGCTAGGTGCAATGGGTAACCTACCACCGAGCTTAGGCACAATGACTCAGCATAGAGGAGTCCAGCTCCAACTTGTGTCGGGGCTTTACGACCCATCTGTCCAACATGGAGCAAGCAGTCAGCTCCATGAACACGACAGTGGTGCTCACCATGATGGAGCCTCTGCAGATAGCTTCCATGGCAGCTCACACTGATGGCTGTGATCTTAGCTCTGGGGGGCCAGTGTAAACAGAGGTTTCCAGAGCATCACATCACTTTTGCATTCTGTTCTTGCGCAGAGCTGTAGGAATGCTGAGGTGCAGTCCTAGGAGGGTGACAACATGCCTGTTCCACCACCCACTCTGCCAGTGCCCTTGTTAGTCTCACGCAGTCAGTTGGTCAGACTGCCCTGGCCCACGTCGAGATGCTACAATCTGCAGCCGGGCCCTCAAGACCCAGATATGCCCAAAGTCACCCATCAAGGCCATCTGAAGTGTCCTCAATGGAAGCTCAGCAGTCTTCCACCTCTAAAGTTGTAGCCACAAGGATCCACCTCATAGGAGCACTGTGATATGTAAAGGAGCACACAGTGTTTGCACAGGGGGATTCTTAATTGCTCCTGTTAGATATTATACACAGATGGAATTGAGTTGTTGGATTTTTTTTCTGGATTTGGTGTTGATGTTAATATTTGTAGTGAAGTGAGGGCAAAAACCAAAAGGCTGGACTGAAGGAATGCACTAGGATAGTAGTAATGAGGATGGTGGTGATAAGGATTGCAGGACGCATGAAGTATTGGGGATGAGAGGAATGGTTCACATGAAATGCCCTTGAATGAGTTGCTCTCTGAGCTTTGGCAGCTAGGACTGGTGGTCGATGCTGCTATTGCTCTTCCTCCTCTTCATGCTGCTCCTTCTCCTCCTGCTCCTCCTCCTTCACTTCTTGCTGCCCAGGTGGCGGTAAGGGCTGGTCCTTCATTATGGCAAAGTTGTGCAACATGCAGCAGATGACCACAAATCTGGATACCCGCTCAGAGCTGTACTGCAATGCTCCTCCTGAATGGTCCAGGCAATGGAAGCGTTGCTTAAGCATGTCGGCGGTGTGCTCGATAATGATTCTTGTGGCGGCGGGGCTCATGTTGTATGCCAGTTCTGCAGCTATCCATTGGGAAAGTAATGTAGCTGCTCCTCCTGGAGTAGAGAGCCTTGGTCACCTCCCTGATACAACGGTGAACAGCAAACTGGGAGCGGCTGCTGATGTCACCAGCTGTAGCCTGGAACAACCTTGTCGCATAATTCTTTAGGACCAAGGTTACCTTGACAGTCACAGGCAGGGATGCCCATGTCCTGGTTCATCGCTCCAGTTGTGGTTTCAGCTGGGCCTGTTAGAAGACCGCATATGAGGGGGGTTGCTCATAGAAATCCTTACCAAACCCACAGGGTCTATAGGCCAAGTCAGTTATACCTGCAAAACTGGGGACTTATGCCAAAATTGGGAGAGCTGTCCCACAGACTAGTTAAGCAACAGCCTGACATAGTCATACTCACAGAATCATACCTTTCAGCCAATGTCCCAGACTCCTCTATCACCATCCCTGGGTATGTCCTGTCAGACCCACCAGGGGTGGCGGTACTGTTGTGTATATTCAGAAGGGAGTCGGTCTGGGAGTTCTCAACATTGAATCCGGACCCCATGAAGTCTCATGGCTTTAGGTCAAACGTGGGCAAGGAAACCTCCTGCTGATTACCATGGTGGTGGACAATTAAACAACTAACAGGTGGAGGAGACTCCATGAATATCCCCAGCCTCAATGATGACGGAGCCCAGTACCCGAGTGCAAAAGACAAGGTTAAAGTGTTTGCAACCAGCTTCAGTCAGAAGTGCCGAGTTTATGATCCATCTCAGCCTACTCCGGAGGTCCCTACCATCACAGAAGCCTGTCGCTAGCTAATTCTATTCACTCCACGTGATAGCAAGGGGGAGAAATTCAGTATCGCCCCGTTTGGGGTGCGATTATCGGCCGGGCGCAAAGTTTAGCGCCTGGCGCTAATTATCGCCTCCGACTGCAAACTTGGCTTTTATCGCCCCTGGAGGTGATTGGAGCGCTAAATCAGGCGCTACACACCTGTCTTAAGGCACAAAGGCCGAGGAGCGAGGCGCTACCTCAGAGCACTGGCGAAGCTCATGTGATGTCAGTCAGCAATGGAACACAGACACACTGGCGCCAGCCAGTTCTTAAAGGGGAGGGTCGATCTTGCTCTCCATCCACACCCTGCTCATTGCAGCCTTGAATATCGGCCTGGAGAGACATGTACATCAATTCTGCTGGAAAGAACAATGGAGAGGTCCAGGGAATGAGCTCAGACTGCAGCCCCCATATTCTCTTCTAAATCGATGCAAGGAAGATCAAACCAGAAAGAACCTGCAAAGTGCTGCTCAGTACCCAAAACTCCTCAACACAGCTTTGAATATCTCCTGCAGTCTCTCTCTCTCACTCAGAATGCGTGGTGCAAAAATTTCGCCGAAAAAAAAAGGCAGGAAGCAGTCGCCTTTAAATAGCGCTCCCCCAGTCCCTTCCAGACTGCAAAACGCTCCCCTCAACCTGTCGTTGCTAATAGAAACATAGAAGATAGGAGCAGGAGTAGGCCATTCGGCCCCTCGAGCCTGCTCCGCCATTCGATGAGATCATGGCTGATCATCTAAACTCAGTACCCTGTACTTGCCTTCTCCCCATATCCCTTGATACCTTTAGCTTTAAGAAATATATCTAACTCAACCTTGAATATATTTAATGACTTCGCCTCAACTACCTTCTGTGGTAGAGAATTCCACAGGTTCACCACTCTCTGGGTGAAGAAATTCTTCCTCATTTCTGTCCTAAATGGTTTACCCGTTATCCGTAGATTATGACTCCTGGTTCTGGACTCTCCGACCATCGGGAACATTCTTCCTGCATCTAGTTTGTCCAGACCTGTCAGAATTTTATATGTTTCGATGAGATCCCCTCTCATTCTTCTATACTCCAGTGAGTATAAGCCCAATTGACCCAATCTCTCCTCATATGTCATTCCTGCCATCCCAGGTATCAGCCTTGTGAATCTTCGCTGAACTCCTTCCATGGCAAGAACATCCTTCCTCAGATAAGGCGACCAAAACTGCACACAGTACTCAAGGTGTGGTCTCACCAAGGCCCTGTACAACTGCAGCAGGACATCCCTGCTCCTATACTCAAACCCTTTCGCTATGAAGGCCAACATGCAGGTCCAGTCTCTTCCCACCTACATCCGCGACTCTTCCGATGCCCTCCGCCATTTTAACAGTTTCCAGTTTCCCGGCCCCAACCGTCTCCTCTTCACTATGGACGTACAATCCCTCTACACCTCCATTCCCCACCAGGATGGCCTGAGGGCGCTCCGCTTCTTCCTTGAACAGAGGCCCAACCAGTCCCCATCCACCACCACCCTCCTCCGCCTGGCTGAACTTGTTCTCACATTGAACAACTTCTCCTTTGACTCTACCCATTTCCTCCAAATTAAAGGTGTTGCTATGGGTACCCGCATGGGTCCTAGCTATGCCTGCCTTTTCGTGGGATATGTGGAACACTCTTTGTTCCAGTCCTACTCGGGTCCCCTCCCTCACCTCTTTTTCCGGTACATTGATGACTGTATCGGTGCCGTCTCCTGCTCTCGCCCTGAACTAGAACATTTCATTCACTATGCTTCCAATTTCCACCCTTCCCTCACCTTCACATGGTCCATCTCCGACTCTTCTCTTCCCTTCCTCGACTTCTCCATCTCCATCTCTGGGGATAGGTTATTGACTAACATTCACTACAAGCCCACCGACTCCCACAGCTACCTGGACTACACTTCCTCCCACCCCGCCTCCTGTAAGGACTCTATTCCATTCTCCCAGTTTCTCCGTCTCCGCCGCATCTGCTCTGATGATGCCACCTTCCATACCAGTGCTTCCGACATGTCTTCCTTTTTCCTCAACCGAGGATTCCCCTCTACCGTGGTCGACACGGCCCTCGACCGTGTCCGTTCTATCTCCCGCACATCTGCCCTCACCCCTGCCCCTCCCTCCCGGAACCACGATAGGGTTCCCCTTGTCCTCACCTTTCACCCCACCAGCCTCCACATACAACGGATCATCCTCCGCCATTTCCGCCACCTCCAGCGTGATCCCACCACCAAACACATCTTCCCCTCACCTCCCCTTTCAGCATTCCGCAGGGACCGCTCCCTCCGCGACACCCTAGTCCACTCCTCTACCACCCCCAGCACCCCTTCCCCTTCGCCCGGCACCTTCCCGTGCACGCGCAGGAGATGCAACACATGCCCTTATACCTCCCCTCTTCCCACTGTCCAGGGCCCCAAACACCCCTTCCAGGTGAAACAGCGATTTACTTGTACTTCCTGCAATTTAGTATACTGTATTCGCTGCTCACGATGTGGACTCCTCTACATTGGGGAGACCAAACGCAGATTGGGTGACCGCTTTGCGGAACACCTCCGTTCAGTCCGTAAGGGGGACCCCGAGCTCCCGGTGGCCTGTCACTTTAATTCACCGCTTCACTCCCACTCTGACCTCACCGTCCTCGGCCTAATACACTGTTCCACGGAAGCTCAGCGTAAGCTCGAGGAACAGCACCTCATCTTTCGTTTAGGCACGCTACAGCCCTCTGGACTCAATATCGAGTTCAACAATTTTAGATCATAACCTCAGCTCCAATCACATTTATATTTTATTTTATCTACCCTTTTATTTGTCCCCCCCACCTTTTTTTTCCTCCTAGAAGCTGGCAGCTGTCCTTCATTCTGCCAGTAGATTTCACACTTCATTCAGCCTTAATCTGTCACATTAACACCACCTCTAGCCTTGCATATCTCTTAATGTCTCTGAATGTCTCTTCATCTCCTCCTTTGTTCCTTTATCCCCTCCCCCTTTTCCCAGCTTTACCCTGGCCTTAAATCTATTTGATTTCCAGCTCTTCCCAGTTCTGATGAAAGGTCATCGACCTGAAACGTCAACTCTCTTTCTCTCTCCACGGATGCTGCCTGGCCTGCTGAGTTTTTCCAGCGTTTTCTGTTGTTATTTCGGATTTCCAGCATCTGCAGTATTTTGCTATCGTACCATTTGCCTTCTTCACCGCCTGCTGCACCTGCATGCTTACTTTCAGCGACTGGTGCACAAGGACACCCAGGTCTCGTTGCACTTCCCCTTCTCCCAATCTATTGCCATTCAGATAATAGTCTGCCTTTCTGTTTTTGACACCAAAGTGGATAACCTCGCACTTATCCACGTTATATTGCATCTGCCACGCTTCTGCCCACTCACCCAACCTGTCCAGATCATCCTGGAGTTTCTCGGTATCCTCCTCGCAGCACACACTCCCACCCAGCTTTGTGTCATCTGCAAACTTGGAGATGTTACATTTAATTCCCTTATCTAGATCATTAATGTATATTGTGAATAGCTGGGGTCCAAGGACCGATCCCTGCGGTACCCCAGTAGTCACTGCTTGCCACTCGGAAAAAGACCCATTAATTCCTACTCTCTGCTTTCTGTCCGCCAACCAGTTCTCTATCCAAGTCAATACCTTGCCCCCAATCCCATGCGCCTTAACTTTACCCGCTAATCTCTTATGCGGGACCTTATCGAAAGCCTTTTGAAAGTCCAAATACACCACATCTACTGGTTCTCCCTTATCTATTTTCCCAGTTACATCCTCAAAAAATTCCAGTAGATTAGTCAAGCACGATTTACCTTTTGTAAATCCATGTTGACTTTGTCCGATCCTGTCACTGTTTTTCAAATGCTCAGCTATTACATCCTTTATAATGGACTCTAGCATTTTCCCCACTACCGATGTCAGGCTTACCGGTCTGTAATTCCCCGCTTTCTCTCTACCACCCTTTTTGAATAGTGGGGTAACATTAGCTACTCTCCAATCCATGGGTACAGTTCCAGATTCCATCGAATGTTGGAAGATGATCAGCAATGCATCTACTATTTCTAGGGCCACTTCCTTAAGTACCCTAGGATGTAGATTATCAGGCCCTGGGGATTTATCGGCCTTCAATCCCGTCAATTTCCCGAACACCATTTCCCTGCAAATACTGATTTCTTTCAGTTCCTCCCTTTCATCAGACCGTATGTTCTCCAACATCTCTGGGAGGTTATTTGTGTCCTCCTTTGTGAAGACAGAACCAAAATATGCATTTAATTGGTTAGCCATTTCTTTGTTCCCCATTATAACTTCCCCCGCTTCTGACTGCAAGGGACCTACACTTGATTTCACTAATCTTTTTCTCTTCACATATCTATAAAAGCTCTTACAGTCAGTTTTTATGTTCCCAGCAAGCTTACTTTCATATTCTATTTTCCCCTTCTTAATTAATCCCTTTGTCCTCCTTTGTTGAATCCTAAACTGCTCCCAATCCTCAGGGCTACCGCTTTTTCTGGCCAATTTATATGTCTCTCCTTGGATCTTATGCTATCCCTAATTTCCCTTGTTAGCCACGGTTGAATCACCCTTTTTGTTTTATTCTTATGCCACACTGGGATGTACAAATTCTGTAGTTCATCCATGCAGTCTTTGAATGTTTGCCAATGCCTATCCACCGTCAACCCCTTGAGTGACATTCCCCAATCAATCCTACCCAATTCGTGCCTCATACCATCGTAGTTTCCTTTATTTAAATTCAGGAGCCTAGTCTCTGATTCAACTACTTCACTCTCCATCCTAATGAAGAATTCTATCATATTATGATCACTCTGACCCAAGGGGCCTCATACAACAAGATTGCTAATTAATCCTTTCTCGTTACATAATACCCAGTCTAAGATGGCCTGATCTCTGGTTGGTTCCTCGACATATTGTTCCAGAAAACCATCTCGTAAACATTCTAGGAATTTCTCCGCCACAGTATTTTTACTAATTTGGTTAGCCCAATCTATATGTAAATTAAAGTCACCCATGATGACTGCTGTGCCCTTACTGCATGCTTCTCTAATTTCCCTTTTAATGCCGTCCCCAACCTCCGTATTACTGTTTGGAGGTCTATATACCACTCCCACTAACGTTTTCTGCCCCTTGTTATTTCTCAGTTCTACCCATACAGATTCCGCATCATCAGAGCTAATATCCTTCCTTTCAATTGTGTTAATCCCCTCTTTAACCAGCAATGCTACCCCACCTCCCTTTCTTTTTTGCCTATCTTTCCTAAATATTGAATAACCCTGGATGTTGAGTTCCCAGCCTTGGCTACCCTGGAGCCATGTTTTTGTAATCCCAATCAAATCGTATTCATTTACCTCTATTTGCGCAGCTAATTCATCCACCTTGTTCCGAATGCTCCTTGCATTAAGACAAAAAGCCTTCAGGCTTGTTTTTTTAACGCTTTCAGACCTATATGAATTATTATTTACTATGACCATGTTTGATTTAAACCATTGAGTTCTTTGCCTTCTACTTTTGTTTTTCTCCTTCCTGTCTTTAGCTTTTATCCTTATTTCCCTTTCCTCTGTCTCCCTGCTCAGGTTCCCAATCCCCTGCCACTTTAGTTTAAACCCTCCCCAACAGCACTAGCAAACACTCCGCCTAGGACATCGGTCCCGGCCCTGCCCAGGTGCAGACCGTCCCGTTTGTACTGGTCCCACCTCCCCCAGAACCGGTTCCAATGTCCAAGGAATTTGAATCCCTCCCCCTTGCACCATTCCTCTAGCCACGTATTAGAAACATAGAAACATAGAAAATAGGTACAGGAGTAGACCATTCGGTCCTTCGAGCCTGCACCGCCATTCAATGCGTTCATGGCTGAACATGCTACCTCAGTACCCCATTCCTGCTTTCTCGCCATACCCCTTGATCCCCCTAGTTGTGAGTGTTATATCTAACTCCCTTTTGAATATATTTAGCGAACTGGCCTCAACAACCTTCTGTGGAAGAGAATTCCATAGATTCACCACTCTCTGGGTGAAGAAGTTCCTCCTCAGCTCAGTCCTAAATGGCTTCCCCTTAATCCTTAGACTGTGACCCCTGGTTCTAGTTTTCCCTACCATTGGGAACATTCTGCCCGCATCTAATTTGTCTAAACCAGTCAGGATTTTAAATGTCTCTATAAGATCCCCCCTCATTCTTCTGAACTCCAGAGGATACAAGTTCAGTTGACCCAATCTTTCTTGATATGTCAGTCCGGCCATCCCAGGAATCAATCTAGTGAACCTTCGCTGCACTCCCTCAATAGCAAGAATGTCCTTCCTTAAGTTAGGAGACCAAAACTGCGCACAATACTCCAGGTGTGGCCTCACCAAGGCCCTGTACAACTGCAGCATCACCTCCCTACTCCTGTACTCAAATCCCCTTACTATGAAGGCCATCATTCCGTTTGCTTTCTTGACTGCCTGCTGCACTTGCATTCCCACCTTCAATGACTGATGTACCATGATGCCCAGGTCTCGTTGCACCTCCCCTTTCCCTAATCTGCCACCATTCAGGTAATAGTCCGCCTCTCTATTTTTACCACCAAAGTGGATAACCTCACATTTATCCACATTGTACTTCATCTGCCATACATTTGCCCATTCACCCAACCTGTCCAAGTCACTCTGTAGCCTCCTAGCATCCTCCTCATTGTTCACACTGCCTCCCAATTTAGTGTCATCCGCAAATTTGGAGATATTACATTTAATCCCTTCGTCCAAATCATTAATATATAATGTAAACAGCTGGGGTCCCAGCACCGAACCCTGCGGTACCCCGCTGGTCACTGCCTGCCATTCTGAAAAGTACCCATTTACTCCTACTCTTTGTTTCCTGTGTGCCAACCAGTTCTCAATCCACGTCAACACATTACCCCCAATCCCATGTGCTTTAACTTTGCTCACCAATCTCTTGTGTGGCACCTCCTATTCCTACTCTGACTAGCACATGGCACTGGTAGCAATCCTGAGATTACTACCTTTGAGGTCCTCTTTTTTAATTTACCTCCTAACTCCCTATATTCTGCTTTTAGGACCTCATCCCGTTTTTTACCTATATCGTTGATGCCTATGTGCACCACGACAACTGGCTGTTCGCCCTCCCCCTCCAAAGTGTTCTGTAGCCGCTCCGAGACGTCCTTGAGCCTTGCACCAGGGAGGCAACACACCATCCTGGAGTCTCGATCGCGGCCGCAGAAACGCCTATCTATTCCCCTTACAATTGAATCCCCTATCACTATAGCTCTTCCACACTTTTTCCTCCCAGCCTGTGCAGCAGAGCCACCCATGGTGCCAGGAAGTTGGCTGCTGCTGCCTTCCCCTGATAAGTCATCCCCCCCAACAGCATCCAAAGTGGTATATCTGTTTGAGAGGGGGATGGCCACAGGGGACCCTTGCACTACCTGCCTGCACCTCTTACTCTGCCTGGTGGTCACCCATTCACTTCCTGCCTGTACACCCTTTACCTGCGGTGTGACCAACTCACTAAACGTTTTATTCACGACGTTCTCAGCGTCGCGAATGCTCCAATATGCATCCATCCGCAGTTCCAGCGCCGCAATGCGGTCCGTCAGTAGCTGCAGCTGGATACATTTCCCACATACATGGTCGTCAGGGACACAGGAAGTGTCCCTGATTTCCCACATATAGCAGGAGGAGCACACCACGGCGCCGAGCTCTCCTGACATGACTTACCCTTGAATTAATTAATTAAAATTAAACTAATTGAATCCCACCAATTTCACTTCAATTAAATGATATACTCAAGGGCCCTTGCTTAACAGCAGTCCCCGCTACACCACAGAGACTCTAGAAACTATAAACCACAGAATTTAAGTATGGAAAAAAGGAGAAAAAGAGAAATACTCACCAACCAATCACTTACCTGCTTTCTGGTGACGTCACACTTTGATTATTTTCTACTTCTCTCTCTCCCGCTCTGGGGGCTCAGATTGGTGGGCCTACCTGGTCACCGCCGCCTCTTTTATGGCCGCCGCCTCGCCGCTGCCGCTCCACCCAGGTCCGCCGCCTCTGTGGGCCTACCTGGTCACCGCCGCCTCTTTTATGGCCTCCGCCTCGCCGCAGCCGCTCCACCCAGGTCCGCAGCCTCTGCGGGCCTACCTGTTCGCTGCTGCCTTTTCTCAGCTCCGCCTCGCCGCAGCCACTCCACCCAGGTCCGCAGCCTCTGGTGGTAGGTGGTAAGACGGGGGGCGCCACTCAATATCCGGTCCGGGGCGCTACCGGGGCGTTGCACTCTCGACTGATGTCACGATCGGCCGGCGCAGGAGTTCGTGGCGGTAGTGTTTAGCAAAATTTCTAGTTAATTTCGTGAGCGGCGCAAACATCGCTGTGCATGGGCGCTAGTTGCTTTACGCCCCATTAGCACCCTCTTAAGGCACTAACGGGAGGCGCAATCCAACCGAATTTTTCCCCCCAAGAAATGGCTGAGCGCACTGGATACAGCAAAGGCTATGGGCCATGAAATTATCCTGGCTGTCGTGCTGAAGACTTGTGCTCCAGAACAAGTCGTGCCCCAGCCAAGCTGTTCCAGTACAGCTACAACACTGGCATCTACCCGTCAATGTGGAAAACTGCCCAGGTATGTCCTGTCCACAAAAAGCAGGATGAATCCAATCTGGCCAATTACTGCCCCATCAGTCTACTCTCAATCATCAGCAAAGTGATGGAAGTTGTCATTGACAGTGCTATCAAGCGGCACTTACTTACGAATAACCTGCTCACTGATGCTCAGTCTGTGTTCCGCCAGTACCACTCGGCTCCAGACCACGTTACAGCCTTGGTCCAAACATGGACAAAAGAGTTGAATTCCAGAGGTGAGGTGCGAGTGACTGCCCTTGACATCAAGGCAGCATTTGACCGAGTGTGGCATCAAGCAGCCACAGTAAAATTGAAGTCAATGGGAATCGGGGGGAAAACTCTCCACTGGCTGGAGTCATACCTAGCACAAAGTAAGATGGTTGTGGTTGTTGGAGGCAATTCATCTCAGCCCCAGAATATCGCTGCAGGAGTTCTTCAGGGCTGTGTCCTAGGTCCAACCATCATCAGCTACTTCATCAATGACCTTCCCCCATCATAATATCAGAAGTGGAGATGTTCGCTGATGATTGTACAGTGTTCAGTTCCATTCGCAATTCCTCAGATAATGAAGCAGTCCATGCCCACATGCAGCAAGACCTGGACGACATTCAGGCTTGGACTGATAAGTGGCAAGTAACATTCATGCCACACAAGTGCCAAGCAATGATTTTCGCCAACAAGAGAGCATCTAACCACCGCCCCTTGTCATTCAATGGCATTACCATTACTGAATCCCCCAACATCAACATCTTGGGGCTCACCATTGACCAGAAACTAAACTGGACCAGCTGTATAAATACTGTGGCTACAAGAGCAGGTCAGAGGCTGGGTATTCTGTGGTGAGTGTCTCACCTCCTGACTTCCCCAAAGCCTTTCCACCATCTACAAGGCACAAATCAGGAGTATGATGGAATACTCTCCACTTGCCTGTAGTGCAGCCCCAACAACACTCAAGGAGCTTGATCCCATCCAATTCAAAGCAGCCCGCTTGATTGGCACCCCATCCACCACCTTAAACATTCACTCCCTCCACCACCGGTGTACCGTGGCTGCAGTGTGTACCATCTACAAGATGCACTGCAGCAACTCGCCAAGGCTTCTTCGGCAGCACCTCCCAAACCCGCAACCTCTTCCACTTAGAAGGACAAGGGCAGCAGGTGCATGGGAACACCACCATCTCCAAGTTCCCCTCCAAGTCACACACCATCCTGACTTGGAATTATATCGCCGATCATTCATTGTCGCTGAGTCAAAATCCTGGAACTCCCTACCTAACAGCACTGTGGGAGTACCTTCACCACATGGACTGCAGCGGTTCAAGAAGGCGGCTCACCACCACCTTCTCAAGGGCAACTAGGGATGGGCAATAAATGCTGGCATTGCCAGCGACGCCCACATCCCAGGAACGAATAAAAAAATACGGGGTCTGCGCTATCAAATTTCTCGACCTATATCAGTGTTTGCTTTAATGAGCATATTAGTTATAGCTTGAGCAGAAATATTCAGATCAAATTAGCCAGTGTTTTCTGCATATTCCTACATTATTGTGAATAATACTGCAAAAAATTGGTATTGGTTATTCCCATTTATTTAGTAATTTGCAATAAACAATGCCCATAACAGTGTGGTTAACATTCAAACCTAGCAATTTACTTAGCTGAAAGTCACTTCCTAGCCTAATTCCCCTTTATTGGCTTTCCAGCATTTCATACCCACTTACAGAAAACATGGATCTTTTGTCACAGACTCCTTCCAGTCTGCGACATAGGGCATCACCCACATCTCCCAGTCTGCAGTGTCACCAATACCCTCCTTGCCAGAGCAAATCAGTATAGTACTTTTGCGATGGACGCCAACAATCAGAATGAGCAGGCTTTGGGATTTGCAGTAGTGACTGGTTTCCTTCAAGTCCAGGGAATAGTAGATTGCACTTATGTAACTACCAGGGCACCAGAAGACGAGCCAACAGCTTATGTCAGCTTAGCTGGTGTGTGATCATTGAAGAACATTGGCCGGGATTTTGCCATCGGAGGCGGGATCGTGGCAGGAGAGATCGTTGGCGGGTCCCAGTCGTGCTGCTGGCTCCAGCCACTCTGAAAAGGATTTCCCCCTGATTGGGCTTGTTAAGCCCGCCCTGCGAGGTTCCCGGCGAATTATAAGGAAGCGGGTCTGATGACGTCATTTGATGACACATCATCAGCCGGTTTCCTCAAAGGGACCACGGCCACATTCATTTTGACGGTTGTTCTCTCAGTGTTCTGCAGCATTAAGGTGCTACAAGCACTGCACAAAGGTGCACGGCTGCACCCAGGCTCCCACATGACTCCCTGCATATGCTTATGGAGAGATTCACAGCACGCAGGGAGGTTCTCTTCCCTTCCAAGGGCGGAAGAGACCTCCTCAGGACACCAACACAGTCTGATTGCACATTGCACAGGAGGGCACAAGCAGGGATGTCATCAGGAGGACCAGGCTGCAGTGGCGCAAACCTTTAATTGATCTCAGTAGAAACGTTACTGCAAATCCACACGCAATCTCATCCTGCTGTGCTACTCACCACATGCCCATCACTCTGCCTCCCCTACCCTACTCCTGCACATCCTTACTCTCACCAACTTACCTTGCACCTCCACCCATGCCTCTCTATCTACATTATCACTTCCCCATCTCACTGGCCACTCCTCACACTCACCCTCTTCCTAGTGCAATCAAACCAACTAACAACACACAAGGGTAGGCACTTGGGTGTTTTATGCAATGTTAATGTAAATTTTCTGTTAATGTGTTGTCAAACATTGAGATCTTTATTTTCAACACTTTACCTAATTGGACAGATCTGTGCTCACCTTTGGAAGTGTCTTAGTGAGTCCCAGTGAATGTTGAGACATAACTTCCCCCTCCCCCCACCCCCCCGCCCCAATTGTGATGAGTGTGAAAGGAATGGCTTGGACATTGTAGGGATGCTTTATGGTGCTGGTATGGGGTGGTGTCAACCTGGCGCATCATGTGGCAGCCAGGGTGTACAGCGTCAAATGAAGTATCTCTGGCCATGGTGATGCCATCACTGGCCTCCCGGGCAGCAATGTTGTCGGATGCTGATGCCCTGTGTCCTGTGCAGCATCAGGTGAGTCCGAAGAAGGTTGGTATTGTTGTTGGTGATGTTGGTGTTGGGGCTGATCGTGGAGGGATTCAGAGGACCACGGTGAGATTTTTTTCAAGGGCACCGATGTTGCTGGAATAGATGGCAGCTGAAGTTGCGATGACAGAAGTGATCTGTCAGTGGTGAGAGAGCTTGCTCCAAGGAGGTGACAGTGGATAGAGAGTTTACTCCAAACACTTCCAAACTGCATAAAGCTCAAAAGTGTCTTCCAAGTTCTGAAGCTTCTGACATTGGAAAGTGACCAGGTGTGAAATGGTAGCTTTCATATCACCGCCCCTTGTCATTCAACGGCATTACCATTGCCGAACCCCCCAACATCAACTTTTGCAGCTGTCACCTATTCACAGCAATGGGGAGACGTGGAGAACCCGATCTACTTACCTGACTTGATCTCTGAACGGCGTGAACCTCATTTAAAAAAAAAGTGGTAAAATAGAAATAGGCTGGCAATATAGTAGTTAACAAGCATTTAAATATCTTCAATGCCTCCTCCACCGCTTGGTGCCGGGTCTGTTCTGAAATCGCAGACCCGACACTTTGGAAGCTCCCAACCCGCTGTCGATCATTTCAATTTTGACAGCAGACCCGCCTCCAAACCCATACTCTGAGTGCTGGCAAAATTCAGCCCATTGAAGCCATTCAGCCAACCTTTAAGTCAATTACTTTCTGACAGTGCAGACTAATATACTGTAATGAGAAGAAACTATTGACCAAAGTTGCAAATGCAATAAAGGTGTTGAGTTTAATTCCAAACAGAATATTGTATTTAATTCTTGTGTCACCTAAGTGATCAACCCATAGTGCTTTTCTTAAAAGAAAGTTCAGTAACTTCCTACCACTATGAAGTGCTCCCCAGGCATTTCAGCAGAGTTGGTGGAAGGCTGCTGTTGCTCATATGTGGACTCTTGAGATGCTCATGGCCGACGACTTCTGGGAGCTCGCGCCTGTTACAGATGCACTTAAGGTGATACTGAAATAGTGTGAGGAGAATTAGAAAAGTCTAGAAACACAAAGAATACAATGGATTGGAATAACAATTATCAATAATCCAACAAACAAACTCAAAACTATCACAGTGATCGGCAGCATTTGCCAGATATGTCAAAACTTGTGACAGAACTCTGACAATTGCCTGATAGGTTATGCTATAGCAAAATGCAGCAATCATTACACTCTGTATCATAAAAGGCTCTACAATTAACTTCTTGTCAGAGACCGTCCTGAATCCCTGTCATATATTGTGGAACCTGACAGATGTCTGGTAAAATCATGAAAATGCATTAATGAAAGAAAGCATGTGAACACTTCCAGGAGTTAGAAGTACAGTGTAATCCAGTTATACATATTAGGTTGTGAAAGATAAAAACTTGTATTTAACAGGACTGGGTTTATTAGTACTACTCAAACTGTTTAAGATTTGAGTTTAGTGAAGGATATTTGCATTTCTAGAGCGTCTCACCATGGGGATTCCTTTGAAACCGTAAGCAATTACAACAAATTATGATTGATAGTAACATTATTTTTGTTCTGTTGATTGCGTGAGATGATTTTTAAAAATTGTTTTAATATTTCAAAAATAAAACATTTACAGTGTGTTATTTTTTAGGTAACTGACATGGAAGACGTATTGAGCTTGACAGTGTGAGGGAACTGAACTAACACATATAGCTGATGCGGAATCATCCCTGCATCTCCATTAATGATAAATCACCTCCCTTTTAATTGGGTTTAGTTGAACCCATACTGGAATGATGTGTTATTATCACTCATTAAATTAAAAATTGTTGGAACAAAACAAAGGCTATTAATCATAATCTTAATTTTTTTAGGGGTAATGGGGAGACACTTGGCCTGTAAATCTGCAAGGGGGCGAATCCTGGAGTAAGTGTCGGGATAAGCTTATCGTGGACCTCCACTGTTGACCCTCACCAAAGTTACAGCAGGAGTGTGCCGGAAGGACTGCAAATTTTCACCCCCTCTTTAACCATGCTTTTTATCTAAAGAGAGCATCGAAAGACGGTTTAATAATCTACGAGCATCTTGAGAACCCTTGACTAAGCCTCAGCAGCCTTCCACTTCACATGCTGTAGCCACTGGGGTAGTACTTCGTAGGAGCACTAGAGTAGGTGAAGAGCACTTAAGACACTACGGGGTAGAAAGTCGTCCATTTGGAACTGAATATCAGGCCAGGCGTATAATGGGTGGCTGATATGATATGATTAGTTTTGCACTAATGCCCAGTATGAATTTCAACCCCATGATCTCAGATCAGAGTGATAATTAGTGTTAGAAATGTGGATCTGATTGTAGAGGAATTTGGCTGCCGGACATGAATTCCGGAGAGGAGTCATGAGCCAATTGTGCAGGGGATTGCCGTTGTCCCTAAGAAGCCAGCCTCTGACTTGCTGTAAGATAAAAGCATCATGGCAGTTTCCAGGAAAGTGGGTACAGACCTGCGTGATATGCTCCTGATGATCACACACTAGTTGCACATTAATGTTGTGGAAGCCCTTGTGATTTATAAAGGCAGTGGAATCATCTGAAGGAGTCTGCATGGTGATGTGGGTGCAGTTAATGATGCCCAGGACTTGGGGGAAGCTTACAATCTGTGTGAAACCCAGAGCTCTATCTTGCTGCTTTGAGATGTCCATGGAGAAAATTATGAAAGTGTTTGGCATCAGTGACCAGCTTTATGCAAGCATGAACTGCAGTCTGACTGATGTTGTTAAGATCTCCTGTGGCAGTCTGGAAGGAGCATGAGGCAAAAAATTTGAAAGCTCCAGTGACCTTCAACAGACAATGCTGTTCTAACCATGACAGTTGGCTGCAGGTCTTGTTGTACAAGGTGACACGACTTGATCAAGGTAACCAACTTGATCGAGTTTTTTGATGAGGTAACAGAGAGGGTTGATGAGGGCAATGCGGTTGACGTGGTGTACATGGATTTCTAAAAGGCGTTCGACAAAGTGCCACATAATAGGCTTGCTAGCAAAGTTGAAGCCGATGGAATAAAAGGGACAGTGGCAGCATGGATACGAAATTGGCTAAGTGACAGGAAACAGAGAGTGGTGGTGAACGGTTGTTTTTCGGACTGGAGGAAGGTACACAGTAGTGTTCCCCAGGGGTCGGTACAAGGACCACTGCTTTTCTTGATATATATTAATGACTTGGATGTGGGTGTACAGGGCACAATTTCAAAATTTGCAGATGACACAAAACTTGGAAGTATAGTGAACAGTGAGGAGGATACTGATAGACTTCAAGAGGACATAGACAGACTGTTGGAATGGGTGGACACGTGGCAGATTAAATTTAATGCAGAAAAGTGTGAATTGATACACTTTGGTAGAAAGAATGAGGAGAGGAAATATAAACTAGAGGGTGAACAGAGAGACCTGGGGGTATATGTGCACAAATCGTTGAAGGTGGCAGAGCAGGTTGAGAAAGCAGTTAAAAAAGCTTACGGGATCCTGGGTTTCATGAATAGAAGTATAGAGTACAAAAGTGTGGAAGTTATGATGAACCTGTATAAAACACTGGTTCGGCCTCAACTGGAGTATTGTGTCCAATTCTGGGCACCGCACTTCAGAAAGGATGTGAAGACCTTAGAGAGGGTGCAGAAAAGATTTACAAGAATGATTCCAGGGATGAGGGACTTCAGTTACGTGGATAGACTGGAGAAGCTGGGATTGTTCTCCTTCGAGCAGAGGAGATTTGATAGAGATGTTCCAAATCATGAGGGGTCTAGACAGAGTAGATAGAGAAAAACTGTTCCCATTGGCAGAAGGGTCGAGAACCAGAGGACACACATTTAAGGTCATTGGCAAAAGAACCAAAGGCGACATAAGAAAAAAACTTTTACTCAGTGAGTGTTATGATCTGGAATGCACTGCCTGAAAGGGTGGTGGAGGCAGACTCAATCACGGCTTTCAAAAGGGAGTTGGATAAGTATCTGAAAGAAAAACTTTTGCAGGTCTACGGGGAAAGAGCGGGGGAGTGGGACTAGCTGAGGTGCTCTTGCAGAGTGCCGGCACGGGCAGCAGCAGCGGCGGCGGCAGTGCGGACCTGGGAGGAGCGGCGAGGCGGCGGTACCAACTCAGCACCGGCAGAATTTTCAAAGAGTGAAGTCAGAAGTCAAAAGAAACGTCGGCACAAGGGGAGGGAACTGATTGGTGAGTATCTGGTAAGTGTTTATACTTGGCTTTCTTAAAGTTTTAAGTTTATTCCATCTAGGTTAGTAAATAGTCTGTTAATTAGAGGTATTGATGTGGAGATGCCGGCGTTGGACTGGGGTGGACAAAAATGAGAAGTCGCACAACACCAGGTTATAGTCCAACAGATTTATTTAATTTTACAAGCTTTCGGAGCTGTCGCTCCTTCCTCAGGTAAGTTAGCAGTGAGAGAATCTCCCAGAATTCACAATTTAAACACAGACAAAATCCATTCAAATCTTTCCCTACATCAAAGACACACTAAGAGCACAGCCAAGACAATGAGATGTGTCCCAGGGGGTCCAACGTGTCAAACCACCTGCTGGCTGCATATCCTGTCAATTTGTGTTGGTTCTTGTGTTAGTCTTTTTAAAAAAAAAACACCTGGGAAGACCGGCCATGATGTCAAGTCACGTTCTGTATCGTGACATGAACCCGATATCGCGATTGAGGCCATCCTCATGAGTGCGGAACTTGGCTATCAGTTTCTGCTCTATGATTTTGCGCTGTCGTGTATCCCGAATGCCGCCTTGGAGAATGCTTACCCGCAGATCCGAGGCTGAATGCCCCTGGCTGCTGAAGTGTTCCCCGACTGGGAGGGAACCCTCCTACCTGATACGTTGCAGTAAAGGATGCTCCAGAGCATGGTACATCGGCGAGACCATGCAGACACTGAGACAACGTATGAACAGACACCGCGCAACAATCGCCAGGCAGGAGGGTTCCCTCCCAGTCGGGGAACACTTCAGCAGCCAGGGGCATTCAGCCTCGGATCTGCGGGTAAGCGTTCTCCAAGGCGGCATTCGGGATACACGACAGCGCAAAATCATAGAGCAGAAACTGATAGCCAAGTTCCGCACTCATGAGGATGGCCTCAATCGCGATATCGGGTTCATGTCACGATACAGAACGTGACTTGACATCATGGCCGGTCTTCCCAGGTGTTTTTTTTTTAAAAAGACTAACACAAGAACCAACACAAATTGACAGGATATGCAGCCAGCAGGTGGTTTGACACGTTGGACCCCCTGGGACACATCTCATTGTCTTGGCTGTGCTCTTAGTGTGTCTTTGATGTAGGGAAAGATTTGAATGGATTTTGTCTGTGTTTAAATTGTGAATTCTGGGAGATTCTCTCACTGCTAACTTACCTGAGGAAGGAGCGACAGCTCCGAAAGCTTGTAAAATTAAATAAATCTGTTGGACTATAACCTGGTGTTGTGCGACTTCTCAATTAGAGGTATGGCAGGGCAGCTCACACCCGTGGAATGCACATCCTGTGCCGTGTGGGCAGTCCTGGACACCTCCCGTGGTCTGGATGACCACATGTGCGGGAAGTGTCGCCAGCTACAGCAGCTCGAGCACCAGGTTACGGAGCTTGAGAGGCGGCTGCAGTCACTGCTGTGCCTCCGCGAGGCTGAGAGCTACGTGGATAGCATGTTTCGGGAGGTGGTCACTCCGCAGCTTAAGAGTGTGCAGGCAGAGAGGGAATGGGTGACCGCCAGACAGAAGAGGAGGACCAAGCAGGTAGTGCAGGAGTTCCTGAGCCCATCTTGCTCACCAACCAGTATTCGGTGCTGAGTACTGGTAAGGGGGATGGTTCCTCTGGGGAGTGCAGCCAGAGCCAAGTCTGCAGCACCATGGGGGGGGGGGGGGCGGGGGTGGGGGGGTGATGGAGAGCTATAGTGATAGGGGATTCAGTAGTTAGGGGAGCAGACAGGCGTTTCTGCGGCCGCAGACGTGACTCCAGGATGGTATGTTGCCTCCCTGGTTCCAGGGTCGAGGATGTCACTGAACGGCTGCAGGGCATTCTGAGGGGAGAGGGTGAACAGCCAGAGGTTGTGGTCCATATCTGTACCAACGACATAGGTAGAAAGAGGGATGAGGTCCTACAGGCAGAGTTTAGGGAGCTAGGAAAGAGGTTAAAAACCAGGACCTCAAAGATAGTAATCATCGGATTACTACCAGTGCCACGTGCTAGTGAGTACAGAAATAGGAAGATAGAGCAGATGAATGCGTGGCTGGAGAGATGGTGTAGGAGGGAGGGCTTTAGATTGCTGAGGAATTGGAACCGTTTCTGGGGGAGGTGGGTCCTCTACAAGCCAGACGGGTTACACCTCAAAGGGAATGGGACCAATATCCTCGCGGGAGGGTTTGCTAGTGCTGTTGGAGAGGGTTTACACTAGCTTGGCAGGGGGATGGGAACCTAAGAGTAGAGTCAGTAGGGAGGGAAGAAAAACTGGATTTGGAAAACAAACGTAGAAAGTAAATTGGAAGGACAGAGGAATCAAGGGCTAGATAGTAGTCAACAAGGAGGTTTGCCTGTACTAAATGGTATATACTCCAATGCAAGGAGTATAGCAAACAAGGCAGATGATCTGAGGGCACAGGTAGATACTTGGGACTATGATATTATAGCTATTACAGAGACGTGGCTGAAAGAGGGGCAGGTATGGCAGCTCAACATTCCTGGTTACAGGATTTTCAGACGGGATAGAGAGGGAGGTAAAAAGGGAGGGGGGGTCGCGGTATTGATTAAAGAAACTATTACAGCTGTGAGGAGGGATGATATGTTGGAGGGAATCATCAAACGAGGCCATATGGGTCGAATTGACAAACAAAAAAGGGGCGATCACACTGCTGGGAGTGTACTACAGACCCCCAAACAGTGAGAGGGAGATAGAAGAGCAAATATGTAAACACATTTCTGAGAAGTGCAAAAACTATAGGGCAGTAATAGTCGGGGATTTCAACTACCCCAATATTAACTGGGATAAAATTAGTGTGAACGGTATAGAGGGTGCGGAATTCCTATAATGCATCCAGGAGAACTTTTTTAGCCAGTATGTAGCAAGCCCAACAAGGGAGGGGGCAGTTCTGGACTTAGTTTTAGGGAATGAAGCTGGGCAGGTAGAAGGCATATCAGTGGGGGAGCATTTTGGTGCTAGTGACCATAATTCAGTTAGATTTAAGGTAGTTATGGAAAAGGACAAGGATAGACCAGGAATAAAAATTCTAAATTGGGGAAAAGCAAATTTTGCTAAGCTCAGAGGGGATTTAGCCATAGTGGACTGGAAACAGCTACTTGAAGGTAAATCAGTGTCAGAGCAGTGGGAGGCATTCAAGGAGGAGATCCGGAGGGTTCAGACCAAATATGTGCCCTTAAAGAAAAAAGGTGGGACTAATAAATCTAGAGCCCCCTGGATGTCTAGGGACATACAGGATAGGATAAAGAAAAAAAGGGAGGCGTATGACAGATACCAAGGGCTAAATACTCCAGAATCTTTAGAAGAGTACAGAAAGTGCAGGGGTGCAATTAAAAAGGATATTAGGAAAGCAAAGAGAGAACATGAAAAATTCTTGGCAAGTAAAATCAAGGAAAACTCAAAGATGTTTTATAAATATATTAAGAGTAAAAGGATAACTAAAGAAAGGGTAGGGCCTATTAGAGATCATGAGGGTAATCTGTGTGTGGAGGTGGGAGATGTTGGTAGGGTTCTTAATGAATACTTTGGGCAGAATTTTCATTGACCCGTGGAGGCGGGTTTGGAGGTGTGTGGGGGGTTAAAATTGCGAAAACTGGCGGGCGGGCACTAGCCCGCCTCCACGCAATTTTCATTAAATCGTGTCTGCTGGTCCCGACTCCGTCCCGTCTCCAAGAGGCGGGATAGGCCGTTAAGGCCCTTAACAAGCACTAAATTGCCTCTATAATGCCATTTTGAAAGGCCTTTGTGATTTTAACCCTTTTTTCACGTGAAGCACGCCTGTTCTGAACCACAAATGTGAAACCTGGCGGTAGCACAGTTGGATTGCTGACTATCATCTGCAGCTCAACCATGAAATAAGAGATGTGATCAGCCATCATTTGCAGTTGGCAGGACTTTGTTGTCTGAGGTCTGGGGGAACTTTTATATGGCATAACCACAGCTGTGGAAGTTTGGAGCCTGACACCCATCTCCAGTGTGACCTCCTGGGAAACTCCTCTCGCTTCCTCAACTGAGGCATATACCAGAAGCATGGGAACCATTTATTTCCTTTCCTCCTGGACATCAGATTCAGACGAAGACCAGCCGTGGCAGCAGCAGAACCATGAACAACAGCACCACCAGCAGCAGCAGCATCAACAGGAGTGCCAAGCTGCTCCTCACCCACCTGAAGCTGCACAGGCCAGAAGGCGCCAGCGCGCGACCACATTGCTGCCCAAGATGCAAGGAACGCACTTGATCAGATTTGCTTAGCCTGCACAATTAAACACTTTTGCCTCGCAACTTCTTATCAGACCATCGACAATGGCCAGGAACCTATGGATTCCTATCACTCTGACCACCATATTGACAGTTGCAAGTCATCCTAAGCCCTCAATGTGGAAGTCCCATTTGCGAAATGACAGACGCCACAACTTCAGCAGTTTTCCAGCAGAATTTTTAATCACACCAAGCAAGTGCTGGCATTTCAAGATTAAACACAACATTACACCCAAGTGACTACCCTTGTGACTACTTGTGCATTATTTTTCTTTTACACGTGCTCCTACATGGTGCTTCCCCTGTGGCTTCAGTAGATGTGGAGGCCCCTTGCTCACTTTCTTGCTGCTCCTGCCTCGACACCTTTGGCGGGCGGCCTCTGGGGTTGCGAGCCTGTGAGGGCTCGGCAACAGTCTGCTGCTCCTGCGGCTGTGCAGGGGTTGAGACACCGATCTCAGTTGGGTGAGGACTCACGTGGGGCTCTGACCGAGGGCTTTGCAGTGGCTTGGTCGTGTGAGCGCTTAGAGAGGAGCCCCCACTTCCTTGTTGTCTGCCACCAACATCCCTCTCATGGGTCAGCCCCACCTCAGCGCTTGCATGTGGATTGAGAGCACCTTGCTGCACATCAGGGGGGCCATGGGGACCCGTATCTGCACTGGAAGTCCTACTCAGAAGGACTTCCATGAAGGTCTGGTTTCTGTATTCAATAGATGACCATCGCTCCTCCAGAGATGCCAGTCTATTCTGAACAATGACCATGTTTTCTACACTCTGGCGACTTATCTCCTCCATAGCCGTAGCCATCCTCTCCTCTACTGTAGCCATCCTTTACACGGAGGTTGCCATCCTTTCCGTGGTGATGCGTTCATGCGCCAATGACTCCACAAAGGCTCTGCTCATGTTCGCTATGGACTCCTCCATTCGCTCCACACTCGCAGCGACCCTGGAGACAAAACCTGCCAGAGACTCCTGCATCTGTTCCTGGAGTCCCAGCACCGCTGATCTTATGGATGGACCCAGAGGCAGAGGGTTGACATGCAGCTGAGCCAAGCTAGGAGAGTCCTGCGCCCTCCGACTAGGACTCTCCACTGCTGTCCCTGTCTCCACCATCTGCTGATGCTCACTTGTGAGCTGTGATACACCAGGTGACAACACCACTCTATCTCGCGATGTTCCCTCCGAAGTGTGAGTGTCTGCGCTGGTGCTGGGTGTGCTGAATTCTGCTGACGCGGCGCCCTCAGAGGTTGCAGCTTCCTCTGAGGAGTGGTGAGGCTCATGCTCTTCCTCCTGGATGGTGGGGACGGCTGCTCGCGATGGTCCTGGGGGGGAGTAAAGGAAAGAGTCAGAGATGTGAGTCCAAGGTTACATGCACATTGTATATTGCAGATGATCATAAGTCAGTCTGCTGGAGCATCAGAATCATTATCAGTGACTCATGCAATGTCAGTGAGAGAGATGATAAACTATTCTGTCACCAGCTTGCTCTGATGCACCCGTCTGTCCGTCCCCCACTTGCGCATCCTCCTCCACTCCCATGATCTCCAGGACCGCCTCCTCCCAGGTGGTGAGCTGGGCTACTGAGGGTGGCCCTCCTCCTGTCCTCGCTCTTTCCCTCTTATTGTGAGATCTCTTTTCCTGCAATGAGGGAGACAAGTGGAGTTTGACTGAGAATGAAGGAGTGAGTGTAGAGAATCTATATCATTGATGGTTAGAAGGAGACAAATTCGGAGTGAGGTGGCAAGACCATGGGCCCTCCCTGTGTGTTGTAAGTTGTTTTCATAGCATCACAGCGATAGGGAGTGTGAGGGCTGCATAGTCGAATAGTTAGGTGAATGTGACAATACAGAGAGAGGGAATGGGTAAGGGTACAGTGATGTCAGTGTCAAGTGGGATGTGGAGGAAGAGGTTGTCAACGCTGAGTGCTGGTGAGGAGAGGCAATGGGGATTAGAATGAGGGTGATGGGAAATTCATACTCACTTTTCCAGTGCGCAGCAGGTCATGAAACCTCTTCCTGTACTGAAGCCAGGTTCTGCGGGTTATGGACAACGAGTTGAACCTCCTCTGCCACCTGGATCCACACAGCCTTGGTTTGATGGGAAGGCTTCTTCCTCCCTGAAGAAGGGAAGAGCACCTCCTTATTAGCTCTGGCTCCTTCAATTAAAGCTTGCAGGGCGACGTCATCAAATCGAGGTGCAGACCTAGGTCTCTGGCTGGCTATTCTTCCTGCAGGTGCCTCTAACATGCAAAGGCAGAAGCTTGGCAGTCTGCAGAGGAAGCAAGGCTTGTTACAGACCTTAAATGCTGCAGCAATGATGACGTCATCGGAAGCGACTTTCAGATTGGAAAAACTCACTGGCCATGGGTTCCCACACATTGGAACTCAATTGGCCAATTATGTTCAAATCAAATCAATCTCCCACATCGAGTTATATTCGGGTGGCTAACACGAACTGCGGATTACACGACCCTAGCCCGCCCCTGAATCAAAATCCAGCCCTTTACGTCTGTTTTCATAAAGGAGAGGGGCAAAGCAGACATGCTATCAGGGAGGAGGAGTGTGAAATGTTAGATGAAATAAACATAGCGAGAGAGGAAGTATTAAGGGGTTTAGCAGCTTTAAAAGTGGATAAATCCCCAGGCCCGGATGAAATGTATCCCAGTCTGTTAAGCGAAGCAAAAGAGGAAATAGCAGAGGCCCTGACCATCATTTTACAATCCTCTCTGGCTTCAGGTGTGGTGCCGGAGGATTGGAGGACTGCTAATGTGGTACCCTTGTTTAAAAAGGGAGAAAAGGATAGACCGAGTAATTACAGGCCAGTCAGCCTAACCTCGGTGGTGGGAAAATTATTGGAAAAAATTCTGAAGGACAGGATAAATCTTCATTTAGAAAGACACGGATTAATCAAGTATAGTCAGCACGGATTTGTTAAGGGAAGGTAGTGTCTGACAAACTTGATTGAATTTTTTGAGGAGGTAACAGGAGGGTAGATGAGGGTAGTGCATTTGATGTAGTGTATATGGACTTTAGCAAGGCTTTTGATAAGGTTCCACATGGCAGACTGGTCACGAAGTTAAAAGCCCATGGGAACCAGGGCAAAGTGTTAAGTTGGATTCAAAACTGGTTCGGAGGCAGGAAGCAGAGTGTAATGGTTGATGGGTGTTTTTGTGACTGGAAGGCTGTTTCCAGTGGGGTCCCTTGTTTTATGTGGTATATATCAATGATCTGGACTTGAATATAGGGGGTATGATTAAGAAGTTTGCAGATGATACTAAAATCGGCTGTGTGGTTGATACTGAAGAAGGAAGCTGTAGACTGCAGGAAGATATCAATAAATTGGTCAGGTGGGCAGAACAGTGGCAAATGGAATTCAATCCAGAGAAGTGTGAGATAATGCATTTGGGGAGGGCTAACAAGGAAAGGGAATACACATTAAATGGTAGGACACTGAGTAGTATAGAGGAATAAAGGGACCTTGGAGTGCATTTCCACAGATCCCTGAAGGTAGCAGGCCAGGTAGATAAGGTGGTTAAGAAGGCATACGGAATGCTTGCCTTTATTAGCCGTGGCATAGAATACAAGAGCAGGGGGGTTATGCTTCAACTGTATAAAACACTAGTTAGGCCTCAGCTAGAGTACTGCGTGCAGTTCTGGTCACCACATTACAGGAAAGATGTGACTGCACTAGAGAGGGTACAAAGGAGATTTATAAGGATGTTGCCGGGAGTAGAGAATCTTAGCTATGAGGAAATACTAGATAGGCTGGGTTTGTTTTCCTTGGAACAGAGGAGGCTGAGGGGAGACCTTTTTGAGGTGTATAAAATTATGAGGGGCCTAGATAAAGTGGATAGAAAGGACCTATTTTCCTTAGCAGATGGGTCAAAAACCAGGGGGAACAGATTTAAAGTAATTGGTGGAAGGTTTAGAGGGGATTTGAGGGAAAATGTCTTCACCCAGAGGGTTGTGGGGGTCTGGAACTCACTGCCTGAAAGGGTGGTAGAGGCAGAAACCCTAACCACATTTAAAAAGTACTTCGATGTGCACTTGGGATGCTGTAACCTGCAGGGCTACAGACCAAGAGCTGGGAAGTGGGATTAGGTTGGATAGTTCTTTGTTGGCCGGTGCGGATACAATGGGCTGAAATGGCCTCCTTCTGTGCTGTAACTTTCTATAATTCGACGGGCCTTCTTCTGTGCTGTAACCATTCTATGATTCTGTGACAGCCTCCCAAGAGAGGCGCAGTCTCCTTATGCACTGCTCCTCAGAGAACTGCAGGTATGTTGTTCTGAGCCTACACATCGTTGTCTGTCTTTCCAGTTTTAAAAAAAAACACAAAAAAAACAAACACAAAAAAAAACTGCAGACAGCAGGATTTGACACGTTGGACCCCCTGTGACACATCTCATTGTCTTGGCTGTGCTCTTGGTGTGTCTTTGATGTAAGGACACCTTCCCTGAAAGATTGTATCTCTGCAGTTTCTGTGTTTATATACTGTGAAATATTGTAGATTCACTCATTGTAACTTTACCTGAGGAAGGGGCGACAGCTCCGAAAGCTTGTAATTTTAAATAAATCTGTTGGACTATAACCTGGTGTTGTGCGACTTCTCACTCTTTTGAGAGGATAAGGATTCCTGCAAGCATACTTCCTTCTATTTGCTTTCTCTATAGCTGCAGATCTCTTTGATCCTTCCTCCAGTTGCTGCTGCTGCTCCTCCTCAGTGGGATTGAATAAAAAGATCCCCATAAAGTAATAAGTGCATCGCCAGAAGCCCTTTAAGAGTTCAGAACAATGTCCAGCTGCTATAAGCATTTTGAACTAAGTTTCCACAGCTACAAAACAATACAAAGAAAGTGTTTCCCAAAACTTTACAGCATTTTACCTGAGAGTAATCGAGGATCCTTTTAAATATCCTTTTAAAAATGCGTAGCGATAGAAACCACCTCCATTGTCTTTTACCAGGATTCATAACATAATGAGCACAAAATATTCCAGTATGTTATGCTAATTGACATCAAATTGACAGTCTCATTCAGGAAGTCACACTATTAATGGATGTCTAGTATTCCCTGAAATGTAAATTACATAGCCCTGAACACGCAGGTTCTTTCAATCCCAGCGTAAATGCTGGGAATTTCTGCCTCTATTCCTACTAAAGTGTGTGGTATCAGGGGCGCTTCCTTCATCTGCATGATCATGGTGGATACCAGTGCCGCTAAGTGTGCATCATGAAGGCCTGCCATTGAGGAGGGGCAGGAAACAGAAACACTGTAAAGCTGTTTTAGTGGGGTGTGTGGGGGGGTGCGGGGCGGGGGCGGCAGGGGGTCGGGGGGGGCGGCAGGGGGTCGGGGGGGCGGCAGGGGGTCGGGGGGTCGGGGGGGGATGGGTGGTGAAAACAAAGAAGAGTAAAAATTGTTGTCCCTTTACAAGGGACTAAAATAAATTTTTAAAAGTGGCAAAATCTTCAGGGTTCAAGCAAGGCCCATGCCTGGATGTTCAAATGGGACCCACTTCCACCAGCCGACAGGCCATTGAGCCACCTCGCACCTGGTGTTCTTTTGGGTTCTCAGGCACATGTAATTCACCACAACCAAGAAAAATGGGTCGATCTCACGGTGGGGCCAATCTGTTGGTCGGGAGGGGGAAAATAAAGGCACTTGTATCTAATCATCTCAGCCAAATAAGCAGTAGCTATGTTTTCAATCACAAATTATTGGCATGATTGGGGGTGAAATTCGATAACGCAGAAAACCAGGCATGGGCATCGTGATGCACAATATGCCCGTGCCCGTTGAAAGGCGCTCAGGCAGTATGTCAAATTCATCCTGCTTGCTAAGTATAATGATTGCAGCGCACAACCCAGTGCCAAATGCACTGCAGACTGGCTCAGCAGGGGGCCGAAGTTCTCGATGTCCACGCGAGGTTAGCTTTACTTAAAGCTAGCCTGTGTCTCTTAAAGGCAGTCGGCACCTCTTTATGGTGAGCTGTCTTCTATTGATCAAAACTGTTAAGTGTGCTTCAGTACTAACACAAATGGCTCAACAGGCCAGGGAAAGGGCACCCAGGGTCTCGGACGCAGCACTCGAGGCCTTTGTGCAGGGGGTTAACACTGGAAGAGAGGTCCTCTACCTACAGGAGGCCTTCCAGAAAGAAGGATGTGGGACCAGATCGCCGAGGCGGTCACTGCCAGCAGTGTCACTGCCAGGAGGTGGCTCCAGTACCCAAAGAAGTGTCATGAGCTCAAATGAGTGGTCAAGGTCAGCGAATGCATCTTCAAAAGCCGTCTCGTACCAACTGCACCAATAGCCTCACATACTGTTCAAAGCACGACCCCCCCCCCCTCATCACTCACCTACCAACAATCTCTACCAAACACGAGGCACAGCTCACATTCCTAGCTTCATCTCACCCCCTTGGAGGAGACGGTCCTGGCCATTCCTGGCAGGGGCATTGCTGAGCCCATGACCAGCGGCAGGGCTGGAAGAATACAAGATGCCGGTATCCTCATACGTTATGCTCCTTCTCACATCCCACATCCCCTCACTCCACAATATCTCCTGATTTACAAGCTGCACATGGTGTAAGCATGCACCTCTTGCTTTACCCCCATCTCCGCACCACAACCCTACCCTTGTGCCTTCCTCATTTCAGACACTCAAGAAATCCTGCCTGCTCAGCCAGTGGTTGAACAAGAAGAGGGAGAGGAGAGTGAAGAAAAAGAAGAAACACTGTCACTCGATTTCATACTCGCAGGCACCAGCTCCTGACGGTTGTCTTGCAAGTCCATCTCAGTGTCCCCCACTGAAAGTCAGCAGCCTTCCACCAGCCATGCTGCAGCCACTGGGGTAGCACTGTGTAAAATGACTAAGATATGCAGGACAGTCACTAAGGGAATGCACAAAGGTGATTAGTTGATTTTTTGATGTAATATTGGATGCATATATGCATGAAGTTGGATTGGAAAGTTTGCTTTGTGGTGGCTTTTATTTCAGCATTATAGCCAAGAGGACACTGTGATGGTCAGTAACAGAGAGAAGATAAGGTGTGGGACAAATGTTGAAAGGGGATTGGGGTTGTGTTCACGGGCGGGTGATTTTATCCCGGATATCCCGGCCAGAAAGCGGCTGTCTGGGTTGCCTCCTTCCTTCCGCTTCCTCCTCTTCTGCTTCTTTCTCTTGTGCTTCCTCCTTTTCTGTTTCTTCCTCTTCCTCCTCCTACTCCTCCCTCTGTGAGCAGCTTGCCCCCTTTGCTGCCTCTGCTCCATCTCCATGTCATGCTGCAGCCCAAGGGTGACTGGAACTAGAGCCCCCAGGACTGGGAGTAAGTGGTGTTCTCAGAAGCCTTCCTTTAAGAGCCATAGCCTTGCAAATGTCCAGCAGCACTCCCTTCACGCTTTAACAACTTTTTAAATGTATTATACCAAGCCGCTAGTCAAATAAAATAGAAAGAATCCAGAGTAAACACAAAAATCTAAACTTACCTGAAGTGTGTCCCTTTAAGAAGCGCTGGTGGGGGATCTGTCGTACAGCTGCATGCCCGTTCTGTTGTGCGTGCTTTGGAGAGGGCATTAAAAGGAGCGGCGACCTCCAAAATAGCAGGTCATGCGTCAATTCAGTGTTGCACGCTGATTGATGTCACAATCTGACTAATTATCATATTTGCAGTGAACGCAGTCAACGGCAGCGCTGCTGACCTGCCCAAAATAGCGGCCACTGCGTTCCACGCCAGAGATAGGTGGAAGCGAAGCATCCACCATTTTTTAATCGAAACCGGCCTTATCAGCCGGCACTAAAGTGCTGAATTTCATGGCCGTTAAATCTTGAGAACCAACCATTAAGCCCCAAAATTTTTAAATAAAAATTACAAAATCAAATTTACCAAAAATAGGCAAAAAGCACTGATACAGGAATTATGTAATTTTGGACCAGTTTGAATACTAAATTGGTGCTCATCTAGTCGACATTTTAGGAAGGCTATGGGGTGGATTTTGAACTTGCCATCTGGGCATAAAACTGGCATTGCGGATCAATGGAATTTAAAATTGGGTGGTTTCTATAACAGGCAGTCATTCTGCAATGCCAGTTTTATATCCGGGCAGCAGGTTGAAAGTGTACCCGTGTTTGGTTTAGGATTGCAGGGTGTGTAGAAGTTATGTGTTAGAAGTTACGCTGGATCTTGAAAGAACATATTAACTAATGCAAATACCTTGTGAGGCACAGCTGTGCCTGTATAACTATGATGTAGGAAAATATTGCATACATATGCCTGATTTACTGGGAAATGAAATAAAATCTTAAATTGAAGAAGTTAACACAATAATAATTCAAGCAGAAATTTTAAATAGTCATATGGATTAGATAGCTCGAAGCAAGGATGAAGCAGTTTCTGTGAAACTGTAAAATCAAGTTAGTGATAAAAAGTAGAATTGTGTGTGCTCAGTCATACAGTTTGGATGTGAAAATTGGATTTTTAATGTTGAGGTAAGTAAAATATTGGAGTTCTTTGAGTTGTGGTGCTATAGACATGTACTGAAAATCAGTTAAAGAATAACTAATGCAAGAGTCTTTGAACTAACAAGAGAGAATTGATGGGACTCATTATGAGCAAATGACATATTGCGGCTGCAGTATTTAAGATTCACAAAAAAGAATTGTTACTGTCTGACTCTGATGTTTGGATGGGGTGAATAGTGCACAGTGAGTGATGTGTATAGCAGGCCCCACTAAAACGTCTGGGGTTGTCCTGATTTAATATGTAAGCCAAGCTCATGCGTGGAGTGCAAAAACCGCTGAGCATATAAACAATGGAGGGGGACATAATTCACTTTGCTGCGATAGCTATGTAAAGGGCTGCAGCAGCCATTTAAAGTGAAGGTGGCTACTCAAAAGTAAGTGGTAAAAAGTGTCTGGCCCAAAATCTCTGGCTGGCAAAAAAATTTGGATAGGACACCCGACCACATTGCAGCCCGGAAGACCAGCAATGGCATCACCATGGCCAGATTTACTTTACTTGACGCTGTACACCCTGGCTGCCACATGATGTGCCAGGTTGACACCACCCCACACCAGCACCATAAAGCATCCTTATTATGTCCAAGCCATTCCTTTCACACTCATCACAATTGATGCGGGGGGGGGGGAGGGGGGGGGGAGATGTTATGTCTCAACATTCACTGGTTGGATTGGTTAGGAAAAGGAGCCTTTGGACAGGCGATGGGCCGATGCAGACTGATGGATGGCAAAGTGGAGATAGTTCCAAGGAGAAAGCCCTGATTGCTACTCCATGGTGTTTTCCCCAGAGGAGAACAGTGCAGCATAACTGGCAAAGGTGATAACCAGGGTCAATAATGCATAAACTGACCTTCGAGCCTGGGAGCAGATATGAAAGAAGATAGCAGACTATATACCTGATACATAGGCCAAGTATGTAAGCCACAAAATGTTGTCTCTCAACCTGCTATAAATTTAATGCTGGCCCATTTCATTGAGCTGAATTTTGCCGGCGCTCAGAGTACGGGTTTGGAGGCGGGTCTGCTGTCAAAATCAAAATGATTGACAGCAGCTTGGGAGCCCGCTCCGAACCCGCCTCCATGTAAGTTTCCAAAGTGTCGGGTCTGCGATTTCAGAACAGACCCGACACCAAGCTTCTGTCATCGTAACTTCAGCTGCCATCTATTCCAGCAACATTGCTGCCTTTGGAAAAAATCTCACCTTGGTCCTCTGAATCCCTCCACGATCAGCCCCAACACTGTAGGGGGTGGTGTGGTGGGGTCAGCTTCACCTCTGACTTCAGTGAGCGGTTCGAATCGCTCCCACGCCCCTGGTTCTAGACCTTGGACTTATTTGGGGGTCGTGAACAAAAGGTGCAGCAGACAACAGGTTTTGATGAATGAACTTTAACTTTTATTCAAGAAAAAGGTAAATACAACAAAAACAATCTTAAAACATACTTAATACTTAAACACAGGTTGGGGGAACACACGGTACAGGCGAGGGAGAATTACAGTATACTAAAACCCCTTATCCCTCCCAATCCCACTACCTAGCTAGGTTTGATTCCAAAGGACCAGGGATAATGCTCACCACTCCTTGACAGTTCTCGACAGTTGAGGTATTTCGCGATTTCGGGGTTCACTGGGGTTTTTGGTTGTTGGGGCCTGCCGTACTCCGGACGTGGTGGAAGACTTCAGCTGCACTCCAGGTCAGTTTGGGTCTGTCCGCTGATGTGGTAAGGTGCGTATTGGATTGTATCAGGTGAGTACCCAATTTTTCTTTGTTAGAGGTAGGGTTTAGAGTTTTTTAAGGGAAAATCTTACCCAGGGGTAAGTCAGGAATAGTTTGTAGCGTGGAAACTATCGTGTCTTCGGTTTTTCCTGGTGTTGGTCTTTCGGTGGTCGCGACGGCCTGGTTCGCACCTGGTTGGTCGGTGGTGTGGTGTTGGTTGGTTCGTGGGGCCTTGATTGCTGCGAGGCATTTGGGAACCCTTTTTCCCAGTCGGGTCCGTCGATGACCCCCCCTTACTGTGGCGTGTTGTCCTTGCGTGCCTCGGTACTGTTACTAACTTTAAACTGCCTCTCTGGACAGCCTTGAACTAACTTTAAGTATAGTGTTGTAACAAACTGCATGGCTTGAACAGACACCACCACAGTGTCTCTCGGGTTCCTCGTGTCTTCTTGCCCGTGGCTTTAGGCCTGCCTGCCTTCCGAAGGTTCCTTGTTGCTTGTCTCTGGTGTCGAACCTGTGTGGCTCTCTTTCTTCGCTCCTCTTCGCCGCTCGCTTCTTGGGGGAAATAGGCCCCCAATTATACCGTTCAGGTTTATTGTGTTTTTCGCGCCAAAACTGCTTTACTAATCAATTTCGCGTTAAAGTGATTTAGGTTTCAGTTGAGGCCTGTTTATCTTCGCGCCAAATCTCGTTTCTTTGTCTTAGGTTTTTGGCAGGCTCGTTAAGTCTGATGACTTTAACTTAGTGTTACCTTGTTCTGATGGCTACCGATGTCTTCCATTGAGACAGGGCCTCTATCTACCCACCAAATCTCGCTTCTTTTGTCTTAGGTTTTTGGCGGGCTTGTAAAACTGTTCCTGTCGATTCTTGGCTAATCGGGTTTTGATGGGATGATGGGCTATGAAACTGTATACTGGCAGTTTTATTGTTTTCAGACTTCCAGTATCCTGTCTGGGCCTGGGGATTTCAAAAGGGGTCTTGGTTTATTCATTTTTGAATGTGTTTGTGAGGTTTTGGATGAGGCTCTTCCTCCTTGGTTGGATTGCAGTGCAAACATCTTCCAGACAGCTTGTCTTGGTCCCAATACCCAAAAGCTGTCCACTGCCTCACCACACCCCTTCCCGCAGCCTGAGTTTCTGTGACTGCAGGTTTACCCAATGCCCCTTTTAAAAAGGTATCTTTATCATCCAAAGTCATTTTCCTCAGGTTCTTAATTTTTCTTCCTTGATTCCCGTCAAAAATGTCTTCACAACTGAGCTTTGACCTCAAATTCCTTCATCACCCCCTTTAGGGTTCTATGCAAGTTTCTGGGGGATTTTGCGAAGCCTACAACACCAACATCACCAGGCACACTAACATCACCAACAACAATACCAACCTTCTCCGCAATCACCTGATGCTGCACAGGACACAGGGCATCAGCACCCGACAACATTGCTGCCCGGGAGGCCAGCAATGGCATCACCATGCCCAGATTTACTTCACTTGACGCTGTACACCCTGGCTGCCACATGATGTGCCAGGTTGACACCACCCCATACCAGCACCATAAAGCATCCTTATTATGTCCAAGCCATTCCTTTCACACTCATCACAATTGGGGCGGGGGGGAGAAGTTATGTCTCAACATTCACTGGAACTCACTAAGACACTTGCAAAGGTGAGCACAGATCTGTCCAATAAGGTAAAGTGTTGAAAATAAAGATTTCAATGTTTGACAACACATTAACAGAAAATTTACATGAACATTGCATAAAACACCCAAGTGCCTACCCTTGTGTGTTGTTAGTTAGTTTGATTGCACTAGGAAGAGGGTGAGTGTGAGGAGTGGCGACTGAGATGGGGAAGTGAGAATGTAGATAGAGAGGCATGGGCGGAGGTGCAAGGTAAGTTGGTGTGAGTGAGGATGTGCAGGAGTAGGGTAGGGAAGGCAGAGTGATGGGGATGTGATGAGTGGCACAGCAGGATGAGGTTGCGTGTGGTTTTGCAGTAACGTTTTGTGATCTACTGAGATCAATGAAAGGTTTGCACCACTGTAGCCTGGTCCTCCTGACGACATCCCTCCTTGTGCCCTCCTGTGCAATGTGCAACCAGGCTGCGTTGGTGTCCTGGGGAGGTCTCTTCTGCCCATGGGAAGGGAAGAGAACCTCCCTGAGTGCTGTGACTCCCTCCATAAGCATATGGAGGGAGTCATGGGAGAGCCTGGGTGCAGCCGTGCCCCTCTGTGCAGTGCTTGTCAGTATTTGCAGCACCTCAATGCTGTAGAACACTGAGAGAACAACTGTCAAAATGGAAGTTGGCCATGGTCCCTTTAAGGATGATGACGTGTCATCAAATGGCGTCATCAGACCCGTTTCCTTTTAATTGGCCGGGAACCTTGCAGGGCGGGCTTAACAACCCCATCAGGGGAAAATCCTTTTCACAGAGCGGCTGGTGCCGGGAGCGGGAGCGGGACCCGCCAATGACCTCTCCCGCCGCGATCCCGCCTCCGATGGCGAAATCGCGATGTTTGTTTATCATGCATACCCATACTAGGTGAGGGCACAAATTTAAGCTGTAATTTAAAACTTGGCACACTGACATCTTAAAAGGGTTTCAAACAGCAAATCATTGCAACACAATCTGGCTGCATAATGCATGGTCACTAACTAACAAACTCAGTGGGTTTACAGGTTTACCACATATTCACCTCACAGCATCTCAAGACTACTTCTCTGCTTGCATGGCCTGATAACACATAATACGAGAGAATAGTAGTATGCTGCTCTTGTTATGTCTTGACCCCTTTCCACTCACTAATAAGCAAACACATAAGCACAACAACAGCACCCACAGTACCTTACAATGCAAGTCTTGTTGATAACCTCACACTCCCCCACATTGAACTCCATCTGGCATAGTTTTTTCCACACACTTAGTCTCTCTATATTCCTTTGTAACTTCCTGCTCCCATCGACACAACTTACTGTGCCTCCTAACTTAGTGTCATCTGCAAACTTGGATATACAACTCTCTATTCCTTCATCCAAGTCACTAATATATGTGGTGAAAAGCTGGACCCCAGTACAGATCCCTGGGAATACCACTTGCCACATCCCGCCAATCAGAGAACATTCTCTTAATTCCTGCTCTCTGTCTCCTACCTCTCTTCCAATTACCAACCCATGTCACAATGTCACCTCCAATTCTGTATGCTTCCATTCTTGCTAATAAACTCTTGTGCAGAACTTTATGAAATGCCTTCTGGAAGTCCATGTAACAACATCCATAGACCCTCCCCTATCCACCACGCTAGTAACCTTGTCAAAAATAATCTATCCAACATGAAATAACAGTGTTGTAAAGGTTTCTCCACCGAGGGTGTAACTCAAAAAGGAAGTGATTATTGAGGAAAAGTCAGAGTAGCTTAATGGATCTGGAGAAATAGTAAATTTTCCTGTAAAATATGGGGATTTTCATAGAGAAGACTTTGCTCTGATTTTGTCCATGCCAAAACCTTACTACACAGATCATTTTTTAATCATTGTTTAGGCCAAAGTGGTGTGTCTCCCCATAACGTGCTCAGTTGCTACATTTCCTTTGTCAGACATCATGACCTTCATTTTCATTTGGACACATGTCATGTGGTGTGATCCTACTATATACCCAAGAATTATTTTCTCTTTTTCCGGGTTCATCATGGAAGTGTTCTCAGTGTCGGTAAAGATTCTAATTGGGAGCTCGTCCAGTAGTGGGCAGAAGTCGCCAAATAGAAAAGGACCAGCTTTTACCAGTTGCAAAGGCCAAAGACTTAAATTTATAACCACGTCTAGGAGCAGTCATGGTAGCAGTAGGGTTGGCAACCCTCCTGGGTTGCCCAGGTGTCTCCCAGAATGCGACATTAATCTCCCAGGCACTGTTGCTAGCGCATTAATGGCTCAGACAACACGGGAGGAGCTAACAACAAACATCAATGCTAATGGCATCATTCTGCAGATGTAACAGCAATGCCAAAAGATGTTTATAACTTCACCAGGTTCACTAAGGGTAGGAGATCCCACCACTACTTAATGTATCACACATGCATAGCATATGCTGTTACCTCCCACACACAGCCTTACAGTACTTGTGACAAATTCTTCCAGCTACTGCCACTGCATGATATATATTCATGTACACAATATAAGCTGTAACAAATGCATTTCATTGTATGTTCTTCTGGCAATTTCAAATTCTCACTTCTTCTACTATGTTTACAGGAGAAGACTGTATGACAACAAGAGGGAGAGAAGCCAACTGGGAGGATGGCCCCTGTCCCCAACCACTGTCCTCTAACCCCCTTTGAGGAGGCACTGCAGAAATGCCACACAGGAAGCTGGGAGTAGTGAACTCAGAGGTCTAGTCCATCCCTTACTTATGCCTTTACTTACCTTGGGTAGTCTGGTGAGGTCATTAAAATGTTTCTGGAATAGCTGTTTGTGGAGGCACTGGCCTCCAGACTGCCTGCACATCCTTCTTCTAGGCATAACTCCCTGGGCACCAAAGAGCCTTTGTTTTCTGGCCGTTACCTCTGCCAGCATTATCTCCACATCAGATTCTGAGAATCTTGGGGCCTTTGTCATTGCAGTGCAGCTACAGCTCTCTCCATCTCTATCTACTCTTTGTGAGTGACCTCCTTTGATTGTGGCCATTTCAGCTAACAGCAGACTTTTAACTGCTGCAGAGGGATTTCCATCCCTCCCTCCCAGCAACAGAAAACCAGTGAGGATATCCCACCCTGGATAGTAAATGAGGCCCTTCCATGAAAAATGCAATCAGATGCCAGCAGGATCAGGTGGGTGGTCACAAGTCCCATCCCATCAGTTTACTAATGATGTCAGGAAAATTTAGGAAGCAACTACTTAACCACTGGGAAAGGACTGTATTCTACAACACTGCAGCACTTATTTAGTTCCCTTATCATAATTCAATGCTCATTCAAAAATGCCAGGTTCAAAATTAAATTCCTTAAGAGCTTCAGTGGCTAGACTATGCCAATAGTGCTGATACCTCTGTTTCGATTGTGTGTGTTTCCAGGTCAGTGTTTGCTAATTGCAACTGTTCAATAGCTAAATTCATCCTTCTCCCTCCCCGGGAGAGATTCTTGTGATTTAGCTGACAGCAACATTTAAAAGGGTTTTGTCAACGGGTGCAGTTTTATAAGGCTTGGGATTAGCCCTGATACTTGTCTTAGACCAGTGCATTTAGGAATGAATCTATGACAGTTGGGAATTTGGCTGAGCTGATGGGCCAGTGAACTCTTAGAATTCCAATATGTACATTGTGCACAGGAGGCTTTTTACAAGTTGTTTCTGATTTTTCCGTGCATTAAGTATAAAGAGATTGAGGATTTATCCATCGTTGCAGTGGATGTTGTATTTGGAAATCACTGTTTGTTTACTGCAGATTAGTAACATTATTGTACTCATAGGCCCTTCTTATCTCATCATATCTTGTCAGAATGCTTATCCTGCCTAGGGGATCAGTCGCAGACCCCCATGATAACCCTGTCCTTTCTCTGCTTGTTAGCTCAAGTTAGACTACTTTATTTTTTCGACTGCCCGTCTTTCTATCTGACAATTCTGCAGTTTTAATTTTGAACATTGTATTAAAGTTATCTTTGTATATTACCTTAGATTTTCTCCTAGGACCTTCAGATTTTGTTGAAGTTATATGGCTTTTATTTGTTATATATCTCTTATATAGCAGAAATAGAGAGGGTAAATGTTACAATAATTGACAATTAAAGCCTCTATTTATTGTGTTTATATGTAATCCCATATTGTTGCACAGTTGTTTACATATTACAAGGGGCACATAATAAAAGTAATTTATAGTCACACTTTTTAGATTCCTCACTAGTGTCATTAGTTGTCAAGTATTAGTAGTCCACAGTATGTTTCATTGTTTTCTTATTTCAATAACTTGAAGCTCTCCCAGGGTGCAATACCCAGTGGAAAACTTCAATGTACTGCTAGAAGCTCTGAGGTTAAAAGAAAGTCTGAAACAAAGACATCTTTGTAAGCATTAGGGGATTTGTGTTGCAAGATAGAAAAGTTAATGGTTTGAGATTTCAAAATCCTTGAGTCTTAGTGAGAAGCAGCAATCGATACTTTCCTGCTTGAACCCCTTTTCAATCAAACTCTACCTCCTGTAATCTTCTATATCAAGCACATATCAGAGTGAATAATCAGTTCCATGCACTACAACCCTATGGAGGCCATTTCAATACTCATTCAGATGTCCTTTTATTCTTTGTGATGAAAAAATTGTTTACTAAATATGCTTCAAAAGTAAAATGATATATGTTCAGTTTAGTTTCTTAGATTACTAAGGATTTTGATCACTAGTTTTGTAGCTTTCCACAGAGCCTCCACAAATATTTTGCAGAATACCACATTAATGTCCTGTCTGTCTTCAGCAAGTAAAATTTGAAACTGCAGTATTTTATTTGAAATAGTTTGATATTATGTTATTTATGTTAAATAAATATATTGTTAATTGTAGATGCAAGAATTCTATATATTAACTTCTGATTTAATATAAGGCATTCAGATTTTTATGTTGTAGTTTAAAACAGATAAAATGTTCTATGGTAACAACCAAGGGGCTAAACTTGTTTTAATAAAAAATAGAGAAACGTTTATTTTTCCCCATGATTAATAATCCACCAATCAAATCAGGACACGCTAAAATGTACGCATGTGATTTTTGTAAATGGACAAAATGTTATTCTTTCATTTTTGTTTAAGAGGAATTTCAGTCGCCTTTGAAAAATCATAAAGGATGATAAGCAATGAAATGCATAAGATACCTACGCTACCACTTACAACAGAATGTGTAAATACCAATATTATTAGTCACCTAAAATGGTAAAGTAACTGATATTAGCCCTACACCAGATATCAGGGATGATTTTTTTTATCCAATAGGTACAAACTGCTAAAAGACCCAAGGACAAATGTTGATTATACAAAGTATGGAATAAAAGGTTAACACTGGGCTTTAAATATTGAAATAGGCCTGAAACATTAACTCTGTTTCTCTCTCCACAGATGCTGCCTGACCTGTTGAGCATTCCCAGCATTTTCTGTTTTTATTTCAAATATTGAAAGTCCATCATTTACTCTATCCAAAATCCACTCAGTTTTCCATTTCCAGAGATAAAATGGGATGCTCCAACTATTGATTGGCACCTAGATTCATATCTCTCCAGTGACAGAATATAACCCTCTATAAAATCCTAACTATAAAAGACAAGACCAGAAGGCCAACATGTTCAATCCTTGCGTTTATCTTAAACTGTGATTTCTTTAGAAACCAGAGAATTCTCTTTGATTGCTCTATTCCCAAGTCTCTTTCAGACCTTTTATCTTGTGCTGGACACATGCACCTGTCTCAGAGATTGTCTTGGAGAGGTGCCAGGCTGGTCTGTGAGTCACTAATGGACCCACAGTATGCTGCAATTACTTTGAAAAATCTCAGCCAATATGTGGAAGCTCCACTGCAACTATTGGAAGGATTTAAAGAATCTCATCATCATAAATGTTTTTCATCTATTTATCCATCCATTCCTCTATCTAGGAAAACATATTTCCCTCTCCCAATATTTCTTTAAGAAATGTACAACACAGAGACTTTCAGAGACCATAGCAGGCTCACCTGAATGCAAAGATCTAAACATTCATCCATTTTTCATTAAACTGTCCTGTCTGTCTGAATCAAAGGGTTTTCTTAGAATTGATAGGAAGGGCTATAGAAGGAAATAATGCAATTTCCAGCGAGCTCCAAGTGACTTTTCCAAACTCAGGCAAGGGCCACAGATAGTTCCAACCATAAAGCAATCTGTGTTTGAAAAACAAAATCCATTAGTATCAGAATTGGTCAAAGCAAGGAGAAGATCAAATATCCTTATGTGAGCACATTAGCCCTTTGAAGCTAAAAGCTGAATGGCACTATTATGTTGCAGTGCCAGTTTTGGAAGAGCAGTACTATACTGGAATTCTGGTTACACTCTAATCAGTTTGCTTTTCTATTCAGCAGTGATTTGTTTCAGATCCCAGTGATGCGGAACCAATCCATCTGGTGGCAGTTCTAAACAACCACAAAAGGTAGGTCTTCACTGCTGATGCTGGAATGAGGTAAGTTCCCCACTTATATTCCTAAGTGCAACCAATGGCAAGAGAATCATGCATTTGCCAGCAGCTGCCATTTTTATACAGAAGCATCTAAAAAGCTGTGTACCTTTTAACAAACAAATTCACCATGATAAGAGATTCTATCCTGTCAGGTGCAGCATCGTAAAAAGTAACCATGCACAGCATCTCTCTCTGCACATTTGTCACCTCCACTACATAAGGACAATGTGAAAGGCAGAAGTGGTCTGGGGCTACCAGGCTGAGCACAGCTAAAGCTAGTCACAGAGGCAAAATAGAGGAGCAACTAGCAGAAAAATCAATTAGAACCTTTGCTTTATAATGTAACTATCCCTCATTCCGTAACACATCTGGGTTAGAAGTTGATGCAAATTTGGTTCCATTGGGTTAGCATAGGATGATAAAAGTACAGCTGTGTTGTGTATTATAAATATGAGAGTACGGGGCGGCTGGGGGTGGGGGGAGGGGTGTGGTGGGGGGTTGGGGGGGGGGCGGTGGAATAAAAGAAAGGATAAATTAATTGTGTGTAATAAATTGTCAACAATAGAAGACCAGTACTGGAGGGGGAAAAAATTAGGTGATTTTGGCAACAAAACCGATTACTGGGATTGGGAGAGCACTAAATCAGAGATTGAATAACCTGCCTACTCATTAGTAACAGCATGGGAATATTTGAAGATGGAAGAAGCACAGGTCTTTTGTAATATTTGAAGACCAATCTGCATATTTAAAGAAGGAGCCTGCTGCTTTCCAGTGGGCATTGTTCCTACCTGGTTGGAAGAGCAGGTTAAAATCGGAACCTGAGGGACCTTAACGGGTATGCTCAACGGGCGATTTTAAATGCCCGTCAGCTCTGTTTGTGTCAAGCAGGCAGGGTTAAAATTGTCCTGTTGTTTCCTGTTTCATCATCTCATACATTTTGGCTAAACCTATCCAATTTCAACATTACTGATTCCCTACAACAGTATGGTTTACATTATTTACCATATCTTAGATTCGTTCCAGAATATATTTTTCAGATTTTATTGGTGGAAGCTTGGGAATAGGTCAGCCATCCATCCTCCCAGCATATGTTGGTGTCTGGGCTGGAAGTAATAAAGAGAGCAAAATAAAAGAATGTGAACTAGGGATTATACTCTCACCTCAAAAAAGACAAAAGCACAGAGGGCTAAAAACTAGATTGGATATGAAAACAAGTGCTGCCTGCTAATTAAAATGATTGCGGAATTCAGCCCAGTGTTGAATGCGCTGTTGAGTGGCTGAACGCTCAGCAGGGGGCCCAAGTTCGTGCGAAGCTAGCACCAATTAAAGCTAGCCTCCACTTCTTAAAGGCAATCTGCACCTCTTAAAGGGGAGGTGCATTCTGCCTGCAGCAGCTGCTGAAACTGGTTGTGGAGCCAAGTGTGACCGAATAATGGCTCAACAGGCCAGAGAAAGGGCTGCAAGGTTCTCGGACTCAGCACTAGAGGCCTTAGTGCAGGGGGTGGAAAGGAGGAGACAGGTCCTTGATCCCCAGGGGGCTAGGAATCTATCCGCAGGGGACCAGGAGTCTATCCACAGGGGGCCAGGAGGCTCTCCTGATGCATAATTCAAAGGCAGTGGGAGCAGGTAGCCAACATGGTTAATGCCAGCAGTGTTGCCCTGAGGACCTGGATGCAGTGCCGAAAGACGTTCAATGACCTCATACGAGTGGTCAAGGTCAGTGAATACATCTTCAAATGCCATATCCCACCAACTGCATCACTAGCCTCACCCACTCAATGCACCACACCCGCATCACTCACCTACCAACAATTGCTATCAATCACAACTCATACCTCACGTTTATAGCTTCTTGTCACCCTCACACACTTACCACTGCTGCAAGCCTCACACCCACATCTCACACCTTGCACACACTGTCAGCTATTCAAAAATGACAGGCAGATCACAAAGAAACACATTGCACCACACTCACTGACACACTTCCCTCTCTCTTGCAGGGCAAGGTGGCTCATTACTGCAGGCAGTACCAGCTAACCAGCGGGAGATGGGCAAGCCTGCATATCCTGACCCAAGTGGAGAAGATGGTGCTTGACATTATTGGAGGATCCATCACTGAGGCCGTAGTGAGTGGCGAGGCCGAAACCATTGAAGATGACGGTATGCTCATACCTAATCTTTCTTACATTCCACTTCCCCCACATCCCATAAACTTGTCTAACTTACAAGCTGCTGATCCTGTAAGCATGCACATCTTGCTTCCCCCCCTCCCCTCACCACCAGCCTACCCTTGTGCCTTTCTCCTTTCAGGTACCCAAGAACTCCAACCTGGCCAGCCAGTGCAGGAAGAGCAAGAGATGAGTGATGGAGAAGAAGAGGTACTGTCACTCGATCTCACACTCGCAGGCACCAGCTCAGATACTGGCACTGCGCAGACTTTAGAGGATAGCACAGAGGCAGGATCTGCATGTGGTGAGTCACCGGGCATGAGTGGCCTGCAGCCAGGGCAGGGGGAAAGGGTAGCGCAGGTGCCAGCTCCCCGGAGGGCGAGGTCGCACACGAGTTCTGCTGCAGAGGACTCAGATGAGGAAATCGAAGGGGCGGCCTACAGAAGAAGACTGATGGGCGTGCACACAGTAATGCTTGGTGCAATGGCAGCCCTGCCAGAGAGCCTGTTGTCACTGTCAAGGAGCATAGATGAGTCTGGAACCAACTTTGCACAGAGCTTGGAGCTCATGATTTCCAGGATAGGGAACTCCATTAGCGCACTTATGGACCTAACCATGATGCAGGGTCTGATGGCCAATGTCTCAGCTTCCATTGCAGCACAAGTGGTAGCGACCCAACATCTAAGTGCTGCAGTGGAAGCTCAGACTTCTGTCATGCAAGTTCAGACTGCTGCCACCTTGGCTGCATTAACCAGTGCTGAAAGGTGCTTGCAGAGTCTCACAGCAGTTCAGCAGTCTGTCCTCTAGCAGATTACTAGGATTCCTGAGGCGCCGCCCTGGGGGAGTGGCAGTGGCTCCAATGAGCACGAACCTGCTGTCCTCTCTCAGGATGACAGCATTCGTCCTCCTACCACTGCCACTCCACCAGTGCCCTTGCTGTTGCCTGTCAGCCAGCCAGCCCAGACTGCTGCCGATCATGCTGAGGTGATGCAGTCCGCATCCGGGCCTTCTCGGCCCAGAGACGCTCGAGGTCATCCAGCAAGGCCATCTGCAGTCTCGCCCACTGAAAGTCAGCCGCCTTTCACCAGCCATGCTGCAGCCACTGGGGTAGCACTTCAGAGAAACACTAGGACAGGCAAAGACACACACAAGTACTGTAGGCCTCCTCCTGAGTGGTCAAGGCAGCGAAACTGTTGCTTTAGCACCCCGATGGTCTACCAGGTGTAGAGTGGATAGCCCTTGTCGCCGAGCAGCCACCCTCGGGTTCGACGTAGTGGCTGGAAGATTGCTGGCACAGCGGACTGCTGCAGGATGAGGGCATCATGACTGTTGCCAGGATACTGAGCATTCACTAGCCTGATGTGCTGGGTGTGGCCGCACACCAAAGACACATTAAGTGAGTGGTACCCTTTGCGGTTACGGTACATCTTATCATTGAGATGTGGCGCCTGCAAAGCCACATGTCTGCAATCGATGACACCCTGCACAATGGGGAAGCCCGATATCCTGGCAAAGCAACATGCACGCTCCTCCTGCTTCTCTCTGTTTAGAGAGAAGACAATGAAGTCCCCTCTCCAAGCGTACAGAGCCTCTGTGACCTCCTGGATGCAGCGATGGATGGTGAACTGCGAGATGTTTGCTAGGTCGCCTGTTCCAGCTTGGAAGGATCCGCTGATGAAAAATTGAGGGCCACAGTGACCTGTCGGCTCCCTGCACTGATGCTGCAGGAGTGGTTCCAAGAGATGGCACAGTTCTGTGACCATCTTCTTGGTGAAGCGGACCCGCCGAACACACTGCTCTTGGCTTAGGTGCAGGTAGAAGTGCTCCCTGAAGTTCCTAGGTGGGTAAGGCCACCTGCTGAGAGAGCCTTCCTTCTCCCCCTCCACCCTCTGTGAGCAGCTTGTCTTCTTTGCTGCCTGTGCTCCATCTCCCTGTCATGCTGCAGGCCAAGGAGGACTGCAATTATAGACCCCATGACCGGGAGCAAGTGGTGTACTCAGAGGCCTTCCAGTAGCAGCCAATGCCTTCCCAACATCCAGCAGCACTCCCTGCACACTTTCCAACTTTTCAAATCTCTTCCAGCAACCCAGTACTCCTACAAACTCTGCAAGAGCCAGTACGTAGCAATAAGCAACTAACCTGCAAGTTGGATGCATCTCTTTATGTAGCGCTGGTGAGGGGGCATGTTCAGCTGTGTATGTTTAGGAGAGGGCATTGAATAGAGCAGCAAGGTTGAAAATGGCAGGTCGTGCATCAAATCAGTGTTACACGCTGACTGACGTCACGATCTGCCTACTGTGCATAATGTCGGTGCACGCACGTATCGCCTGCGCTATCGCCCTCACAGGGATGGTGTTCAGTGCGGGTCATGCGGGACATGGGCAGAAGTGAGGCGGATGCCATTTTTTCTTCAAAACCAGCCAAAACTACCGGCGCTACGAAGCCAAATTTCGCTGCCAGAAGCTCAATCGTAGGAACATAGGAACAGGAATAGGCCAGTCAACCCCTCGAGCCTGTTCACTGAGATCATGGCTGATCTGTATCTTAATTCCATTCACCTTTTTTTTAATTTGCTTATGGGATCTGGGCATCGCTGGCAAGGCCAGCATTTATTGCCTATCCCTAGTTGCCCTTGAGAAGGTGGTGGTGAGCCGCCTTCTTGAACCGCTGCAGTCCATGTAGTGAAGGTATTCCCACAGTGCTGTTAGGTAGGGAGTTCCAGGATTTTGACCCAGCGACTATGAAGGATCGGCGATATACTTCTAAGTCAGGATGGTGTGTGACTTGGAGGGGAACTTGGAGGTGGTGGTGTTCCCATGCACCTGCTGCCCTTGTCCTTCTAGGTGGAAGAGGTCGTGGGTTTGGGAGGTGCTGCCAAAGAAGCCTTGGCGAGTTGCTGCAGTGCAGCTTGTAGATGGTACACACTGCAGCCACGGTGCGCCGGTGGTGGAGGGAGTGAATGTTTAAGGTGGTGGATGGGGTGCCAATCAAGTGGGCTGCTTTGTCCTGGATGGTGTCGAGCTTCTTGAGTGTTGTTAGAGCTGCACTCATCCAGGCCAGTGGAGAATATTCCATCACACTCCTTACTTGTGCCTTGTAGATGGTGGAAAGGCTTTGGGGAGTCAGGAGGTGAGACACTCACCGCAGAATACCTAGCCTCTGACCGGCTCTTGTTGCCACAGTATTTATGTGGCTGGTCCAGTTAAGTCTCTGGTCAATGGTGACCCCCAGGATGTTGATGGTGTGGGATTCGGCAATGATAATGCCATTGAATGTCAAGGGGAGGTGGTTAGACTCTCGATTGTTGGAGATAGTCATTGCCTGGCACTTCTGTGACACGAATGTTACCTGCCACTTCTCAGCCCAAGCCTGAACGTCGTCCAGGTCTTGTTGTATGCGGGCATGGACTGCTTCATTATCTGAGGAGTTGTGAATAGCGCTGAACACTGTGGAGTCATCAGCGAACATCCCCATTTCTGACCTTATGTTGGAGGGAAGGTTATTGATGAAGCAGCTGAAGATGGCTGGGCCTAGGACACTGCCCTGAGGAACTGCTGCAGCGATGTCCTGGGGCTGTGATGATTGACCTTCAATCACCACAACCATCTTCCTTTGTGCTAGGTATGACTTCAGCCAGTGGAGTGTGTTCCCCCTGATTCCCATTGCCTTCAGTTTTACTAGGGCTCCTTGATGCCACACTCGGTCAAATGCTGCCTTGATGTCAAGGGCAGTCACTCTCACTTCTCCTCTGGAATTCAGCTCCTTTGTCCATGTTTGGACCAAGGCTGTAATGAGGTTGGGAGCAGAGTGGTCTTGGCAGAACCCAAACTGGGCATCAGTGAGCAGGTTATTGGTGAGTAAGTGCCGCTTGATAGCACTGTCGATGACACCTTCCATCACTTTGCTGATGATTGAAAGTAGACTGATGGGACGGTAATTGGCTGGGTTGGATTTGTCCTGCATTTTGTAGACAGGACATACCTGGGCAGTTTCCCACATTGTCGGATAGATGCCAGTGTTGTAGCTGTACTGGAATAGCTTGGCTAGAGGCACTGCTAGTTCTGGAGCACAAGTCTTCAGCACGATAGCTGGGATGTTGTCTGGGCCCATATTCTTTGCTGTATCCAGTGCGCTCAGCCATTTCTTGATATCACGTGGAGTGAATTGAATTGGCTGAAGACTGGCTTCTGTGATGGTGGGGACCTCGGGAGTAGGGTGATATGGATCATCGACTCGGCACTTCTGGTTGAAGGTGGTTGCAAATGCTTCAGCCTTGTCTTTTGCACTCACTTGCTGGGCTCCACCATCATTGAGGTGGGGATTATTTTTCCATGATTAGTGTTCCCCTGAGGATTCCAAATCTTCCAGAAGAAGAGTAAAAATACTAATGGAAAGCAAGAAAAAAGCTAACTTTTTCATGGTGAGGCCTTTTTATATTTATTAATAGAAACATAGGACATGGGAACATAAATAGACCATTCAGCCCCTTGAGCCTGTCCAGCCATTCTATTAGACCATGGCTGATTTGTACCTCAACTCCATTTAATGGCCTTTCATCCATATCCCTTGATACCCTTACCTGATAAAAAAAAACTGTCAATTTGACTTGAAAAGAACATTACAGAGGAGTTATCCCTAATGTCTGCTGAGTTAACAAATTGTAGCCGAGGTGACCATAGGGATGCTGCAAATGGGATCAGTGCCACTGGATTAGTGATTGAAAAATAAGGCAGGGTTCCACCCTTTGATCACTATCCAGAAACCCCTGTTGGAACCATTCAAGATGAAAATCCTACTTCCAAGAGTTGAAAAAGCTATTAATGGAAGAGAAATGGAACAAGTGGATAAAGTCAAATCTAAGCTGCATCTTCTGAAATTGTTCAGTGATAAATTTAAAAGAAGATTCTCTTTAGCTGCTGCCAACTAATAACAGGGAAAAGAAGGAGAAACTCTGCAAACCAAACTCAGATTAAAAGCAAGTACTGTCACAGTGCTACCACATTCTACCGACCATCCTGTAAAGTGGACAAATCACATTCGCACAAACGCGCCCACTGTAAGTGGTGGGTACTGTATCGCAGAGGAGGGAAGGGAATGTCCTTAAAAGTGGCCAGGAATTAACATGTTCAGATAGGCAAAGGAGAATGTGGTGAATTAAAAATCCCCAATTTAGAGTCCTACTTAGCAAATCATGCCTAAGCATTGGCGGCACTCAGGCGTCAATTTTAATTGTTCCTGCTAGCCGAGAAATGAGTAGCAGAAGATCGATTCCTCATTTTACACCCTGCCATATTTTTGGAAAATGTGCAAAATGTGCGTTATGCCCATAGGAATTCCCATAGCTGCCCTTTAATAAGCTGACCAACCAACAGCTTTCAGTGGTGCTTAAAATCATAGAAAAGCTGCAAAAGAGCTTTAAATTAGGACCCTAATTTCGCCAGTGGAGGCGGGATCGTGGTGGAAGAGGTGGGTGGCGGCTCCCGGGTCCAGCCCGCTCTCTCCAAGTGATTTTACGTTGATTGGGCATGTTAAGCCCACCCTGTGCGTTTCCCGGCCAATTAAAAGGAAGCAGGTCAGATGACGTTATTTACTGATGCGTCATCAGCCGGTTTCATTAAAGGAGCCATGTTCACATTTATTTTGACAGTTGTTCTGTCAGTGTTCTGCAGCATTGAGGTGCTGCAAACACTGACGAGCACTGCACAAAGGTGGACGACTGCACCCAGGCTCTCACATGACTCCCTCCATATACTTATGGAGGGAGGCACAGCACACAGGGAGATTCCCTTCCCTTCCCATCAACGCAGTCTGGTTGCACGTTGCATAGGAGGGCATAATTAGGGATGTCATAAGGAGGACCAGGCTGCAGTGCCGCAAGCCTTTCAATGATCTGAGCAGATCACGAAACGTTACTGCCAAGCCACACTCAACCTCATCTTGCTGTGCCACTCATCACATCCCCATCACTCTGCCTTCCCTACAGTACTCCTGCACATCCTTACTCACACCAACTTACCTTGCACCCCCACCCATCCCTCTCTATCTACATTATAACTTCCCATCTCACTAGCCACCCCTCACACTCACCCTCATCCTACTGCAAGCATACCAACTAACAACACACAAAGGTAGGCACTTGAGTGGTTTAGCCAATGTTCATGTGAAGTTTCTGTTAATGTGTTGTCAAACATTGAAATCTATATTTTCAACACTTTACCTTATTGGACAGATCTGTGCTCACCTTTAGAAGTGTCATAGTGAGTTCCAGTGAATGTTGTGACATAACTCTCTTCAACCACCACCCCCCCCCCCCCCCCCCCAAATTGTAATGATTGTGAAAGGAATGGCTTGGGCATTATAGGGATGCTTTATGGTGCTGGTGTGGGATGGTGTCAACCTGGCGCATCATGTGGCAGCCAGGGTGTACAGCGTCAAATGAAGTAAATCTGGCCATGGTGATGCCATCGCTGGCCTCCCAGGCAGCAATGTTGTCGGGTGCTGATGCCCTGTGTCCTGTGCAGCATCAGATGAGTGCGGAGAAGGTTGGTGTTGGTGATGTTGGTGTGCCTGGTGATGTTGGTGTTGGGGCTGATCGTGGAGGGATTCAGAGGACCAAGGTGAGATTTTTTCAAGGGCACCAATGTTGCTGGAATAAATGGCAGCTGAAGTTGCGATGACAAAAGTGATCTGTCAGTGGTGAGAGAACTTGCTCCAGGGAGGTGACAGTGGATAGAGAGTTTATTCCAAACACTTCCAAACTGCATAAATCTCAAAAGTGTCTTTCAAGCCCTGAAGGCTCAAGCTTCTGACATTGGAAAGTGGCCAGCTGTGAAATGGTAGCTTTCATACCACTTTTGCAGCTGTCACCTATTCACAGCAATGGGGAGACATAGAGAAAAAGAAAGTTATAGTTAAAGAAGTGGGGCTTTCCTAGCATTCGGAGAGATCTCAGAAAATTATAGGCTATAAAGGATGCAAAGAGAATTATAGGAGGCCATTCGGCCCATCGTGCAGGCTCTTTGAAAGAGCTTTCGACTTAGTCCCAACTCATTTCCTCTTTCCCCATAGCTCTGCAAATTTTTCCATTTCAACTATTTAAGAAACCACCAAAATGCGAAAAAAGTGCACCATAAATGGAAAAGTAGCGCTCATTAAAAAAAAAGCAGATAGGAGATATGACAGAACATATTAATGACACTTAGCCATTCCCTGTAATCAAAGCGATGGAAGCAACGTTTTGTTCTTGCCACAAGTGGACAAATCAGCCACAAAGTCCATGAATGAAAATTTCAAAATTGCCCTTTTGACAGCTCTACATCTGCCCTTATGGTTGCATTACGAACCCAACCTACTTACCTGATGTGATCTCCGAACAATGTGAACCTTGTTAAACAAGTGGTAAAATAGAAATAGGCTGGCAAAATCATAGTTAACATGCATTTAACAAGCATTTAACTATCTTAAATGCCTCCCCCGCCGCTTGGTGTCAGGTCTATTCTGAAATCGCAGACCTGACACTTTGGACACTTACATGGAGGCGGGTTCGGAGCGGGCTCCCAACCCGCTGTCAATCATTTTGATTTTGACCACGAATCCGCCTCCAAACCCGCACTCTGAGCGCCGGCAAAATTCAGCCCTGGGTGTTAGATAGATTCCAAGTAGCAGGAAAAATGTTCTTGTCCAACTAGACCAAAATCACAGAAATAATCAGTTGCTGAGAGAACCAACAAAAGCAGCAATCTGCTTTTAACAATGATCCAGGTGCATGGAACATTATATGCAGGTGTTGATCCTGCCTCCCTGTTAGATTATTTAAATACAACTGCAGCTTATAATGTGCCTTGTGCCAGTTTGTGATTTTGTACTATTTTTAACTCCACTTTATATTTTTAATTTTTGTGCAAGAGTCCTACTGCTATTGGCAGTGACAAAATTGACTTGACTATTGCTGGTGGTTTTTATTCCAACAGTGATAAATATATCCTATATAAATATGCGTAAAGATACTGGTTTTATTATTTTGCTGAAGTTGTTGATTACTGATGCATTTAGCAGATGTTTTGGTTCAGTCAATATTTTACAGCAAAAAAAAATCCAAATTTATAAGACTGTTGGGTGACATCATTATTTCATTGCCAAGAGGACTGTAATTATAGACCTCATGACCGGGAGCAAGTGGTGTACTCAGAGGCCTTCCAGTAGCAGCCAATGCCTTCCCAACGTCCAGCAGCACTCCCTGCACATTTTCCAACTTTTCAAATCTCTTCCAGCAACCCACTACTCCTACAAACTCTGCAAGAGCCAGTACATAGCAATCAGCAACTAACCTGCAAGTTGGATGCATCTCTTTATGTAGCGCTGGTGAGGGGGCATGTTCAGCTGTGTATGTTTAGGAGAGGGCATTGAATAGAGCAGCAAGGTTGAAAATGGCAGGTCGTGCATCAAATCAGTGTGGTGGTGGTGGAGGGAGTGAATGCTTAAGGTGGTGGATGGGGTGCCAATCAAGCGGGCTGCTTTGTCCTGGATGGTGTTGAGCTTCTTGAGTGTTGTTGGAGCTGCACTCATCCAGCCAAGTGGAAAGTATTCAATTACACTCCTTACTTGTGCCTTGTAGATGGTGGAAAGGCTTTGGGGAGTCAGGAGGTGAGACACTCGCCACAGAATACCTAGCCTCTGACTGGCTCTTGTTGCCACAGTATTTATGTGGCTGGTCCAGTTAAGTTTCTGATCAATGGTGACCCCCAGGATGTTGATGGTGTGGGATTCAGCGATGATAATGCCATTGAATGTCAAGGGGAGGTGGTTAGACTCTTGCTTGTTGGAGATAGTCATTGCTTGGCACTTCTGTGACACGAATGTTACCTGCCACTTCTCAGCCCAAGCCTGAACGTCGTCCAGGTCTTGTTGCATGCGGGCATGGACTGCTTCATTATCTGAGGAGTTGTGAATGGCGCTGAACACTGTGCAGTCATCAGCGAACATCCCCATTTCTGACCTTATGTTGGAGGGAAGGTTATTGATGAAGCAGCTGAAGATGACCTTCAATCACCACAACTATCTTCCTTTGTGCTAGGTATGACCCCAGCCAGTGGAGCATTTTCCCCCTGATTCCCATTGACTTCAGTTTTACTAGGGATCCTTGATGCCACACTTGGTCAAATGCTGCCTTGATATCAAGGGCAGTCACTCTCACCTCACCTCTGAAATTCAGCTCCTTTTTCCATGTTTGGACCAAGGCTGTAATGAGGTTGGGAGCTGAGTGGTCTTGGCAGTCCCCAAACTGGGCATCAGTGAGCAGGTTATTGGTGAGTAAGTGCCACTTGATAGCACTGTCGATGACACCTCCCATCACTTTGGTGATGATTGAGAGTAGACTGATGGGGCGGTAATTGACCGGATTGGATTTGTCCTGCTTTTTGTGGACAGGACATCCCTGGGCAGTTTTCCACATTGTAGGAAAGATGCCAGTGTTGCAGCTGTACTGGAACAGCTTGGCTAGAGGCGTGGCTAATTCTGGAGCACAAGTCTTCAGCACAATAGCCGGGATGTTGTCAGGGCCCATAGCCTTTGCTGTATCCAGTCCGCTCTGCCGTTTCTTGATATCACGTGGAGTGAATCAAATTGGCTGAAGACGGGCTTCTGTGGTGGTGGAGGCCTCAGGAGGAGGCCGATATGGATCATCCACTCGGCGCTTCTGGCTGAAGATGGTTGCAAACGCTTCAGCCTTGTCTTTTGCACTCAGGTGCTGGGCTCCATCATCATTGAGGATGGGGATATTCATGGAGCCTCCTCTTCCCGTTAGTTGTTTAATGGTCCACCGCCATTCACGACTGGATGTGGCAGGACTGCAGAGCTTTGATCTGATCCGTTGATTGTGGGATCGCTTAGCCCTGTCTATAGCATGCTGCTTCTGCTTTTTGGCATCCATGTAGTCCTGTGTTGCAGCTTCCCCAGGTTGGCACCTCATTTTTAGGTATGCCTGGTGCTGCTCCTGGCATGCTCTTCTACACTCCTCATTGAACCAGGGTTGGTCCTCTGGCTTGAATTTAATGGTAGAGTGAGGGATATGCCAGGCCATGATTTTACATATTGTGGTGGAATACAATTCTCCTGCTGCTGATGGCCCACAGCATCTCATGGATGCCCAGTTTTGAGCTGATAGATTAGTTCTGATCTATCCCATTTAGCATGGTGGTAGTGCCACACAACACGATGAAGGGTGTCCTCAGTGTGTAGATGGGATTTCATCTCCACAAGGACTGTGCGGTGGTCACTGCTACCAATACTGTCATGGACAGATTCATCTGCGACAGATAGATTGGTGAGGATGAGGTCAAGTAGGTTTTTCCCTTGTGTTGATTCTCTCATCACCTGTCGCAGGCCCATTTAATCTATCAATGTCTCTTTGTAATTTTATGCTCCCTTCTACTTGCTGTATCACCAATCGTTGTGTCATTGTCAAACTTGGATACATGACTCTCTACTGTCTTGTCTAAGTTATTATTAAATATAGTGAATAGTTGAGACCCCAGCACAGATCCTTGTGGGACACTGTTAGTCACTTCCTTCCAATTTGAGTACACACCAGTTAACCCTACTCTCTGTCTTCTACCGCCTAACCAATCTCCTAACCAGGTCAATAATTTGTCTTCAATTCCATGAGCTTTAATTTTTAGCTAACGGTCTCTTATGTGGAACCTTATTGAAGGCCTCCTGAATTCCGTATACACTACATCCATAGACATTCCCCTGTCTACTACTTCAATTACTTCCTCAAAAAATTCACTTAGGTTTGTTAGGCATGACCTACACTTTACAAATAATTTATAAACCGTGATATTGGTGGACGAACACTTGACATATTCATTTGACATTTCTTTATTTTAACATAGGTGTTGATCCGATTAAAATAAATGAGATAATGCCTTTGTTACCAGAGAAATGTTAAACAGATGTATTAAGTGTTTGTTAATAGTAATCACCAATAGTAATTTCTAGGCCATAAGAACAAAAGATCATTTATCCCATTCAATATGCTCTGTCACCCAGGTCCTGGTTCACGACTATTTCTGACTTAAACGTAGAAGTGAGCAAGAAGTGGTGTAATGCTGATAGAAAGTACCAATTTATTATTTTTCCATGATTAGTGCTCCCCTGAGGATTCCAAATCTTCCAGAAGAAGAGTAAAAATACTAATGGAGAGCAAGAAAAAAGCTAACTTTTTCATGGTGAGGCCTTTTCATATTTATTCATAGAAACATAGGACATGGGAACATAAATAGGCCATTCAGCCCCTTGAGCCTGTCCAGCCATTCTATTAGACCATGGCTGATTTGTACCTCAACTCTATTTAATGGCCTTTCATCCATATCCCTTGATACCCTTACCTGATGATAAACTGTCAATTTGACTTGAAAAGAACATTACAGAGGAGTTATCCCTAATGTCTGCTGAGTTAACAAATTGTAGCCGAGGTGACCATAGGGATGCTGCAAATGGGATCAGTGCCACTGGATTAGTGATTGAAAAATAAGGCAGGGTTCCACCCTTTGATCACTATCCAGAAACCCCTGTTGGAACCATTCAAGATGAAAATCCTACTTCCAAGAGTTGAAAAAGCTATTAATGGAAGAGAAATGGAACAAGTGGATAAAGTCAAATCTAAGCTGCATCTTCTGAAATTGTTCAGTGATAAATTTAAAAGAAGATTCTCTTTAGCTGCTGCCAACTAATAACAGGGAAAAGAAGGAGAAACTCTGCAAACCAAACTCAGATTAAAAGCAAGTACTGTCACAGTGCTACCACATTCTACCGACCATCCTGTAAAGTGGACAAATCACATTCGCACAAACGCGCCCACTGTTGGGTGACATCATTTGTCTCATTGCCAAGTCTAAAATTTCGTTCTAGCTAGTCATGGAAATTTTTTAGCGTGTCAGTAAGTCACCAACTAAAGATACTTAAATAAAAACAGAAAATGCTGGAAATACTCAGCAGGCCTGGCATCATCTGTGGAGAGAGAAACAGAGTTAATGGCCCAAAAATTCGTGAGTGAGCCTTCGTGCGAGGGTAAGGCCTCCCCGCGATCTCTCACTGCGCGCTGGCTTTTTCAGTCCGAGCTCGCACGAACTTGATGTTCTGGACAGCAGCTGTGCAGGGCTTTCGTATCCCACAGGCGTAGTTAATTCGTGCGAGCTGTGGGATCAGTTAGAGCCAATGGCAGCACACCATCTTTCATTCATAGCTTTCACATAAGTGCTGTGAAAGCAATGAATACTACACACCCCCAAAAGAACAGCTAAACCTCAATTAAATTTAAAAAAAAAACCATCACATTAATAAAATAAGTATAGTTAAATAAATTAACCATTTTAAACAAAAAATTAAATTTTTGAAAAAATTTAAAATCTTTTAAAAAAGTTATAAAAATAAACTTACCTGTCTTTAAAGTCTCTAAAAAAGATATACCTGTTAAAAAAAATTCAAAATAATACTTAATTAACTACTTACCTTGTTAAAAAAGGGTCTTACGCCTCCTTTCTTTATGTCTAAAATCTTCCATGCTTACCTGCGCGTCCAAAGCACTAAGTGCACTGCGTGCGCGCAGCCTGTAGCGCGCACGCGGTTCACCTAGGAACCGCCCCCTTTTGAATTCACCAAGTGCCGGTTTTCAGCGCATGCGCAGTGCATGCAGAAAACCGGCAATTGGAGACAGAATACGCGAGAGTACACAGTGCGTACTCTCGCGTAGTGGCACTAATTTTTGGGCCAATATTTCAGGTTGATGACCTTTTGTCAGAACTGTTTCTCTCTCCACAGAGGCTGCCTGACCTGCTGAGTATTTCCAGCATTTTCTGTTTGTATTTCAGATTTCCAGCATCCACAGTATTTTGCTTTTATAACTAAACATACTTCTTGGATTCCAGGACAGGTAGATTGGTGACATTGTCCTCACCAATCTACCTGTTGCAGATGCATCGGTCCATGACAGCATTGGTTACAGTGACCACCGCACAGTCCTTGTGGAGATGAAATCCCATCTACAAACTGAGGACACCCTTCATCGTGTTGTGTGGCACTACCACCATGCTAATTGGGACAGATTCAGAACTAATCTAGCAGCTCAAAACTGGGCATCCATGAGGTGCTGTGGGCGATCAGCAGCAGCAGAATTGTATTCCACCACAATATGTAAAATCATGGCCCGGCATATCCCTCACTACCATTAAATTCAAGCCAGAGGACCAACCCTGGTTCAATGAGGAGTGTAGAAGAGCATGACAGGAGCAGCACCAGGCGCACCTAAAAATGAGGTGCCAACCTGGGGAAGCTGCAACACAGGAGTACATGCATGCTAAACAGCGGAAGCAGCATGCTATAGAAAGAGCTAAGCAATCCCACAATCAACGGATCAGATCAAAGCTCTGCAGTCTTGCCACATCCAGTTGTGAATGGTGGTGGACCATTAAACAACCAGCGGGAGGAGGAGGCTCCATGAATATCCCCATCCTCAATGATGGCAGAGTACAAGAGACACGACTGAAGCATTTGCAACCACCTTCAGTCAGAAGTGTCGAGTGGACGATCCATATCGGCCTCCTCCTGAGGTCCCCACCATCACAGAAGCCAGTCTTCAGCTAATCCGATTCACTCCATGTGATATTAAGAAACAGCTGAGCGCACTGGATATAGCAAAGGCTATGGGCCCCGGCAACATCCCGGCTGTCCTGCAAAAACTTGTGCTCCAGTACTAGCCGAGCCTCTAGCTCAGCTGTTCCAGTACAGCTACAACACTGGCATCTACCCGACAATGTGGAAAACTGCCCAGGTATGTCCTGTCCACAAAAAGCAGGACAAATCTAATCCAGCCAATTACTGACCCATCTGTCTACTCTCAATCATCAGCAAAGTGATTGAAGGTGTCATCGACAGTGCTATCAAGTGGCACTTACTCACCAACAACCTTCTCACTGATGCTCAGTTTGGGCTCTGCCAGAACTACTCGGCTCCAGAGCACCATCACCTGCAAGTTCCCCTCCAAGTTATACACCATCCTGACTTGGAAATATATTGCCGTTCCTTCATCATCGCTGGGTCAAAATCCTGGTACTCCCTCCCTAACAGCACTGTGGGAGTACCTTCACCACACGGACTGCAGCGGTTCAAGAAGGGAGCTCACCACCAGCTTCTGAAGGGCAATTAGGGATGGGCAATAAATGCTGGCCTTGCCAGCGATGTCACATCCCATGAACGAATAAAAAAAAAAAGTGGGCTTTCTTCATGGGTTTCCTATCGGGGTCACTGGATAGGGATCAGGAGCAGATATCCTGACTGATTTTAACTTTTCCTAGTCCAGAATGCTTGAGCAACTGCAGTGTCCTCCCAGTTTCCCTGATTGAGATCAACTAATGTTGCACAGCCCAGGGTACCTCCTGGTCTGTGTCGCTGAGAGGCATGCCATGCAATTTAGGTACATACTGGGCCGTTGGGGGAGCCCTAATTGTATGTTGACTTTACAAAACAGAAATATGTCTTATTTGCACTTCAGGGGCTATATTGATGTATCTTTTCTGATGATGTAATAATGAATCCAAATGGTCAAAATTGCTATTATTTTCTACCTGTTGACATGTTTTCACATCAGCAATGACCTCATTAGGGAAACGGAGCAGAAGCACCATGGAAGCTCAAGGTCTGTGGATCAACAAATACTTCCATTTTATTACTAGTTCATCGCTGTGGTTAGACAGCTGCAAACAATCATTTATATTGTAGAGTGTTTTTCTTTTCAAGCAGATCAAGTGAGACTGTACTTAATGACAAGAGAAAATGATTTGCCATATTGTATTAACTTGACACAACACAAGCACTTTCAATATAGATTATGCTGCGCTTGACAAAACAAATGTTTTGACACATTTGCAAGAAAGGGCCAAGAGATGTTTATGCCAGGGTTTTAACACATTGGGGCTCATTTTAGAGTGAAGCACAGCTGAGTGCTATAACAACCACTGACATGGCAAAATATTTTAAGTATGACTTTGAATTTGTTATTGTCATGCAATCACACATTTGTCATTAGATACAAATATACAGTGTGTATATTATATATATACTTTTGCAAATAAAAAATATTGAAGGAATTTCAAGTTGCCTGAGCTGTTTTGTGCCCTCCACTAGGCAGCAACACACCTCCATCCGGATGGATAGGTGATAGACCTTGCTTCAACAGTTGTGTTTATGGAAGCTTCTCTTCGCTAACAGACACAAGGTAGCATCACTACTTGGGTAAACATTCTCCTATGAAGTTCTTTAGAAGCACCATAATCACAGCATAAAATATGTTTTACATGGCACTGTATGAAAGAATACATGGCACAGTAATTAGGAGCCAGTGTTGGCTGTTTAGCTGCACCTGCCAAGATGCCACCAACCATTTCTACAGGCCCTGACAAACCTACCTGGGAATGACTGTGGGAGCTTGCCTTTTCAGGTCTGGGTCAGCCAAGGGCAGATGCCGATATGTCAGCCCCATTCTGGGTGGTGGAATGGTGAGCAGACAAATGGTAATTACAGTACAAGATGGGAAGTTGTTTTCCTCAGAACCCAAACAATGGACACTTTAGTCACCATGTCTAGTTAGTCAAAAGGTCATCTTGCACCTTGGTGTTGGAAACCTGGGGCTGGATTTTGCTGGGGGTCAGCGGGCGCGATCGGTGGCGGGTCAGGTGCGAAAGTGTTTTTTTCCCCCAGCAGGTCGGGTCCCCGCTGTGAACCCACCACTACGCGCCTTTACCAAATGTCGGGTCTTTCAGTGCTGAGCAGACCCGACACGCAGAGATTGGGGAGGTAATTAAAATCATTAGTGGCTTGTTTACAGCCACTTATCAATGGTTATTTCCCAATTTTTTGAATTCAGCTGGTCGTCCACTGATTTCCCGCTGTGCATAGACCTCGTCTGTGAAGCTGAGGTGGGAGGTCATTGGCCATTGAATCAGCTGATGAGTTGACAGCTTCAAATGTCAAGTCAAAGCTCCCAGCTGATTGTGAAATGTTCCCTTAACCACTAGCTTCTCTAAACTGCATTGCCACTACAGATTCAGAATGCTGCAAGTCTTTACACAAGTCTTCATTCAGTCTGACCTCATTATCTCGCCCACCATTGACAGATCGCTTCTGTCATCTCTACTTCACCTGCCATCTACTTCACCTGCCATCTATTCCATCAGCATGGGTGCCATTGAAACTCTCTCACCTTGGTCCTCAGAATCCCATCACGATCAGCCTCAACACCAGCAGCACCAGGCACACCAGCAACAACAACAGCAACACCAACCTTCTCCGCAATCAGCTGGTGCTGCACAGGACACAGGGCATCAGCACCCGACCATATTGCTGCCAGGGATGGCCTCACCATGGCCACATTTACTTCAATTGACGCTGTACACCCTGGTTGCCAGATGTGACAGGTTGGCACCACCCCACACCAATACCATAAAGCAATACCCAAGCCATTCCTTTCACACTCATCGCCATTGCAGAGGGTACCGTTATGTCGCACCACTCACTGCAACTCACTAAGCCACTTCCAAAGGTGCACACATAAGAATGGAAAGTGTTGAAAATAAAGGTTTCAATGTTTGACACTACATTAACAGAAACCTTACAGGAACATTGGATAAAACACCCAAGTGCCTACTCTTGTGTGTTGTTAGTTGGTATGATTGCATTAGGATGAGGGTGAGTGTGAGGAGTGGCTAGTGAGATGGGGAAGTGATAATGTAGATAGAGAGGGATGGGTGGAGGTGCAAGGTAAGTTGGTGTGAGTAAGGATGTGCAGGAGTAGGGTAGGGAAGGCCGAGTGATGGGGATGTGAGGAGAGGCACACCAGGATGAGGTTGATTGTGGCTTTGCACTAATGTTTTGTGATCTACTGAGATAATTGAAACGTTTGAGGCACTGCACCCAGGTCCTCCTGACCACATCCCTGCTTGTGCTCTCCTCTGCAATGTGCAACCAGACTGTGTTGATCTCCTAGGGAGGTCTTCTCCACCCATGATGAGGGAAGAGGACCTCCCTGTGTGCTGTGACTCCCTCCATAAGCATATGGAGGGAGTCATGGGAGGGCCTGGGTGCAGCCCTGCACCTCTGTGCAGTGCTTGTCAGTGTTTGCAGCACCTCAATGCTGTAGAACATTGACAGCACAAAGGTCAAATTAAAGTTTAAGGAAACCTGCTGATGACGCATCATCAAATGACGTCACCAGACCCGCTTCCTTCAATTGGGGCAAACGCACTGGGCGGGCTTAACAAGCCTAATCAAGGTAAATTCATTCTACACAGCGGGCTGGAGCCAGCAGTGGGCTCGGGACCCGTCACTGACATCGCCCGCAATGGACCCACCAAGATTCGGAAAATCCAGCCCCTTGTTTTGATCTCTGTGGAGAACCTGAGAGATGTTTCGACAAATCAGAATATAGACACCAAGAGCTCAATTCTCATCTTCATAGTGGTTTTCTAGCAGGATGGGTCTCATCCCACCGACATCACAACAAACCAATCCAGGAAACATGCACAGTGGGCTTCTGATAGGATTCCTATGGCCAAGAGGGAGCCCACCATGCAATGGAAGAAAATCTCAGTGGTGCTGCATCAGAGATGTGCTGCAACATCTAAAGAGTTGGTGAGGTGCCTTGGGACCTACATTAAAGGCACTATACAAATGCTGGTTGTTGTTGATGTTGTTGAGGGACCATAAAGGAACTGAAGTGCCCAAAAGACAAAATGGCAAACTTCATTTTAGAACTCCATTGGAACCAGCACCTAAACAAATGAGGCTTTGGGGCAGAAATGAAGGACGAGGAGAACTCTACTAGGTTGATTCCCTTTATTAAAATGTTTTTGGGGTGTTTCTGCTGCTACCTAGGCCTACAGCCACCTTCCACCATATGATCCTGGGTAGTACACATAACTGGGGCTGACAGGGCGGTAATAGACTGGGAGATGAGGTTATGTGTCCCCGCTGGCATTTACAAGTAGCTGGTGGTAAAGGGATGGCCAGTGGCAGTCTAAGTGGCAATGGGGGGAGGGAAATTGAGGTCAAGGTGGCGAGGCAGTGATGGGCCTCACTGCCTCGTTTTCCTAACATTGTAGGCTGAATCACAAAGTAAAATTCAGCCCTAAAAGTTAGTTAAGCAGAAGAAGGATACCTGAAGCAACCATAAAGCACAGAACGTGCACGTGTGCAAGGGCAGTATTGGTCAGCTGTCGCCTAAAACTTTGCTGCACCTTCTTGCAGAGATACTGCAGTGCCGACCTATAGGATGGTGCTGTAGAGTTGCAAGAGGGCAGCCCTCCTCATAAGTATCTCATGTAGCACCACTTGCATTTCAGCAGCCATCAAAAAGAAGGCTGGGTGCTGGGTTAAACTGTTACTTGTCTGCAGACATAGACCTGCACCCAGGGTTCCCTTTGTCTTCATCTTGGCCTGCTACTTCTTAATCTCCAGCCTCCTCAAACCTGACAAAGGCTGCTGATGGGTTGAGATGCCGTTTATAGCTTTCCAAGCTTCTGAATCACTGTTCCCCCGCCCCCATTGTAACACTCCCCTTTAATTGTCTCCATCTCTTTAAATTTGACTTACATGCAACTTTCCTCTTTTATCAGTGGTGTTATCCTTGGACCAATCAGATTTGCACATGGAGTTGTGAATAATTATGCAAATGTGTTAGATGAGAGAATTGAGTCCAATTTGCACTTGAGATTCTGATGGGTTTCAAAGCAATGTAAACCAAATTAAAACTGATTTACAGCTAACGACAACCAACCTCAAGTAATTTAAAAACAGCTGCACTTATAAAACATATTTTAGCCTTATTTGATATAAGGCTATATTTGATACAGTGTCAACTGTGGCTCAGTGGGTAGAGCTACGAGTGAGCAGGTGCTGCTGGGTGCTTGATTACTGCAGGGAGTTGGAGTGAGCTTGTAAAAAGTTGGTGGTGTGTTTTTGTTTTATTTTCCCTCAGGATTTAGGGTCCTTAAACAGCAGTCAGATGGCTGCTGAGGGGCCTGGAGTGCCGGGCCCCTCAGAGGACAATGTTCCCAGGATGAATTTAATCAGGGGAGAAAATGTTGGGGGAAGGGAGAAAAAAAGGCCCAAAGATTTGGGCCGGGACCCCGGGACGTTTGGAAAAGAAAACACGGTGGTGGATCAGTGCAAGGATAAGATGATACGAGCTTGGGATATTATCCAGGCAGTACATGAGGACTGTGGTGAGGGAAGCTGCTTTGCCTGCCGATGAAGGTGGTTGAAAGTGCAAGGAAGAGCGACAGTAGTGTCTGCTCTCCTGCTAGCTAAGCTATGGTACTTATTGACGGTGGAGGATATTCCTGAGTGGGTGGAAAAGTCCAACTGAGAGGCTTGTGTGAGGTTTTTATGGGAAGGGAAACCAACCTTGGTTGCTTACAATACCATCATTGTATGTAACGAGAAAGGATTAATTAGCAATCTTGTTGTGCGGGGCCCCTTGGGGCAGAGCGATCATAATATGATAGAATTCTTCATTAAGATGGAGAGTGAAGTAGTTGACTCAGAGACTAGGGTCCTGAATTTAAATAGAACATAGAACATAGAACAGTACAGCACAGTACAGGCCCTTCAGCCCTCGATGTTGTGCCGAACATTGTCCGAAACCAAGATCAAGCTATTCCACTCCCTATCATTCTGGTGTGCTCCATGTGCTTATCCAATAACCGCTTGAAAGTTCCTAAAGTGTCTGACTCCACTATCACAGCAGGCAGTCCATTCCACACCCCAACCACTCTCTGAGTAAAGAATCTACCTCGGACATCCCTTCTATATCTCCCCCCATGCACCTTATAGTTATGCCCCCTTGTAACAGCTACCTCCACCCGAGGAAATAGTCTCTGAACATCCACTCTATCTATCCCCCTCATCATCTTATAAACCTCTATTAAGTCGCCTCTCATCCTCCTCCGCTCTAAAGAGAAAAGCCCTAACTCCCTCAATCTTTCCTCATAAGACCTCCCCCCAAACCAGGCAGCATCCTGGTAAATCTCCTTTGCACTCTTTCCAATGCTTCCACGTCCTTCCTATAGTGAGGTGACCAGAACTGCACACAATATTCCAAATGTGGTCTCACCAAGGTCTTGTACAGCTGCAGCATAACCTCACGGTTCTTAAACTCAAACCCCTTGTTAATAAACGCTAACACACTATAGGCCTTCTTTACTGCTCTATCCACTTGAGTGGCAACCTTCAGAGATCTGTGGATATGAACCCCCAGATCCCTCTGTTCCTCCATGTTCCTCAGAACCCTGCCGTTGACCCTGTAATCCTTATTCAAATTTGCCCTACCAAAATGAATCACCTCGCACTTATCAGGGTTAAATTCCATCTGCCATTTTTCGGCCCAGCTCTGCATCCTATCAATGTCTCTTTGCAGCTTACAACAGCCCTCCACCTCATCCACTACTCCACCAATCTTGGTGTCATCAGCAAATTTACTGATCCACCCTTCAGTCCCCTCCTCCAAGTCATTGATAAAAATCACAAACAGCAGAGGACCCAGCACCGACCCCTGTGGCACACCGCTGGTAACTGGTCTCCAGTCCGAAAATTTTCCATCCACCACCACCCTCTGCCTTCTATGAGATAAAATTGAGAGGTCGCACAACACCAGGTTATAGTCCAACAGTTTTATTTGAAATCACAAGCTTTCGGAGCTATCGATCGCCCCTTCCTCAGGTGAAGTACTACTTCACCTGAGGAAGGGGCGATCGATAGCTCCGAAAGCTTGTGATTTCAAATTAAACTGTTGGACTATAACCTGGTGTTGTGCGACCTCTCAATTTTGTCCACCCCAGTCCAACACCGGCATCTCCGCATCATGACTTCTATGAGATAGCCAGTTACTTATCCAATCGGCCAAATTTCCCTCTATCCCACAACTCCTTACTTTCTTCATGAGCCGACCATGGGGAACCTTATCAAACGCCTTACTAAAATCCATGTATACGACATCAACTGCTCTACCTTCATCTACACACTTAGTTACCTCCTCAAAGAATTCAATCAAATTTGTTAGGCAAGATTTACCCTTCACGAATCCGTGTTGACTATCCCTGATTAAGTTGCCTCTTTCCAAATGGTCATAAATCCTATCCCTCAGGACCTTTTCCATTATCTTACCAACCACCGAAGTAAGACTAACCAGCCTATAATTACCAGGGTCATTCCTATTTCCTTTCTTGAAGAGAGGAACAACATTCGCCACTCTCCAGTCCTCTGGCACCATCCCCGTGGACAGTGAGGACCCAAAGATCAAAGCCAAAGGCTCTGCAATCTCCTCCCTTGCCTCCCAAAGAATCCTAGGATATATCCCATCTGGCCCAGGGGACTTATCGACCCTCAGGTTCTTCAAAATTGCTAAAACATCTTCCCTCAGAACATCTACCTCCTCCAGCCTATCCACCTTTATCACACTCTCATCCTCAAAAACATGGCCCCTCTCCTCGGTGAACACTGACGAAAAGTATTCATTCATCACCTCTCCTATCTCTTCTGACTCCATGCACAAGTTCCCACTACTGTCCTTGACCGGCCCTACCCTCACCCTGGTCATTCTTTTATTTCTCACATAAGAGTAAAAAGCCTTGGGGTTTTTCTTGATCCGACCCGCCAAGGACTTCTCATGCCCCCTCCTAGCTCTCCTAAGCTCTTTTTTTAGCTCATTCCTTGCTACCTTGTACCCCTCAATCGACCCAACTGAACCTTGATTTCTCATCCTTACATACGCTTCCTTTTTCCTCTTGACTAGACATTCAACCTCTTTTGTGAACCATGGTTCTCTCACTCGGCCATTTCCTCCCTGCCTGACAGGGACATACCTATCAAGGACACGCAGTAATTGCTCCATGAAAAAGCTCCACTTTTCGTTTGTGCCTTTCCCTGATAGTTTCTGTTCCCATCTTATGCTCCCTAATTCTTGCCTAATCGCATCATAATTACCCCTCCCCCAATTATAAACCCTGCCCTGCCGTATGGCCCTATCCCTCTCCATTGCAATAGTGAAAGTCACCGAATTGTGGTCGCTATCTCCAAAGTGCTCTCCCACATACAAATCAAACACTTGGCCTGGTTCATTACCCAGTACCAAATCCAATGTGGCCCCACCTCTTGTCGGCCTATCCACATATTGTGTCAGGAAACCCTCCTGCACACACTGTACAAAAACTATCCCATCCGAACTGTTTGACCTATAAAGGTTCCAATCAATATTTGGAAAGTTGAAGTCACCCATGACAACTACTCTGTGACCTCCACACCTATTCATAATCTGCTTTGCAATTTCTTCCTCCACATCTCTATTACTATTTGGGGGCCTGTAGAAAACTCCTAACAACGTGACCGCTCCTTTCCTATTTCTAACTTCAGCCCATATTACCTCAGACGGCAGATCCCCCTCGAACTGCCTTTCTGCCGCTGTTAAACTATCCTTGATTAACAATGCTACTCCTCCACCTTTCTTACCACCTTCCCTACTCTTACTGAAACATCTATACCCCGGAACTTCCAACAACCATTCCTGTCCCTGTTCTAACCATGTCTCCGTAATGGCCACCACATCGTAGTCCCAAGTACCAATCCACGCTCCAAGTTCTCCTACCTTATTCCGGATGCTCCTTGCATTGAAGTAAACACACTTCAAGCCACCTTCCTGTCTGCCGGTACATTCCTGCGACCTTGATACCCTCCTCAGTACCTCCCTACACTCACCACTGGCTCCTGGACTACAGCCCTTTTTCCCATCCCCCTGACAAATTAGTTTAAACCCCCCCGAAGAGCCGTAGCAAATTTCCCTCCCAGGATATTGGTGCCCCTCTGGTTCAGGTGCAAACCGTCCTGTTTGTACAGGTCCCACCTTCCCCAGAATGCGCTTCAATTATCCACATAACTGAAACCCTCCCCCCTACACCATCCCTGCAGCCACGTGTTTATCTGCACTCTCTCCCTGTTCCTCAACTCGCTAGCACGTGGCACCGGCAACAAACCAGAAATTACAACATGGCTTGTACTGGCTCTCAGCTTCCAACCTAGCTCCCTAAATTCCTGTTTTAAATCCCCGTCCCTTCTCCTACCTATGTCGTTGGTACCGATGTGTACCACGACTTGTGATTGTTCCCCCTCCCCCTAGAGGATTCTGAAAACACGGTCCGAGACGTCACGGACCCTGGCACCCGGGAGGCAACATACCATCCGTGAGTCTCTTTTGCTGCCACAGAATCTCCTATCTGTCCCTCTGACTATTGAGTCCCCAATAACTATTGCTCTCCTGCTCTCCCCCCTTCCCTTCTGAGCCACAGGGACGGACCCAGCACCGGAGATCCGGTCACCGCGGCTTACCACCGGTAGGTCATCCCCCTCAACAGTATCCAAAGCGTTATACCTGTTACTGAGGGGATCAACCACAGAGGATCCCCGCACTGACCGCCTCCTCCTAGCCCCTCTCACCGTCACCCATCTATCTTCATTCTTTGGAGTAATTACATCCCTGAAGCTTCTATCTATGACCTCCTCTGCCTCCCGAATGATCCGAAGTTCATCCAGCTCCAGCTCCAGTTCCCTAACACGGTTTTTGAGGAGCTGGAGATGGGTGCACTTCCCACAGGTGTAATCAGCAGGGACACCGACGGCGTCCCTCACCTCAAACATTCTGCAGGAGGAACATTTCACTGCCTCCCCTGCCATCCCCTCTAGCCAACTTGCGGATTAAACTAGAACAGATTTAAACCAATCCACTGTTTTGTCTATTCCGGGGCGGATCAGTTGTTGTCACCGAAGTAATCGGCTTCCCACAATAGCTACAGAATCCCGGGAATACCTGCACCCTCCAGGGAATGAGTTGCCGTGATCTTGACATTTACATTGTAATTATTTCTGTGGTGCCCAAGTTTAATATTCTCCTGAGACTCGTATTCCAATCCAGTTACAGTCCTATGCTGTGAGTGTGTGGGTGTGTCTGGTACAGTGGGTGTGACAGGCACTATGTCTGTGAGTGGGACAAATAAGATTTATCAGAGTAAAAGAGCGGGAACCGGCGCAGTTTAAAAGGAGCCCCGCAGAGTAAAAGAGTGGGAACCGGCTCAGTTTAAAAAAAAAGCCCCGCAGAGTAAAATAAAGGAAACTACGATGGTATGAGGTGCGAGTTGGGTAAGATAGATTGGGGAATGTTACTCAAAGGGTTGACAATGGATAGGCAATGGCAAACATTCAAAGATCGCATGGATGAACTACAGAATTTGTTTATCCCTGTCTGGCATAAAAATAAAACAAAAAAGGTGACTCAACCATGACTGACAAGGGAAATCAGGGACAGCATAAGATCCAAGGAGAGGAAATATAAATTGGCCAGAAAAAGCAGTAAACCTGAGGATTGGGAGCAGTTTAGGATTCAGCAAAGGAGGACAAAGGGATTAATTAAGAGGGGGGAAATAGAGTACGAGCGTAAGCTTGCAGGGAACATAAAAACTGACTGTAAAAGCTTTTATAAATATGTGAAGAGAAAAAGATTGGTGAAGTCAAGCGTAGGTCCCTTGCAGTCAGAATCAGGGGAATTTATAATGGGGAACAAAGAAATGGCAGACCAATTAAATACATACTTTGGCTCTGTCTTCACAAAGGAGAACACAAATAACCTCCCAGAGATGTCGGGGAACATAGGGTCTAATGAGAGGGAGGAACTGAATGAAATCAGTATTTGTAGGGAAATGGTGTTAGGGAAATTGACGGCATTAAAGGCCGATAAATCCCCAGGGCCTGATAATCTACATCCTAGGGTACTTAAGGAAGTGGCCCTAGAAATAGTAGATGCATTGCTGGTCATCTTCCAAAATTCTGTAGACTCTGGAACAGTTCCCATAGATTGGAGGGTAGCTAATGTTACCCCACTGTTCAAAAAAGGTGGTAAAGAAAAAATGGGGAATTATGGACCGGTAAGCCTGACATCGGTTGTGGGGAAAATGCTAGAGTCCATTATAAAAGCTGGAATAGCAGAGCACTTGGAAAACAGTGACAGGATTGGACAAAGTCAACATGGATTTACAAAAGGTAAATCGTGCTTGACTAATCTACTGGAATTTTTTGAGGATGTAACTGATAGAATAGATGAGGGAGAATCAGTGGATGTGGTGTATTTGGACTTTCAGAAGGCTTTCGATAAGGTCCCGCATAAGAGATTAGCATGTAAAGTTAAGGCACATGGGATTGGGGGCAAGGTACTGACTTGGATAGAGAACTGGTTGGCAGACAGGAAGCAAAGAGTTGGAATAAACGGGTCTTTTTCCGAGTGGCAGGCAGTGACTAGTGGGGTTCCGCAGGGATCGATCCTTGGACCCCAGCTATTCACTATATATATTAATGATCTAGACGAGGGAACTAGATGTAATATCTCCAAGATTGCAGATGACACAAAGCTGGGTGGGCGTGTGTGCTGCGAGGAGGATGCCGAGAAACTCCAGTATGATTTGGACAGGTTGGGTGATTGGGCAGAAGCATGGCAGATGCAGTATAATGTGGATAAATGCGAGGTTATCCACTTTGGTGGCAAAAACAGGAAGACAGATTATTATCTGAACGGCAATAGATTGGGAGAAGGGGAAGTGCAACGAGACCTGGGTGTCCTTGTGCACCAGTCGCTGAAGGTAAGCATGCAGGTGCAGCAGGCGGTTAAGAAGGCAAATGGTATGTTGGCCTTCATAGCGAGAGGGTTTGAGTACAGGAACAAGGATGTCTTGCTGAAGCTGTACAGGGCCTTGGTGAGACCACACCTTGAGTATTGTGTGCAGTTTTGGTCGCCTTATCTGAGGAAGGATGTTCTTGCCATGGAGGGTGTGCAGCGAAGATTCACCAGACTGATACCTGGGATGGCAGGAATGACGTACGAGGAGAAATTGGGTCGATTGGGCTTATACTCGCTAGAGTTTAGAAGAATGAGAGGAGATCTCATTGAAACTTATAAAATTCTAACAGGGCTAGACAGACTGGATGCTGGAAGGATGTTCCCGATGGCGGGTGAGTCCAGAACAAGAGGTCACAGTCTAAAGATAAGGGGTAAGCCATTTAGGACTGAGATGAGGAGGAATTTCTTCACCCAGAGAGTGGTGAACCTGTGGAATTCTCTATCACAGAAGGCAGTTGAGGCCAAGTCAGTAAATATATTCAAGAATGAGTTAGATATATTTCTTAAGGCTAAAGGTATCAAGGGATATGGGGAGAAGGCAGGGACAGGGTACTGAGTTTGGATGATCAGCCGTGATCTCATCGAATGGCGGAGCAGGCTCGAGGGGCCGAATGGCCTACTCCTGCTCCTATCTTCTATGTTTCTATGTTTCTATGTAAATCAGAGAGGACTCAATTTCCCAGATATTGATTTAAAGAAAAAGTCCTGTAGAATCAAATGGGTGAAGAGATTTCTTCAGAAGTCAAATACAAGTTTTTGGAAGAGTTGTTTTGAGCATTTTTTAAAACGAAGTGGGATAGGAGGGCAGGGGATATTTTATATGGAATACAAGAATATGTTTTTGAAATCGATTAAACCTCTCCCTTGGTTTTATAAAGGGGTTGTAGAGACTTGGGCCCAATTTTTAGAACAGGTGGGTCAACATTGAAGGAGAGGTATTATTTAATCAAGCTTTTATAAAAGCTGGTATTATATATGTGAAAGATGTATTGTGAGGTAATTCCAGGTTGGTTGCTGGAAGTGGAAGTGAGGGACATGGTTTGGGAGGAGGACCCAGGAGGTAGAGGAAAAAGCAATTATGATCATGTATGAGAAGATTGTGAGGGCAGTGCCACAGGATTGGATGATAGAAATAAATGCGCAAATTTCCAAAGGAAGTAAAATGTGTCCCACTTTTCCAAGCTTTCTGTTGGAAAAAGGGGAGGAGTTGGTCCAATTTGACAACTGCAATACTCGAGATTTCTATGGGGTATTTAGAGAATGGAGATTCAAGACACCTGCTGGTCAGGAGTTTTGGTAGAGTATATACCCACAGCTGGACTTCAACAGGATTTGGAAGGGAGAGTGGGCGAATTGTAAACGTCCAGAGTGGATTGAACTGGATTTCAAATTGGCTCATATCCGGATTTTTACCATGATGGTCTTATGTAAGATTGGGCGAGTGGAGGTGGCAACTTGCCCAGTGTGTGGCACACAGGATGAGACTCTGTCCCATTTACTGGTGTTAGGTCCGCAGTTAAAGGATTTTAATTATTTTGTTCGACAGTTGAGTGAGGTTTTTTTGCTGAGTGGGGACCGAAGAGTGAGAATGGGAATCCCGTGGGACTCCATTTTGAGATGGGGATTGCAGGAGAGTGGCCGAGTCTAGCGGAGCAGCAATTAATTTAATGTTCAGTTTGGCTAGATTCGTGATTGTGCAAAGAAGGAATGCTCTTTTTTAAGGGGAGGAGAATAAATCTAAAAGAGTATTTTAAATATAAGCTAAAAAATCATTATAAGGCTCTGTGGATGTTTTATTCAGAAATGAATTTAAAGATAGTATTTTATGATCAATTTTTAAAGTACAATAGATTAACATGTTACGGGAGACAAATTAAACTTCAGGTTTTGATAATATGTGGTGGAGGAATGGCTGTGCAGAGTGGTGGAATGGATTTGTATGATACAATGGAATGATCACGATGTCGTAAATATTTTTAATGTTCAATAAATAATATATATTTTAAAAAGTGGGTAGCACTCTCACCTCTGAGTCAGAAGGTTGTGGGTTCAATTCCCACTCCAGGGATTTGAGCACATAAATCTAGGCTGACACTCCAGTGCAATGCTGAGGGAGTGCTGCACTGTCAGAGGTGCCTTCATTTGGATGAGACATTAAACCGAGGCTCTCTCAGGTAGATGTAGAAGAAGAGCAGGGGAGTTATCCCCAGTGTCCTGGCCAATATTTATCCCTCAATCAACATAACAAAAGAACAGATTATCTGGTCATTATCACACTGCTGTTTGTGGGAGCTTGCTGTGTGCAAATTGGCTGCCGTGTTTCCCACATTACAACAGTGATTACACTTCGAAAGTACTTCATTGGCTGAAAAGCACTTTGAGATGTCCGGTGGTCATAAAAGGCACTATATAAATGCAAGTCTTTCTTTCTAAATGTGAGGAAAGTTCAAACTGGTTTTCAAACTGTTGGCTTGAGAGGAAGAATTAATCTACTTTTGAACAAACACCAACAGTATGATTTGTTCAATTAAATGTATGAAGACCAATTATTTTTGTATTCGAGAGTTAGTTATGAAAATCCAAACAATCCACAGCAATCAGTGAAAGAGCATATAAGTGGCTGGACCTGTTTATTAAGCTGAGTTAGTGGAAAATGAACTGATTGGAATCCACACGGGAGAAGATAAGATGAACCAGCTAGCTCCCAGTGAAATACTTTATATTGATTTGTGGTACCCATCAGTATATGCAAATCATCATTGGTCTTGACTCATCTAATTCTGAAATAACAGACAGCATTTGATATATTGACCATTAACTTGAGAGAGAGCTCATTTAGAAAACATTTCAGTACTGAAACTATTGTATAAAGAAGTAAAACCAGGGGCTAGAAATTCATTATAGCCAAGGAATAGGCGGTGTCAGTAGAAAAGTTGGAGAATTAGCACCAGGCGCTAATGCTTTAGACTGCACGCAAAATTTGTGCTCACTGCTCAAAGAAATGATTGGAGCGCTAATTCAAGTCTTAAAGCCCAAACTCGTTGGCGTTCCACTCAAAGGGTGGACCAATATCGGGTGCAGTCTAAGCACAAGTCATGATTGCCACAGGTTTTTTTCAGTACTTAAAGATGAGGTTCTTTGATGCTGCAGCACCTCATTCTCAGCATTGCTGGCTGTGCAGCTGCCTCAGCAAGCAGGAGCATAAGAAGAAGGAGAAGGAGAAGGAGGTCTGATCCAGGTGTACTCATGACAGATCCAAACCCCAGGGAGAGAGCCCACAGACTCTGCGATGAAGCATTGGAGGCATTGGTTTTCGCTGTGGAGAGAGGAGGGCGGTGCTCTACTCGACAACTGGCAGGAGGCCCTTGCCACAAATCTTCCGTGCCATGTGGAGGGAGGTAGCGCAGCACGTCTCGGGCAGCACTGTGGTCCCCAGGACCCACACACAGTGCAGGAAGAAATTTAACAGCCTCACTCGGGTGGTCAGGGTGAGTGAATGCTTCAACAAACGCTACATACCACCATCTGAACCACAGTCTGCACACACTGCCCAAAGCACCACAACCCCAGCACTCACCCACCAACAATCTCTACCTACCAACACTCACACCCACATCTCACACCTTGCACACAATGACAGCTATTCAACTATGGCAGGCACATCACCCAAACACATTGCTCCACACTCACTCACACACTTTCCTTTCTCTTGCAGGCCAAGGTGGCTCACAACAGGAGGGAGCAGGAGCGCACAGGCGGGGGACAAGCCGACACTCAACCACTGTCTGCGCTGGAAAATAGAGTGCTGGAGATTATTGGGCACCAGGTGGTGGGCGCCGTGGCCACCGGTGATTTTCATCCCTACACCTTCTTCTCACAGCCCACTTCCCCCTCACCCCACAAGTCTTTCACACTTTCCAGCTAATCATGCTGTATGCATGCCTTTCTCCCTCCCTGCCCCCCTCCCCTCACCTTAACCCGACTCTTGTGCTTTTATGCTTTCAGCTAATGAGCAAGCACCAGAGCAGCCTGTCCCTGAGGGAACTTTAGAGAGCGAGGCAGGAGAAGAGGAGGAGGAAGAAGACACTGCATCACTGCATGTCTCACCCGCAGACACCAGCTCAGATACAGGCACTATGCGTTCTTTAGAGGTCAATATAGTAGTGGGATCTGCACATGGCGAGGCATCAGGGGAAAAGGGTAGCTCAGGGGCAAGGCCCCCCAAAGGACGAGTTTGCATGTGAGGATGTCAATGGGGTGGCCTTTAGAAGAAGGGTGATGGCCATGCACACGGAGATGATAGGTGCAATGGCAAGGCTGCCCGCGAGCCTGTTGGAATCGTAAGGAGTGTGGAGAAGTCTGCTTCCAACATTGCACAAGGCTCTGTGCACACCATGGAGCCCATCATTTCCAGTCTGCAAAGGATGGTGGACTCCCAGAGAGACCGTGGCGACCCAGACTTTATGCCACATGTGATGGCCGATCTGGCAGCTTCCATTGCAGCACAGGCGGAAGCGACGCAACGTCTTAGTGCTGTAATGCAGTCTATGGTTGGTGCCATTCAATCTCAGACAGCTCTCATGCAGTCTCAGCTTGATGCCACGCAAGCTCTGACTGCTGCCATCGTGGCTGGGTCTTCCACCGTCAACCGGGGCTTTCACTGTGTTGCAGCAGGCCAGCAATCTGTGCTGCAACAGATTGCTAGGGATGCTGAGGTGCTGCCCTGGGGGAGTGGCAGTGGGTCAGTGGAGCAGGAAGCTGCTGTCCTCTCTCAGGATGACATCATTCCTGCTCCCACCACTGGCACTTCGCCATTGCCCTTGTCGCTGCCTGTCATCCAGCCAACCCAGACTGCTGTTGTCCATGCTGAGGTGCTGCAGACTACAGCCAGACCTTCCAGGCCCAGAGCCGGTCGAGGGCATCCTGCAAGGCCATCTGAAGTCTCCCGCATGGACACTCAGCAGCCTTCCACCAGCCCTGCCGCAGCCACTGGGCCAACACTTCGTAGGAGCACTAGAGTAGGCAAAGGCACAGTAACGCGAGGCACTAAGGGATTGCACAAGGGTGAATAGTTAATATTTTTGTTGTAAATATGTGTTCACTGATTTTTCATAAATTTATTAATTCAGTTTGGATTCATTTGTGCTGTGAAATGGCCTGTGACAGGGATGGAATAGTGGGGCTGTGGTGAGCAATGGGGATCTGGGGTTTAATTAATTCGAACCACAGTCTGATGCAATCACGGAAGGCCGATTGAGTGGCTGCCTCCTCCCTCGCTACTGTTTCTCATCGTTCTCGTCGTCGTCGTCATCCTCCTGCTGAGGTGGTCCCGCAATCCCTGGTGGCAGGGGCTGGGCCCTCATAGTGGCCAAGTTGTGGAGCATGCAGCAGACCACCACGAAATGGGACACCCACTCAGCCGAGTACTGGAGGGCTCCTCCCGAGCGGTTCCAATGCTTCAGCATCGTGGCTGCTGCCAGGATAATGGGCATTCACATTGAGGATTCACTGTCTGTGGTCGCACACCAACTGCACATTAAGAGAGTGGTAGCCTTTGCGGTTACAGAAGATCTCAGAATTGTTCTGCAGTGCCCGCAAAGCCTCGTGGGTGCAGTGAATGGCGCCCTGTGCCATGGGGAATCCTGCTATCCTGGCAAAGCCACATGCACGCTCATCCTGCTTCTCTCTGGTGATGCGGAAGGAAATGTTATCCCTTCATCTACTGTAGAGAGCCTCAGTGACCTCCCGGATGCAGTGATGGATGGCAAACTGTGAGATGTTCGCTGTGTCTCCTGTTGCAGACTGGAAGGATCCGCTGGTGAAGAAATTGTGGGCGACGGTGAGCTTGACTGCCACTGAGAGAGTCGTGGTTGCCCTGGTCTGAGGCTGGAGGTCTGGTTGCAGGAGGTGGCAGAGTTCTGTGACCACCTCCTTCGTGAAGCAGAGCCTTCTAATACACTGTCCCTTGCTTAATTGGAGGTAGGAGAAGTGCTCTCGGAATACCCTCAGAGGGTAAGGCCTCCTGTTGAGAGCCCTGATGACACTCCTCCTCCCTCTTGCACATATTCCAGTCTTTCTTGCAGCCTCCGCTCCCTCCGCCAGAGATCCTGGAGGGCGAGGTCGACTGCCAGTACAGCCCCCATTAATGTTCCCAAGTGTAGCAGTTTGCTTCTTTGAAGAATAAATGTAGCTGCTTTTTAGTTGCCGCAGCACTCCTGATACAAAAGAACCTTGAAATTACTGAATGAAACTGTTCGAGTATGTGAAACTGACAAGAAGCCACTGAAACTGCACTAACCTGACAGCTGCGAGTCATTGCTGATGACCCCTTTAAATAACGTCCCTGGAGCCGGCTTCCTGGTCCTTCACGCCAGCTCTCCCTGTCAGTGTTTTCTCCAGGTGCTAAGGTAGGTGGCGACAATCAATTTAGTAGATTGGTGGTCAGTGAGCGTTGACGTTCCCGACGATAATCTTACCACCGGCGCTACGGTGAGGGCGGGATTTGGCATGCGGCACTGGATTCGCCTCGCCCCGGCGATACTGCTTTAGCGCCCAGAGATGGCTCTAATGGGAGGCGCTAAGGGGATGAATTTTTCCCCCAAGAAGTCTAAAACTTCATTATCTTTGGTTGGTTTGAAAAATTAAAGTCTGCTTATTCATCGCTAGTACTTATGAGAAAGGGGCATGGGTGTTGAGACTATATTCATTACAAGAAAATCCATAGCTAGTGACTTTCTTGGAGTAAGTGGTGCCAACTTGTGTCTAATGTTGATGCATATACATAGCCAATTAAAAGTTGCCAAACACTAGCAACAGAGTTACAGTGACAGGAAGCATCCTTGTGGCACACCCAAAAATAAGGTTGCTTCCTCATGGAGTGTGATGGCAGGCTCAAGAATAGTAACAGTGCATTTATGGAAAGTGCCAGTGGTCTCTGAGAAGTTCTGTGTGCCCTTTATGAAAGTTTTTAATATGTTGTGGACAGTTGTAATGAGACCTTGAAAAGTGCAGCAGCATCAAAGATGTAAATGATATCAATAGCCTCATGCTTGATGCCAGCATCCTCAAAATTAATGGTGGTGGTCTTGGGAAGACTGTTAAAAGGCTTATGAAAGTTGGCAGTATATTGTACAATATATATTATTGATTATGAATAACTTTCAAAATTTACAAACATCTGGGTCCTGCTAATTCAATTAAACACTAACGCCACCAAAACAAATTAATTGGTTATTTATCTCATTTGATGTTTGTATGCATAAATGGGCTGCCACTACTGCCCACGTAACACCAGTGCCTATATTGCAAGGGTAATTCACTGACTGTAGAGGCAGCAGCCAGACTGGCGAGGAGGAGGTTTGGGCAGAGTCACTCTGGGTGTGATTGGCACTAAGTGTGGTATTAATCATGTCCGCTATTGGACAGAAGCAGTGTTAGAAATGACTGAGAAGACTGATAATGATCAGTCTTTTTCCAACACAGTGCCTTTGTTAAAATGTAGCAGCAAGTTGTCGGTTACTTTTGCTGCTCTCCTGTATCTCTGAGTGGTTGATCACAGAACAGATTGGGTAAGAGCCTAGGAGCTGTTAGGAACATAGGAACAGGAGTAGGCCATTCAGCCCCTTGAGCCTATTCACCATTCAATTAGATCATGGTTGATCTGTATCTTAACTCCATCTACCTGCCTTTATTCTATAACCCTTAATACTCTTGCCTAACAAAAATCTATCAGTCTCAGTTTTAAAATTTTCAATTTACTCAGCCTCAACAGCTTTTTGGGGGAGAGTTCCAGATTTCCACTCCCCTGTGTGTGAAGAACTACTTCCTGACATCACAGCTGAATGGCCAAGCTCTAATTTTAAGGTTATACCCCTTGTTCTGGACACTCCCGCCAGAGGAAATAGTTTCTCTCTATCTACCCTATCAACTCATTTAATCATCTTAAACACCTCAAGTAGACCACCCCTTAATCTTCTATACTCAAGGGAATACAAGCCTAGTCTATGCAACCTGCCTTCATAATTTAATCCTTTTAGCCCCAGTATCATTCTGGTGAAATAACAATAGAAAATGCTGGAAATACTCAGCAGGTCAGACAGCATCGATGGGAGATGCGGGTCGAGGACCCATCGTCAGAACTGGAAAAGGTTAGAGAAATAACAGATTTTTAAGCAAGTGTGGGGCAGGGACAGGGAGGAGGGGAGGAAAGAACAAAAGGGAAGGTCTGTGATAGGATGGAAGGCAGGAGAGATTAAAAGACAAAAGGGATGATGGTGCAAGGCAAAAGGAGAGGTAATGGGACAAGTTAAGAAACAAAAGATGACTCTAGGGGCTGGATTTTGATACTGGGGCGGGTTGGGGTCGTGTCATCCACTTTTCGTGTTATCCACCCGACTGCAATTGGATGTGGGAGATTGATGCAATTTTCACCTAATTGGGCAATTGAGTTCCAGCATATGGGAACCCATGAACCAATTAGTGTTTTCAGTCTGAAAGTCGCCTTTGATGATGTCATCATTGCTGCTGCATTGAAGGTCTTCAAAGACTGCCTGGCCTTTGCTGTGAGAGGACCTGCAAAATGAGCAGCAGCAGTCCAAAGTCTGCTCCCAGATATTTTTACACCACCACTCCCAGATATGTCTCCTCTCCATCCATATATACATCCCCATAGCCAGCCAGCCAGCGTCAACTATCGAAATGTGCTCCCGCCAGGTTTCACATTCGTGGTTCAGAACAGGCGTGCTTCACGTAGAACAAGGGTTAAAATCACCAAAGGCCTTTCAAAATGGCATTATAGAGGCAATTTAGTGCTTGTTAAGGGCCTTAACAGCCCATCCCGCCTCTAAGAGGCGGGACAGAGTCGGGACCAGCAGACATGATTTAATGAAAATTGCGTGGAGGCGGGATGGAGGTGGACTTGTGCCCGCCCACCAGTTTTTGCAATTTTAACCCCCCACACGCCTCCAAACCTGCCTCCACAGGTCAATGAAAATCCAGCCCTAGATGTCAGAATCATCAACAGCTACCTGTAAGGGCTTGTGCCTGTGTCTCAGACGGTGCTGGTGTGAGGTTCGGCCTTCGTTGCCTAATACTATTGCTTGCTCTGGTCTCCGGCCAGCCTTATTGCAATAAGCACCTGTGAGTGGTTCGACCCACTCGCCCTTACGGTTCTAACACTGGACTTAGGTGCAGGGAGCAGTAATGCAGAGAAAACTCAAATAGACCCAGTTGAATAGTACGAAATGGAAATCTTTATTGCATAGTGTCCAAAATCATGAAGTACATGGCATAGGCGCAAATTAACGAGAGTACAAGTATACATACATTCATAAAGCTTGATCTATGGAAATGAAGAACGCATGGCACATCGTAAAAAGGGGAACACATTATACTTTAACCTTAATAACCACCCTCCCTTAACAATACCTACACTACGTCTAGATTTGTAGGATCGGGAAACATGCTCACCACTCGTGTTACTTCGGAGAATTTTAAAGTGAGGCACTCGGCTCGTTTCGCTGCAGCGCCTGACTGTCACGTGTTTGGAGGGGTCTCTGTACCCCACTTGTTTATCTTCGCTGCTGCGACAAACAGGCCAGACTCTCTGTTGTCATGAAGAACTCGGTAGAACTCGGAAACGTTTGTAAAATTCAAAGAAGAGTCTTCCTGTTCCCGACACCGGTTGTCGGTAGATTTCAATGAAGAGTTCTTTATTTATATTTTCGGGCGCGGTCGGGGTTTACTGACCGTGGCGGCACGTGGATTCTTCTCCTTTTCTTCGCGTCTCGTCTCTTCGGGCCTCCGGGTCCAGACACCGTTTACCGACACTCGGGATGGTGCACCCTGCTACTTGCCCTTGTCGGGGCGGCTCGTTCCGAGTGAGCTCCACCCAACATTCGAATAACTGATCAGTATGGCTAAAAGTCAAGAGTCAACAAAGTCCAGCCCTAAGGAAGAGCTTCAGCCAGCGATCGAGCGAGTCAAAAAGAAAAGAGACCGATGGACATTTGTTCTCTATAGTTATAGTGCTGTGTCCCCTTATCTCCCGCTCAAATCTTAATGTTTGTCCTTTGTGTAATATTGGTGACAAAACTCCCAGCATGGGGTGGTTGTCTTCTTTAACGGGTTTCGGTAGCACTTGAAACTGGCCAACTACCCGTTAATGTTTTCCCCATTGTTGACCCAGCCAGGATCGTATGAATCGTCTCCCTGACTGGTTTTGGGGGCCCCCGAATACTTGCTTAATCACCCGTCGATGTCTCTCTCATTGTAGAGCCGTGGGGGTATTTGTGTATTGATGTGTCTGGATGGGCCTTCGATTGCCCAGTACAATGGTCCTTACTTGTGCATGGAAAACGATTCCAGCACTTATATCTTTGCTATTGTCACAAATGCAAACAGGTTGCATCCTGTCTTTATCAGTGTTTATCGAGTATGATCCAATCTTATATTGAATGTTTATTCGATGCCATCTTGTCTGCCCACTGTATTTCTGGAAGCTTCTGCCACGATGCGCGGCGGCCATTTTACAGGCTTCTGTGTCCTTTATTATCAGGACAGCATTTCGTTTAATAAAACTGATCAAACGAATCTGCCTCTCTTATGTTATTTCGAATCGCGATAATTGCGAAACTTTACATACCATGTGAGAAAAAAAGGGAAAGGAAAAAAAAAATATAGGGGACGAGGTTATAGTCTGACGAAGGGCCCTCGATCCAAAATGTTAACTCTGTTTCTCTCTCCTCGATGCTGCCTGACCTGCTGAGAGTTTCCAGCATTTTCTGTTGTTATTTCAGATTTCCAGCATCTGAAGTATTTTGCTATTATCATTCTGGTGAATCTGCGCTGCACCCGCTCCAAGGCCAATATATCCTTCCTGAGATGTGGTGCCTAGAACTGAATGCAGTACTCTAAATAGTATCTAACCAGAGTTTTATATAACTGTAACATAACTTCCACCCATTTTGTATTCCATCCCCCTTGAGATAAAGTCCAACCTTCCATGAGTCATTTTTTTTTGTACTTGTCCATCAGCTTTTAGTCAACTTTTAGCTTTTAGTGTTGTTTGCTATTTTTCTGACACAGATCTTTAAAGGGAAAATGGACACATCCCTCACTTCACTCGGGTATCTGGGCCCCTCAACCTAGAATATCATTAAAAAAAATTGTTCTGATAAAACTAAACAACTACATTTGTTATTATAGATACTGCCACAGACAGTAGAAATTCATTCAACATGACAGTAAGACACTATAATCAGATAGTTTAAAAAATATAGTACTCAGAATTTGGGCTGTCTTGTGTCTTTGAGTAGACTTGAAATGTTGCTACTTTTAACAGTATAGTGAAGCAGCACGTCAGTCAGGTTGCTCTCTTGCATCTCTCTGAAAGGCAGAGGTCTGGGAGCTGTTATCTGCTCGCTTTCTCTTACGTGATATTTTAATGTGCTGGGTGACTATAAAGAAAAAATACTAAAGTTTATAAGAACAAAAAAGGCCCACTGGATCACTGTGGTCCTGAATTTGCTTCAGTGTTCATCTCTAAGTTTTGTTAACTCTGGTCAATGTTGTTTATGCACAGTGCCAACAATTTCCCTGATTTAAAAAAAAGCTTCACCTTGCTTTCATAATCTTATCTACACTAGAGTCCACCACTATGGAGCACTTCACAAGACTTCAGTTTGAAGGGACCTACATCCATCCAAAAATGGATATGGAAGAATTTAGTTTTTTTTTCTGCAAGAGTGTGACCATGATGAGGACAGTCTCTTACAGATTGAATTTGTTATATCTCATTTCCCATCACATGCATGGCAGACATATCCATACGGCTAGTATGAGGTGATTGAGTCAGAGTGGCACTCTGGAAAGTTTTGCTTTACGTCCTCTAACACAGGCATGACCAACCTTCAAAGCTCTGTAGCCAGAAAATGAAATTGTACCCTTAGAAAAAGTCACAAGTTCAAAACGTAACCACAATACACTATGCAATAACATCTTGCATTTATATGGTGGTTTTAATGGAGAAAAAATATCCCAAAGCATTTCATAGAGGCATAATAAAAAGTCATACTGGGGAATTCCTCAAAGCTGCTCCCACTCCACCGCCGTGGAACCCCCGCCAAAGTCAAGTTAGAAACTGTTATTGACACTACGATTGTCACAAAATGTATCCTTAATAATTTGCCAAATTCAGGAAGACATACGTCTGTATATAAAAACAAATCCACACCATATACATTTTAAAATTACAAGCTGCTTAATGTTTCTGCTACTCTACCAAGGTCAATAAATGTTAGTATGAGTGAGTCAGAACCAATGTGACAGTGCATTTCCCAACTGATGCAGTCAGCACTAAATTCCTTGCAGCAGATGGTAAAGAGAGACGGTCAATGTTGCACCCATCAGTGTAACTAACCTGAAGAAAGCACAATGGTAGGCAGTTGAAAGAATGCAACCCTAACCATACATATTTATAAATCTTCACTTGTTAAATAAAATTTAGGGAGGGAAAATTGAGTAACTCTCTTCAGTTATTAAAGCTGGAATTATATTATTACAAGGCTCTTTTCTGCCCCAGATAATTTGCAACAATCTGAGGCAAGATATGGTGCTAATGTCAGAGTAAATAAAGAGTACAGTTGCTGGTTCCAAGGTTTAAGGAGGCACATGAAGCAAGATGCTAATCTTTAAAGAGTTGGTGGCTGAGTGCAGAGGCTTGGGGTGGAAGTCTGGGATACATGAGGTGAAGTTGGTTGTTAAGAATTTGTTGAAGCATCGATGGGGAGACTCTTAAGGTTGTAGGTGAGAGGAACAAAAGCTGATACTGTGATGAAGTGGATTGAGAAAGCTGCAGAGGGCATGCTAATTATCTCCGGGGGAAAGGGAGGCAAAAGATAGGTTATGGTTTTGAGTATAATGCAAAATAATTTAGGGCAAGAAAGACTGTTTGGGGTCTGGTGGGTATAATGGCTAATGCCCCCATAAGATGGTCTCCCGAGTTGAAAGGTAGTGTCCTAGGGGGGTGAAACCACAATGCTAAGCAACAACTTGTTGCCTTGGTGAGGTAAGCAGCTGCTTTTCTATCTGTTGTATTTAGTTATGAACAAGGCACTTGAGAGATAACTTTCTATTGCCCAATGTGAAAAGCACATCATCAGTGAGAATGGTGATTAAAAACCTCTACCTACCCATAGTGCAAATTAAAAAGTGCAAAGAACATCTTAAAACAATGTACAGCAGCTCGAATGTCGTTATTTCAGTTCAGTTTCTCATCCATAAATCCACACCAAGATTTGTCTCCAACCATTATGAATGTACTCAATCATTTGATTTTTATCAACAGGAAGATAAATTATTGCCGGTATCATACAGCGAGTCTCAATTGTAATATAGCACAATGATACACTGCAATTTTGCTCTCCACTGAATCTTGCAATTTAAGTGTCCTTTTTCATTTACAAATGGCTGCTGCATGAGAAAGTGAATACTTAATGCAATGTCACACTCATTTATGCAAACAATTGTATTCAAAACCTTGTCCTTTCAATGGGACCTGGCCACTATTCATTAAATTAAACATAGTTTTAAAAATAACTTCAGATTCCTGTACCAGTTTATTTCAATACAATGTTGTAAGTTTCATTGGTTACAGAGCGGGATAATTCAAACTTAAATAATGCTGTGTGATTTGTTCAATCACAGAGGCCCCAGTATTTACGGGGAGGTGAAGAGGGAGTGGCGGCTCATGTTTGCAGGGGGGAAACCTGGAAAAGCCGGGAATGCGGAGGTCCTACTGAATTTAATGGCATGCCCTCATTATCATTTTTTGTCAGCTGCGGGCCAGATTGACAGGCTAGCTGGCTGCCGGGCGGGAAAGTCAGCAGTAGAAGGCCACAGTTGGGGAACGTTGGGGATGGTCCCTGGCAACCGGAAAACATTGCGGGTTAGTGGAATGGGGGAGTCGAACCAGCTATTGGAAGGGAGGAGGGACGGGAAAGCATTGTAGATTTGGAGGGGGAGGGGTTGGCTGATCGTGGCAGAAGATTTGCTTGAGGGGCCAGGGTGATGCACTCCTGCTCCTCCTGGCCTACAAGCACTGTTATAAAAATCACTTACTTGTTGGATCCGGCTGCTCCCGTTTCCCTTTAGCTGCCAGGTTTCCCGAGCCCTCTCAGATTGGGTTACTCAGACGCCCCCAAATTTTTTTCTTTTTAATTTGTTTATGGGATGTGGGCATCGCTGGTAATGCCAGCATTTATTGCCCATCCCCAGTTGCCCTTGAGAAGCTGGTGGTGAGCTGCATTCTTGAACCGCAGCAGTCCGTGTGGTGAAGGTATTCCCACAGTGCTGTTAGGGAGGGAGTTCCAGGATTTTGACCCAGCGACGATGAAGGATCGGCGATATACTTCTAAGTCAGGATGGTGTGTGACTTGGAGGGGAACTTGGAGGTGGTGGTGTTCCCATGCGCCTGCTGCCCTTGTCCTTCTAGGTGGTAGAGGGTGCGGGTTTGGGAGGTGCTGCTGAAGAAGCCTTGGTGAGTTGCTGCAGTGCATCTTGTAGATGGTACACATTGCAGCCACGGTACACCAGTGGTGCAGGGAGTGAATGTTTAAGGTGGTGGATGGGGTGCCAATCAAGCGGGCTGCTTTGTCCTGGATGGTGTCGAGCTTCTTGAGTGTTGTTGGAGCTGCACTCATCCAGGCAAGTGGAAAGTATTCCATCACACTCCTTACTTGTGCCTTGTAGATGGTGGAAAGGCTTTGGGGAGTCAGGAGGTGAGGCACTCGCCGCAGAATACCCAGCCTCTGACCGGCTCTTGTTGCCACATCTGAAACGGAAGTAGACACATTTATGGAGGGTTCGAGTCAGGTTTCGCATACTTGCCGATTTAATCTCCCCCCCCAATTCCCACCTGTCGTGGGGGGTTAAAATTCCCCCAAAAGAGTCTGCTTGTGGAGTCAGTTTAAAAAGAACTGATCAATTTGAAACACCTGCAAGAGATAAAAATCTGTCTGAATTACCAAGAAATAGTTGTGATTAATTCGGCTCCCAACAGTTTTAAGGAATTCAAGGAAAAGAGACTATTATTTAAAAGTTATTTATAAAATTCCTTCAGTTAAGATATTATTTTGCCCACTTGAGGAATTAGGTGGAAAGACGTCTATTGTAAATATCCAAATATGATTGTAACCTGTGTTTTTCATCTTTAATAAATTCACTTAATACTTTTAACTGAAACTGAGGTCTAATGAAATGTTGCCACATTTTTTATTCTAGTAGGCAAAAGAATTACCAGGCAGGGTTTCTGTTCACTTTTTGTTCATAATTCAAGGAGAGACATTTCAAAGGTCCAGGGAATTGGGACTCATCCATGAGAATGATTTAAAGTGCAAGTACCAAAATAAACTAGGGTAGCAAAGTTAGAATAGATTCAAAGATTTAACAGTAGCACTGAAATTCCATACTGTTTTCAGTGTAGTTTCGGTGTATAATTGGGGCTAGTAATTTCTTTGGTAGTAAGTGAGGTAGAAACTGTTTCTGCTGGTGTCCTGCCTCAAAATCCATTTTCGTCTCCCCTTGGACTCTCTGTACTTTTTGTTTCATTCTGTGACAAAAAAGGTGGCAGAGAGAAAACGGGGAATTATAGACCGGAAAGCCTGACATCGGTAGTGGGGAAAATGCTAGAGTCCATTATAAAAGATGTAATAGCAGAGCACTTGGAAAACAGTGACAGGATCGGACAAAGTCAACATGGATTTACAAAAGGTAAATCATGCTTGACTAATCTACTGGAATTTTTTGAGGATGTAACTGGTAGTATAGATAAGGGAGAACCAGTGGATGTGGTGTATTTGGACTTTCAGAAGGCATTCGATAAGGTCCCGCATAAGAGATTAGCATACAAAGTTAAAGCACATGGGATTGGGGGTAAGGTACTGTCTTGGATAGAGAACTGGTTGGCAGACAGGAAGCAAAGAGTTGGAATAAACGGGTCTTTTTCCGAGTGGCAGGCAGTGACTAGTGGGGTACCGCAGGGATCGGTGCTCGAACCCCAGCTATTCACAATATATATAAATGATCTAGACGAGGGAACTAGAGGTAATATCTCCAAATTTGCAGACAACACAAAGCTGGGTGGGCGTGTGTGCTGTGAGGAGGATGCAGAGAAACTCCAGTATGATTTGGACAGGTTGGGTGATTGGGCAGATGCATGGCAAATGCAGTATAATGTGGATAAATGCGAGGTTATCCACTTCAGTGGCAAAAACAGGAAGACAGATTATTATCTGAACGGCAATAGATTGGGAAAAGGGGAAGTGCAATGAGCCCTGGGTGTCCTTGTGCACCAGTCGCTGAAGGCAAGCATGCAGGTGCAGCAGGCGGTTAAGAAGGCAAATGGTATGTTGGCCTTCATAGCGAGAGGATTCGAGTACAGGAGCAAGGATGTCTTGCTGCAGTTGTACAGGGCCTTGGTGAGACCACACCTTGAGTATTTTGTGCAGTTTTGGTCACCTTATCTGAGGAAGGATGTTCTTGCCATGGAGAGAGTGCGGCGAAGATTCACCAGACTGATACCTGGGATGGCAAGAAAGACGTATGAGGAGAGATTGGCTCGATTAGGCTTATATTTGCTAGAGTTTAGAAGAATGAGAGGGGATCTCATCGAAACTTATAAAATTCTAACAGGACTAGACAGACTAGATGCAGGAAGGATTTTCCTGATGGCGGGGGAGTCCAGAACCAGGGGTCACAGTCTAAGGATAAGGGGTAAGCCATTTAGGACTGAGATGAGGAGGAATTTCTTCACCCAGAGAGTGGTGAACCTGTGGAATTCTCTACCACAGAAGGCAGTTGAGGCCAATTCATTAAATATATTCAAGAAGGAGTTAGATATATTTCTTAAGGCTAAGGGATCAAGGGATATGGGGAGAAAGCAGGGACAGGGTACTGAATTTGGATGATCAGCCATGATCTCATTAAATGGCGGAACAGGCCCGAGGGGCCGAATGGCCTACTCCTGCTCCTATCTTCTATGTTTCTATGTTTCTATATTTCTCGAATAAATATATATCCCCAAGTTTTACATTCTCAATGCAGAATGGTAATTATAAGATGAGACAGGAGAGCTGGGGAATTCATCACCTTTAACATCACTGTAAGGCAGTAGCGAGATAGGTCCATCCAGCTTTATGGTATTGCAGACATTCCCAAGCCCCAGAATACAATCAATGACACACATATTGTTTTGCGAGCTCCTACAGCAAGCTTTCTCAACTTCCTCAATAGGAAGAGCTTCCACTCCCTTCATGTACAAATTGTGTTCAGCAACATGCAAAGTATCTTGCACATCAACGCAAGATATGCAAGAAGTTGTCATGATGCATCCGTACTTTGAAATTCAGCTCTCTGTGATTTATTCAGAGAATAAAATCATGTCTAAGGATGGTTTGTGGGTGACAAAACCAGCCCCTGCTCCCATAGACAATGATCCCACTAAGAGTGGCCTGAACAGCAGCAGGGAAGAGTGACAACAAAGCACATGTGTAAGGGTTTTGACACGCCTGAGGCTCTGTGCGTAGCCTGGGTGCTAGTGCGGGGTTAGGCCTTGTTGCCTGTTCTGGTCTCCAGCCAGCCTGGTAGCACTAGACACCTGTGAGTGGTTTGACCCACTCGCCCTTACGGTTCTGGCACTGGACTTAGATGCGAGAGCAATAATGCAGAGAAAACTCAGGTAGACCCGGTTGAATAGTGCGAAATGGAAAATCTTTATTGCATATTATTCAAGATTACGAAATACATGTCATAAGCACAGATTAATGACAGTACAATCTTACACGCAGTTATGTAACTAATTTCAGGGAAACGAGGAGCGCACGACACATCGTAAAAGGGGGCACACATTACAATTATCCTTAAAACTTAAACCCTCCCCTATGAATACCTGCCCTAAACTAGTTTTGTAGGATCGAGACTCATGCTCACCACTCGTGATAACTCGGAGAATTCCGAAACTCTGCTCGGATGTTTTTCCTGCAGCACCTGACCACCCACGTGTTGATCAGGGGTCTCTGTACCCCACTTGTTTACTCGTTTCTGCTCCGGCTAGCAGGCTGGACCGTCTGCTGTCATGAAGATCTGTGTTGTCCTCGGAGTTCCGACACGACTCAAAAAATAGTCTTCCTGTGCCCTCGCCCCGATGCGATAAAATTCGAAGAATGGTCTTCCTGTGCCCTCACGCCAGTTTGTAAAACTCAAAGAATAGTCTTCCTGGGCAAGGAAAGTGTTTATTCGACCTACAGGCGCGGTCGGGGCTTACTGACCGTGGCGATACGTATGGTCGTCTTCTTCTCTTCTCATCTCATCTCATCTCATCTCATCTCATCTCATCTCGGGCCTTCGGTTCCAACACCGTTTACCGACTTCTCGGGATGGTGTGTCCGTTTCAAGGCTTCACAGCCCAGTTCCACACAGATCTTCGCGGCAAGCCACGAGGTTGATCCTGGCGGATCAGAAAGTTCAAAAGTCTTCTAGCAAGTCGAGCAGCAAGAGTCAGGATCCAAGAGTCAAGAGGCAGATGCAAGAGTCAAGAGACAGATGGACGGTTGTACCTTACAGTTATAGTGCTGTAATTCCTCTTTTCCCGCCCAATCTTAATGTCTTTTCTTTTGTCAGAGTTTTGGCGCTCAAACTTCTTGTATAGGGTGATCTCCGTTTTAATGGGTTTCGGTGATACTTGTAACTGCCTGAGTACCCGTTAATACTTCTCCCATTGTGTAACCGGCCAGTATTCTCCCTGGAGGGGTTTTGGGGCTTCCAAATGTTTCTGTAACTACCCGCAAACGGCTCTCTCATCGTAGAGTCATGGGGATTTTGCATATTAATGTCTTTGGATGGGTTCTTGATCGCTTGGTACAATAGCCCTTATTCGCACCTGGGAGACCGATTCCAGTATTTATGCGTAAAATGCAAACCCATTATGTCTTGTGATTTATCTCAAATGTGCTGAGTCTTGCCCGATCTCGCACAAATGTTTATTGGAACGCCATCTTGTCTGCTTATTGAAAAGTCTGGAACGTTCTGCCACGAGGCGTGGCGGCCATTTTACAGGCTGCTTGTGTCCACTTTGAAAACCTGACAGCATTCTGCTGAAATAAAGCTGTTTGTACGAAACTATATGTCTCCTTCTTATTTTATAAAATCGCGATAATTTTGCGAATTCTACACATGCCTCTACAAAAGTAGTCAGCGGGAGGACCATTGCGGTCATACAGGGATGCTGCAGCTGCCTAGTTGGGAGGGGCTCTGCAATATGCTTCAGCTCATGTGCAACCTGAGGGCCTGTACCATGAGAAATGGTTGGCTGCTCATATTCTTCAAAGGGGTCACTGAGATGGCTTCCTCTCATGGTCATCTGCTCCTGGCAATGAGCTGCTTCTGGCTGCATCTCTGGTATCGCCTCCTACATTCCACTGGTGGGTTATTTTGAGGGGGAAAGCCAGAGGCCTGGCATGTGTTGCTGTCCTGAGAGACAGTAGTATGAACAACAGTATGGAAGACTGCAGGTGGACCCCAACCATCGCCATTACACTGTGTCATGAATCTGTGTCTCACTGATCAGTGGTATGGTTGATCTAATGGCAGCTATCAGATCTTGAAGGCCATAAGACACGGCAGTCACCATGGTCTTGAAGCAGTGATTCATGCTGCGATTCAATCTGTCCCCTATTCTCTCCAGAACTGCAGTCTGTGCTTCTGTGGAAGTAGAGGCACCGACTGGCCCCTGGTTACTTCTTAACGTTTTCGTGGTCAGTCATGTGTTGCCTCCTACATTTCACTGAGGGGGGAAGACCAAAGCCCTGGAATGTGCTGCTGTCCTGAGAGATGGCAGTATTAGGAATATTGACTCTAGCTGTTGCTATTCCACTGGCCCTTTATCAAATGTCCACACTGATTAGCAAGATAGTTGGTCTAATGGTAGCTATGAAAACCCAGAGAGACAACAGCATGCATCGCTGGCACCATGATCTGGAAGCCAGTACACAGAGTGCTGCCTATTTCTCCCCTATTGATATTGGATCAGCTGCCCGCTATACATCTCTCCCAATTTTCATTTCCACTGAAGTCAACAGCCCCTCACCCGATCACCTGCGCCCCCCCCCCCCACACCCCAGGACGTACCTGCCAGGGGACGCGCAGCAGACATCGGCAGTTCAGCGGTCTAATTTAAATGCGACCCAAGGCCCAATTTTAATCAGGCCACAGGCCAACTGTTGGGGCACAGGGAGCGTTCCCTGCACCCAGTTTGTGCTGGCAGGTGGCGTTACCCAATTTCTACTGAGGAAAGTTTTTGAAAAGTTACCACATGGTTGATTATTAGACAAGTTTAAGGGTTATGAAATTAGGGGATGGATAGCAAACGGGATTAAAGAGAGAGTAGGAGTTAAGGGCAGTTTTTCAGTGTGGTTGGTAGTGGGTACTGGTGTCCCACAGAGTTTAGATCTGGGGGCACTTCTGTTCACTCTTTATCTCAATGATTTGGATAAAGCTTTAGATGAGTGGCCTCAAAATTTGCAGATGCTACAAAAATAGGAAATACTGGCCTAGAAATTGGGCCACTTACTGCCATGAGTTTTCGCTGTGATCCGGTCGAAAAAAGGCAGCCGACAGTCTAGCACCCTTCTCTGGTGCAAGACTCGGCAGCCACCATTTTGGTGAGGCCTTAGCGCTGCCGATAGCAGCGCTGGCCCTGGAAATTTAAATTAAGTCAGCGTGCAACCCTCTCTTAACGTCACCTCAGCGAACTTCGACTGTAGTGCTGAGTTCAGCACTGGGTCCTAAGCTCGCCATGAAAACCCAGTGTTCAGCAGACTGACAGCACCTCTTAAAGGGACACACACATCTTTCAGGTAAGTTTGCATTTAAGCTTTAGGACTAGATTTTTAAAATTTTATTGAAGTAGTTAAAAGATAACATAAAATATATGTTCAAAGTATTTTTTACCTGTGCAGGGAGTACTGCTGGATGCTTGCAAGGCCTTGGATGCTAAAGGAAGGTCTCTGAGAAGACAGAAAATGCTGGAAATACTCAGCAGGTCAGGCAACATCCATGGAAAGAGAAACAGAGTTCATGTCTCAGGACAAGATGCTGCCTTACCTGCTGAGTATTTCGAGCATTTCATGCTTTTATTTCAGATTTACAGCATCCGCTCGCAGAGAGAAGAGGAAGGTGCAGAAGAGGAAGGCGCGGAAGAGGAAGGCGCAGAAGAGGAGGAAGCAGAAGAGGAAGATGCAACCCAGACAGCCCCTTTCTAGCTGGGATATCCGGGATGGAATCATCCGCCTGCGGTACCAGTGAACACAACCTCAATTCTCCTTTCAACATTTATCCTACACTTTACCTTCCCTATGTTATTGACCATCACAGCGTCTTCTTGGCCACAATGCTAAAATAAAAGCCACCAGAAAGCAAACTTTTCAATCCAACTTTATACATTTATCCATTTAATATGACATCAAGAAATCAACTCATCACCCTTATGAATTCCCTTAGTGAGTGTCTTCTGTGTGCCTTTGCTTATCTTACTAATGTCACACAGTGCCACCCCAGTGGTTACAGCATGGCTGGTGGAAGGCTGCTGACTTTCAGTGGGGGACACTGCAAATGACCTTGCTGGTCGACCTAGAGGAGTTGGTGGCTGGGAGTATGAATTCGAGTGACGGTGTTTCTTCTTCTTCTTCACTCTCCTCTCCCTCTTCTTGGTCAACCACTGGCTAGGCAGGCTGCATTTCGTGGGTGTGTGAAATGAAGAAGGCACAAGGGTAGAGTTGTGGTGAGGGGAGGGTGGTAAAGCAAGAGGTGCATGTGAGAAGGAGGATAACATATGAGAATATTGGCATCTTGTATTCTTTCAGCCCCACCGCTGGCCAAGGGCCCAGCCATGACCCTGCCAAGAATGGCCAGCACCGCCTCCTCCAAGGGGGTGAGGTGAAACTAGGAATGGGAGATGTGCCTCGTGATTCATACAGATTATTTGTAGGTGAGTGATTGCGGGGGGAGGGGCGGGGGGACTCGTGCATTGAGCAGTGTGTGAGGCTAGTGATGCAGTTGGTAGGAGACAGCTTTTGAAGATGCATTCACTGACCTTGACCACTGGTCTGAGGTCATGAAGCTTCTTTGGGCACTGGAGCCAGAGAAACATAGAAACATAGAGGATAGGAGCAGGAGTAGGCCATTCAGGCCCCTCGAGCCTGCGCCACCATTCAATGAGATCATGGCTGATCATCCAAATTCAGTACCCTGTCCCTGCCTTCTCCCCATATCCCTTGATCCCTTTAAATTTAAGAAATATATCTAACTCCTTCTTGAATATATTTAATGAATTGGCCTCTACTGTCTTCTGTGGTAGAGAATTCCACAGGTTCACCACTCTCTGGGTGAAGAAATTCCTCCTCATCTCAGTCCTAAATGGCTTACCCCTTATCCTTAGACTGTGACCCCTGGTTCTGGACTCCCCGGCCATCGGGAACATCCATCCTGCATCTAGTCTGTCTAGTCCTGTTAGAATTTTATAAGTTTCAATGAGATCCCCTCTCATTCTTCTAAACTCCAGCGAGTATAAGCCCAATCGACCCAATCTCTCCTCATACGTCATTCCTGCCATCCCAGGTATAAGCCTGGTGAATCTTCGCTGAACTCCCTCCATGGCAAGAACATCCTTCCTCAGATAAGGCGACCAAAACTGCACACAATACTCAAGGTGTGGTCTCACCAAGGCCCTGTACAACTGCAGCAAGACATCCTTGTTCCTGTACTCGAACCCTTTCGCTACAAAGGCCAACATATCATTTGCCTTCTTCACCGCCTGCTGCACCTGCATGCTTACCTTCAGCGACTGGTGCACAAGGACACCCAGGTCTCGTTGTACTTCCCCTTTTCCCAATCTATTGCCATTCAGATAATAATCTGCTTTCCTGTTTTTGGCACCAAAGTGGATAACCTCGCATTTATCCACATTATATTGCATCTGCCATGCTTCTGCCCAATCACCCAACCTGTCCAAATCATACTGGAGTTTCTCGGCATCCTCCTCACGACACACACTCCCACCCAGCTTTGTGTCGTCTGCAAACTTGGAGATATTACATCCAATTCCCTCGTCTAGATCATTAATATATATTGGTGTTGGGGCGACACTGCCCAAGTGACGGCCTCGGTGATGTGGTCCCACATCGTTCTTTCTGGAGGGCCTCCTGGCCCCTGTGGTGCAGCAAGCCATTAAGAAGGCAAATGGTATGCTGGCCTTCATTACAAGAGAATTTGAGTACAGGAGTAAAGAAGTCTTACTCCAATTATATAGGGCCTTGGTGAGACCACACCTGGAGTACTGTGTACAATTTTGGTCTCCTTACCTAAGGAAGGATATACTTGCCATAGAGGGAGTGCAACGAAGGTTCACGAGATTGATTCCTGGGATGGTGGGACTGTCGTATGAGAAGAGATTGAGTAAACTAGGCCTGTATTCTCTTGAATTCAGAAGAATGAGAGGGGATCTCATTTAAGCATACAAAATTATTACAGGGCTTGATAGGTTGGATGCCGGGAGAATGTTTCCCTTGGCTGAGGAGTCTAGAACCAGGGGCCACAGCCTCAGGATAAAGGGTAGGCCATTCAGGACTGAGATGAGAAGAAATTTCTTCACACAGAGGGTGGTGAATCTTTGGAATTCTCTACCCCAGAGGGTTGTAGAGGCTCAGTCATTGGGTATATTCAAAACAGAAGTCGATAGATTTCTGACTAGTAAGGGCATCAAGGGATATGGTGATAGGGCCGGTGAATGGAGTTGAGGTAGAAGATCAGCCATGATCTCATTGAGTGGCGGAGCAGGCTCGAAGGGCTGAATGGCCTACTCCTGCTCCTATTTCTTATGTTCTTAACTGACTATTTTTACATCATTTTTATTTTTTTCATTTCAGAAGGCTTTTTATAAAAACGACAATGTTTTCTGAAATCGCAGCCTCACTTTCACAGAAGGCTTTTTCTAGCAGCAACGATTCTTGGCCCATGATACATTGGGGCCTCCTGCCAGGACCAATGCCACCAGGATGGCGTTCCATAGAGAGTTAAGTGCTGGGCTAATGATAATTCGTCCCCAGCGCCAATTTTTTGGTCCTGACAGCACCACCATTTTTGACGTCCGTTAACCCCGGTCGCAGTGGCACTGGCAGCTTTTGTGGCGGCCACGAATTTCTGGGCCACAGTTAATTCTTTAGAAGACCAAAGAAAACTGCAAAGGGATATTGATGAGCTTGGAGAATGGGCTAAAAAGTGGTAGATGGAATTCAATGTCAGTAAGTGTGAGATGATACACTTTGGTAAAAAAATAATAGCAGTAATTATACTCTGAATGGAGATAGGCTCGGTGCTGTGGCAGAGCAGGGAGCTTTGGGGATTCAAGTTAATAGGATATTAAAGGCAGCACCGCAGGTTGATAAGGCTGCAAAACAAGTTAATGGAATCTTGGTATCTATCACAAGAGGTATAGGGGGAGAAATTCGGTACCTCAGCCCCTCCAGTTAGCACCTGGCGGGGGTGCTAACAGAGCGCTGAGGTAGTAGCACAGCGGCAAGGCGAATCCAGCGCTGCATGCCAAATTCGGCCCCCCGTAGAGCCACTGCTATGAGTTAGTGCCAGGGACTTCAGTGCCAGGCAAATTGTGACGTCAGTGAGCATGCAACGCTCACTGCGCGCATGATCTGCCAAATTGAGTATCGCCCCCTACCTTAGCGCCTTGCCCCGACAGTGACAGGGAGAGTAGGCCAGGCGGATGCAGGTTCCAGGGGCACTATTTAAAGGGGTCATTAGTAATGAGTCGCAGCTGTCATGTTAGTGCTGTTTCACTGCTTCCTTGTCAGTTTGACATTGTGCAACAGTTGAATTCAGTCATTCAAATGTTGTTTAGTCTCCGGAGAGCCACGGCTTCTAAAAGTTAGCTACATTTATTCTTACAAAATATCAAAGTGCTGCACTTCCTTACATTAATGGGGGCTGCGCAGGCAGTCGACCTCGCCCTCCAGGATCTACTGCGGAGGGAGCGCAGGCAGCGAGAAAGATTGGAACATGTGGCCAGAGGGAGAAGGAGGGCCATCAGGGCTCTCAACAGGAGGCCTTACCCTCCGAAGGTATTCCGACAGCCCTTCTCCTACCTTCAATTAAGCAAGCAGCAGTATATTAGAAGGCTCCGCTTCACCAAGGAGGTGGTCACTGAACTCTGCCACCTCCTGCAGCCAGACCTCCAGCCTCAGATTAGGGTGACCACTGCTCTTTCAGTGGTAGTCAAGTCACCGTCACCCACAATTTCTTCGCTAGGGGTTCCTTCCAGTCTGCAACTGGAGATATAGCGAACATCTCGCAGTTTGTCATCCATCGCTGCATCCAGGAGGTCATAGAGGCTCTCTACAGTAGGAGAAGGGACTACATTTCTTCCCCATCACCAGAGAGAAGCAGGACGAGTGTGCATGTGGCTTTGCCAGGATAGCGGGATTCCCCACGGTGCAGGGTGAGAGTGGCTTTGCGGGCACTGCATAACAATCCTCAGATCTTCCGTAACCGCAAAGGCTACCACTCACTTAATGTCCAGTTGGTGTGCAACCACAGACAGCGAATCCTCAATGCCCGCAGCAGCCATGATGCCTTCATCCTGCACCGGTGTTCCAGCACTCTTCCAGCCATCACATCAAGCTTGCAGCTGGCTGGTCGGAGACAAGGGGTATCCGCTCTCCACCTGGCTTATGACTCCCCTCCGCAACCCTGCCTAGCAATCATATAATGAGAGCCATGCTGCCACCAGGAACATCATTGTGCAGACCATCAGGGTGCTCAAGCAACGGTTCCACTGCCTTGACCATCAGGAGGAGCCCTCCAGTACGCGCCGGCGTGGGTATCCCATTTCATCATGGTGTGCTGCATGCTCCACAATCTGGTCATCATGAGGGCCCAGCCCTTGCCAACAGGGATTGTGGGACCACCTCAGGAGGAGGAAGAGGGAGAGGAGGAGGAGGAGGAACAGGAGTGGGGAGGAGGCAGCCACTCAATCGGCCTTCCGGAAGGGCAGTCCGTGACCGCCTCATCAGACTGTGGTTCCAGTAAGTTCAACCCCAGATCCCCGTTGCTCACCAGATCCCCATCATTCCATCGCAAGCCATATCACAGCACACAGCTGAAATGAGAGACAGTACAAAATTATCCGAAGTGAATTAATAAAATTACCAATAATCAGTGAACACATCTTTACAACAACAATATTAACTATTCCTCTTTGTGCAATCCCTTAGTGCCTCGCGTTACTGTGCCTTTGCCTACTCTAGTGCTCCTACGAAGTGTTGGCCCAGTGGCTGCAGCAGGGCTGGTGGAAGGCTGCTGAGTGTCCATGTGGTAGACTTCAGATGGCCTTGCAGGATGCCCTCGACTCGCTGTGGACCTGGAAAGCCCGGCTGTAGACTGCACCACCTCAGCATGGGCGGCAGCAGTCTGGGCTGGCTGGATGACAGGCAGCGACAAGGACAATGGCGAAGTGCCAGTAGTGGGAGCAGGGATACTGTCATCCCGAGAGAAGACAGCAGGTTCCTGCTCCACTGACCCACGGCCACTCCCCTGGGGCAGCCCCTCAGCATCCTGAGCAATCTGTTGCAGCACAGATTGCTGGCCTGCTGCGACGCTGTGAAAGTCCCAGTCGACGGTGGTAGACCCAGCCTCGATGGCAGCAGTCAGAGCTTGCGTGGCATCAAGCTGAGACTTCATGGGAGCTGTCTGAGATTGGATGGCACAACAATAGACTGCATTACAGCACTAAGATGTTGCGTCGCTTCCACCTGTGCTGCAACGGAAGCTGCCAGATCAGCCATCACACGCGGCATAAAGTCTGGGTCGCCACAGTCTCTCTGGGAGTCTACCGTCCTTTCCAGGCTGGAAATGATGGGCTCCATGGTGTGCGCAGAGCTTTGTGCAATTTTGGAGGCGGACTCCTCCACGCTCCTTACCATTGCCGACAGGCTCTCGGGCATGCGTCCCATTGCACCTATCATCTCCGTGTGCATGGCCATCACCCTTCTTCCAAAGGCCTCCCCATTAAGGTCCTCATCTGAGTCCTGTGCAGCAGAACTCATGTGCGAACTTGCTGTCTGGGGAGCTGGCCCCCAAGCTACCCTTTCCCCCTGGCCTTGCTGCAGCCCACTCATCCCCAGTGCCTCACCCTGTGCAGATTCCGCTACTATACTAGCCTCTAAAGAACACGTAGTGCCAGTATCTGAGCTGGTGCCTGCAGGTGAGACATGCAGTGATGCGGTGTATTCTTCGTCCTCCTCTTCTACCGCCTCGCTCTCAATGGTGCCCTCAGGGACAGGCTGCTCAGGCGCTTGCTCATTATCTGAAAGCATAAAGGCTGCAAGAGTCAGGTTAAGGTGAGGGGAGGAGGGCAAGAAGGGAGAAATGCATGCATACACCATGATTAGCTGGAAAGTGCGAAAGGCTTGTGGGGTGAGGGGGAAGTGGGATGTGAGAAGAAGGAGTAGGGATGAACATACCGTTGTTGTCCCCAAGGGGGTCAACGTCGCCGGTGGCCATGGTGCCCACCACCTGGCGCTCAATAATCTGCAGCACACTATTTTCCAGCGCAGACAGTGGTTGGGTGTTGGCTTGTCCCCGCCTGTGAGCTCCTGCTCCCTCCTGTTGTGAGCCGCCTTGGCCTGCAAGAGAAAGGAAAGTGTGTGAGTGAGTTTGGAGCAATGTGTTTGCTTGATGTGCCTACCATAGTTGAATAGCTGTCATTGTGTGCAAGGTGTGAGATGTGGGTGTGAGTGTTGGTTGGTAGAGATTGTTGGTGGGTGAGTGCTGGGGGTGTGGTGCTTTGGCCAGTGTGTGCATACTGAGGTTCAGATGGTGGTATGTAGCAATTGTTGAAGCATTGACTCACCCTGACCGTCCGAGTGAGGTTGTTAAATTTCTTCCTGCACTGTAGATGGTTCCTGGGGTCCACAGTGGAGCCCGAGACCTAATGGGCAACCTCCCTCCACATGGTGCGGAAGACTTGCGGCGAGGGCCTCCTGCCACTTGTCGGGTAGAGCACCGCCCTCCGTCTCTCCACAGCGGACACCAACTCCTCCAATGCTTGGTCCGAAAATCTGCCAGCTCTCTCCCTGGGGCGTGGATTTGCCAAGAGTACAGCTGGTTGAGTCGTCCAGCTCCTTAGACTTGGCCTGCTCCTGTTTGCTGACACAGGTTCCCAGCCAGCAATGCTGAGAATGAAGTTCTGCAGCATGAATGAACCTCCCCTTTAAGAACTGGAAAGAGCCTGTGGCAATGATGACTAGTGATTAGACTGCACCTGATATTGGTTAGCACTTTGAGTGCAACACCACTGAGCTAGGCCGTTAGCGCTTGATTTAACGCTCCCATCCTTTCTTTGAGCGATGTCACTGAATTTTGCGTGTAGCGAGATTCGTTAGCGCCTGGCGCTAAATCTCAAACTTTTCCAAAGTTAGCGCCCATTCCTGGGATATGATGAATTTCTCCACCATAGAATATAGAAGCCAAGACAAGTATTAAATATAGGTAATAGTGAACCTACAGAAAACCTTAATAAGACATCAGCTACAGTATATTAAGCAGTATTGGGCTCCACACTTTAGGAAGTAGATTGAGGCTTTAGAAAGGGTACAACACAGATTTGCTAGATTGCTGCCTGGTATGGGGGAAATACAAATACAAAGAAAGATATGAAAATTTGAAGCATATTTGGTTAGAACAACGCAGGTTATGGGGCGATATGATAAAAGTAATTAAATCTATTAAAGGATGGGATAAAGTAGAATCATAGAATCATAGAATGGTTACTGCACAGAAGGAGGCCATTTGGCCCATTGAGCCCGTACCGGCTCTCCGCAAGAGCACTTCAGCTAGTTCCACTCCCCCACCCTTTCCCTGTAGCCCTGCAATTTTTTTTCCTTCAGGTACTTATCCTATTCCCTTTTGAAAGCTATGATTGAGTCTGTCTCCACCACCCTGTCGGGCAGTGCAGTCCAGATCCTAACCACTCGCTGCGTAAAAATGTTTTTACTCATGTCGCCTTTGGTTCTTTTGCCAATTACCTTAAATCTGTGTCCTCTGGTTCCAGACCCTTCTGCCAATGGGAACAGTTTCTCTCTATCTGCTCTGTCTAGACCCTTCATGATTTTGAACGCCTCTATCAAATCTCCTCTCAACCTTCTCTACTCTGAGGAGAACAACCTCAGCTTCTCCAGTCTATCCACGTAACTGAAGTTCCTCATCCCTGGAATCATTCTCATAAATCTTTTCTGCACCCTCTCTAAGGCCTTCACATCCATCCTAAAGTATGGTGCCCAGAATTGGACACAATACTCCAGTTGAGGCTGAACCAGTGTTTTATAAAGGTTCATCATAACTTCCTTTTTTTTGTACTCTGTACCTCTATTTATGAAGCCCAGTATCCCAGCTTTCTTAACCGCTTTCTCAAACTGCCCTGCCACCTTCAATGATTTGTGCACATATACCCTCAAGTCTCTCTGTTCATGCACACCCTTCAGGATTGTACTCTTTAGTTTATATTGCTTCTCCTCATTCTTCCTACCAAAATGTATCACTTCACATTTTTCCGCATTAAATTTCATCTGCCACGTGTCCGCCCATTCTACCAGCCTGTCTATGTCTTCTTGAAGTCTATGACTATCCTCCTCACTGTTCACTATACTTCCAAGTTTTGTGTCATCTGCAAATTTTGAAATTGTGCTATGTACACCCAAGTCTAAGTCATTAATATAGATCAAGAAAAGCAGGGGTCCTAGTACCGACCCTAGGGAACACCACTGTATACCTTCCTCCAGTCCAAAAAACAATCATTCACCACTACTGTCTGTTTCCTGTCACTTAGCCAATTTCGTATCCATGCTGCCACTGTCCCTTTTATTCCATGGGCTTCAACTTTGCTGGCAAGCCTATTATGTGGCACTTTATCAAATACCTTTTGGAAGTCCATATACACCATGTCAACCGCATTACCCTCATCAACCCTTTCTATTACCTTATTAAAAAACTCGATCAAGTAGATAAACATGATTTGCCTTTAACAACTCTGTGCTGGCTTTCCTTAATTAATCCACACTTGTCCAAGTGACTGTTAACTTTGTCCCTGATTATCGTTTCTAAAAGCTTCCCCACTACTGAGGTTAAACTGACTGGTCTGTAGTTGCTGGGTTTATCCTTACACCCTTTTTTGAACAAGGGTGTAACATTTGCAATTCTCCAGTCTTCTCTCACCACCCCATATCTAAGAAGGATTGGAAGATTATGGCCAGTACTTCCGCGATTTCCGCCTTAATCTCCATCAGCATCCTAGGATGCATCCCATCCGGTCCTGGTGACTTACCAACTTTAAGTACAGACAGCCTTTCTCGTACCTCCTCTTTATCAATTTTTATCTCATCCAGTATCTCCACTACCTCCTCTTTCACTATGACTTTGGCAGCATCTTCTTCCTTGGTGAAGACAGATGCAAAGTATTCATTTAGTACCTCAGCCATACCCTCTGCTTCCATGCGTAGGTCTCCTTTTTGGTCCCTAATTGGCCACACCCCTCCTCTTACTACCCATTTATTATTTGCATGCCTATAGAAGACTTTTGAATTTCCTTTTATGTTAGCTGCCAATCTATTCTCATACTCTCTCTCTGCCCCTCTTATTTTCTTTTTCACTTCCCCTCTGAACTTTCTATATTCAGCCTCATTCTCACTTGTATTCTCAACCTGACATCTGTCATGTGTGCTCTTTTTCTACTTCATCTTACTCTCTATCTCTTTCATCATCCAGGGAGCTCTGGCTTTGTTGCCCTACCTTTCCCCTCGTGGGAATGTATCTCGACTGTACCCAAACCATCTCCTCTTTAAAGGCAGCCCATCGTTCTATTACAGTTTTGCCTGCCATTCTTTGATTCCAATTTACCCGGGCCAGATCCGTTCTCAACCCACTGAAATTTGCCTTCCTCTAATTAAATATTTTTACTCTAGATTGCTCCCTGTCTTTTTCCATAGCTAAACCTTATGATACTATGATCACTGTTACTAGTAGATAGTAGCAGACTGTTGTCAGTACTTGAGGGGTCTAGAATGAGGGGCCATAGATACAAGATTAAATGTAAGAGATTTAGAACAGAGAATAAAAAAAGAGTTGTGAGGCTGTGGAATAAATTTCCAGGATTAGTGGTGGAGGTGGAAACTATGTCAGTATTCAATAATAATTTGGGTAGGGCGGGTAAATGTGATTAGCACTATTTGCTTACCTGTTTGGGCCGAATTGCTTGTTTCCATGTTGTAACTTCTGTGCATGTCTATGTTGTGCTACTATATTTAGCCTCATAACTTGTATCCTTTGGCAGTAGTTCATTTGACTACTGTTACACTATCAGGAGTACAAGTCAAATAAAACATACTGTACAACCCAATATTTCCCATAGACTACATTACTTCACTCATGCTGTTTTCACACACAGATGCAAAGGACCCATTCTAGAAAGAAATAGGTATTGAACAAATGGTACGACATGTTTACTAATTAATGCTGAATAAATCTAACGCCAGGGATCTTTAATTACAGCTTTAATGAAATTATACAGTTATGTAGTAATGTGTTATTAAGAGAGACTGCTCACTTATCCTTGAAATTCCCATTACTCCATTGATGGTTGGTATTAACAAGAAATGTGTGAAGAATCCGCATGCCTTGTTTCAGCTCAGTGCAACTCATTTGCAATGTCAGGTTTCCTCAGTGTTCTTATATGATAATTATGCGACTTTAATTTTCAGATAAATATATTTACTAGTTTCTAATTATAATATTAAACTAATATTTCTGCCTCAAAACGATCCAATATTGTGGAGATATCTGAATGCATAAATGCTTAATTCTATTACACATTCCGATAACATATCATTCACTGAAAATAAATGAACATGGTTGATGGGTTATTTTGGTTACTAGTTGATTTTCTGTAATATTTTTTCTGCTGAAGCAGAGAGCAGGGGTGAGGTGGGGCGGGGGTGGGGGTACGGGACGTGGTTGTTGACTGTGGGAGCAGGAAGAGAAAACTCCTCTATTAAGAGGATTTGAAAAAAATAGTTTTTGAAACATTTACTCAGGCAGTGAAGTAAAAGCTTATTGATCGGTTCCTAGAAAGTAAATAAACAGGCCGACATGGTTTAGGTTCACACTTGTGTAGAGGAGCCTCATCCACTCTCAGGGTGGCCTGCAATTTTCTGAAACACGCTGGTGGTGGGTGAGTTTCCTTTCTGCTGGCATGGAAAATTTAGACCACAATATTTTCTGTACCCATTGCAGATAGATGAGTCATTAAATTTGTTCCCCTCATATACCACAGTTTATATAAATACATAAATATGTACATGCCTCACACAGGGCAGAAGGCACTTCCAGTTTTCAGTATGAAAGTAGACTTTTGGCTTTTCATGCGGATAGTCGAAGTTGTGTTTCTGCCATGTTTTATAATCTTATTTCAATACCTGTGCATATCTCAGTCGCGTACAATTAGGCACAGGGGTCAGCTAAGTGTGGTTAAAGCACCTACTTTTATTCAGCCACATAGGTGAATTCACTGAGGTCAGCCTGTTACTGGCAGCTATACTATCAAGTTGACAAAAAGCACAGAATATTTGTTCCTGTAGGTGTTCCCAAGGAACAGCAAGCTGCATGTCTGGAGGATGTGAATCCTAGCACCTCACAGCATAAAGTAACACCAGCCTAGTAATACTCCAGAGAGTATGAGCAAAGACCACCAGGTGAAAGATGAGGCAAGACCTTGAAATTTCACGGACCCTTTTAATGGGGGAGGTGGGACCTCTATGCATTGTTTTGCCCTGCTGTCGACTTTCCCTGGCCTCAGGGAACCCGCCAGCTAAAAGAAGGCAAGGCCTTTCCACTTTTCTCCTAGATTCAGCGTCTCTGCCTCACTCATCCTCACGATCGGACTCCCCCCCACCCCAAGGGCTCCGAACCCCCCCATGAGGCCTCCGATCTCCTCCCACCCGAGGGTTTCGATCTCCCCCAGACCTACCCTCCACCGATGCCTCCGATTCCCCCGCCATGAAGCCTCTGGTCTCCCCCCGACCTCCCCACCAATGCCTCCAATCCCCCTTCTGACCTCCGACCTCCCGCCTCTGGCCCCTGATCGCCTTCCCGGCCTCCCCCCTCCAGCCTGATGCAACCACTCCCTCGATGCTCCTCCAGCCTCACCCTCCAGGCCCGATGCTCCTCCGGCCTCCCCCCTCCAGCCTCAATGCTCCTCCGGCCCCCGATCGCCTTCCTGGCCTCACACCTCCAGCCTCCGATGCTCCTCTGGCCCCGATCATCCTCTGGCTTCTGATCATACTCCCCGCAATGCTCCTCCAGCCTCCCCACTCCGGCACTCAACCACCCCCCAATGCTCCTCCCCACTTCAGCCCCGATCGTCCTCCGGCTTCTGATCACCTCTCCCACCCACCGATGCTCCTCCAGCCTCCAATCATCCTTGGGCTCCCGACCACCTACTCCATACCCCTCCGGCCCCAATCGTCCTCGGGCCCCCGACCACTGCCTCACCTGATCCCTATCTCCCTCCTCTCTGTTGCCTAGTGCTGCAGGCCTACTTGCCCGCAGCCAGCCAGTCTCTCCATCTGGCTGGCTGTGGGCGGGAAACAGAGCTTTCAAATGCTAATCAGGCCCTGCTGTTAAATTTGGTAGTGCCTGCAGAAAACCCATTCTCCTGATCACTTTCTGGCCCCCAGCTCCTGACCCAACTCCGGATTAAAGTTCCGGCCAGCAGTTCATAGGAGTACATACGATATACGGCACCGAACCAGGCCATTCGGCCCAACCAGTCCATGCTGGCATTTATGATCCACTCGAGCCTCCTCCCATCCTTCCTCATCTAAATCTATCAGCATAACCCTCTAGTCCCTTCTCCCTCATATGCTTGTCTAGCCTCCCCTTAAATGCATCTATACTTTTCGCTTCAACCACTCCATGTGGCAGCGAGTTCCACATTTTCACCACTCTTTGGGTGAAGAATTTTCTTCTGAATTCCCTATTTGATTTCTTGATGACTATCTTATATTGATGGTCTCTAGTTTTGCTCTTCCCCACAAGTGGAAACACTCTCTCTGAATCTATCAAAACCTTTCATGATTTTAAAGACATTTATTAGGTCATCCCTCAGCCTTCCCTTTTCAAGAGAAAAGAGACCCAGCCTGTTCATTCTTTCCTGATAGGTGTACCTTCGCATTTCTGGTATCATCCTTGTAAAGCTTCTCTGCACTCTCTCCACTGTCTCTATATCCTTTTTATAATATGGCGACCAGAATTGCACACCGTACTCCAAGTGTGGTCTAACCAAGGTTCAATAAAAGTTAGCATAACTTCACAACTTTTCAATTCTATCCCTCTAGAAATAAACCCTAGTGCTTGGTTTGCTTTTTTATGGCCTTGTTAACCTGTGTCGCTACTTTTAGTGATTTGTGTATTTGTACTCCTAGATCCCTTTGCTCCTCTACCCCACTTAGATTCTTCTTTTCCAAGTAATATGTGACCTCCCTATTTTTCTTACCAAAATGTAATACCTCACATTTATCTGTGTTGAATTTCATTTGCCAATTGTATGCCCATTCTGCAAGTTTATTAATGTCTTCTTGTAATTTGTTGCAGCCCCCCCAATTTGGTGTCATCCGCAAATTTAGAAATTGTGTTTTTGATTCCAAAGTCTAAATCGTTAATATAAATTGTGAACAACAGTGATCTTTGTGGAGAACCACTTCCCACCTTCTGCCACTGTGAATAGCTACCTTTCACCCCTACTCTCTGTTTTCTGTCTTGAAGTCAGCTAGCTATCCATTCTGCTACTTGCTCCCTGACTCTGCATTCTCTGACCTTATTCATTAGTCTATTATGTGGTACCTTATCAAAGGCCTTTTGAAAATCTAGATAAATTACATCTATTGCATTACCATTGTTTACTCTCTCTGTTACCTCTTCAAAAATTCAATGAGGGTGGTCAAGCAAGACTTTCCCTTTTGAAATCCATGCTGACTATTCATTACAGTACTATGTTTTTGGTTTCTAGATGTTGTTCTATTTTCTCCTTTAGTAGGGATTCCATTATTTTTCCTACCACCAATGTTAAGCTGACTGGTCTATAATTCCCTGGATAATGTTCTATCCCCCTTCTTAAATATAGGTAGTATGTTAGCTATCCGTCAGTCCTCTGGCACGACACCTTTTTCTCATGAATTATTAAATATGTGTAGTAATGCCTCTGCTATCTCTTCCCTAGATTCTTTTAAAATGCATGGATGTAATCCATCTGGACCAGGGGTTTTATCCTCTTTGAGTTTGATTAGTTTATTTACTATATCCCCTCTTTTTATTTTAAATGCATTTATCTCATTACTCATCTCATCATCCAATGTCAGGTCCACCTGTTCTATCTCCCTGGTAAATACTGAAGCAAAATAATTATTTAATATTTCTGCCATCTCTCTATCGTTAACTGTGGTATTATCCTATCTATCCCTTAATGGCCCTATTCCCATCCCAACCTTCCTTTTTTATTGATGTGCCTGTAAAATATTTTACTATTTTGTTTTATGTTCCTTGATAATTTAATTTCATAGTTCCTCTTTGCCTTCCTAATTGTTTTTTTGACTTCTCTCCTAATCTCTTCATATTCGCCCTTATCATGCACTCCCCTGCTGTCTATGTATTTAATGTATGCCTCTTTCCTTACCCTCAATTGTCCCCTTATGGCTTTATTCATCCATGGAGTCTCATTAGTGTTTAGTTTGTTCTTTGCTTTTAGCGGAATATATTGTTCCTGCACTCTGTTGAACACTGTTTTAAACGTTTCCCATTGCTGTTCTACATAGTTGTTTGCCAATATTGTTGCCCATTTTATTTTCCCAAGTTCTATTCTCAACCCCTCAAAATCAGCTTTTCTCCAATCTATTACCCTGGTTTTAGTCATACTTATGTCCTTCTCAATTATCATCTTAAAGCGTTTTATACTATGGTCACTATTGCCTATATGTTCCCCTACTTTTACTTCTCTTATCTGCTCTGGTTCATTCTCCATTACTAGATCCAATAGCGAATCCTCCCTTGTTGGGCTTTTTACATATTGGGTTAGAAAGGAGTCCTGTACACATTGTAGGAACTCCATTCCCTTATCCCCTTTACCTACCTCTTCTGTCCAATTAATATCGGGGTAGTTGAAATCCCCCATGATTATTATTCTATGTTTTTTACTAATTTCCCTAATTTGTCTGCATATTTCTTCCTCCACGTCCCTTCCACTATTAGGTGGTCTGTAGACTACGCCTATTATTGTGATTGATCCTTTATTATCTTTTATCTCTATTCATATGGATTCTATTTTTGTCTTGCTGATAGCTGCGTCACTTTTTTCTACTGCCATTATGTTATCCCTAATAAGTACAGCTACTCCACCTACCCTTTTTCCCTCTCTATCTTTTCCAAATATGTTATACCCTGTAATGTTTAATTCCTAATCTGGATTTTTCTGTAGCCATGTCTGGTTCCTCGCAATGAATGATTGCCTCCAGCTCCCCTGTTTTATTATGGACAATGTGTGCATTGCTGTACAGACAGTTTAACTCATTTTTAGTAGGATTTCCTCTCACTTTATATTTAACCATCCTGTTCTATAACTCTATTTATTCCCTTGCCATCAATGTCGTCCCTTACATTATTCTTTCCTATGCTCTCTTTTCCTGTTTTGTTTATAATTAGGATGGTTACGTTTCTTGTAGATCCCTCCTCCCCTCCCCCCCCAATCTTACTAGTTTAAAGCCTTTGCCACCTCCTTATTTACCCATTTCTGAAGCGAACCATCGCTAATGCAGAGAAGGTAATATTCGCACCACACAAGTGCCAGGCAATGACTATCTCCAACAAGAGAGATTCTAACCACGCCCCTTGACATTCAACAGGATTACCATCACCGAATCTCCCACCATCAACATCCTGGGGGTCACCATTGACCGGAAAGTTAACTGGGCCAGTCACATAAATACTGTGGCAACAAGAGCAGGTCAGAGGCTGGGTATTCTGCGGCGAGTGTCTCACCTCCTGACTCCCCAAAGCCTTTCCACCATCTACAAGGCACAAGTCAGGAGTGTGATGGAATACTCTCCACTTGCCTGGATGAGTGCAGCTGCAATAAAGCTCATGTGGTTCGACACCATTCAGGACAAAGCAGCCCGCATGATTGGCACCCCATCCACCACATTAAACATTCACTCCCTCCACCACCGGCGTACCGTGGCTGCAGCGTGTACGATCTACAAGATGCACTGCAGCAACTCGCCAAGGCTTCTTCGACAGCACCTCCCAAACCTGCAATCTCTACCACCTAGAAGGTCACGGGCAGCAGGCACATGGGAACACCATCACCTCCAAGTTTCTCTCCAAGTTCCACACCATCCTGACTTGGAAATATATCGCCGATCCTTCGTCATCACTGGGTCAAAATCTTGGAACTCCCTCCCTAACAGCACTGTGGGAGAATTATGAATCCCCACATTTTTGCATTATTTGTGAATTTAAAAATTCATATTTCTTTTCCTGCCCTACTCTAGATCATTAATGCATTAATGCAATTCATGAACATTAACAGACTGAAAACAGTCTGGTTCAGCCTGAGACAACGGCTGGGGAGGGAGACTATCATTTCTAGCCCCTCTGGGAGAGAGTGGGGGGAATTTTCACAGGGTGGGTTGGAGGCCGGGGGGGAAGTGAAAGTTGGAAGAATCTAAAACCTGACCCCAACCTGCCTCCAAGCTGCCCACTTTCCCCTTTTACTCAGGCAGGACGGGGGTCGGGCAACCAACCTGCTGCCAGGAGGCGGGTCGGCATTTAAAATATTATAATAAGGACTGAAGCCTATGCTTTATAGCCTGCTGTGCAGGTTTAACTGCAGGTGGCTGGGGATCCCAGGGCTCGGGATTCCCGGTAGCTGCAAGTAGGTGAGCACAGCCTCGGGGAATAATCCTTGTGGGCTGGGAAGAGCAGGAGTGCTTCCTTCCGTCCCCCAAGCTCACCCTCCAGCAGCCTGCCCCTTCCCAGGGTCGGGGATTGGACCCTCCTCTTCGGGGTTGGGGATCAGACCCCCCCCGGGGATCGATCTCACTCTCCCGGGTGGGGTTCGGACCAGGCCCCTCCCCCCCTCCCGGGGATCATGACTTAGCCCCGGGGTCGGGGATCAGACCCCCCCCAGGGATCGCAACTCAGCCCCAGGGATGGGACCCACCAGGGATGTGACCCACCCCCCCCAGGGGATGGGACCCCCTCCCCCCACCGGCTTGGAAACCGCCTCCCCCCACCTTACCTGGACCCAGCACCTACCTGGTGCTGCGGTGTCCTGTTCAGCGTTTCCCGCCTGACTGGAAGCCAGCCTGTCAATCAGTGTCCTGGCCAATATTTATCCCTCAATCATCATCACAAGGAAGAGATTATCTGTTCAATATCACATTGCTGTTTGTGGGAGCTTGCTGTATGCAAATTGGCTGCCATGTTTCCTACATTACAACAGTGACTACACTTCAAAAGTACTTAATATGCTGTAAAGCGCTTTGGGAAGTCCAGTGGTCATGAGAGGCGCTCTATAAATGCAAGTCTTCCTTTTCTTTTTTTTCTGTACGTAATCAGCACCTGTCAGGGACACAAATGACATTCACTTTGGGGAGGTGCTGTCTAACTGTCTGCCAGAAGATGTGATTGAGCAATCACAGGTGGTCTTTCAAATCATCAGAAGGTGTGCTGACAGCTATAACTCACAGTTGTGTAGAGCTCCATTCCACTACCAACCTGACCCTGAAAGCTCTCCTCCAGCTTCAACATCCAAGGGTTAAGTTACGAGGAGATTACACAAATTAGGGTTGTATTCGCTAGAATTTAGAAGGTTAAGGAGTGATCTAATCAAAGTTTTAAAGATATTAAGGGGACAGATAGGGTAGATAGAGAGGAGTTGTTTTCGCTGGTTGGGGAGTCTAGGACTGGGGGCACAGTCTAAAAATTAGAGCCAGGCCTTTCAGGAGTGAAATTAGGAAACACTTCTACACACAAAGGGTGGTAGAACTTTGGAACTCTCTTCCGCAAACTGCAATTGATGCTGGATCAATTGTTAATTTTAAATCTGAGATTGATAGATTTTTGTTATCCAAAGGTTAACAAAAGAGCCAAAGATGGGTATATGGAGTTAGATCACAGATCAGCCATGATCTTATTGAATGGCAGAACAGGCTCGAGGGGCTCAATGGCCTACTCCTGTTCCTATGTTCCTATATTTGGATTTTCAAAAGGAATTTGATAAGGTGCCACATGAAAGGTTGTTACACAAGATAAGGGCTCATGGGGTTGGGGGTAATATATTAGCATGGATAGAGGATTGGTTAATGGACAGAAAACAGAGAGTAGGAATAAACTAATAATTTTCAGGTTGGTAGGCTGTTACTAGTAAGGTGCCGCAAGGATCAGTGTTTGGGCCTTAGCTATTTACAATCTATATCAATGATTTAGATGAGGGGACCAAGTTTAATACATCCAAGAGCGTGAGTCCGAAGGCTGTGTTGCCTGCCCGGTGCCAGGGTAAATGACATTTCCTCTGGGCTGGAGAGGAACTTAGAGTGGGAGGGGAAAGATCCAGTTGTCGTGGTCCATGTAGGTACCAACAACATAGGTAGGATAGGTAAAAAAGAAGTTCTGCTGAGGGAGTATGAGCAGCTAGGGGCTAAATTAAAAGCAGAACCACAAAGGTAATAATCTCTGGATTACTACCTGAGCCATGTGCAAATTGGCACAGGGTAAATAAAATCAGAGAGATGAACGAGTGGCTCAAAGATTGGTGTGGAAGAAATGGGTTTTGATTCCTGGGGCACTGGCACCAGTACTGGGATAAGAGGGAGCAGTTCCATCGGGACGGGCTTCATTTGAACCAGGCTGGGACCAGTGTCCTGGCGAATCGAATAACTAGGGCTGTAGATAGGGCTTTAAACTAAATAGTGGGGGGGAGGGATATGCTGAGCAGAAATTTAAAAAGTCAAAGAAAAGTGAGAAGGCAAAAGTGCAGGGTAGCGATAGGGGTAATGATAACCAGAGTGTGACAGGAAGGGACAGAGCGTATACACATAAGAGTGCATCAGAAAGAGGGGTCAGAGTAGGGAAAAATGGTAAAAAGACAACATTAAAAACTCTATATCTGAACGCATGCAACATTCATAACAAGATAGACGAGTTGACAGCGCAAATAGAAATAAATGGATATGATCTGATAGCCATTACAGAGACATGATTGCAAGGTGACCAAGGCTGGGAACTGAATATTCAGGGGTGTTTGCCATTTTTGTAAGGATAGGCAGAAAGGAAAAGGAGGTGGTGTAACTCTGTTAATAAGGGATGAGATCAGTGCAGTAATGAGAAATGATATTGGCCTAAAAGATCAAGATGTAGAATCAGTTTGGGTGGAGATAAGAAATAATAAGGGTAAGAAGTCACTGGTGGGAGTGGTCTACAGGCCCCCAAACAGTAGCCACACTGTAGGACAGAGAATAATTCAAGAAATAATAAAGGCTTGTAAGAAAGGTACGACTATAATCATGGGAGATTTTAATCTTCATATTGATTGGACAAAGCAAATTGGCAAAGGTAGACTTGAGGAAGAGTTCTTAGAGTGTATACGGGATGGTTTCTTGGAACAATATGTTGTGGAACCAACCAGGGAGAAGACTATTTTAGATCTGGTAATGTGTAACAAGGCTGGATTAATTAATGATCTCGAAGTGAAGGATCCGCTTGGGAAGAGTAATCATAACATGGTTGAATTTCAAATTCAGTTTGAGGGTGAGAAAGCTAGGTCTCAAACTAGTGTCCTGAACTTAAATAAAGTAATTACAAAGGTATGAAGGCAGACTTGGTTAAAGTGAACTGGGAAAATATATTACAGGGTAAGACTGTAGAAAAGCAGTGGCAAACATTTAAGGAGATATTTTATAACTCTCAGCAAAGATATATTCCAGTGAGAAAGAAAGACTCTAAGAGAAGGATGAACCATCCGTGGCTAACTAAGGAAGTAAAGGATGGTATCAAATTGAAAACAAAAGCATACAATGTTGCGAAGAATAGTGAAAGGCCAGAGGATTGGGAAATTTTTAAAAACCAGCAAAGGACGACTAAAAAAATGATAGAGAGAGAAAGGATAGCTTATGAGAGTAAGCTGGCAAGAAATATAAAAACAGACAGTAAGAGCTTCTACGGGTATATAAAAAGGAAGAGAGTAGCTAAAGTAAACATTGGTCCCCTAGAGGATGAGTCTGGGGAATTAATAATGGGAAACAGGGAAATGGCAGAGAATTTGAACAAATATTTTGTATCGGTCTTCACGGTAGAAGACACTAAAATGGAGAATCAAGGGGCTATTGGGGTGGGGGGGGGGAACTTAAAACAATCGCCATCACTAGAGAGAAAGTACTAGGCAAACTACTGGGACTAATGGTTGACAAGTCCCCTGGATCCGATGGCATGCATCCCAGGGTCTTAAAAGAGGTGGCTGCAGAGATAGTGGATGCATTGGTTGTAATCTACCAAAAATTCCCTGGATTCTGGAGAGGTCCCAGCGGACTGGAAAACCGTAAATATAACGCACCTATTTCAGAAAGGAGGGAGACAGAAAGCAGACAACTATCGACCAGTTAGCCTAACATCTGTCATTGGGAAAATGCTGGAGTCCATCATTAAGGAAGTGGCAGCAGGACATTTAGAAAATCATAATATAGTCAAGCAGAGTCAGCATGGTTTTATGAAAGGGAAATCATGTTTGACAAATTTGCTGGAATTCTTTGAGGATGTAACGAGCAGGGTGGATAAAGGGGAACCAGTAGATGTCGTGTATTTGGATTTCCAGAAGGCATTCGATAAGGTGCCACATAAAAGGTTACTACACAAGATAAGAGCTCACGGGGTTGGGGATAATATATTAGCATGGATAGAGGATTGGCTGACTAACAGAAAGCAGAGAGTCGGGATAAATGGGTCATTTTCAGGTTGGCAAACTGTAACTAGTGGGGTGCCGCAGGGATCAGTGCTGGGGCCTCAACTATTTACAATCTATATTAATGACTAGGATGAAGGAATCGAGTGTAATGTAGCCAAAGTTGCTCATGATACAAAGATAGGTGGGAAAGCAAATTGTGTGGAGTATGCAAAGAATCTCCAAAAGGATATAGATAGGCTAAGTGAGTGGGCAAAAATCTGACAGATGGAGTTTAATGTGGGAAAATGCCAGGTTATCCACTTTGGTAGGAAAAATAAAAAAGCAAATTATTATTTAAATGGGGAGAGATTACAAAATGCTGAGGTACAGAGGGATCTGGGGGTCCTTGTACATGAATCACAAAAAGTTAGCATGCAGGTACAGCAAGTAATTAGGAAGGCAAATGGAGTGTTGGCCTTTATTGCAAAGGGAATGGAGTATAAAAGTAGGGAAGTCCTGTTACAGCTGTACAGGGCGTTGGTGAGACTATACTGGAGTACTGCGTACAGTTTTGGTCTCCTTATTTAAGGAAGGATATGCTTGCATTGGAGGCAGTTCAGAGAAGGTTCACGAGGTTGATTCCGGAGATGAAGGGGTTGTCTTATGAAGAAAGGTTGAGCAGGTTGTCGAAGTTTACATACCGAGTAGAACACATAAAATCGTGTCAAAGAAGGCTTTTTAATAAAGTTTACTTGTTACAAGGGAAGGTTCTGACACAGTCAAGTTGCTATGTCAGAATGCTTCGAATCCTACAAGATTTGAACATACTTTATACAAAAAAAGAACACAGAACAGGCCATTTGACATAACATTAAACATCCTGAGTAATGAAGCACAAACTTGTGAGTTATTGCATAGGTTTTCGTTATAATAACGAGCAGAAATTCCTTAAAGATCAGATAACCCGATCTTCCTTATGAGACCCCTTTGTTCAATGTTCACTCTCCAATCCGTGGGCCGATGGCTCACCCCATCTCATCCTGAGCTGGTCAGAACTAATTGATGCTTTATTTTGCTAAGCTTTTCTTAGATAAGGAATTCCGAGTTGTCTCTATTCTTGTAGCTAATTAGAATGATTTACTTATGGTGACTCCTATTGTCAGCCATTTTGAATTTCCTTTTTAAATTACTTACTTTAGAGAGGCCATTTTATTTGTGTCTTAAAAGTAAACTGCACTTCCACAGTTGGGCCTATACTCATTGGAATTTAGAAGAATGAGAGGGGATCTTATTGAAACATATAAGATTCTGAAGGGGTTTGACAAGGTAGATGCAGAGAGGATGTTTCCCCTCGTGGGGGAATCTAGGACAAGGGGCATCATTTCAGAATAAGGGGGCACCCTTTAAATTGGAAATGAGGAGGAATTTCTTCTCTCAGAGGGTTGTGAATATTTTGAATTCTCTTCCCAGAGAGCTGTGGAGGCTGGGTCATTGAATATATTTAAGGTGGAGATAGATAGATTTTTGAAAGGTAAGGGAGTCAAGGGTTATGGGGAGCGGGCAGGGAAGTGGAGTTGAGGCCAAGATCAGATCAGCCATGATCTTATTGAATGGCGGAGCAGGCTCGAGGGGCCAAATGACCTACTCCTGCTCCTACGCCTTATGTTCTTATGTTCTTATGATACAAAACTAAATGAGAAAGTAAGCTGTGAGGAGAACACTGGGGTAAAAATTCATTTTCGCCAGCAAAGTTGCCGGTGTTACCGGCAAATGCAGTTCATGACTACTGAAATGGCCGCAATGCTAACTGAATGTAATTGGTCTGGGGAGCATGGAGATAGGTGGCGCAGCGCTCACCTTCCGTGCAACACCGTCCTGGTGGCGTTGCTGGAGGGATCCGGGACAAAGTTCCTGTCCAGGTGCGGCGTGGCAGCTTCCCACAGCCTCTGTGAGCGAAGCTGTAGAGCTCGCAAGGAATTGTGGGCAATGAAGTGGTCTGAGATTTAATGGGGCCATGCACAATAAAGCAATACAAAATAAAATGCAGTGAATCAATACATTTTTCAGCTCTTTCTGCCTTTTAAGAAAAATGTCGGTTGCTTTGCGCCTCCCGTTAGCGCTAACGGGGCGCAAAGCAACTAGCGCCCAGGCGTGACGCCGCCAACGCCTCCCGCGAAATTCAGCGGGAGGTTAGCGGCGGCAAGTAACCATCAGCGCCCCGTGGTGCTGCGCCGCCGGCGATGACATCATCGCCGTGCGCAGTGCTCCACTCGCGCCCTGGCCACGATCTTCGGTTGTGCCCCCTGATTTACCGCAGTTCACTATGTCCGACGGGGTCAAGGGTGCCTACCTGCGGCTGGGGCGGCGCTAATTAAAGGCGAGGTGCCGGGCGGCCATTTTTGTTGCTGGCCGCTTGCCAGCACCTGCCCCCGTTGCCGTCCCCGGCCTCCTCTGCAGCCCCCCCGTGAGTGCCGGCTGCGCTCCAGTGAGCCAGGCACTCCTCTCGAGTGCCAGGCTCTTTTGACGGCACTCTGATCCCTGGTGGCCCAGCTGGGCCCCGGGTCGCGTTGCTCAAGGCCCCTCCCCTTTAAGAAGGGGAGGAAGGCCTGCAGTACCGCGGCGCGACGTGCCACAGCGCGTGGTGCTGCGGCACATGGCACCGCGATATTCCCTTGCAGCGCTTCAAGAGAGAGGCAGGGCACTTCTAGCGCCCCACTTCCCTCTTGGGGCACTACCGATCAATTTCGGCCGCGGGGGTGCTAATTTTTTCAGGGCGCTAAAAGTAACGCCCCGACACAGTTAGCGCCCCAAAGGGGGCGCGACTCAATTTTTCCCCCTCAATATTTAAAAGAAGTTCCAAATGTGAATATTCAGCTGTTAAAGCTGAATTGCCTTCCTAAGCTCAACAAATGGGAAAACTGCCTCAGGGAAAACCGAGGGTCTCACACGCAGCACTCCAGCTTTGTGCAGGGGGTCAACACTGCATGTGCGGCCCTCTACTCACAGGGGCCAAGAGGCCTTCCAGAAAGAATGATGTGGAAGTACATCACTAAGGCTGTCACTGCCAGCAGTGTCGCCCCCCACCACCTGGCTCCAGTGCCTAAAGAAGCTTCATGACCTCAGACCACTGGTCAAGGTCAGTGAATGCATCTTCAAAAGCTGTCTCCTACCAACTGCTCAATGCACAACCCCCAATTACTCACCTACCAACAATCTGCACCAATGACGAGGCACATCTCGCATTCCTAACCTCACCTCTGGAGGAGATGGTGCTGGCCATTCTTGGCCGCGGCATGGTTGAGCCCTTGGCTAGCAGTGGGGCTGAAAGGATACAAGATGCGGGTATCCTCGTATGTTAACCTCCTTATGGCATGCACCACTTGCTTTCCCGCCATCCTGTCAACACAACTCCACCCTTGTGCCTTCCTCATTTCACACACCCAAGAAATGCAGCCTGCCCAGCCCATGGATCAACAAGAAGAGGCAGCCTGCCCAGCCAGTGGATCAACAAGAAGAGGCAGCCTGCCCAGCCAGTGGATCAACAAGAAGAGGCAGCCTGCCCAGCCAGTGGGACCGCAGGTGGATGATTCCATCCTGGATATCCCGGCCAGAATGGGGCTGTCTGGTATGCATCCTTCTGTCTGATTCCTCCTCTTTGGCTTCCTCCTCTTCAGTGTCTTCCTCTTCTGCATTTTTCTCTTCCCTCTGCAAACGAATGCTGTAGATGTAAAATGACAGCATAAAATGCTGGAAATACTCAGTTTGTCAGGCAGCATGTCAACCTGAGACGTGAACTCTGTTTTTCTCTCCACGGATGTTACATGATCTGTTGAGTATTCGCAGCGTGTTTGTCAAAGGCCTTCATTTACCACCCAAGCCATTGCAAGCATCCAGCAGCATTCCCTACACACTTAAAAAAAAACTTTTCACATCTATTGCTGCAAGCCACCACTTCAATAAAATCAAAAAAACCCAGTCCAAACCCTTAAATTCAGACTCACCTGAATGATGTGTGCGTCCCTTTAAGAGCTGCAGACATCATCACTGTCAGCCTGCTTGCACGCCAGGTTAACCTGGTGTGCTTAGGACCCAGTGCTAAATTCAGCGCTAGGGTTGGCGTTCGCGTTGGTGACGTTAAGTTGGCATTGCACGCCGATTGATGTCACCACGCAGCCATTTTTTTCCCAGGGCACTGCCAGTTACCAGCAGCGCAGAGGGGAAGAGGAATATGATGGCTGCCGCGGGAACTGCCCCCAGCTGGCACAAGAGTGTCGGCCGCTATTTTATGGCGCTACGGAGTGGCGGTGAGTTCATGAATTTCTAGCCCAAAGAGCCTGCAAAGGAATATAGACAGGTTAAATGAGTGGGCAATAAGGTGGCAGATGGAATATAATGTGAGGAAATGTGAGGTTATTCACATTGGTAGGCAGAATAGAAAAACAGAATATTTTTTTAAATGGTGAGAAACTATTAAATGTTGGAGTTCAGAGGGATTTGGGAGTCCTTGTCCACGAAGCACAGAGCCCACGAAATTGGGAGCTTTAGCGCCGGCCATTAAGGCCGGTTTTGCTGAAAAAATGGCAGCCGCCTCGATTCCACTCTCTTCCGGCGTGGAATGCGGCCGCCGCCATTTTGAGGAGGTCAGCAGCGCTGCCGTTGCCTGTGCTGGCTGTGCATTTTTACATGATGCAGATCGTGTCGTCAATCGGCGTTCACAGCCTGAATTGACGCACGATCTGTGCTTTTTGACGTTGCCACTCCTGATACCGCCCTCTCCAAACCATGTGCGGCAGAACATGCATGCAGCAATACTACAGAGATGCTGCCAGCGCTTCTTAAACATAGAAACATAGAAACATAGAAGATAGGAGCAGAAGTAGGCCATTCGGCCCCTCGAGCCTGCTCCGCCATTCAATGAGATCATGGCTGATCATCCAAACTCAGTACCCTGTACCTGCCTTCTCCCCATATCCCTTGATACCTTTAGCTTTAAGAAATATATCTAACTCATTCTTGAATATATTTAATGACTTGGCCTCAACTACCTTCTGTGGTAGAGAATTCCACAGGTTCACCACTCTCTGGGTGAAGAAATTCTTCCTCATTTCTGTCCGAAATGGCTTACCCCTTATCCTTAGATTATGACCCCTGGTTCTGGACTCTCCGACCATCGGGAACATTCTTTCTGCATCTAGTTTGTCCAGACCTGTCAGAATTTTATATGTTTCGATGAGATCCCCTCTCATCCTTCTATACTCCAGCGAGTATAAGCCCAATCGACCCAATCTCTCCTCATATGTCATTCCTGCCATCCCAGGTATCAGCCTTGTGAATCTTCGCTGAACTCCCTCCATGGCAAGAACATCCTTCCTCAGATAAGGCAACCAAAACTGCACACAATACTCAAGGTGTGGTCTCACCAAGGCCCTGTACAACTGCAGCAGGACATCCCTATTCCTATACTCAAACCCTTTCGCTATGAAGGCCAACATACCATTTGCCTTCTTCACCGCCTGCTGCACCTGCATGCTTACCTTCAGTGACTGGTGCACAAGGACACCCAGGTCTCGTTGCACTTCCCCTTCTCCCAATCTATTGCCATTCAGATAATAGTCTGCCTTTCTGTTTTTGACACCAAAGTGGATAACCTCGCATTTATCCACGTTATATTGCATCTGCCACGCTTCTGCCCACTCACCCAACCTGTCCAAATCATCCTGGAGTTTCTCGGTATCCTCCTCGCAGCACACACTCCCACCCAGCTTTGTGTCATCTGCAAACTTGGAGATATTACATTTAGTTCCCTTATCCAGATCATTAATGTATATTGTGAATAGCTGGGGTCCAAGGACCGATCCCTGCGGTACCCCGCTAGTCACTGCTTGCCACTCGGAAAAAGACCCATTAATTCCTACTCTTTGCTTTCTGTCCACCAACCAGTTCTCTATCCAAGTCAATACCTTGCCCCCAATCCCATGTGCCTTAACTTTACACGCTAATCTCTTATGTGGGACCTTATCGAAAGCCTTTTGAAAGTCCAAATACACCACATCTACTGGTTCTCCCTTATCTATTTTCCCAGTTACATCCTCAAAAAATTCCAGTAGATTAGTCAAGCACGATTTACCTTTTGTAAATCCATGTTGACTTTGTCCGATCCTGTCACTGTTTTTCAAGTGCTCAGCTATTACATCCTTTATAATGGACTCTAGCATTTTCCCCACTACCGATGTCAGGCTTACCGGTCTGTAATTCCCTGCTTTCTCTCTACCACCCTTTTTGAATAGTGGGGTAACATTAGCTACCCTCAATCCATGGGTACAGTTCCAGATTCCATCGAATGTTGGAAGATGATCAGCAATGCCTCTACTATTTCTAGGGCCACTTCCTTAAGTACCCTAGGTTGTAGATTATCAGGCCCTGGGGATTGATTAGCCTTCAATCCCATCAATTTCCCTAACACCATTTCCCTGCAAATACTGAATTCTTTCAGTTCCTCTCTTTCATCAGACACACACATCTTTCATTTAAGATTAGATTTTTGCTTTTGGACTTTTTTTTACCTTTTATTGGAGTAGTGGCTTGGTGCAATAAATTTTAAAAGTTGTTAATTGTGCAGGGAGTGCTGCTGGACATTGGCAAAGCTTTGGCTGTTAAACTCAGGCCTGTAGGAACAGCCACTTGCTCCCATTCCTGGTGGTTCTAGTTGCAGTCTCCCTTGGGCTGCAACATGACATGGAGATGGAGCAGAGGCAGCACAGGGGACAAGCTGCTCACAGAGGGAGAAGGAAGCAGAAGAGGAAAAAGAAGAAAAGGAAGAAGCAGCAGGAAGGAGGCAACCCAGACAGCCCCTTTTTGGCCGGGATATCTGCTATCGAATCATCCGCCTGTGGTACCAGTGAACACAACCCCAATTCCCCTTTCAACATTTGTCCATACCTTTCCTTCCCTCTGTTACTGACCATTACATCGTCCTCTTGGTCACAATGCTGAAATAAAAGCCACCACAAAGCAAACTTTCCAATCCACCTTTATCCATATATGCATCCAATATTACATCCAAAAATCAACTAATCACCCTTGTGCATTCCCTTAGTAACTGTCTTGCATGTGCCTTTGCCTATCTTAGTGATGTTATGCAGTGCTAATGTGGATAATGTGAGGGAATACATTTTGGCAGAAGATATAAGGAATGGGAGTATGTACTCAATGAAATAAATGCTAAAGGGTGTGGATGAACAGAGACCAAGGTGTTCAAATACCTAATTCCCTGAAAGGGCAAGTTTTGGTAAATAAAGCCATAAAAAAGCCAGTCATATTTTCGGTTTTCTAAATAGAGCCATAGAGTAAAAGAGAAAAGACGTAATGACAAATTTATATAAAAAATGCTTATGCATGGTAGCGGGAACAGGGAGTGTTACAATGAAACTCCCTTGTGTTCTAGATTAGATCTGTGTCTTGCAGCTCACTGATTATCCATTGTTTGGGTCTCTGAGGAAACTTCTCATCTTGCACTGCATTTTCCATTTGTCTGCCTACCAATCCACAACTCAGCATTGAGCCGTCTTGGAAAGGTAACCTCTTTTAGACAAGCTGTTGCTTAAAAACACATCTGAAGAAAGCTCATGCCCTCGTCCTTCCCATGAAAAATGGCCACAGAATCCCAAACCATGATACTTGCGAATTAGAATATTTTTTCGATGTCAAGTCTTATTGTCATTATTTAAAATCTAATACATTACAAAATGGTAAAGAAGTTAACAGTTTATTTTACTCCTGTTAGAGATGAATAATTTAATAATCAACTTAAAATTAATGGTGAAAGACCAAAGGTTAATAATTATCATTGACGCTGTAACGATAGGAATGCTTAACACACTTGTATCAAATTCTGATTAAATTTGGTACAAGTGTATTAAGCATTCATGTGGTAACATTGCTGGCTGTAATTTCTACCCTTGAGTGTATTGCTTCAAAAGTACCTTCTCTAACACCATGGTATAGAAATTAAATAGCACCGTGCCTGTTTTTCAGGCACAAAATGGGCACCTAAGCATCCAATATGGTGGGCGGGGCGCACGCGCTCATTATATGCTGGAAGTGAGGTGCTCACTATATTGGTAAAGCCAGAAAAAGAGGCATTCAGGGCCTGCACCAGAACATGTATTAGGCCCTTTGCTTATGCAAATAAGAAGCCTAATAACAACAGAAAACACTGGAAAAACTCAGTAGGCCAGGCAGCATCCATGGAGAGAGAAACAGAGTTAACGTTTCAGGTCGAAGACCTTTTGTCAGAACTGGAAAAAAGCAGGAAATGAAATAGATTTAAAGCAAGTGTAAAGCTGGGAAAAGGGGGAGGGGATGAAAGAACAAAAGGGAAGGTCAGTGGTAGGATAGAAAGCAGGAGAGATGAAGAGACATTGAGAGACATTAAGAGATAATCAAGGCAAGAGGAGGTGTTAATGTGACAGGTTGAGGCTAGATGAAGTGTGAGATGCGCTGGCAGAATGAAGGACAGCTGCCAGCTTCTGGGAGGGGAAAAAAAAGACCAAACAAAAGGGTGGATGAAAAAATAATATAAAAAAATATAAATGTGATAGGGGCCGAGGTTATGATCTGAAATTGTTGAACTCGATGTTGAGTCCAGAGGGCTGTAGGGTGCCTAAACGAAAGATGAGGTGCTGTTTCTCGAGCTTACGCTGAGCTTCCGTGGAACAATGTGAGAGGCCGAGGACAGTGAGGTCAGAGTGGGAGTGGAGCGGAGAATTAAAGTGACAGGCCACCGGGAGCTCGGGGTCCCCCTTACGGACTGAACGGAGGTGTTCCGCAAAGCGGTCACCCAATCTGCGTTTGGTCTCCCCAAGGAGCCTAATGGTTGTTTGAGATCCGCTTTGCAAAATTGGGCAGCCCTGAATGCAGCCAGTGCCAGGCCGGCTGCGTTCAGGAAAACATGGTTTACATATGGCCTATCGAGTGGTCCTTAAAGGGACCGCTGGAAGCCGTCACCAAAAAGGTAAGTATTTTAAAATATAAGGTGCATTAATACAGAGATATATGCTGCTGAAGAGGAATTGTATTAAAAGATTAGTGAATATAGATTTGCACAAGGGAAAGGTTTAAAATACAGGCCGAAAACCTTGAAGTTGAATGTAATTATTGGATGTTAAACTAAACTAAGCGCTTAGAAATCAGGAGAAATGAATGCCAGTTTTGTGGATATACATAAAAACAGCAGAGTATTAACTTAAATTTGTCTCATTCCTTCTTATTTTACTTGTCACTCAAACTGTATTGCATGTCCCCTTTTGTGTGTTTGTGCTATTATTCATTCTTAATGGACTTTTAACGATATTTAGTTGATGAAAATACTGATCTGCAGATTGTTGTTGCTACATCTGTCATCATTTATGGACTGTCACTGAACATAATTTCTTATATCAATTTCTCTACTAGTTAATGTATATTCTATTCAAAATTCATTTTTAAAATTGATAAACAGTAAAACAACCTGCTGTGTTACTTACTATTATGATTTATTCAGGCCATATAATCTGTTGTGAAGACATGTGATAGTTCTTTCAAGTTAAACATGCTGAACCAGTCATCAGCATTTTTTAACAATGAAGACATCAGTGAGTATGGCATTATCATTTTTCATATGACTCATGAACATTAAACAGCAATGAAACAAAACATGTTTGATGAGTAAACAAGACACGCACATATGTCTAAAGCATTTCTCTGAGTGAAGGCTGAGCACTATTATTTTATACAATTATCCATTTAAAGTGCCATTTGCTTTAAAAGTTAAAACACATTAACCACAACTTGCTAAACCAGAGTTATTGATGTATACTTAGGCCATAGTAATATTTTGGGCCTGCACCTCTTAAAGGGGTGGTACACTGTGGCTGCATGCCACTTGCATTAAATTCAACCTTGCAAAAATAGCAGGTGGAGGACAGCCTGTAATGGCCCCCAATTTTTAGACAATGTATTGGAGGTGCAGGTAGAGAATGTGGGCTGGAGGAGAGACATCGGCCGGAATCTTTACCTTGGAGTCGGGTTGGATGCATGTGGGCCGTGTAGCGTGTCACCATCCCAAAGACTTGAACAGCACGTTCTGAACTGCGCGTTTAACTCAATGGCACCAATTAAAAGAGTCATGCGTGTTTCCCAGCCCAATTAAGTGGAGCGGGTTGGATGACGTCACCAATGATTCTTTTTTCAGTGCAGATATTTAAAGCAGCCTTGCACACATCTCATTTGAAGGTTGCTGCAGGAGTGTTGAAGGTGATTTCAAGAGCTCAAAATTGCTGAATAACATTGACAATTCTGTGGGTCATGGAGACACAAAGGCAGCCCCAAGATTCCCAGATGCCTCCCTTGAAGTGCTGTTCCGGGGAGTAAGAGCACGCAGGGAGGTAATCTTCCCTGTGGATGACCAAAAAAGACCAGCAAAAGACACTAAGAGGGCATAGCTAGACATCGCAGAGGAGGTCAGCAGCAGGGATGTGGTAAGGAGGACGTGGATCCAGGGCCGCAAGTGAGTCAATGATCTCATGACGTCAGGAAAGGTGAGTGCAATGCCACACTCACCTACATCCTGATGTGCTTGTCACCACATCCTCATCACTCTGCCTTCCCAAGCCTACTCCTGCACATCACTCCTCACACCAACCTATCTTGCAGGTGCACCCATCCCTCCCTGTCTGTGCACCTACTCACATCCCCATCTGACTAACCACCACTGACACTCACCCTCTTCCAAATGCAATAATTGCAAGTAACACCACAGAAGGAGGCCATTTGGCAATGTCACGCCACTCCCTCATAGTCACCCTCTACAGATGTAGCCCATCCATTCCTTACACTCATTCCATCACTCTCACTCAAAGTTCTCTTCTTTCCCCCCTTGCAGGAGAAGAGAGCCCACAACAACAGAGAGAGGCAGAGAACCGGAGATGGCCCTCCAGCCTTCACAAATTTGACTTCAGCAGAGGAGGAGGCCCGAGACCTCTTTGGAGTTGCAGAGCTACTGGCAGTGGGAGACAGAGAGAGGGGGACCTCCCAGCAACCTGGTGACAGAATTACATCTCATACAGTCACATGGTATACAACAGTCACCCATATGGTGACTGATGTCAGCAGCCAGTGAAATGTCATCATGTGCATAATGGTAACGTTACCCATTCTTATTAGAACACTTCTAATTCATCTCTTTACTCTCCCACAGGACCATCAACTGTCCCCCCACTGTCTAGCTGGAGGAGGAAGACGACTCCTCAGAGGAAGCTCCAGTCTCTGAAGATGCCCAGACCCATGCGCAGGCAGCACCAGTGCAGATACGCACACCTCGGTGGGTCCTGTGTGAGATAGAGTAGTGTTGTCACCTCGTGTCTCACACATCTCAAGTGAGCAAGAGCTGATGGCGTTGACAGGGACAGCAGTGGAGACTTCTCACCAGAGGGCGCAGGATGCTCCAAGCTCTGCTGAGCTGCATGCAGATGCTGAACCTCAGGGGCCATTGAGAAAGAGGGTGATCTTGGAGGGGCAGTAAAAATTGCATGAGGCTCTGGAAGCTTTTGCAGCTGCGATGTCTGCAAATGTGCAGAGAATGGAGGAGTCCATCTTCAACATGAGCACCACCATCTCGCAGGCGATGGCGACAATGTGCTGTTCCATGGAAAGGATGGCCACCTGCATAGAGCAGCAAATGCGCCAGTCAAACGAGAACATGCTTGCTGTGAACAACAGATTGCAGATGCTCATTGACCTCATCTCTAGGAGGGATACCAAACTAGACTCTGATGTTCATCGCCCCACTGCTGTGCAGCAAGGTGCTCTCCAGCTTCTTGCTAGCAGGGAAGTGTGGGTGGTCTATGAGAGGGATGATGGTGAGAGGGGACATGGAAGTGGGGGCTTCTCTCAAAGTTCTCCCACTTCTCCCCCCTTGCCTCCCACTCTGTCAGAGCCCCATATGCTGCCTCGGTTCCCGATGGCCGAGTCTGCTCCTGCACAGTTGCAGGAGGAGCTGTCTTTGGCGGGGCTCTCACAGGCTCCAAAACCCAGAGGATGTCCGCCAAAAGTGTCTAAGCAGTCGCAGCAGGGAAGTGAGCAGGCTGCCTCTACCTCTGCTGAAGCCACAGGGTTTGCACCTCGTAGAAGCACACGGAAAAGAAAGAAGACACAATCCTAGATGCACAAAGGTATGCACATGGGTGTATGAAAAAATAGTAATGTTAAGTTTCATTTATATTTATGATGCATATAAATTTATTTCTTTGCACTACTTTCTCATCTTGTCCATTTTTGCCTGTTACCTGGGAAGTGGCTTTTTCACTTGATGTGAATGGTGAGACATTACTTAACCTCAAGCAATGGGGGTTTGGGTGACAGGAATGGCTTGGTCATTGTAAGACTGCTTTGTGGTGTTGTTGGCGGGGGCGGAAGTTAGTAAAGCATCTGGCAACCATATGGGTGTACTGGTGCAAGTTAAGTAAATCTGTCCATTATGAGGCCATCCCGGGTATCCTGGGCAGCAATGTGCGCCGCTGCTGGTGTCATCTCCAGCTCAGGTTCCTCTTCCTCCACATCGTGTTCCTCCTCCTCCTCTTGATCATGTTCCACCTGTTCCTCTTCCTCCTCCTCCTCCTCCGACGAAGACGCTGTGCACTCTGTGCCTTGCTCCTCCTGCAGCTCCAATCCTCACTGCTGTGATATGTTGTGCAGTGCACAGCATACAATGATGATTCTGGAGACCCTGGCTGGTGCGTACTGAATGGCTCCTCCAGATCGGCCAAGGCATCTGAAGCACATTTTCATCATGCCGATTGCTTGCTCTATGACACATCTGCTTGACATGTGGCTGTCATTATAATGCTCCTGGGCCTCGTACTTGGCCTCCTCAAGGGTGTCATCAGCCATGTCTTCAGTGGATAGCCCTTCTCTCCAAGCAGCCAGCCGGTAAGTGTGTTTGGCGGTGCGAAGAGCTGAGGGAGGGTGGACTGGCACAACATGAAAGAGTTATGACAGCTACCAGGGAATCTGGCACACACGTGTATGATGATCTTTTTATGGCTGCAGACGAGCTGCACATTGAGAGAGTGAAAGCCCTTGTGGTTCACAAACACTCCTGGGTGATGATGAGGTGCCTTCATAGCCACATGTGTGCAGTCAATGACGCACTGCACCTGTGGGAAGCCAGCCAGAGCTACAAAGCTGAGTGCCCGCTCAATAACACTGGCTTCATCAGTAGCAAAGTTCACATAACTGGTTGATTTGTGAAACATGGCATCAGTCACCTGAGTGACGCATAATTAAGTGGTTGACTGCAAGATCCTGCAAACTGTAAGGGGTTTTGTCTTGGGCTTATTTGTAGGTCAGCTAGTTAAGTTTTCCTGAGCTGCTCTGCCCGCTGTGCGGTTGCGAATCGCTATCCCCTTCCTAGTTCTGAGCCCAGGACTTATCGAGCGGCGATAAGGACAAACGAACAGACTCGTGGATTGGTGCGAGGAAAACCAATGTTTATTTACAGAAGTAAACAGTATCATATGAAGACGGTTTTACACTTAACATGGGAGGAGAACGGACACATCGAGGGAAAATCCTAAAATTACAATTTTAGCAATATCCCCATTAATTCCCACCGTTATGCCTAACTAAAATTGTCTTGCGACAGCCAGAAGAAGATAATGCTCACCGGTGAAATGGATGGAAAAATCTGGCCCTGTACTCTGTTTCTGCCGTCGAAATGTGGCTACGAAGTTTCTGGTCGTCTTCTTTCTGGGCTGCTGGCAGACAGGCAGAGCGAACCGGGGTCCAGGCAGAGAGAGAGAGAGAGAGAGGCTGGGTCTTCCCAGTTATACTCTCGCAGTCGTCCTAATCTCCCTTCAGATCAGCTCATTTCTATTGTCTGATCTGGGCATGATGAATTTTAACAAAAGGAACAGATCTTGGCCCATCATGTTGGATGGCCGGTAATTGTATCATACCAGTTCTTCAACTGCCCCCCCTTTGTCCGACAGGTTCGTTGATGGGGGCCAGCCCATTCTCAATGTCCCCGCTGATTATTTGAGCAAACACCTTGAAAGCCTTATGCGTAGACCTTCTATTGTCTGATCTGGGCATGATGAATTTTAACAAAAGGAACAGATCTTGGCCCATCATGTTAGATGGCCGGTAATTGTATCATACCAGTTCTTCAACTGCCCCCCCTTTGTCCGACAGGTTCGTTGATGAGGGCCAGCCCAGTCTCAATGTCCCTGCTGATTATTTGAGCAAACACCTTGAAAGCCTTATGCGTAGACCTGATTGGGGTGTCCCCATTGCATCGGAATACACAAGCTGATAGTTTGCCAGCGTCTGAGAAGCTCTTATTCACAAGGTCTGACCGCAGCCATGCCCTGGATTTAAAAACTCAGTCAGAACAGGGTTCCTTATTAATAAGTCCAACAAAAATCTTCGGGGGGGGGGGGACACATGAAATTTTGCGAATCCTTTCAAAACGTCTGCTGCAGATTCCTGGAAGGAGCCTGAGGTGAAGAAGTTGAGGGTGGTGGTGACTTTGACAGCCATTGGTAAGGCCTTGTCCACCAGGTCCTCTGGGCAGCGGGTCTTGCTCCAGCAAACTACAAATGTCTGTGATGACCCGGTGCGATAGCCTGAGCCTCCTGAAGCACTGCTGTTCAGTCATGTCCAGGAAGCTCATCCTCTGCCTGTATACGCTGTGTTAGAATCATAGAATTATAGAAATTTACAGCACGGAAGGAGGCCATTTTGGCTAATCGTGTCCGTGCCGGCCGACAAAGAGCTATCCAGCCTAATCCCACTTTCCAGCTCTTGGTCCGTAGCCCTGTAGGTTACGGCACTTCAAGTGTACATCCAAGTACTTTTTAAATGTGGTTAGGGTTTCTGCCTCTACCACCTTTTCAGGCAGTGAGTTCTAGACCCCCACAACCCTCTGGGGGAAGAAATTTCGCCTCAAATCTCCTCTAAACCTTCTACCAATTACTTTAAATCTATGCCCCCTGATTTTTGGCCCCTCTGCTAAGGAAAATAGGTCCTTCCTATCCACTCTATCTAGGCCCCTCATAATTTTATACATTCAATAAGGTCTGCCCTCAGCCTCCTCTGTTCCAAAGAAAACAGCCCCAGCCTATCCAATCTTTCCTCATAACTAAAATTCTCCAGTCCAGTGCAGGGGGTGGTGGTTTGTGTCAGCTTCACCTCTGACTTCTGAGCGGTTCGAATCGCTCCACTCCCTTGGTTCTAGACCTTGGACTTATTTGGGGGTTGTGACAAAAGTTGCAGCAGACAACTGAGTTTGATGAAAGAACTTCAATCTTTATTAAAAAGGCAAAACACAAATAATAACACTCTTAACACTCTAAAGGTAGGGGAACACTTCAGTACAAGCGAGGAAAATGACAGTAGAACAATACTTCACCCCTCCCAACCCCACTTTACTAGCTAAGTTAGGCTTTGAAGGACCAGAATAATGCTCACCAATCCTTTAACAGTTGGGCCAAATCGCGGTTTTGGGGTTCGCTGTTTATGGTGGTTAGTGTCTGCTGTACCCCGTACGCAGTAGAGGACTTCACCTGCGTATCTGGTCAGTCTTCACGAGTCCGCTGATGCGGTAGGATGTCGGTTTGGATTTATCTGGTGAGTACCCAATTTCTTTTGGTTAGCAATAGGGTTTAGAGTCTTTGGGAAAAAATCTTACCCAGGGGTAAGTCAGGAGTAGATTGTAGAGTGGAAACTTTGCGGTTCTTCGGGTTTTTCTTCCCTTGAGTTGGTCTTTGTTGGTCGCGGTGGCCTGCTATTACCCGGTCAGTTGGGGGTAATATGCGATTGTTGGTTTCTTGAGGCCTTTGGTTTCCGCGATGGTTTTAGGCCTTGTCTAGTGTGTCGGTTGACCTCGTGGAGCTGTTGGTGACTTGTTGCTGCTTGTTGCTCCGGGTGACTGTGTTGGGACCGTTGTTGGAGGTCCGTCGAGGTGGTATCTTCACGAGCTGGACTCAGGTGTGTCTGAGTGGTGAGCGATGCCGACTCGCTTCCAGCTCGATTTGGGTCTGTGATGTTGCTCCTTGTCTCCATACTCGACTGTGTGTGTGATGCTGATGACCCGCTTGTCTCGACTTGCCTTCACTCTCGAACTGCTTAACGGGCCTTCAATTATACTAAATTGAAGTGGCCATATCTGCCCGCCAAATCTGCTCAGTCCATTGTTTGGTTTTGGCGGGCTCGTTAACGGTAACGACTTTACTAGCGTGTTAACTGGTTTTGAACAGGCCTTCAATCTCACCCATTGAACATGGCCTTATCTGCACGCCAAATCTAGTCTTACTCTTTGTACGGTTTTGGCGGGCTTGTTACCAGTAACTGCTCTGTAAGTGTGAAATGGTTTTTGGGATGACTTGCATCCTGACGATTCTGTGGTTGATCACTGGTGATTGGTTTCATGTTTGGTTTCCTAGGCTGGACCCGGTCTTTCTATAGAATGGGTCTGAGTGCTTTTTATTATGCATGTTTCTGATGGGCCCTGTAATCGGTTTTGATGGGGCCTGTATTTTGGGTGGGACTGCTCTTTCCCTGGGTCTATTGTTCAAATGTTAATGTCTGCTGGGGCTTGAGTGAGGTCATCCTGGTTCCCCAGACAGTGTAATTAACTGCAATAGCCAAACTGCTTTTGCAGAGGTCGATCCACCTCCTTGTCCCTTTACAGGCCCAGACATGTTTTTTTTTAAATGCCAAAACTTGGTTTTTAGTCTTAAATTCCTTATGTTAGGCCCAAATGCATTTTTATCACTCTGAGGTAGTTCCAAAGTCCTTTTTCCTTAGGTTTTGGGGATCTGCAAATTTTGGAAACCTTACACCAGGCAACATCCTCGTAAATCTCCTCTGTACCCTCTCCAGTGCAATCACATCTTTCCTGTAATGTGGTGACCAGAACTGCACGCAGTACTCTAGTTGTGGCCTAACTAGTGTTTGATACAGTTTAAGCATAACCTCCCTGCTCTTGTATTCTATGCCTCGGCTTATAAAGGCAAGTATTCTGTATGCCTTCTTAACCACCTTATTTACCTGGCCTGCTACCTTCAAGGATCTGTGGACCTGCACTCCAAGGTCCCTTTGTTCCTTTACACTTCTCAGTGTCCTACCATTTAATCTGTATTCCCTTGCCTTGTTAGCCCTCCCCAAATGCATTACCTCACACTTCTCTGGATTGAATTCCATTTGCCACTGTTCTGCCCACCTCACCTGTTCATTAATATCTTCCTGCCGTCTACAGCTTTCTTCTTCATTATCAATCACACAGCCGATTTTAGTATCATCTGCAAACATCTTTATCATACCCCCTACATTCAAGTCTAGATCATTGATATGTACCACAAAAAGCAAGGGACCCAGTACTGAGCCCTGCGAAACTCCACTGGAAACAGCCTTCCAGTCACAAATACACCCATCAACCATTACCCTTTGCTTCCTGCCTCTGAGCCAATTTTGGATCCAACCTGGCACTTTGCCCTCGATCCCATGGGCTTTTACTTTCGTGACCAGTCTGCCATGTGGGATCTTATCAAAATCCTTGCTAAAATCCATATACACTACATCAAACGCACTACCCTCATCGACCCTCCTTGTTACATCCTCAAAAAATGCAATTAAGTTAGTCAGACACGATCTTCCCTTAACAAATCCGTGCTGACTGTCCTTGACAGTCAAGGGGTATGGGGAGAGAACAGAAATATGGTATTGAGATAGAGGATCAACCATGATCATATTGAATGGCGAAGCAGGCTCAAAGGGCCGAATGGCCTACTCCTGCTCCTATTTTTCTATGTTTCTATGATTAATCCGTGTCTTTCTAAATGAAGATTTATCCTGTCCCTCAGAATTTTTTCCAATAGTTTTCCCATCACCGAGCTTAGGCTGACTGGCCTGTAATTACTTGGTCTATCCCTTTCTCCCTTCTTAAACAAAGGTACAATGTTAGCAGTCCTCCAGTCCTCTGGCACCACCTGTTGGGGGCATCGCCTCTGGCGCGGTGCAGCCCTGTGCTGACCCCCTCTCTCCTGTGGAGCATCAGGTCGTTGAGGAGAAGGCTGCTGTTGTGGTTGCTGCTGCTGCTACTGGTGTGGCTGGTGTTGGTGCTGGGGCTCATCTTGGACTGATTCTGAGGTACAAGGTGAGACAGCAGAAGTGACACCCATGCTGATCTAATAGATGGCAGGTAAAGTGGCGATCAGAGGCACAATCCCTCAATGTTATGATAGTGACCAGCAATGTGGTGAGAGTGGCTTCCGAGGTTGCAGAAATGACCTGCAAACTCCTGACAGCTAAATCTCTGAACAAAATGGAGTCAGCAAGAGCCTTTCTGTTAGGCAAGGAAGCAAGTGTAATGTGAGAGTATTTATGTGTTGTTCCAGCTGTCAATTAATGGACTCGCACAATGGTCACTGAGCTTCCGCCTCCTCTTCACAGGCAAGGTTCCTGAGGTGCGTGAATCCCGTGTGCAATAAGTTAAAGCCAAAACCTGATGTTAAAAAGGCAGTTAAGGGTCTATCAACAAGCAGTTCAGTACCTCAATGAGCGGGTCTATGGCGCGCCTCGAAATGCGCCCGAGTTAAATGTGGAAGTCGGCGGGTTCCTGATGCGCTGTCAATTTCCGTGATTTTAACTGCCGACCCGCCCCCAAACCCGCACGCTCAGCACCGGGAAAATTCCGGCCATCCTCTTTTTATCAGATGGCAGGAAGGTCTCCAGATAAGTTGCTCGGCAGCAGAAGGGGAGCATGGCTGGGGGTTTACAGAACCTCACAACACTCCTTCACTTTGTTCATGTGCAGAGCAGAGGGATTGTAAAGGTACAACCCCATGAGAGTGGCATTGGCTCCATGGAAGAGGCTCATGCTGTCTTCTCTCAGGATGACAGCACACCTGCTCCCCTGCCAGTCTCTGACCTAGTGCCTTTATTGGTTCCCATGATGGTTGGGCCATCTCAAGAGCCCTCAGTGGATTATCAGCAACCTCCCTCCTCCCAGGTTTCAGCAACAAGGGAACCACCTCGTAGGAGCACGAGAATAGGTAAATGAGCACAGAGGCCAGGCACTAAGGGATTGCACTCGGGTGATTTCAGTCCAGTATTATGAGAACAAAAATTTATTATTTGCGGAATGGGCAATGTACAAGACAAAACGTAAAAGTGTTTTTTTTAACAATCCTGTTGGTCTTCCTATTCTTAACACCTATGAGATAGTAGTGTTTGAGGTTATTCAGATGGTAGGTGTAAGGACTGGATCAGAAGGTAGAAGGGACTATTTGTATGCTCTGGCAGCTGGCAGTACTGCTCGGCCTTGGTCTTCCTCATGTTGCAGCTCCAAGGCTTGGTCATTCTGGATGGCATAATTGTGGAACATGCAGCAAACTACGACAAAGTTGGAGACTTGAGGCTGTACTATAGAACTCCTCCAGCGCAATTCAAACATCAGAACCTTTGTTTGCGGATACCTATGGTTTGCTAAATGAGAGCTCTTGTCCTTGGGTAGCTCTCATTTTATCAATGCTCTAAGGGTTCTTGACAGGAGTAATGCAACAGGTGTAGAGGGAATACCCCTTATCTCCAAGGAGCCAGCCTGGCTCGTGCTGGTCTGGGTGGAAGACAAGGGGGATTGAGGACTGACGTAGCATGAACACATGGTTGGTTCATGAAGGGGACAATGCAGGGCAATGTGCGTGCAGTCAATTATGCCCCGCACATGGGGAATCCAGCTATACGGATATTCATGAGCTCTCTCCTCCTAATCATCAGCCTCTTTGGGGAAGGTGATGTATTGCTGTTTCCTTGCAAAAAGGTATCTGTCACCTAATTGATGGTCGTATGGACAGCAAACTGACTGTTGTTGCTGATATCACCTGCTGCAGCCTAGAATGAGCTTATGGCATCACAGTTGAGGGCCACAGCTACCTTCAGAGCCACATGTACCCTCTGTGTGTACCCTCGTGGTTTGCTCCAATTCCTGCTCCAGGACGTGATACAGGTCACTGACTGCCGGCCTGCTGAAGTGGAGCCTCCTCATACACTGTTCCTCTGTCATGTTCAGGTATGACACTCTTCCAGCAGACCCGCATCTGTAGAGGCAACCTGTGCCCTTCTCTCCTTCACCTTCTTCTTTGAGTCTCCGCAGGTCACTGCTGTCATGCTGCTGCCGCTGTTCCCCATGGTATGGCAGCCTCAATGGCAATCACAGTAACATCCCCATATTTCCAAATACTACTGCAGCCAATGTAGTAAAACAGTGCAGCTGCAGCCAAAGGCCAGCTCCACAACAGCTCTGTACTCTCAGAAACTGACACAGCTCAGCTGAGGTGGCTGAGGTTTATGACAATTGAAAGTTACGGAGGGTGGAGCAATGGAGGTCAGCATGGAGGACATTGGAGGAATGAAATCTAGTGGTGATAGGGTTTTCTGTGCCGGTGGGGCTGAGATAGAATTAGTCGCAAGCAGTGTTGTGCAGGTGAGAGTAAATGGCCTTGGTAATGAATAGCACAGCTCTGGGTCAAAGAGGCCACCAAGGTTTTTGCATGGTTTTGTTCAGCCTAAGAGAGTAAATGGGGAGGAGGTTGGAGCCTAGTAGCAAGTGAGCAGAGTTTATAGTGAGGGTCAGAAATGATGAAGTTTTGACTCATCCAATACTTGAGGTCAGACAGATGGTCTGACAGCACAGAGGTGGGCTGTGTGATCGAGGGAAGTGGTGGAAAGCTACATTTGGAAGCTATCAGCAAACATATGCCTGTAAATGATGTCACCGATGAGAAGCATGTCGATGAATAAGAAAAGCAGGACAAAGAAAGATCCTTGAGCTTAGAGAGGAAAGGGAGATCAGAAATAGACAGTAGTTAGAGAAGATGGATGGGTGATGTTTCCCCTGGCTGGGGAGTCTAGAGCCAGGGGTCACAGTCTCAGAATAAGGGGTCGGCCATTTAGGACTGAGATAAGGAGAAATTTCTTCACTCAGAGAGTGGTGAATCTTTGGAATTCTCTACCCCAGAGGGCTGTGGAGGCTCAGTGTTTGAGTATATTCAACATAGAGATCGATAGATTTTTGAATATTAAGGGAATCAAAGGATATGGGGATAGTGCAGGAAAGTGGAGATGAGGTAGAAGATCAACCATGATCTTATTGAATGGCGGAGCAGGCTCGAAGGGCCAAATGGCCTACTCCTGCTCCTATTTCTCATGTTCTTATGTTCTTTGAGGAGGATGATAATGGCGGTTTTTAAAGGGAGAGGGACAATACCTGAGGAAAGGGAGCCATTAAGAATGTTAGCTGATAGAGTTGAGTGGTCAAGAGTTCAGTGGGGAGGGGATCAGAACAATAAGAGTCTCATGGAAAAGGTAATCTTGAAGAATGTGAGAGCAGTATCTGCAGTATAACTGCAGCCTACCAATGACTAAAACTAATCCATGTACTGTGCAATCAATACAATAACAGCTTAACTCACACAAATACATGTATAACATAGATCAACAATGACAGACTCAATTGTTTCAATTATTATAGCAAATAGCAAAATAAAAACCTTTCACATATAAAAAATATGACTGGAATATGAACGATGAGAATTTAGGATACAGTGCTTACAATGAATCTTTTAGCCTACAGCATTATAACAACAACAACAACAACTTGTATTTATACAGCACCTTTAACATAGTAAAATGTCCCAAGGCGCTTCACAGGAGTATTGTAAGACAAAAAATTTGACACCAAGACATAGAAGGAGAAATTAGGGCAGTGACCAAAAGCTTGATCAAAGAGGTAAGTTTTAAGGAGTATCTTAAAGGAGGAAAGAGAGGTAGAGAGCCAGAGAGGTTTAGGCAGTGAATTCCAGAGCTTAGGGCCTAGGCAGCAGAAGGTATATTTTCAATCATTTTGTCACTGTACCCTGGCGTCTTGTACCCTTCAGGCTCTCGTGCTTCCAAAGCAGGTTCTTGGTTTACGCAAGTTAGGGAATTGGCCGTTGAATTATATTGGGTTATATATTATATATTTGCGGGTTGATATTACTGCCAAAATATAATGCAGTACAAGACACTATAGTTATGAGATTTATGTTATTTTGAAGGGGAAAAGCTTCTCATAATTTTGAAGGTATATTTTATATGAAACAATGTTGAGTCAGCCAAAAAGTTTGCAGAACTGCTCTGAACTTCTATATTATGGATGGATTTTCTATTATTATTGAGTCGGAAAAAATTGTCTGTCACCCCATTGGCCAACATTTCAGTCCAACATAGCTTCAACTGATGCACAAGCACACAAGTATGCAATCTCACAAACATCAGTTATCTCAGCAGGTCATCTCTCTTGTCTAGGTGATGCACATATTGAGGAGACTCCACTAATTGCTGTTACAACATTACAACAGTGACTACACTCCAAAAGTACTTCATTGGCTGTAAAGTGCTTTGAGATGTCCGGTGGTCATGAAAGGCGCGATATAAATGCAAGTCTTTCTTTTCAAGTCTTTCTTTTTGTCCAATACCGGATTGTCACCATTCAAAGTTCCATGGGATCAGCTGACAGTCATTTGAGGGGAACATCACTGCTTCGTTAAATGGCTCTGATACTGATGTACTGCTAATTCTGAAGGTGGCTTGTGGAAGGCTTCACCTTTGAGGATCTTCTCAAAGCAGGTAATCAGGTTATAAGGTCTACAGGAACAGGGTTAAGGTCTACAGGAAAGATAGCGAAAATGGTAGTGTGGGAGGAGTAGCCTCAGTGATTAAGGATGAAATCACTTCAATGATAAGAGAGGATATAACGAGAGGTAAGTAGGCAGTGGAGACTTTATGGGTAGAATTAAGAATACAGATTTAAAAATGTAGTAGGAGTTGTGTATAGGCCCTCTGGTAGCAGCTGTGAAGTGCTAGATTGCATAACTGCAGAGATTAGACAAGCATGTAGCAAAGGCAGGGTGGTTTTAATGGGGATTTTAACTTTCATATAGATTGGGATAAGCAGATTAGCACATGTCAGAAAGGTAGTGAATTTCTTGAGTGTGTCTGGGATAGTTTTCTGCAACAATATGTCCTAGAACCAACAAGTGGGCATGCCATATTAGATTTAGTAATGAGTAATGAGCCAGATTTAGTTAACAGCCTAACTGTGCGTGAACATTTATCTAAGAGCGATCATAACATGATCGAGTTCAAAGTAGTGTCTGAAAGGGAGAAATGCAAAACAATGACTAAGATTCTAGATTTAGGTAAGGCTGACTTAAATGGGATGAGACAGAGACTGTCCACAGTAAACTGGGCAAATCTGTTAATGCGTAAAACAGCAGAAGATCAATGGGAGATGTTCAAAAAAGAATTTAAGAGGATACAGAACCAATTCATACCCCTGAGGGGCGAGAGCTTTACTAACCAAAAAAAAAGGCCATGGCAACTGAAGAGGTATAGGACAGCATAAAACTATAAGAAAAATCATACAAAAATGCAAAAAAATAGCACAGATCCTGGCAAATGGGAAAGGTACAAAGAACAGCAAAGGGTCACAAAAAGGGTGTATGAAAAGATACTTGCAGTGGTCCTAGAACCGACCCCTGGGGAACACCACTGTATACCTTCCTCCAGTCCGAATAACAACCATTCACCACTACTCTCTGTACACTATGTCAACTGCATTATCCTCATTAACCCTCTCTGTTCCCTCATCGAAAAACTCGATCAAATTGGTTAAACACGATTTGCCTTTAACAAATCCGTGCTGGCTTTCCTTAATTAATCCACACCTAATATATACCTATATATATATTAATGACTTGGACATGGGTGTACAGGGCACAATTTCAAAATTTGCCACTGACATAAAACTTGAAAGTATAGTGAACAGTGAGGAGGAGAGTAGTAGACATCAGGAAGACATAAACAGGCTGGTGAAATGGGCGGACACGTGGCAGATGAAATTTAATGCAGAAAAGTGTGAAGTGATACATTTTGGTAGAAAGAATGAGGAGAGGACATATAAACTAAATGGTACAATCCTAAAGGGGCTGCGTGAACAGAGAGACCTGGGGGTATATGTGCACAAATTGTTGAAGGTGGTAGTGCAGGTTAAGAAAGCAGTTAAAAAGGCTTACGGGATCCTGGGCTTCATAAATAGAGGTATAGAGTACAAAAGTGTGGAAATTATGATGAACCTGTATAAAACACTGGTTCGGCCCCAACTGGAGTACTGTGTCTAATTCTGGGCACCACACTTTAGGCAAGATGTGAAGACCTTAGAAAAGGTGCAGAAAAGATTTACGAGAATGACTCCAGGAATGAGGGACTTCAGTTACATTGATAGACTGGAGAAGCTAGGGTTGTTCTCCTAGAGCAGAGGAGATTGAGAGGAGATTTGATAGAGTTGTTCAAAATCAAGAGGGGTCTGGACAGGGTAGATAGAGAGAAACTGTTCCCATTGACAGAAGGGTCGAGAACCAGAGGACACAGATTTAAGGTGATTGGCAAAAGAACCAAAGGCGACGTAAGAAAAAACTTTTTTATGCAGCGAGTGGTTACGATCTGGAATGCACTGCCTGAAAGGGTGGTGGAGGCAGACTCAATGTTATCTTTCAAAAGGGAGTTGGATAAGTATGTGAAAGAAAATATTTGCAGGGCTACGGGCAAAGGGCAGGGGAGTGGGATTAGCTGAGAGTCGGCACGGGCTCGACAGGCCGAATGGCCTTCTTTCGTGCTGTAACCATTCTATGATTCTATGGGGGAAAAATTGGATTGCTTTGCGCCTCCTGTAAAGGGGCGCAAAGCAACTAGTGCCCGGGCGCGGCACCGCCCACGCCTCCCGCGAAATTCAGCGGGAGGTTAGCGGCAATGCTAACCGGTAGCGCCCCACGGCGCTGCGCCGCCAGCGATGATGTCATCGCCATGTGCAGTGCCCCACTCGTGCCCTGGCCGCGATCTTCGGGAGCACCCCCTGACTTACCGCTGGACGCGAGGTCCAACGGGGTCAGGGGACCTACCTGCGGCCGGGGAGGCGCAATTTAAAGGTGTGGTGCGGGGCGGCCATTTTTGTTGCTGACCGCCTGCCAGCACCTGCCTACGCTCCCGTCCCTGGCCTCCTGAACACTGCCCCCCCCCCACCCCCACGGAGTGCCAGCTGCGCTCCAAGAGCCCGGCACTTCTCTTGAGTGCCGGGCTCTTTTGCCGGCACTCCCGATCCACGGGGGCCCAGCTGGGCCCCGGGTCATGCTGCGCAAGGCCCCTCCCCTTTAAGAATGGGAGGAAGGCCTGTAATACCGCGGCGCAACGTAGCGCCACGATATTGACTCGCATCGCCCCAAGAGCGCCCCTTCCAGTAGCGCCCCGCTTCCCTCTTGGGGTGCAACCACTCAATTTCCGGCACGGGGTTGCTAATTTTTCTGGGGCGCTAAATGGGGCGCTACTCAATTTTTAGCCCTATGATTCTAAGTGGCTCCAGTACCTGCTCCTTCACTATGTATATGGCAGCATCCTCTTCCCTGGTGAAGACAGATGCAAAGTACTCATTTAATACCTCAGCCATATCCTCTGCCTCCATGCATAGGTCTCCTTTTTGGTCCCTAATCGGCCCCACCCCTCCTCTTACTACCATTTTACTATTTATATGCCTGTAGGAGACTTTTGGATTACCTTTTATGTTGGCTGCCATTCTATTCTCATACCCTCTCTTTGCCCCTTTTATTCTCTTTTTCACTTCTCCTTTGACCTTTCTATATATAGCCTGATTCTCAGATGTATTTGCAACCTGATATCTGTCATACACGCTCTTTTTCTGCTTCATCATATTCTCTATCTCTTTCGTCATCCAGGGAGCCGTGATTTTAGTTGCCCTGCCTTTCCCCCTAGTGGGAATGTACCTGAACTATTTCCTCTTTAAAGGCAGCCCATTGTTCCATTCCAGATTTGCCTGCCAATCTTTGATTCCAGTTTACCCAGGCCAGATCCGTTCTCATCCCACTGAAATTGGCCTTCCCTCAGTTAAACATTTTTACTCTAGATTGCTCCCTGTCCTTTTTCATAGCTAATCTAAACATTATGATACTATGGTCACTGTTCTCTAAATGTTCACCGACTCACACTTGCTCCACTTGACCTACCTCATTCCCCAGAACCAGATCCAGCAATGCCTCCTCCCTCGTCGGGACGGAAACATGCTGATCAAAAAAGTTCTCCTGAACACACTTCAGAAATTCTTCCCCTTCTCTGCCCTTTACACTATTACGATCCCAGTCTATATTAGGATAATTGACGTCCCCCACTATTACTACTCTATAGTTCTTGTACCTCTCTGTAATTCCTCTGCAAATTTGCTCCTCCATATCTTTACCACTATTTGGTGGTCTATAGAATACACCTAGTAGTGTAATGGCACGTCTATTATTTATTAACTCTAGCCATATAGATTCTGATCAACTGAAATGCTTTTCTCATTCCCTACTTTCTTAACCTCTTAGTATGGCTTGTAAAAATATAGAGGAAATTACAAATATATTTCAAAATGTTGTAATTGAAGAAAAGTAGAATTTTGCTAATGATTAAAGAACAGCTTTTCCCCATGCACCTTCTATCCGATGTACAAACTATTATGAACCTACAAAGAAAGAATGGTATTTATATAACTGCTTTCACATTCTTTGGACATCCCAAAGCAGTTCACAGCCAATTAATTATTTTGAAGGTGTCGTCACTGTTCTTTTGTAGGTAAATGAAGAGCATGTGTGTGTTACGTGATGGGTTAGGGATAGAGCACATACTAAACTATTCATAAAACTAGTTTGCACCCACTGCAAATGAACAAAATTGAGATTTTTTTGATTTGGGTTACTTTGATGAATTTAGTAAATATTCCCTTCCTTGAACTATTTGTATAAATGCTGTAGCATATGTTAAATAATGCACACGCAGAATTTCCAAAATAAGATATTGCAATATATTGCAACTATCAATAAAAGTAGCTTTTTCAATTTGATGATCATAGGTGTGAATCTACTCTCCTAATTTACATATTATGAAGCTGTTCTGAAGAAGATTTTTTTTAAGTAATTGATTTGTCCTTGGGATGTTAGTTATTATATGCAATCCCATTATTACCTTGAAAACAATGTCTGCCAAATGTTAATAGCCATCATATTGAGCAGCTGTGTTCTTTCAATGTATTATCAGACAGAGCTGATTACATGCTTAAGAATTTGCTCAAATTTAAGTAAACAAGCACTAAATTAATTTTCAACTGTTAGATACAAATGTCAATCGTCATTTCTATTTTGGATGCACTCTGTCTCTGCATCGGATAATTCAATACTAAAACATTTAGACTAGGAATAAATGGTGCCAAAATTAAGTTCAGTGATTGTTTTTAGTTGATGCAACTTTAGCATTTGCTTATCATATGCTTCATCAATAAATTATAAGATGTTGATTGAATATTCATTAACAAGCTGAAATTAAACCACGTGATATGCATTTTAAGAACTTAGGCCTAGAAATTCGAGATTGGTAAAAACTTGCTGGTGCCACTGCGGGCTGGTGTTAATGCCCACCAAAAATGATGGCACTGGCAGGACCGGTAAATTGGCGCTGGTGGCTAATTAACATTAGCTAAACAAACCGTGCAACGCCGTTCTGGTAGCATTAGTCCCGGCAGGAGGCCTCAATGTAGTGTGGCCGTAATGTTATTGCAGCAAGAACAGTCTTCACTTAAAGCAAGGCTGTCATTTCATAAAGCAGTTTGGTCCCTTAAAGAGGAACTGCCTTCTGAAAGGAAAACAATAAAAATCATGTAAAAATAGGCAGTTTTATATCTTACAGCTCAACTGCCTTATGAGAAAAAATTAACATTGAAAAGAATTCCCAAATGGGAGTCTTCAGCTCTTAAAGATGAATTACCTTCTGCACCTAAAAAAATGGGAAAAGTGCTTCAGCACTAACACAAATGGCTCAGCAAGCCAGGGAAGGGGCATCCAGGGTCTTGCACGCTGCACATTTGTGCAAGGGGTCAACACTGCAAGAGAGGTTCTCTACCCACAGGGGCCAGGAAGCCCACCAGAAAGAAAGATGTGGGACCAGATCACCGAGGCCGTCGCTGCCAACAGTATTGACCCCACAACCTGGCTCCAGTACCCAAAGAAGCTTCATGACCTCAGACCAGTGGTCAAGGTCAGTGAATTCATCTTCAAAATCCGTCTCCTACCAATTGCACCACCAGCCTCACACATTTGCCAATCACTCACCTATCAACAATCTGTACCAAACACGATGCACATCTCCCATTCCTAGCTTCACCTCACCCCCTTGGAGGAGACAGTGCAGACCATTCTTGGCAGAGGCTTGGTTGAGCTCTTGGCCAGTGGCGGGGCTGAAAGGATAAAAGATGCTGGTATCCTCATACATTATCCTCCTTCTCACATGCACCTCTTACTTTCCCACCCTCCCCTCACCACAGCTCCAACCTTGTGCCTTCCTCATTTCACAAACCCAAGAAATGCAGCCTGCCCAGCCAATGGTTGACCAAGAAGAGAGTGAAGAAGATGAATAAGAAACACCATCAATCGATTTCACATGCCCAGCCACCAGCTCCTCAAGGTCGTCCTGCAAGCCCATTTGCAGTCTCCCCCACTGAAAGTCAACAGCCTTCCACCAGCCATGCTGCAGCCACTGGGGTAGCACTGCATGACATCAGTAGGATAAGCAAAGGCACACACAAGACAGTCACTAAGGGAATGCATAAGGGTGATGATTTGATTTCTTGATGTAATATTGGATACACATATGGATAAAGTTGGATTGGAATGTTTGCTTTGTGGTGGCTTTTATTTCAGCATTAAGGCCAAGAAGACGCTGTGATGGTCAGTAACAGAGGGAAGGGAAGGTGTGGGACAAATGTTGAAAGGGGAATTGGGTTTGTGGTCACTGGTACCCCAGGCGGATGATTCTATCCTGGATATCCTGGCCAGAAAGTGGTTGTCTGGGATGCATCCTTCCTTCTGCTTCCTTCTCTTCTGCTTCCACTTCTTCTTCCTTGTCTTCTACTTCTTCCTCTTCTGCATCTTCCTCTTCTGCGTCTTCCTCTTCCCTCTGTGAGCGGATGCTGTAAATTTGAAATAAAAGCATATAATGCTGGAAATGTTCAGCAGGTCAGGTAACATCTCGACATGAGATGTGAACTCTGTTTTTCTCTCCACGGATGCTGCCTGACCAGCTAAGTATTTCCATAATTTTCTGTCTTCTCAGAGACCATCCTTTACCATCTGAGGCCTTGCAAGCATTCAGCAGCACTCACTGCACACTTAAAAAACTTTTAACCTATCTTGCACCAAGGCACTACTCCAATAAAATAAAATAATTCAGTCCAAAAGCTTAAATGCAAGCTTACCAAAAGATGTATGTGTCCTTTTCAGAAGTGCTAACAGCGTCGCTGTCAGTCTGCTGCACGCTCGCTTTTCAGCGCGAGCTTAGGACCCAACGCTAAATTCAGCACTAAGGTCAAAGTTTGCAAAGCGTGATGTCATGCTCTCGATATCTGCATCTCTAGGGCCAGCGCTGCTATCGGCAGTGCTAAGGCCCTCACCAAAATGGTAGCCACAGAGTCCCACGCAAGAGAAGGGTGTTAACGTGGTCATTTTTCACCAGGATTGCTGCGCTAACTCGCGGCAATAAGATAGGGAATTTCTGGGTCTTAATATAAGTTTAAAAAGTGGTAATGGAAAAAATGATGGGACCCAAGATAGATAAGTCTCCAGGACCTGATGGTTTCCAGCCCAGGGTGGTACAATAAATAGGTGAGGAAATTGTAGATGCATTAGACATATTTTTCCAAAGCTCTCTAGATACGTTATTTCTGCTTTTGGCTTGGAAAGTTGCAAATATCACTCCATTATTTAAGAAGGAAGGGAGGGAGAAACATGGACCATGAGTTCCCCTACCTCAGCAGGTCTGGTGCAGGTGACGTCGGTGGCGGGTCCCGACCCCGCTGCTGGCTCCAGCCCTCTCTGCCCAGCGCATTTGCCGGCCCAATTGAAGGAAGCGGGTCTGATGACATCATTTGATGACGCATCATCAGCAGGTTTCACTGCAAACACTGACAAGCACTGCACAGAGGCACAGGGCTGCACCCAGGCTCTCCCATGACTTCCTCCATATGTTTATGGAAGGGGCTACAGCATGCAGGGAGGTTCTCTTCCCTTCTAATGGGCAGAAGAGACCTCCCCAGGAGACCAACGCAACCTGGTTGCACATTGCACAGGAGGACACAAGCAGGGATGTCGTCAGGAGAACCATGCTTCAGTGGCGCAAACCTTTCTCGGATCAGGCGTATTCCTCAGACGTTCACTTTCAACTAAAGTTTGAGGTAGCCGAATCCTAAAGACACTTAATTGGGTCTAAAGGTCCGGACTATCTCTCTCTAAAGGAAAGGAACAACCTGAAAATGTTACTGTCCTCCAGATAGCACTTTTAATAAGTTTAGCTAGACTGTAACGTTCCGGATATTATGATGGTCCGGAAAACTCCCCCAGAATTCTGCAACTCCTCACCAAAGAGCGTATAGAGATTGAGTTCGCGAGTTCGATACAGAAGTATTATGTGAGACAATTCTAAAAATATATAGATTTATTAAAGAACCGACATGTAATTACAGTAAGTGTTTCAATCGCAATATTAACAGTTCCAAAAAGAGAAAGCTTTTACAATCTTATTATCTGAGATCCTTATTCTCAAATCTTAACTTTGCTACAGTTTTACAGTTCTTAGTCTTATTCAGGATATCCACCAAAATCAAATACAGTATAGTACCTTGATCCCCATTGTAGACTTACAGAGCTGCCTCTGAAGCCTGAGAATCGCGTTGCCCCTTTACAGCGAATCTATTATCCCATTTGAAAGTTCAATATTTATACACTTTTTCAGTGGTATTTCCTTTGAAGTTTTCTGCTGATGTAAGCTAATTATCTCTAGTCATTTTTCTGCTGACCCCTGCTATTCTTACAGTCACCTCAGCTGGCAGCAACACAGACTCATGTCTCCCCTCTAGGTGTTCGAAGCTTACCATAAAAAACAGTGTAACAGCAGGTGCATTTCATTTGATGTCATTTTTACTATGGCCTTCTGTTTGTGCCTTTTTATGAAGCGTAATTTAGAACACCTTAACCAGGGTGATCTATGCAATTCTTAGTCACCTCAGCTGGTTGCAATACAGAATTATGTCTCCTGTGTAGGAGTCTTAAGCTTAACACAAAAATGGTGTGACGGCAGGTGTTTCTTTTACTTGATGGCATTTTTACGAAGGCATATGTTTCTTAATTTTATGTGCCTGTTTATGAAGTGTAACTTAGAACACCTTAACCAGGATGCACCATTGTCTTCTTTCCAAAGATTCAGACCATCAGGAGCCTCCAACCTTCTGTTTCAATAAGGTTATTGATTCAGTGTCAACAACTATCTTATCTCAATAGCCTGTATGCTGTTACAGCTTTAGATTGTTGAGGCATCCAGATTTACAAACCCAGTTTGTCATGTTTTAATAAGGCCAGAATTCTTTCATAGAATGGTGTATTTTTCTGAATAGGTTATATGGCTTCTTCCTTCACATCTCAGTAGATCACGAAATGTTAGTACAAAGCCACACTCAACCTCATCCTCTTGTGCCACTCATCACATCCCCATCGCTCTGCCTTCCCTACCCTAGTCTTGCACATCCTTACTCACACCAACTTACCTTGCACCTCCACCCATCCCTCTCTATCTACATTATCACTTCCCCATCTCACTAGCCACCCCCACATTTACCCTCATCCTAGTCCAATCATACCAACTAACAACACACAAGCGTAGCCACTTGGGTGTTTTATGCAATGTTCATGTAAAGTTTTTGTTCTGTGGTGTCAAACATTGAAATCTTTATTTTCAACACTTTGCGTACTTGGCAGATGTGTGTGCACCTTTGGAAGTGGCTTAGTGAGTTGCAGTGAATGGTGAGACATAACGGTACCCCTCACAATGGTGATGAGTGTGAAAGGAATGGCTTGGACATTGTAGGGATGCTTTATGGTGTTAGTGTGGGGTGGTGCAAACCTGGTGCATCATATGACAGCCAGGGTGTACAGCATCAAGTGAAGTTGATCTGGCCACGGTGAGGCCATCCCTGGTGTCCCAGGCAGCAACGTGGTTGGGTGCTGATGCCCTATGTCCTGTGCAGCATCAGTTGATTACAGAGAAGGTTGGTGTTGTTGTTAGTGCTGCTGGTGTGCCTGGTGATGCTGGTGTTGGGGTTCATCGTGGTCAGGTTCTGAGGACCAAGGTGACAGAGTGTAAATGGTTCCCATCCTGACGGAGTAGATATCAGTTGAAGGTGAGATGACAGAAGCGATCTGTCAATGGTGAGAGAGATTGCTGCAATGAGGTGAGCCTGGCTGGAGAGTTTGCTACAAAGACTTGCAGCCTGTATAAAGCACAATCTGTCTTCCAAGGGGAGAAACCAAAGAGTCCCTGGGTTTGGAAAGTGTACACATGTAAATTGTAAGGTTTTATACAAGTTTTAATGCTGTCACCAATCATCTGCTTCAATGGCCACTCAACCTCCACCTCAGATGACCCGATAGGTTCCAGGAGCAGCGTGAAATTCATGGGCGATCTGGTAAAGTTTAAAGGTGAGTAAAATATCACTGTTAAGAGCTTCTAAACAAGCCAATAATTAGCTCAATTGCCTCCCCTGCCGTGTGTTGGGTCTGTTCAGTGCTGACAGATCTGATATTTGGGAAAGTCACGTGGCGGCGGGTTGACCCGCTGTAAAAAAAAAGTTTTCCCACCCGACCTGCCACCAAACATGTCCGCTGGCCTCCCGAAAAATCCCCCCATGTTAGCTGCAGACCTGTCAGTTTAACATCAATTGTGGGGAAGTTACTGGAATCTATCATCAGAGACAGAGCAACTGAACTCTTGGACAAATATCAGCTGATCAAAGAGAGTCAGTATGGATTTGAGAAGGGTAGGTCATGTCTGACTAATCTAGTTGAAGTTTTTGAGAAGGTCACTAATACGGTGGATAGAGGAGTGCCCATGGATTTTGTTTATATTGACTTCCAGAATATTTGATAAAGTTCTGCCCAAGAAGTTATTAGCAAAATTGAGTGTGAATGGAATTGGAATTAACCTTGTGACATGGGTCAGTAATTGGTTGAGAGGTAGGGATGAAGAGTAGGGATAAAGGATTCGATCTCTGATTGGATGGATGTGATAAGTGATATTCCCCAGGGATCTGTACTGCGGCCTCAGCTTTTCACCAAATACATTATTGACTTGGATGGAGGACTAGAGAGATGCATATCCAAGTTTTCATTGAAGTCAATGAAAGGAAAATTGGGCAGCGTAGATAATGAGTGGCCAATCTGCTACTGCCAATTTTCCACCACCGCTAAAAGAGAAAATTACTTCCCAGAAGATCCCCTGTCTTTTGACTTAATATCTAATTGGCACGTGTATAAAGCTGCTTTTAAACATATTGCATTAAATCACTGATAATTTCAAATAACATCATTGTAATAAACCCTGGTGTCTTCTGAGAGGATTTTAGAATTATGTTTCTGCAAATGACTCATCAATACCCTATCCCTCACTACCATTCTTAATGCTTTCCAGCACTATGATTATCATGGCTTAAACGAGTAATTTTACAGTTGATTTATTCTAGGCACACAACAGGAAAATCAACTTCTGTCTTTAGTCAACCCTTATGTCTTTATCATCAGAGTGTTCTTGCAACAAAGGTCTAACTTAATGGCAGGTCATGAAGCACTGTGCTATCAACCTATAATTACCAACATTACCACAGATCGATAGGTACATGAAAAAGCACCTCTAATTGGGATAGAACACCATTATGTTACATAGCATAATAAACATTTTGAAGATTTCAGATGTAGATTTCCAAGTTCTTCCCTCTACTCTTAAAAAGAAAGCATCATGTACCACTCTTCTTGCAAATGGTAACATTTATACTCATTCAATATTCTGATTTTGTCTGGGGCACAGAGTTAAAGACAAAATGGGCAAATGTGATGCAAGAGTATTATTAATAACTAAAACTAAAAGTGATTTCCTCTCTGAGTTCAGAAATACTTGCCAAAGGAATGTCCTGTTTAATATAAATTACAACAGTGTTTCTCAGGTGGCAATTAGTTATTTCAGAACCAAGTATTTAGAGAAGAGATAGTAGAAATTATAATTCAGATAATTTGAAATATTAGCTCAGCTGTTGAATACTGCTTCATGTAATGAAAGCCAATCTGTTTAAGATCATAGTATAAAAATCTTTTTAAACTGTGAGGGATAAAACATCATTACCTCACAACTGTAAGATCTAACATAATGGCCCAAAAATTAGTGCCGCTACGCGAGAGTACGCACTGCGTACTCTCGCGTATTCTGTCTCCAATTGCCGGTTTTCTGCATGCACTGCGCATGCGCTGAAAACCGGCACTTAGTGAATGGAAAAGGGGGCGGTTCCTAGCTGAACCGCGTGCGCGCTACAGGCTGCGCGCATGCAGTGCACTTAGTGGTTTCAACGCGCAGGTAAGTACGGAAGATTTTACACATAAAAAAAGGAGGAGTAAGACCCACTTTTAACAAGGTAAGTAGTGAATTAAGTATTATTTTGAATTTTTTTTAACAGGTATATCTTTTTTAGAGACTTTAAAGACAGGTAAGTTTATTTTTATAACTTTTTAAAAGATTTTAAATTTTTTCAAAAATTTAATTTTTTATTTAAAATGGTTAATTTATTTAACTATACTTATTTTATTAATGTGATGGTTTTTTAAAAAAAATTAATTGAGGTTTAGCTGTTCTTTTGGGGGGGTATAGATTCATAGCTTTCACAGCACTTATGTGAAAGTTATGAATGGAAGATGGTGTGCTGCCATTGGCTTTAACTGAGTCACGTGATCCCACAGCTCGCACGAATTAACTACGCCTGTGGGATACGCAAGCCCAGCACAGCAGCTGTCCAGAACATCAAGTTCGTGCGAGCTGGAACTGAAAAAGCCAACGCGCAGTGAGAGATCGCGGGGAAGCCTTACCCTCGCACAAAGGCTTCCTCACGAATTTTTGGGCCTATAGACCATTTAATCACAAGTGTATAAAATACACACAAGCACTATTACTTATGTGTAGTGAAGCATTTCTGAGCATGCACAGCAGAATTTGATTGGCTCACATCCATCGAGAGGCAGATTCAATTTTGTAAGGCATTGGGAAAACGATTAAAACATTAAAATAAATAGTTGATCTCCAATAGTATTTCTCACGAAGAAAAGTAAAGAATAACATATTTTTCTCTCTTCAAGGAAAATTGGTCAAAGAATCAACGCAAGTAGAGGCACTATTGGACCTAATATTAAGTAGCAACCAGAAGATGGCATAGCAGGTCAAAGTCAGAATTGTCAATATTGACCAAAATATGATAAGAGTATAAGGCTAGGCTTTTGATGGAAAAGAGAATGAGTACGATAAAATCACTTAACTTTAGAAAGGCAAATTCTGAGGGGTTGAGGGATAAGTTTAGGAAACTGGACTGGACAGTACTTTTGGAGGCAAAAATCAAACAAGAAAAGTGGATCACGTTTAGAAATAATGGACCTGAAATTGCGGTCGGAGGCGTTCCGTGGGAGAATGCCTCCGAACCGCAAGTAAAATCCGCACTTATCTGATAGCTCCGGACCTACGAAGACACGCACTCCTGGGTCTGCAGGCATATGCCTGCGGAAAGGCCCATGTATCCCGGGGGCACATGCAGTTCACAAGCGTTCCTGGGATCATTGGGCCGGCTCAACCAATCAAAAAGGGGAATTCCAATTATGCTTATGGGAGTCCATTTATGTACAGAATCCCCATAAGCATAATAGGAATCACATAAAAAGTACATTTTCACAAAACCTAAACAAAAATAAATCATCACATGTTTAAAATTAATTAAAATACAATTTAATTAAAAATTTAAAACAAAAATTTAATTTTTTGAAAAATAGATGTAAATATTTTTAAAGGGGCCAAAAAAAACCTAAACTAATTTTAAAGATTTTTGATTGTTTAAATGATTTAAAAAATGTTATTTTAATATTTATTTAAACCCTTATGCTGGTAAAAGAAGACCTTATGCCTGCTTTTACCAGGCATAAGAGTTTCGTGGGCATTCGCTGGGCAGTAGTTGGGCAGCCCAACTCTGCACCAGCGAATGTCCATTTCTTTTGGATTCGTACTATCTGTCAAGTTGAAACTTGACCGATTGCAAGATCCGGGTTAGTGCGCAAGCGCATCACATGCCAGTAGTGTCGCCCCCCAGGACCTGGCTCCAGTGCCCAAAGAAATTTCATGATCTCAGATGAGTGGTCAAGGTCAGCGAATGCATCTTCAAACTCAGTCTCTTACCAACTGCACCACTAGCCTCACACACTACCCAATGCACGACCCCCCCATCACTCACCTACCAACAATCTCTACCAAACACGAGGCACACCTCACATTCCTAGCTTCACCTCACCCCCTTGGAGGAGACGGTGCTGGCCATTCTTGATCGGGGCAAGGCTGAGCTCATGGCCAGCGGCAGGGCTGAAAGAATACAAGGTTCCAGTATCCTCAAACATTATCCTCTTTCTTACGTCCCACTTCCCCTCATCCCACAATCCATCTGATTTACAAGCTGCAAATAATGTAAGCATGCACCTCTTGCTTTATCGCCCTCTCCTCACGACAGCCCTACCATGCGCCTTCCTCATTTCACACACCCAAGAAATCCAGTCTGCCCAGCCAATAGTTGACCAAGAAGAGGGAGAGGAGAGTGAAGAAGAAGAAACACCATCACTCGATTTCACACTCTCAGCCACCAGCTCCTCACTGTTGTCCTGCAAGTCCATCTCAGTGTTCCCCACTGAAATTCATCAGCCTTCCACCAGCCATGCTGCAGCCACTGGGGTAGCACTGCGTAGGAGCACTAGGATAAGCAAAGGCACATGCAAGACAGTCACTAAGGGCATGCACAAGGGTGATTGGTTGATTTCTTGATGTCATATTGGATGCATATATGGATAAAGTTAGATTGGAAAGTTTGCTTTGTGGTGGCTTTTATTTCAGCATTGTGGCCAAGAGGACGCTGTGATGGTCAGTAACAGAGGGAAGGTAAGGTGTGGGACAAATATTGAGAGGGGAATTGGGATTGTGGTCACTGGTACTGCAGGCGGATGATTCCATCACGGATATTCCGGCCAGAAAGGGGCTGTCTGGGTTGCCTCCTTCCTTCCATCTCCTCCTCTTCTGCTTCCTCCTCTTATGGTTCTTCCTCTTTCTGCTCCTCCTCTTCCTCCGCCTCCTCCCTCTGCGAGCAGCTTGTCCCCTTTGCTGCCTCTGCTCCATCTCCATGTCATGTGCAGCCCAAGGGGGACTAGAACTAAACCCCCCCAGGACTGGGAGCAAGTGATGTTCTCAGAGGCTTTCCTTTAAGAGCCAATGCCTTGTAAACGTCCAGCAGCACTCCTTCCACTCCCTTCACACTATAACATCTTTGTAACAGTCTTACACCAAGCCACTACTCAAATAAAATGTAAAGAAACCAGTACAATAGCAAAAAACTAAACTTACCTGAAAGTTGCATGTTTCCCTTTAAGAAGCGCTAGTGGGGGGTCCATCGTAAAGAAGAATGCACGTTCAGCTGTGTGTGCTTTCGACATCTGAAATAACAGGTTGTATGTTAATTCAGCATTGCACACTGATTGACATCACGGTCTGACTAATTACTATATTTGCAGCGAGCACAGGCAATGGCAGAGCTGCCAACCTGCCCAAAATAGTGGCCGCTGCATTCCCCGCCGGAAATGGGTGGAAGCGAGGCAACCGCCATATATTCACTGAAGCCGGCCTTATCAGCCAGCGTAAATGGACTGAATTTAACGGCCATTATTCCTAAACTTTGAAGCTACAGGTAGCATAGCAGACTGAAAAAATATAAAAACAGGTAAAGGATGATAAGAACTTGGTAGGGAAAGCTAAGATAGAAAATTAGTTTCGAATAGCAGAGCATATTAAAAGGAAGGGGTGATTTGTTAAAAACTAGGGGTGCCTAAAAATGTATATGACTATGTGAATAATACTGTATTTAAATGATTGTATTAGTGCTCGAGACAAGTAAGGGGTTAATGTATAAGTTATATTTTACTGGGTCTGCATGAGTTTCGGTTTCCTGGAGAAGCTTGTATTAGAATTTGAGACAAGTGTTTTTAGTTAGTTAAATTAGATAATGTATAACATCCCACACATGGGGCCCTTAGCATGGCCTTGCCCTGCCAGGCTAGCTCTCTGTTGTTTGTAAGTCAGGGTTTTGACTTTGTTAATGTATCTTTAATTGGCCAGTGAAGGCCCAACCTATGTTTCTTCCATTATTACTAATAACCATATTATAATCTCTACAGATAGAATTTGGAGTTTGTTTAGCAGAACTGCTTGCGAAGATAATTAAAAGTTAATTAGGAAAAGACATAGAATGAAAGGAATTTGAGGAGGCTAAGGTATCCATCTTAGAATGGGCCATTTGCTAGATGAAAGTGAGATAGTAACTGGACAGCTCTGGCTGGGGCCATGATTAAGAGGGGCAGGGTCGGGCCTTGTACTTGCTGAGTCAAGGAGGATAGAGACAAGAGAGATAAGACATGAATTCTAAAGGAAGAACCTTCAGAAACATTAAACAATAAGACAAATTGGATGAAGTAATGAGACCCCTTTTGGGGAGGGCTTTCATCAAGGAACCAAGACAAAGAACTTGAGCTGTCATTGGATGATGAGGTTTTAGAGGAACCTCTATAGGCTAAATGGTCTTGTCAATAACTTGGCCTCAGGTCCATCCCTAAAACGAGAATATAAGTGACACCCCGAGTGCTTGCCCACACAGACGATGGAGGGGAGAGCTGAGCAGAAGATGGGCTGGTCGAATGTTCTTTTGAGAGTGATCCCACGCTCACCATCAGAGGTTCTAGAGAGAGAGAGAAAGAGAGGCTGGAAACCAGAGAACTGTTCACGCACGTCAGCCGTCTGTCCGATTGGGACCGATATCAGCTGCTTGTCATGGTTGTATGTTTTTGCTGTATTACTAGCATGTTATATTCCGTCTTAAACTCTGATTAAACACAATATACCCACCATATTGGTTTGCAGTCGATCCTGAATATTTGAAAGACTAGAGATAAGCTACGAATTGGCCAAATCTCTACAAATGCTAAGGTAGCAACTGGAGTTTGTTTAATAGAATTGCTTGCTAAGATGCCTAAGGTAACTAGTGTGTAAGAATAGAATAGAATTTAATGATTCATTTCTTGGTACAACAGTCTGATAATGAACTGAAATAGTTAGGTTGTATGGCTGGCTGCCTGCATGGACAGCTTTGAACATAAACAACTGATAATAAGCAGTTACGAACAATGAGGCCTCTGACTGAAGGCGTCTGAAGTCCAAGCTTGGTGTGTATGGGCTACTGACTCCAGACCAGAGAGGACAAGACAGGATGAGATAAGAGACTGTGGGGGAAAAATTCAGTTGGTTGCGCCTCCCGTAAGCGCCTTAAGAGGGCGCTAATGGGGCGCAAAGCATCTAGCGCCCAGGCGCGGCGATGTTTGCGCCGCTCGTGAAATTAACTAGACATTTTGCGGTGGCGCTAAACACTACCGCCATGATCTCCTGCGCCGGCAGATCGTGACGTCAGTCGAGTGCGCAACGCCCCGGTATCGTCCCGGAGCAGATATTGAGTGGCACCCCCTGCCTTACCGCCTGACGCTAGCAACGACAGGTTGAGGGGAGCGTTTTGCAGTCATGAAGGGACTGGGGGAGCGCTATTTAAAGGCGACCGCTTCCTGCCTTTTATTGTTGGTGCCATTTTTGAACCACGCATTCTGAGAGAGAGAGAGAGAGACTTCTGGAGAGATTCAACGCTGTGTGAAGGAGTTTTGGGTACTGAGCAGCACTTTGCAGGTTCATTTTGATTTGCCATTCCTTGTATCGATTTAGCAGAGAATGTGGGGGCTGCACTCTGAGCTCTTTCCCTGGTACTCTCCATTGTTCTTTCCAGCAGATTTGATGTGCAGGTCTCTCCAGGCCGGGATTCAAGGCTGCAATGAGCAGGATGTGGATGGAAAGCAAGATCAACCATCCCCTTTAAGAACTGGCCGGTGCCATTGTGTGTGTGTTCCATTGCTGACTGACATCACATGAACTTCGCCAGCGCTCTGAGGTAGCGCCTCGCTCCTCGGCCTTTGAGCCTTAAGACAGGTGTGAAGCGCCTGATTTAGCGCTCCAATCACCTCCAGGGGCGATAAAGTCAAGTTTCCAGTCGGAGGCGATAATTAGCGCCAGGCGCTAATCTTTGCGCCCGGCCGATAATTGCGCCCCAAATGGGGCGATACTGAATTTCTCCCCCTATAGCTTTGGAGGGAAAGGGCCGGATGAGATAAGAGGATCCAGATGGATTGGCCTTCAAAATGTATAAATAAGAAAGCATGTGTAATGGTTGTGAACGAGGGTCTTCATCTGTAAGTTTAGGCAAAGAACTCGACATGCCATTGGGCACCTTGTTTTAAGGATAACTTCTATAGGTTAAATGGTCCTGTCCATAATTTATTCCAGGCCCACCCCTAAAAAGAGAATAAAAGCAAGACCTGAAAAGCCCTTAGCAGAGATCGTGGAGCGGAGGGCTCCCAAGAGTGAAATTGGTGGTCTAACACTCTTCCAGGAGTGGACCCATGTGGACCATAGTCTAACACTCTTGGGTAGTTTAGAAAGAGAGAGAGAGACACGTGAGACAAGAAGGAGAACGAATAAGAAGAGTTGTTCGTGCACGCCAGCTATCTGTCCGATCGGGTCCGGTACCAGATGCTTGTCACGGTCGTATGTTTTTGCTGTATAACTAGTGTGTTATATTCCATCCTAAACTCTGATCAAACACAATATACCCACCATATTGGTATGCACTCGATCCTGATTATTTGAAAGACCAGAGAGATATGCGAATCTCTACAGATTATGATTTTACGATCAAGCACTCTCAGTGGGGAGTACTGGAAGGTGGTATCATCCAGAAATGCCAAACCTTTTATAAATTACTTGCAGCAACCAGGTAACAATAAAAAGGAAATATTGGGGCCATTGAAAGATTCCAAAGATGGCATGATATCAAGTGATCAAGGAATAGCAAATATATTAAAATAATTTTGACTTTCCGTGTTCATGAAGTAAACCAATTTCTCAGCACGGGAGATGAACAGCTAAGGAATGGCAGAGGACGTACTGAATGAAATAGACATTTTATAGAAGGTGGTCATTGATCAAGACACTAGGCTTGAATGGTCTTCATACAAGGGTACTTAAAGTTAAGTGCTCATATAAAAATCAATCATATCTTTACCCATTTAAGAAATCATTACAAAGCAGCAATACTGCCTGATGATTGGAAAGCAGTGAACAGAAAAACATTTTTTTTAAGTAGTAGCATAGGAATTGTAAGTTTCATGGAACAGTTTAGCCCTAGCATAAGGGCATGAAACAGTTAAACTTCGAGGCACAGAAAAGGTGCCAGTCATCAAACTCTGCAGTGCTTGGAGAACACATTGATACTGGACAATAAAAGCTTTGACTCATGATTAACTCTGAAAAGGACATTGACATTGAACTGTGAGGCCTTGAATCATGATTGGTTTCGATGGGAAAAATTAACATCTCGACAATGCTCTGAGTTTAACTGAAACAATGAGCGTCTTGATAGGTGATTTAACGGTGAATAGGTGTTTCAACTTTGAACAATGAGACTTCGTGTTTTAATGGGTTTCGATGGATCTTCAATGGATAAGACAACAATACCAGTTTTCGCTGGAACAATGGATTTCCTGGCCTCAATGAAAAACACTGTAACCTTGGGCAAAACACAGTAAGACTAAATCACATAAATATGTACCACAGGGGCGGAGACAAGATGAGGAATTGCCTTCCATCCCTCAGCCCTGTACACATCCTGTGGTTTGGATTACTAGGTGTGTATTGGTAAAACTGGTTGGGGGAGGACCAGCATGGGGCCAGGTGACTAAAAGAACTATAAGAAGGAACGACACCCACAGCTCTCTCTCTTTCGCTTGGAAGCTCTCGCTCGGAAGCTCTCGCTCGGAAGCTCTCTCAGAAGCTCTCTCACGGAAGCTCTCGCTCGGAAGCTCTCTCTCTCGGAAGCTGGCTCTGACTACAGCAAACTGCCAGTTGTAAGAAGGAAGGAAAGACAGTCATCTCCAGCTCCCAGCCTGCAATCGACGTCGGCCACGACCAGCCGGACGGGTGACTGTAAGTATCAGTTGACTCTACAAGGGGTTTGCGCTGTGTAGGCAGCTGCAATCAGATAAAGGAGGACGGGGACAGGTCATCTCCGATCCAGGCCTACAATCCACAACGGTAACGACCGGCCGGATGGGTGATTGTAAGTTTCAGCCAAATCTCAACAGGGTTTTTGTCCGTGTTTTGTTGGTTTTAATAAACTAACAGTTTTGGGTTGAACCTAAACCTTTGTGTCATCTACGATTTTGTTCCTGTAAAACCCAGAGTCAAAGAACCCTTGTAAGGACGAGGAAACCAAACACCTTACAGAATGACCCAGGAAGCTACAGGCCAGGAAGCCTATCATCTGCCATGGGTAAAGTATTAGAAGGTATCTTGAAAGAAAGGACAATGAAATACCTAGACAGGTATAGTGTGGTAAGGAGGGACGGGGGTGGGGGGGTGGGGGGAGTGGGGTGGGTTCAGCATGGATTTCTGGAATGAAGGTCTTGCATAACAAATTTACTGCAGTTCTTCTAAGAAATTACATAGAATTACAAAGTATCTATAGCCCAATTGGTCTTTGCCGGTTTTTATACTCCACACCAACTCCTCCAACTCTAATTACCTCTTCCCACCCCATTCACCGTATCCCTCTGTTCCCATCTCCCTATCGTTAGGCTATGGACAGTGACTGCAATGGTTTATTTGCCCATCTAGATCACAAACAAAGCTGGTTTGGACATTTGGGGAATTTCAAAATGCTGAAGACTGCAGTTTTTTGTTAAGGTCAGAGAATGCGGAGTCAGGGGACAAGTAGCAGAATGGATAGTTAGCTGGCTTCAAGACAGAAAGCAGAGAGTAGGAGTAAAGGGTAGCTATTCACAGTGGCAGAAGGTGGGTAGTGGTGTTCTACAAGGATCAGTGCTGGGACCACTGTTGTTCACAATTAAATTAATGATTTAGACTTTGGAATCAAAAACACAATTTCTAAATTTGTGGATGACACCAAATTGGGGAGGGGGGGGTGGGATTGTTAATACTGAGGAGGACTACAAGAAATTACAGGAAGACGTTAATAAACTTGCAGAATGGGCATATAATTAGCAAATGAAATTCAACACAGATAAATGTGAGGTATTACATTTTGGTAAGAAAAATAGGGAGGTCACTTATTACTTGGAGGGTGTGAGTCTGGATGGGGTAGAGGCGCAAAGGGATCTCAAAGTACAAATACACAAATCACTAAAAGTAGCGACACAGGTTGACAAGGCCATAAAAAAAAGCAAACCAGGCACTAGGGTTTACTTTTAGAGGGATAGAATTTAAAAATAGTGAAGTTATGCTAAACTTCTATCAAACCTTGGTTAGACCACACTTGGAGTAATGCGTATAATTCTGGTCGCCATATTATAAATTGGATATAGAGGCACTGGAGAGGGTGCAGAGAAGATTTACAAGGATGATACCAGAAATGCAAGGGTATACACATCAGGAAAGGATGAACAGGCTTGGTCTCTTTTCGGTTGAGGTCTTTAAAATTATGAAAGGTTTTGATAGAGTAGATACAGAGAAAGTGTTTCCACTTGTGGGGAAGAGCACGACTAGAGACCATCAATATAAGATAGTCACCAAGAAATCAAATAGGGAATTCAGAAAAAACTTCTTTACCCAGATGAGAATGTGGAGTGGTGAGAATGTGGAACTCGCTACCACAGGGAGTAGTTGAGGCCAATAGTAAAGATGCATTTAAGGGAAGGCTAGATAAGCATATGTGGGAGAAGGGAATAGAGGGTTATGCTGATAGTGTTAGATGAGGAAAGATGGGAGGAGGTTCGAGTGGAGCAGAAACACCAGCATGGACTGGTTGGGTCGAATGGCCTCTTTCTGTGCCATATATCCTATGTAATCCTCTGTAATCCTATGTAAAATCTCATTGCCACAATTGGACAATTTGTACAATTGGAAACTTTCCCACAATAAACATATATATCTTGAACTTCAGTCAAAACAGATTGGTGTATGACACTTTTATTGTGTACAGTTAGATTACTGTCTCATTTTGAACTGGAATGCATGTAACAGACTGTCAATAAACAGATTTTGATGAAGAATTGTAACAAGTATTTAATTAAACAAGTGCCCGAGGAGTTTAAATAGAGAAATGCTCCATTAAGCCCATATGCTTTTTTTACATACTTATTGCTTTCTATGTTAACTCATCCATTATGTTCTGCCACTGTGATGCCATTTGATGTAGCTGTATCCATTCTGCATGACAGTACTATTAGCATGATCTATCTCTGTCAGAGCAACGGCATCTCTAGTAGTGGATGGATTAGCTATTGCAATCTGCTTTCAAATATTGAGCACCTAGATTTAATTCATATTTCAATGGCATAACTTTGTATTGAACTTATCTTACTCACTAATTTAATTATTACTTTCCCCATTAAACCTTGATGGTGCAACGCCTCGTTATCTGAAAAATCCACCCACCCCAATGAAGATATGAATTATTTAACAAAATATATAGATCCCCTCTTAGAAGAGGCTTATTGTGAAATTTCACTGTTGGACAAATTGGTAGTTCTGGCAAAAGAGCACAGAGTAACTGGGGAGATGGCTAGCTCAAATCTCAGCCTCAGTTGTCCTGGCTACACTAGTTAAAGCAAATTTGAGCAGTTTTCCATTGAGCATTACCACCACCACAATCATATACCAAAGTAGAGCATGGCACCTTAGGGAGAAGAAAAACTGATGGGACACATTCCTTTCTGTAGACCAATCACAGTAACACTAGCAGCAGTTCTGAAAAATGTCACTACTTGATCCATGACCTTATCTATCCCCAATCCTTCCTGATTGAAGTAAATACCAAAAGGAGAAATATATATATTTATGTATCTTAATAATTCTAGTTTATATTTTTATGAAGAGTTACTCATTCTTTTCCTTTAACCTCTTTGCTTCTTAAATGGATGCCTGGATTTTTCGAGTTAGTGTGTATCACCAAGTTTGCTTTGTAGCTGAACCATGTATCTCTGTCAGGCTGTTAGAAAGGTATAAGCTCGATTTTTGTCCTTTAAATCAGTAAGTGAGCTATTCATCTATCTGATTACATAAAACAGCTTGGCATTTTAATGTCAGTTAAGAAAATGCCTACAAATTTGCTACATGGCCAAGTCACTGAACTTTATTAGCTCTCGGGCGTAAGCAGATAAAACTGGCCACATAAAGAGACCTTTTTATAATTGTATTAATTTTTCCAGAAAACTGTCAATGAACTGTTAGCATTAACAGTCAAAAGAGATTAAATTGGTTAGCCCCCAAAAACGGGCGCGATTAACCTGTACCCGTTGAATGGAATGCAGGCAGCACCCCAACTTCGTGCTGCCTGTTCAATATGATGATTTCTGTGTGCAGCCAGTGCTCCCAGCACTGTTCATTGGCTGAACGCATCAGCAGGGGGCCCAATAACGTTACTAACTTGCACTACTTAAAACTAAGCTGCACTACTTAAAGCTAGCCTGCACCTCTTAAAAGGGAGGCGCATTGTGGCTGGAGCAGGTGCTGGGAGTCATTCTACAAGTGAATCTGACCTGGGAAAGAGTGATGAATGGCGGACCATGGGAAAGAGCGGGCCCCTAGGTTTTCGAACGCTGCACTGGAGGTCATGGTGGAGGAGCTGGAAAGGAGGAGAGATGTCCTATATCCTCAGGGCGGGAAGAGGCCTTCCAGACACATGATGAGAAAGCAGTCGGAACAGATAGGCGTGGAGGTCAATGCAAGGAGGTCAATGCCAAGGAACTGAATGCAGTGCCAGAAGAAGTTTAATGATCTCACACGAGTGGTCAAGGTCAGTGAATGCATCTTCAAATGGCATATCCTGCAAACTGGACCACTAGCCTCACCACACCCACATCAGTCACCTACCAACAATCTCAATCAGGAAACAACCCTACCATTCATTTTCTTTACCTCACCCTCACACACTGTTGCGAGCCTTACACCCACATCTCACAGCTTGCCATAAATGGCAGCTATTGAATCATAACAGTCACATCACCCAAGCAGATTGCACGACACTCACTGACAAACTTCCCTCTCTCTTGCAGGACAAGGTGGCGCAGAACTGGAGGCAGCAGGACCTAACCGGCAGGGGACAGGCGCGGATGCATGTCCTAACCCCCATGGACCAGACGGTGCTCGCCACCATTGAAGGGGCCATTGCTGAGGCCATGGCCAGCAGCACGGCTGAAGCCATAGAAGATGACGGTATCCTCATACCTAATTCGCCTTCTCACATCCCACTTTCCCCTCATCCCACAATCTCTGAATTATAAGCTGCAGATGGTATAAGCATGTACTTCTTACTTCCCCTCCCCTTCCCTCACCACAACCCTACCCTTGTGCCTTTCTCCTTTCAGATACCCAAGAAACGCAACCTGGCCAAGCAGTGGTGGAAGAGCAAGAAGACAGTGATGATGAAGAAACACCATCACTCGATTTCACACTCGCAGCCACCAGCTCAGATACTGACACTGCGCGTAATTTAAAGGATAGCATAGAGGCGGGATCTGCACGTGGTGAGACACCGGGCATGAGTGGCCTGCAGCCAGGGCAGAGGACAAGGGTAGTGCAGGTGCCAGATTGCTGGAGGGTGAGGTTGCATACGAGTTCTGCCGCAGAGGACTCAGTCCTCACTTTGATGGGGCAGGCTATAGAAGAAGGCTGATGTGTCTGCACAACAAAATGCTTGGTGCATTGGTAAGCCTGAGTGCAATGTCAAGGAGCATGTGTAGAATTCGCAATATATCGCGATTTGATTAATGAGGAGAAAACACAAAGTTTCGTTCAAACAGCTTTTATTTCAGCAGAATGCTGGCAGGTTTAAATTGGACACAAGCAGCCTGTAAAATGGCCGCCGCACCTCGTGACAGAACATTCTAGACTTTTCAACAGGCAGACAAGATGGCGTTCCATTAAACGTTTGTGCAAGATCGATAACGATTCAGCACAGTGAAGATAATACACGAGACATTATGGGTTTACAGTATAAACATAGATACTGGAATCGGTCTCCCAGGTACAAAGGAAAGCCATTGTACCGAGTAATCAAGGGCCCATCCAAAGGACATTAATATGTAAACTCCCAACGACTCTACGATGAGAGAGCCGTTAGCAGGTAGTTATACAGGACACTTGGAAGCCCCAAACCCCTCCAGGGAGAACACCGACCGATTTAACAATGGGAGAAATATTAACAGGTACTCAAACATTCATGAGTAGCCCCGAAACCCATTAAGGACGGAGATCACCCATACAAGACATTTGGGCGCCAAACCCTAAACAAAAGAATGGACATTATAGTTGGGCGGGAAACGGAAGATTTTTGCACTATAATTGCAGGCCCCAAACCGTCCACTCGCTCTCTTGTCTCTTGCCTCTTGCCTCGTGCTCTTGTTCGTGCTCCTGCGTTCGCTCGATTGCTCCTGTGTTTTATCCGGTCGATTCGTAACCTCGTGGCTGCTCCTGTGTAATCGTAGTTGGGCTTCTGCGTGCCTGTTGCCTCTTCTGAAAAGACTGTTGAACTTTCTGATCCGTTCGGATCTACCTCGTGTCGCGTAACGAAGACCTATGTTGGTAACTGGCAGCGGAACCAAAGGCCCGAGATGAGATGAGATGAGATGAGATGAGAGGAGAAGAGAAGAAGACCATATCCATCGCCACGGTCAGTAAATCCCGACCGCGCCTGTAGGTCGATCAGCCAAGTTTTCTCGCCAGGAAGTTTTCCTCTTTAAACTTCTAAGGAGGTTGGAACGTGGAAAACACATCGTATCAATGATATTGACAACGGTGCTCCAAGACTAAACTGTGAAACCCACCAACAGAGGTCTTCATCACAGCAGACGGTCCAGCCTACTAGCCGGAGCAGCAGAAGCAAGTAAACAAGTGGGACCAGGAGATCTCCTGACCGACACGTGGGTGCTGCGGTGAAAAACATCCGATCAGCTATTCGGAATTTCTCCGAGTTATCACGAGTGGTGAGCATGAGTCTCGAGATCCTACGAAGCTAGTTTAGGATAGATATTGATAGGGGAGGGTTTAAAGATTAAGGATATTTGTAATGTGTGCCCCTATTTACGTTGTGCCGTTCGTTCCTCGTTTCCCTAAGATCGACTATATAACCGTTTGTAAGATTGTACTGTCATTAATCTGTGCTTATGACATGTATTTCATAATTTTAAGTATCATGCAATAAAGATTTTCCATTTCGTACCATTCAAACCAAGTCTACATGAGTTTTATCTCCATTACTGCTCTCGCATCTAAGTCCAGTGTCTAGAACCGTAAGGGAGAGTGATTCGAACCACTCACAGGTGTGTCTAGTGTTCCCAGACTGGCTGGAGACCAGAACAGGCAACCAGGCCTAGACCCGCACTGACATACAGGCTGCACAGAGCCGCGTGAATCTCACAGGCTACGAGACACGCAGGGTCGGGGAAATCCCTTACAGAAAATGGCGACCGCGGCAGGACACTGGCAGCGAGAGGGTAGTGTGTTAGATTTTGGAATGACTGTACGAAATGTTATGCAGGAAAAGATAGCGGATTATGTGTTTGGAAAGGTTAATCTAACTAAGAAGTGGATAAGTGAATTGTTAGCGGATAAGAGCCCACTAGAGGCAGCTGAAAGGTGGACAGATAGTAAGGAACATAAAAAGGCAGTTGAGAAAGCAGTCTGGCTTATGTGCTACAAAAGGCAGGTTCAGATTTCAAACCAGACCATTACAGCGCTAACAGCTCGAATCAGCCATTTAGAGGGAGAAATGGAGGAGAAGGTTTCTGGAGGGGAGGTGCTCATTAAGAATTTAAATGAGTTACACCAGGAAAGCCAGGAAGTCTCCAGTCACCTTAAAACAAGGATAGAGTATCTCGAGTGCCAGGTCACTGAAGCAAAATTGAACGAGAGTAGGTTAAAGGAAAGATGTAACCGCCAAGCTGCCCAGATAAGAACTCAAGAAGAGAGCTTAATGGGGGTTAGGTCGGCGTATAAGTTGGCCCTTGAGGATAAGTTTCAGGGAGCCGACCATAGCGCCTGCCAAAGGGAGATAGAGAGCCTCAAAAAGGCCGTGAATAATGCGAACGGCATGGTGTGCCTTATCAATCCGTCGGCGCACCAGCCGCTAGTAAATGAGAGATTTAGAAAATCCCCACCAAGTAAAGCAGAAGAAGTAGTAGCCACTGCGCCCTCCGCGCCACCCAGCTATTCAGAAACCTGGGTTAGGGAGGAAGCAATGGAAGAAACAAAAAAGCCCATTGAAAAGGAAGAAGAAAAGGGATCGTTGTATCCAGTAACGGGTATTAAAAGGGGCCCAAGCAGAAACGGTGGGGAAGAACCGGGGGATCTCCTCGGACAGCTGGTGTTGCCTCACAGTTCACATCAGCTGAGAGCTATGATAAACCACGTACGGAAGCTGACCGAGATAGACGACCCTTCCGTACATTTCAGGGAAGTTGAGCAAGCCGCAGCCATTAACGGCTGCGATGATGGGGAGACAGCAAAAATGCTGCTGTTCTCATTAGACAGCTCGGTCCTTCAGTGTCTCTCAGGCGAGAGCAAGAGGGGAAACAAAAGTTATGAGGAATTAAAAAATGAGGTCCTAGAAGTAGTGGGGGCGAACGACGGAGGTCCGTTTGCTAGAGTGGGACAGACAGTGCAGATGGAGGGAGAACCCCCGAAGGTTTTTGCCGACAGGCTGTGGCCAGTATATGAGCGCAGCTGTCTAGGTGCGCCCGAGCGCGAAGATGTGGAAGGCGCCGCTCTAATTCATTGGCTTAGGTGCATAATAGCCAACAGTTTACCAGCCGTTAGAGAGCAGGCAAAAGCCTGGTTCGATCCCAATGACCTCAACCTTACGGAAGAGTCGGTCTTGAATCGACTCACGTTAGGTTATCGTAACATAAGGGGTCTGACGACACGTCCCTTTAAGGGAAGAGTACATGAGGTACGACCCGCAGCCCCGGCTCAAAGAGAGTGGCATCAGGAGGGTAATCGCGCCCCACAGGCAAGTAATGCCTGTTACGGGTGTGGGAAGACAGGGCACTGGCGCAAGCACTGCAGGAACCCTTGGAAGGATTCCAAGGATAAAAATCCCGCGGTCCGAACCCAGGCGCCTGTCCCGGCTAAGGAAGCCAAGGCACCCACCCCTCCCGACGACCTCGAAGCAGTGTTAGGAGCCATGCGCAAGCTGGTTTTGAATGCGCGTGGACAGGTGGCGGTCGCAACCGGCCCCGTAGGTGCCGCAGGACCGTCTAATAGTGCCCCATGACTAGAACCAGCACAGCCCGTCTACCTGTGTCCGCTCAGCTATGATGCGTGGAGGCGACCTGTGGTGGAGATGGAGGTAGAGAAACAGAAGGGCAGTTATTTGTTGGACACGGGAGCTTCTTGCACCATAATCCATACAGATAACCCTTTTGACTCGCCGCTATCTACCAAGGTCCCATTCACGCTGGCAGGGTTCACAGGAAAAGAACAGGCTGGCACGTTTTCCCTTCCGCTATCCATTCGTTTAGGAACACTTCGCCTTAAGTGGAAGTGTATACTGATGGCATGGCAAAAGGGGGGTGGAAGAGGTATTCTCGGGTCCGATCTCCTAGCGGGACACGGGATCCTCGTGGACCTCAGAAATCACTGTCTCTGGGGGGCTAAAGGTGAAAAAGGCGAGGTAATGGTGATTCCGGGGGAGGAAGAAACAGGGGTCCTGTGTACCGTACAGCCATCCGGAGGCTACGACCTCAGGCTTATGGTCGCAGATGTCCCAACGGACATGCAAACGTACGTGTCAGATAATATGCACGCGTTTGCAACCCACAAGCACGATTGTGGGAGGGTGGGAGGGTTTGAGGTCAGCGTAGATGGGGACCCCATGACCCGACCCCAAAAGCAGTATAACTTCCCCAAAGAAGCAGAACCCGATATGGAGACAGCAATGTCTTCCTTGGTGCAGCAGGGCGTGTTGAGGCCGATAGCCACACACGTGAACTCCCCATTATGGCCGGTTAGGAAGCCGGATAATTCGTGGAGAGCCACGGTGGACTACAGAGTCCTTAACAGTAACATTCCCGCCTGCGCGCCCACAGTAGCAGCAGTTGCTGACCTAATAGGGAGCATCCCAGCGTCCGCGACCACGTTCACGGTGCTGGATATCTCGAACGGTTTTTGGTCCATCCCGCTGCGGCGAGAGGACCAGTACAAGTTTGCCTTTACGTTTAAAGGGCAACAGTACACGTGGAACTGTTTGCCACAGGGTTTCCACAATAGCCCCAGTATTTTTCATCAGTGTATGGCAGGAAGTTTAAAGGAGTTTAGTCAGCCCAATCAGATAGTACAGTATGTGGATGATTTGCTCCTATTTACGGACTCAAGGGAGGAGCACGGACCACTACTGGACGAGTTATTGGAGCTGTTAGCGAGAAAGGGTTTTAAAGTAAACCCAAAGAAAGCACGTATCGGTCAGCAGGAAGTAAAATTCCTGGGACTGACCCTACGCGCTGGGGAAAGAGCCATAGACAAAGCAAGGAGGGAGTCGGTGCAAGAATTACCGATTCCCAACAACGTAAGGGGTGTGAGGTCCTTCTTGGGACTGACCGGTTACTGCAGGGATTTTATCGAAGATTATGCGGCCACAGCGGCGCCGCTCCTCCGACTCCTCCATAAGGGGGTGGAGTGGCTTTGGGACGAGGGCTGCCAAGCAGCCTTCGAGAAGTTAAAAAGGGATCTGCAGACCGCGCCAGCCTTAGGGGCCATAGATGGGGGGAAGGAGTTTTTCCTGGAGGTAGCTGCCAGCGGAGACAGCTTAAGCGCCGTGCTGCTCCAAGAGCGTCACGGCAAGCTGAGGCCGGTTGTCTATTCATCCAGGGTATTAACGGATGTGGAGAGAAGTTTTTCCAATTGCGAAAGGCACCTTTTAGCCACGCATTGGGCTGTGAAAAGATCAGCGATCTTCACAGGGCTCTCTCCCATCACTCTCCTCACACATCACACACCAACTAAGATGCTTCTGGATGGGAGGATTAAAGACGGGACCGTAAGCAGCGCACGCATTGCGCGTTGGACCCTTCTTCTCTCCCAGTTGGATCTTAGAGTAAAAGGTCTTTGCGAGCCCAGGCTTGCGGCCAATTTGGTATACCCCGGTACAGCCCACCGGTGTTCGGTGGAAGGGGTGTGGGACGTCAACATAGGTTTACGGGCCGGGATACATCCCACTGGGCGCGAGATTTATGTTGATGGGTCTAGCACAGTGTCTGCCGGCGAGCGACTCACAGGGTGTGGAGTTTATGACCCTGCGGCAGACCTTGCCCTGGCGATCAAGCTCCCTAGCACCATGAGCGCGCAGCAGGCTGAGCTGTCTGCCGTGGTGTACGTGGTGACCCACCCAGACATTTTCCCAACCCCATACACGATTTGCTCGGACAGTATGTTCACCTGCAATTCATGTACGGAATACCTGGCCATTTGGTCCCGCCGCGGATACACCTCCGCGGACGGGCGACCTTTAACGGTGAAGCCCTTGCTGGAAAAGATCTTAGCAGCCGCAGTAGGGGAGGAAGGGGAGATTTTCATCCATAAGGTGAAAGCTCACTCCTCCACAGAGCCCCGTGGGGAGGGCAACCGGCAGGCGGATGCGCTAGCCAGGGAGGGTGCCCGCGACGGCACTTTCTGGAACCCCTATAGGACCGGACCCATAGCAGCGGTCCGAGGCGGGGACGGGAATACCGGGAACACCAGGGTAGCATTGCCCCTAGACCTTAAGACCGTCCAAGCCCAGGATCCCGCCCTAAAAGCAGTCCTAAAAACGATTGCTGAGGGGAGGCAGGTAGAAGGTCCGTACAGTACGGCAACCCTCTCAGAAAAGGAAGGCATGCTGTTCCGCGGGGAGCAGTGGGTTGTGCCGCAGCAGCACAGGAGGGAATTCCTCCAGTTGGCTCACGAGGGACCAGGGGCAGGGCACCCCGGGCCCGAGGTTACCTGGCAACGGGTAGAGCAAGCGGGATGGTGGCCAGGGCTCAGGGAACAAGTCCGCGAGTTCTGCGCAAACTGTCTTGTGTGCGCTGCAAACAACCCAGACCCCCAGAAAAGGAAGGTGCCCATGGGACACGTAAGAAGGGTAGAGGGACCATGGCAGTCGATACAGATCGACTATATAGGACCCCTGCCCACCACCCAGGGAGGTTATAAGTACTGCCTCGTCCTGGTGGATGTGTTTTCCAAGTGGGTGGAAGCCTTCCCTTGTCGAACAGCTACGGCACTGGGTACAGCAAAAATCTTGGTCCGGGAAGTGTTCTCGCGGTGGGGACTCCCCCGTTTCGTGGAGTCAGACCAAGGGAGTCATTTCACCGGCCAGGTGATGCAGAACACCCTCATGCTTTTGGGCATTGAAGGGAAGTGGCACGTAGCACACAATCCCCAGTCATCCGGAATTGTTGAACGTATGAACCGGACCCTGAAGGAGAAATTGAGGAAAGAGACTAGGAACTCGCCCCAAAAGTGGGCGGAAGTTCTGCCTTTAGTCCTCATGGGGGTCCGGGCCAGTCAGTCAAAAAGTACGGGGTACTCCCCGCACGAGGTAATGACCGGCAGGCTCATGCGAACCCCCACCCATGTGCTAGCCCCGGTGCTCACTGAGGGTCAGCTTCAAGAGATAAGCAGGGACAAGTTCGCCCAAACTCTCTTGGAGCGCCTGAAGCAAGTTTATGAGCAGGCGGCTGGGAACATGGGAAGGCAGCATCAGGGCAATCGCTTGTTGCTGGAACCCCGCAAAACGCGGGAGTGGGAAGTAGGAGACCAGGTTATGGTCAGAAACTACGCCAGAGTAGGGAGTCTGGAACCACTGTATATGGGACCCTACAACATTGTAGACAAGGCGAGTCCCATGGTTTACGCCGTAAAAGTACCTCGGCGCACTAAGTGGTTCCACATAAACCAATGCAAACTGTACCAGCCGGGTGCGCAGGGGAAAACTACAGGGGTAAATCCCGCCAATGGGAAAGCACAGCCCCAGGTAGGACCACAAGGCACACAGGCAGGCGTAGCAGCTTGCATCAGGGGAAGGGACATCCCGGACGATCATGCAGCGTTTTTCTGGAGTTGGGGGTTAGATGACGAAGAACCCAGGGTACCCTGGTCAGATGAGGATAGTGCAGATGAGCATAGTGATGATGACGGGTGGTTCCTGAGGAACGGTCTGGGGGGAATGGGGCCGATAGGTAGAGATCCACACGGGGTGGACACACAAGCTGCAGGTCCCGAGGACAGGAGGGAGGAGCTAGAGGAGGCAGGGCCAGCCGCTATAGGAGCACAGAGAGTACCAATGTGGCTCCCAGAGATGTGGCCGCCCGCTTTGAACGTCCAGTCCTCAGGGGAGGCAGAGATCACGAGTGAAGGGCCGCCTGCTGGGCCGAGCAGGGCGGAGCCACGAACTGCCAGCCCCGAGGTTAGGGAGGCGGAGTCAGCGGAGGCGGAGCCGGCGACTGTGATGGAACCCCAGGTCATCCCGTTGGAGGTCTCGGAACCCGGTCCGTCCGTCACGGAACCCCCGCCCATAGCAACTCCCCGTAGGTCAAGTAGAGAACCCCAGCCCAGAGGATGTGGTCATGTCCCCAGACTGCCCCAAGGCGTAGACTTCAGGTTAAGATAACCCGGGTAGAGACAGGCCACATCGCAGCAGTAACAGGCTGCGGCAGATCAGAGGAAAGGGTCAGCGCAGCAACAGGCTGCGGCAGATCAGAGGGAAGGGTCAGTGCCCTCCCACCGTCGGGAAGAGCTCGCAGCAGCCTTCTCAGAATTTAAAGGGGCCGCCCTGAGAACGGGCGGCACTGTAAAGTTATTAGTTTTAAGTTTTAAGTTTATAGTTCAAGGTTAAGTTTAAGTTTGTAGTGTCAAGGTTAAGTTTGTAGTTTTAATAAGGCTAAGTTTGTAGTGTTTTTAACAGAAAACGATAAAATGATGGGAGTTTTAAGGCTAGGTTTAGAGGAAGTCTATTCAGCAAACGTTGAAGTTTACGTGAGGCGAGGTCAGGGGACCCGCTCACCCTTCACAAAAGCCAGAGACTTTTGCGAGGCTGGCTACCTCATTCTATCTGATCACAGGAACCAAGGAAGGATGGAACGAATTCTAGTATTGCTCGTGGCAATCGGATGTGGATTGGCCTATCGAGGCCACACCAAGGATGTCGTGGTGTTTGGATGTTCCGGGGACACGGCCCCCATCGCGGTGGATGGGACCGGAAGACGGAAGGCAGAGGGGACCAGCACCTATTTCCACAAGGGAAGGTGGCCAGGATGGCTGGGAACGAACTCAACGGAGTATTCCAGCACATCGGGGTTCGCCTACAAAGAGACTTCTTTAATGTGCCCCAAAGTAAGGATCATCGCACCCAGGATCAGCGTCACCGTCGGCAAACGGATTTGTTTGACCTGTAGTGGGGATGTCCCATTGAGCCGATGGTGGTGGCTGCGAAAGCTGAGCAAAACTATGAGAAACTCTTCGGTCGAGTGGGAACGACTGGGTAATAATACCCATCGGACAATTACGGGGACAGACGGACAAGTGAAAGTCTGTTGGGACAAATGGTGGGAACCGGATGAGGGGATTTATGTATGTATGTGGGGGTCAAAGTACGTTTGCCCCAAAGGCATCTCCATATTTTTTATTAATCAGTGGCAGGATAACGGACAGGGGATGAGGTGGGATGCGAGCACCAGGGGGTGCGGAGCCCCATTCTCCCCGATCCCAGTAAATGCCACTGAACTCATTACGCGCCCACGCAAAGCCCCGCCCACGATTCCGGTGGTTCTAGCTGAGGAAGAAGGGTGCCCTAAAGCTAGTAAGGGACCCGGGAACGGTTTGGTACTGGTCCCCACAGACCAGATACTATTTCAGGGGGTACATTACGCGGTGGCCTCGGTGATTTTAAATCTCACTGAGGTACGGTTACCAGAGTGGTGCCCCAAAAAGACGGAACAGTTGTATCAGGTCCTGTTGACCAAGATGTTCAGACAATTTTACGAGTTTGATTTTGCAGAAATTGATAAGACAAGTTTGTACACCGCACCGCAGGAAGTTTTGGATCAAGTAGGGAGGCAAAGAAGGGGTTTGGTGAACGATGCGTTCACTGCTTTTAACACAGGGACATCTGTGGTCAACGCTCTAGACAGTGTGGAGCTGCAGACCCAGATTAATGGTTTAAAAACACAGTTAAAAGACATTCTAACAGATGAGAATAAAGTGGTAGGGTCAGGTCTGCACGAGGACCAAGCCATGACTCTCCATTTAAAGGAAATTATAGCAGAGCTGGAGAAACATGCGCGTACGGTAAATGCCCTCATCAGGGAAGATCGGAATGCATCCGATCAAGCTGCGCAGAACGAGGTGTGCGTGCTTTACGGGGCGTGGTTACTGGGCGAGGGCCGCAGTAATTTGGAGGATTTAAAACAAGGTTTGGTTCCGTCCTGGATAAGTAACAAACACCTACGGGCGCTTCACCCTTTTCAGAACGCATTAAGTCCGTGCCAGCTCAGGCTAGCTTCAGAAGCTTACCCAGTCCCCGTGGACTGCGGACGTTCAAACCATACTATTATGGGGATAGTATTACGCATGCCGGTTTTGGGCAACACAGCAAAGCCCGCCCCGGTATATCGGGTAGAGAACATTGGTGTCATTCAGGGGGGGAGCCCACATTCGTTATGCAGCGGTTCCACCTTACGTCATCCGCTGGGAGCAAACGATGACAGGTACAGATCTCTCTGGTTGTCGTGGCAGGGGAGCACACATAATACTGTGCCCCCAGCACTTGAATGCCTTTTTAACACCACAGTGCGGGTTCAGAACGGCTGGCGCCAAGTCCATGAATTGCACCATGGAGGCAATGGCACAAGATCATGTGCCTCCGCAGGTAGCATACATCGGGGGTGGAACATATTGTGTTACCACTGCAGCGCAACACTACCAGCATGGAAACCGTAGCCGGTGTCCGGTGAGTGACAGCAGTTTCTGTTTTAAACCCAGGGCTGAAGTTCAAGTAGCACAACAGCGAATCATCCCAATCCCTGAACCATCCACTGTTCACCTCACAGTAAAAGAGAATTTCACCGACTTGCAGCGATTTGTCGCGCATTTTGGATACCTCATTCCCCCTCTCCCTGAGCATTTAACCAAACTTCTGAAAGCCGTCGCGGTATCACAGAAACATTTTTATACATTAGAGCAGAAAACTGTCGAAATAGGAACAGACATTCTGGACATAGTGGTTCCGCCGTGGTGGAATCTGTTCACGAATATTGAAGTACCTTCATGGATCAGAATAGCCTCCCACATTTTAGTCGTCTGTCAAGTGTTTATTGTAGTGTACCTATTGGTCATACATTGTAAAAGAGACAAGCGCCTCACCAAGCATGAAAACACGGGAGAGTGGCGAGAACGTTACGTGCGCGTGCACGATGAGAGCACCGTGTAATCGGAAAATGGCGTCACTCCCGCTCGCCGCGTGCGCCGCGGAAGTTTGTACTCATTGTAAATACGTTGGAAACTCGACATGTTTAAGAGTTGGGATTTGTTTATTTTGGTGATGGTGTTGATTGTTTGGTTTTGGGTTTTGTTTTTTCCTTTCCCTGAATAAAAGACAAATATACAGGTGATGCGTGAGGTATCGGCCTGGTTACGCCGGGAAGGAAAACAAGTGGTGTAAGTTTAAGGGCAAATGATGCCTACGGTGATGTAAGATGTGATTTTCTTGGGAAATAAGGACGACACAGAGACCCTAGTTAAGTTAAAAATTTATGGGATTAATTTACTGGATTCGGAGTGAAATCGAGATAAGATTGCTCACCACTGTGATTTTTGATACGATAAGCGGAGTTATTCGCATCAACAGGAGGGACTGTAGAATTCGCAATATATCGCGATTTGATTAATGAGGAGAAAACACAAAGTTTCGTTCAAACAGCTTTTATTTCAGCAGAATGCTGGCAGGTTTAAATTGGACACAAGCAGCCTGTAAAATGGCCGCCGCACCTCGTGACAGAACATTCTAGACTTTTCAACAGGCAGACAAGATGGCGTTCCATTAAACGTTTGTGCAAGATCGATAACGATTCAGCACAGTGAAGATAATACACGAGACATTATGGGTTTACAGTATAAACATAGATACTGGAATCGGTCTCCCAGGTACAAAGGAAAGCCATTGTACCGAGTAATCAAGGGCCCATCCAAAGGACATTAATATGTAAACTCCCAACGACTCTACGATGAGAGAGCCGTTAGCAGGTAGTTATACAGGACACTTGGAAGCCCCAAACCCCTCCAGGGAGAACACCGACCGATTTAACAATGGGAGAAATATTAACAGGTACTCAAACATTCATGAGTAGCCCCGAAACCCATTAAGGACGGAGATCACCCATACAAGACATTTGGGCGCCAAACCCTAAACAAAAGAATGGACATTATAGTTGGGCGGGAAACGGAAGATTTTTGCACTATAATTGCAGGCCCCAAACCGTCCACTCGCTCTCTTGTCTCTTGCCTCTTGCCTCGTGCTCTTGTTCGTGCTCCTGCGTTCGCTCGATTGCTCCTGTGTTTTATCCGGTCGATTCGTAACCTCGTGGCTGCTCCTGTGTAATCGTAGTTGGGCTTCTGCGTGCCTGTTGCCTCTTCTGAAAAGACTGTTGAACTTTCTGATCCGTTCGGATCTACCTCGTGTCGCGTAACGAAGACCTATGTTGGTAACTGGCAGCGGAACCAAAGGCCCGAGATGAGATGAGATGAGATGAGATGAGAGGAGAAGAGAAGAAGACCATATCCATCGCCACGGTCAGTAAATCCCGACCGCGCCTGTAGGTCGATCAGCCAAGTTTTCTCGCCAGGAAGTTTTCCTCTTTAAACTTCTAAGGAGGTTGGAACGTGGAAAACACATCGTATCAATGATATTGACAACGGTGCTCCAAGACTAAACTGTGAAACCCACCAACAGAGGTCTTCATCACAGCAGACGGTCCAGCCTACTAGCCGGAGCAGCAGAAGCAAGTAAACAAGTGGGACCAGGAGATCTCCTGACCGACACGTGGGTGCTGCGGTGAAAAACATCCGATCAGCTATTCGGAATTTCTCCGAGTTATCACGAGTGGTGAGCATGAGTCTCGAGATCCTACGAAGCTAGTTTAGGATAGATATTGATAGGGGAGGGTTTAAAGATTAAGGATATTTGTAATGTGTGCCCCTATTTACGTTGTGCCGTTCGTTCCTCATTTCCCTAAGATCGACTATATAACCGTTTGTAAGATTGTACTGTCATTAATCTGTGCTTATGACATGTATTTCATAATTTTAAGTATCATGCAATAAAGATTTTCCATTTCGTACCATTCAAACCAAGTCTACATGAGTTTTATCTCCATTACTGCTCTCGCATCTAAGTCCAGTGTCTAGAACCGTAAGGGAGAGTGATTCGAACCACTCACAGGTGTGTCTAGTGTTCCCAGACTGGCTGGAGACCAGAACAGGCAACCAGGCCTAGACCCGCACTGACATACAGGCTGCACAGAGCCGCGTGAATCTCACAGGCCACGAGACACGCAGGGTCGGGGAAATCCCTTACACATGGAGGAGTCTGATCCCAACTTGGCACAGGGCTTTGCGCAGAGTTTGGAGACCATCCTTCCCAGCATGGAAGTGTTGGCAAACTCCATTGACACACTTGTGGACCCAACCATGATGCAGCGTCTGATGGCCGATATCTCAACTTCCATTGCAGCACAAGCAGAAGCCACCCAATGTCTGGGTGCTGCCGTGCAAGCTCAGACTTATGCCATCAAGGCTGTGGATACCAGTGTTCAAAGGGGCTTGCAGGGTGTCACAGCAATCCAGCAATCTGTCCTCCAACAAATGACTACGATTGCTGAAGCACCACCCCGGGGGACTGACAGTGGCTCCTTGGAGTATGAACCTGCTGTCCTCTCTGAGGATGACAACATTCGTACTCCCACCACACAGGGTACGGTAGCATAGTGTTAATGTCACTGGGTTAGTAATCCAGTAGGCCTGGACTAATGATCCAGAGATGTGAGTTCAACTCCCATCACGGCAGCTGGGGAATTTAAACTCAGTTAATTAAATAAATATGGAATAAAAAGTTAGTATCAGTAATGGTGACCATGAAATTACCAAATAGTTGTAAAAACCCATCTGGTTCACTGCCCAGGTATGTCCACAAAAAGCAGGACAAATTGCATCCGGCCAATTACCGACCCATCAATCTACTCTCAATTATCAGCAAAGTTATGGAAGGTGTCATTGACAGTGTTATCAAGTGGCACTTGCTCACCAATAACCTACTCACTGATGCCCAGTTTGGTTTCTGCCAAGACCACCCGGCTCCCGACCTCATTACAGCCTTGGTCCAAACATGGACAAAGGAGCTGAATTGGTGAGGTGAGGTAAGAATGACTGCCCTTGACATCAAGGCAGTATTTGACCAAGTGTGGTATCAAGGAGCCCGAGTAAAACTGAAGTCAATAGGAATCGAGGGGAAAAACTCTCCACTGGCTGGAGTCATACCTAGCACAAAGGAAGGCGGTTGAAGGTCAATCATCACAGCCCCAGGACCTCACTGCAGGAGTTCCTCAGGGCAATGTCCTAGGCCCAACCATCTTCAGCTGCTTCATCAATGACCATCCCTCCAACATAAGTCAGAAATGGAGATGTTCGCTGATGACTGCACAAGTGTTCAGTGCCATTCACAACTCCTCAGATAATGAAGCAGTCCATGCCTGCATGCAACAAGACCTGGACGATGTTCACGCTTGTGCTGATAAGTGGCAGGTAACATTCGTGCCACAGAATTGTCAGGCAATGATTATCTCCAACAAGCGAGTGTCTAACCACCGCCCCATGACATTCAACGGCATTACCGTCACCGAAGCCCCCACCATCAACATCCTGGGGGTCACCATTGATCAGAAACTTAACTGGACCAGCCACATAAATACAGTGGCAACAAGAGCAGGTCAGAGGTTAGGTATTCTATGGTGAGTGTCTCACCTCCTGACCCCCCAAAGCCTTTCCACCATCTACAAGGCACAAGTAAGGAGTCATGATGTGGAGATGCCGGCGTTGGACTGGGGTGGACAAAAATGAGAAGTTGCACAACACCAGGTTATAGTCCAACAGTAAGGAGTGTAATGGAATACTCTCCACTTGCCTGGATGAGTGCAGCTCCAACAACACTCAAGAAGCTCGACACCATCCAGGACAAAGCAGCCTGCTTGATTGGCACCCCATCCACCACCTTAAACATTCACTCCCTCCACTGCAGTGTGTACCATCTACAAGATGCACGGCAGCATCTCCCAAACCTCTGACAAGGACAAGAGCAGCAGGCGCATGGGAACACCACCACCTCCAAGTTACACACTATCCTGACTTGGAAATATATCGTCGCTGGGTCAAAATCGTGGAACTCCGTACCTAACAGCACTGTGGGAGTACCTACTGCAGCGGTTCAAGAAGGCAGCTCACCACCACCTTCGCAAGGGCAATTAGGGATGGGCAATAAGTGCTGGTCTTGCCAGCGAAGCCCACATCCCATAAACTAATTTAAAAAAAATATTTTAAAGTGACCTTGCTGCTGCCTGTCAGCCAGACTGAGATGGTGCAGTTCACAGCTGGGCCGCCTGGGCCCAGAGCTGCGCGAGGTCGTCCTCCAAGTCCATCTGCAGTCTCCCCCACTGAAAGCCAGCAGCCTTCCTGCAGCCACTCAGGTAGCTGTGCGTAGGAATGCTTGGACAGGCATTGGCACATGGAAGACAGGCACTAAGGGAATGCACAAGTGTGGTTAGTTGACGTTTCTATGCAATATCGCATGCCTTGATTTATAAAATTGATTTGAAATGTTTATTTTGTGTTGGCTTTTATTTTTGCATTGTGGCCAAGTGGATGCTCTGATGGTCAGTAGCAGAGGGAAGGGAAGGTGTGAGACAGTTGGTGAATGGGGAATTGGGTTTGCGTTTACTGGTATCGTAGTCAGATGAGTTGTTTACGGCCAGCCCTAAATTGCCTCTTACACCTCCTCCTCCTTCTCCTGCTCCTTCTCATGCTCCTGCTCCTCAGCTGGTTGCCATATAGTTGGTGGTGAGGACTGTGCCCTCATGATAGCAAGGTTGTGCAGCATATAGCAGACCACCAGGAATCTTGAGACTCGCTCTGGTGAGTACTGCAGGGCTCCTCCAGAGTGGTCCAGACAGCAGATGTGTTGTTTCAGCATGCCAATGGTGTGCTCTATCACATTTTGTGTGGCAACATGGCTTTCGTTGTATGCATGCTGCCCACGTGTGAGTGGGTTGCGCACCAGAGTCAGGCGCCATGTCATCAACGGACAGCCCTTGTCGCCCAGGAGTCACCCTTTGGTTTTTTGTGGTGGCTCAAATGCAGATGACACAGTGGACTGCCGCAGAATGAAGTCGACATGGCTGCTGCCAGGATAATGGGCATTAACCTGCATGATTCACGTATGTTCACACATCAGCTAGACGTTGAGGGAGTAGAATCCCTTTTAGTTGCTATACATCTCAGAGTTGACATGCGGTGCCCGCAAAGTGATGTGCGTGCAGTCAATGGTACCCTGCACCATGGGGAAGCCTGCAATCTCATGAAGCCGCATGCTCACTCCACTAGCTACTCTCTGGCAAGGAAGAATGAAATGTAGTCAGCTGTCTTTGAATAGAGCTCCCTTACGCAACAGTGGATGGCAAACTGCGAGATGTTGCAAATATCTTCAGCTCCAGCCTGGAAGGAGCCCGACACATAGAAGTTCATGGCCACAGTCACCTTCACAGCCACTGGCAATGTGGTCCTCACCCTGCTATGAGATTGCAGTTGTGGCTGCAACAGGTGGCAGATTTCAATGAGGCCGTCTTTAGTGAAGCGCAGACCTTTGACACACTGTTCCTCACTGAGGTTCAGGTAGGAGAATTGCTCCCTGAACACCCTGGGCGGATATGGCCTCCTGCTGAAAGCCCTTCTCCCTTTCCTCTTCCTCCCTCTTCCAGAAGCTTGTCCTGCTGTGCATGGCCTCTGTTCATTCTCCAACTCATGCTGGATTCCAAGGGGAATGTCTACTAGTGCACCCATCTCTGGCAGCAAGTAATTTGTGCAGAAGCCTTGAAGTCAGGAAAAAATCCTTCAGCACCTGCTATACCACTCCCTGCAGACATTTGCAACTTGAAACAACTATAGAAAGCACCAAACACTTGTAGAATCGTGACAACAGCCAGAAGAAATCAACCAGCAAGTAGTTGATGATCCCTTTAAATAGCACTGGTGGGGGATCCATACTGCTGCTGAACACGTTTTCAGCTGTGCGAGGTTAACAGAGGGCATCGGCTGGAGTATTGAGCTCCAAAATGGCAGCACTGGCAGCAAATCGGCATTGCACACTGATTGACGTCATGATCTGCCTGCTCTGCATACTTCCAGCAAATGTTCACTGCGTGCATGCTAATGCCCTCACCAATATGGCGTCCACCGTGATTCATCCTACAAGTGTGCGCGCGTGCCGCAGATGCCATTTTGGAGCTCTGAGGGCACACGTAGCGCCCAAAAAACGGGCACTACGGATCCGAATTTTGTGCCGTGCTAGTCCATAACACAGTGTATTACCAAACCAATAGTGAACATCATCAGGTCACCCATTAAAACCTGGTTATAATGATCACATCCCATAGCATGGGTTAAATTATTTTACAGGTAGTTTTATCTGTACCTGGCCAGTGACCATTCTGACACAAAGTAATACGTTAGAGCAAATTTCTGATAGTAATTGTGCACAAAGCAAGTCACCAGACAGCTTTCTTGAATCTCTTGATGACGAACTCAAGCCTGTTATTGTGTTAAAATGGTATGTGGTCTGAGTGCATTGATTGATAACCTGCTTTTCTATGTCTCAAACTATTTTTGTTTTATCCAACTGTGCTCATCACTCTATCTTAGCTTCATAATGAAAACGGAGAAGACAAGCACTGCTCTAAGAAAAGAGGCTCAGAAGATGATGTTATCTGCACTATTCCCCATGCTCCTTTACTTCAGCTGCCCCTGTTGACTGGTGTTGTCTTGTCTGAATAGAGAGCAGAATATTCAAAAGATAAAAACTTATCACATACAAAGCACAATGTCTTCTGATGAATACTTCAAAGTTCATAAAAACCGCTGAATAGTTATTGTACATGACAGAGTTATTTATTTTGATTCAAGTAGCTTTGCTTAACTGCATTTGTACCAGATTTATTACAGAGAAACAGGAAGCAGTTCATCGTCTCAATTGCAAAACCTGCTGTCTAGTTTTCACTTTGGGTTTACTGCAGACTAGTCAACTTAGATCACTGCAAAGCCTATGGTACTGAGGTGAAACAATTATTGAACGGTTACCATGTAGTAATAGAAAAAGAAATTAACATTTCCAAAGCATTCAATAGGCTATGTCATCCTCACCTTTTTGCAAAAATGTTGAAATAAAGATTATGATCCATAGAGGTCAGTACTTATTTACAATGCCTATGGAGTGGTTCTTCTTGGAAACATGTATCTCATCTTCATTGATAACTTGGTGATGTTCTGTTTGCTGACAACAGTACACTACAGAGCTAACGTCCTATATGAAAGACAAGCATTGATTGTATGTGCCTGCAGTGATTCAGGCAGAACAAACTAACAGTGCTGATCTTATGGAGACCCAGACCCTGAATTTCTTGGGGAAGACTTAGGAGAACGTCTGAAGTGGAGTGGAACTTCTGCACACTCACTACCAAAGTCCCTCAACAAGTTGGCTATTTTAAATATCTTGGGGAGAACACAACTGGGGTCCCACTGTCAGCAAAGAGGAGGATTATTGTTGCAGTGCCTTTTTGCAGTATTAGGTCTCTGAGAAGGAAGGTAAAACATTTTTAACTGGTCAGTTTCTTTTTTCTGCCAGTTTTAGCACTGATATTTATCACATGCCCAAATCTGGTCTTTGAATATGGAAACCCCTTCCTCCCATGCCCCTAGCAATGCTGGATGCCAGGGAGTCATGTCCCTCCATCTCGAGATCTACCCCAAAAATACTGGGACTTCTGCTGGAGCTGAAAAGGAGAGAACCCTGCTGCTGCCAGTGTGCCCGCCTGGCGTCAAGATTTTCAGGGTCCCAGTCAATAACTTAGTTGGGAAAATTTGTCATTGAGGTTACCAACCTATCACTGTTCTACAAGGGTACCAAGCTGTCTTAAGATGCAAACATCCAACTCCTCAGCTAGTAGTCACAACCAAGCTTTCCAAAGCACATGGGTGGCGAATATGACAGGAAAAACTAGTAGTAGCCTGGGAAGAAACTTTGGCCAGAAAATTAGACTCGTTGCTGCAACTGGAGAACACCTTGCTTCTCATTTAAAGGCTTCTGCTCACACCACTTGCTCCCAGTCATGGCGGCTCTACTTGCAGACCCCCTCCCGCTCGAGTATGACAGGGAGATGGAGCGGAGGCAGCGAAGACGAGGACAAGCTGTTCGTAGAGGGAGGAGAAGGAGGGCCAGAAAGGCTCTCAGCAGAAGGCCTTAACACCTAGGGTCTTCCGAGAGCACCTCGTACCTGCACCTAAGCCAGGAGCAGTGTATTAGGAGGCTCCACTTCACCAAGGAAGTGGTCACAGAACTCTGCCACCTCCTGCAACCAGACTTGCAGCCTCCGAACAGGGTGACAACAGGTCTCCCAGTGGCCCTCAAGATCACTGTGGCACTCAATTCTTTCGCTAGCGGATCCTTCCACTCTGCAGCAGGAGATATAGCTAACGTCTCCCAGTTCTATCGCTGCCTCTGCGAGGTCACAGAGGCTCTCTACTCCAAGAGAAGGAACTTCCTTGTCTTCTCTCTGAACAGAGAGAAGCAGGATGAGTGCGTATGTGGCTTTGCCAGGGTAACGGGCTTCCCCAGGGTGCAGCGTGCCATCGACTGCACACACGTGGCTATGTGGGCACTGTGTAACAATGCTGAGATGTTCCATAACCGCAAAGGCTACCACTCACTTAATGTGCAGTTGTTGTGCAACCACGCCCAGCGCATCATGATGGTGAATGCCCGCTATCTTGGCACCAGTCATAATGCCTTCATCCAGTGCCAGTCCGGTGTGCCAACAATCTTCCAGCCACCACATCAAACCCGAGTGTGGCTGCTCAGAGACAAGGGCTATCCGCTCTGCACCTGACGGATGACTCCCCTCTGCAATCCCACCACTCGTAGCCAGCACCCACGAGAAACGTCATCCAGCAGACCATCGGGGTGCTCAAGCAATGGTTTCACTGCCTTGACCACTCGGGAGGAGCCCTCCAGTACACGTCGGAGCAGATATCCCATTTTGTGGTGGTCTGCTGCATGATCCACAACTTGGCCAGTATGAAGGTGCAGCCCTTGCCACCAGGTGTTGTGGTACCACCTCAAGAGGAGGAGGAGGAAGAGGAGGAGGAGGAAGAAGAAGAGGAGGAGAAGCTGGGAGGGAGGAGGCAGGTAGCAAATCCCCGTTCTGGATGGGCTGTCCGTGAGCACCTCATCAGACTCTGATTCCAGTGATTGAAACCCCAGATCCCCATTGCTCACCACCTCCCCATCATATCATCCCTCTGTCACAGAGCATCACAACGTCCTCCTGGGCACAAAGCTGAAATGAGAGCCATCACAAAACACACATTCCAAACAAAATTATTACATTTATCAAAATCCAATCACAATGACAATCTCAACTGCTCACCCTTGTGCATTCCCTTAATGTCAGTCTTCCATATGCCTTTACTCTAGTGCTCCTATGCAGTGCTTCCGCTGTGGTTGCAGCATGGTTGGTGGAAGGTTGCTGACTTTCAGTGGGGGAGACTAGCGTTGACCTTGCAGGATGACCTTGAGCAGCTCTGGACTTAGAAGGCCCGGCTGCAGACTGCACCACCTCGGCATGGGCAGCAGCAGTCTGGGCTGGCTGGCAGATAGGAGGGAGTATGCTGCCATCCTGAGAGAGGACAGCAGGTTCTTGCTCCACAGACTCACTGCCACTCCCCTGGGGCGGTGCCTCAGCATTCCTAGCAATCTGTTTGAGGACAGGTTGCTGGCCTACAAGCCCCTTTCAAGACGCATAAACCCAGCGAAGATGGCAGCAGTCTGAGCTTCCTCTGCAGCAGTGAGACATTGGGTCGCTTCTGCTTGTGCTGCAATGGAAGCTGCAAGATCGCCCATGACACCCAGCATCATGGGTCCACAAGGTTTCTCCTAGGGTTGTCCATCATTTCCATCCTGGAAATCATGGGCTCCAAGCTCTGTGCAAAGCCCATGTTGCAACCGAACTCCTTGATGCTCCTCTACATTGACGACAGGCTCTCTTGCAGGCTTGCCATTGCATGTAGCATTTCCGTGAGCATGCCCATCACCCTTCTTCTGAAGGCCGCCCCGCCGAGGTCATCATCGGAGTCCTGTGCAGCAGAACTTGTGCCCGAACTCGCCCTCTGGGGAGCTGGCACCCGAGCTATTCTTTCTCCCTGGCCTGGCTGCAGCCCACTCATGCCTGGTGACTCACCATGTGCAGATCCTGCCTCTATACTATCCTCTAAAGTACGCGCAGAGCCATTTTCTGAGCTGGTGTCTGCGAGTGTCAAATGCAGTGACGGTGTGTCTTCTTCTTCTTCTTCTTCTTCTTCTTCTCCTCCGTCAGTTTGCTGGTGATGATGAGGGACAGGCTGTGCCGGTGGCACTTCTTGGGTATCTGAAAGCAAGGATTGGGTTGTGGTAAGGGTGGTGTGGAAAGCAAGGAATCCATGCTAGTATCAGTAAGGGTGACCATGAAACTACCGGATTGTCATAAAATCCCATCTGGTTCACTAATGTCCATTAGGGAAAGAAATCTGCTGTCCTTACCTGGTCTGACTACAGACCCAAAGCAATGTGGTTGACTCTTAACTGCCCTCTGAAATGGCCTAGCAAGTCACTCAGTATTACCAGACCACTACGAAAAACAATAATAAGAATAAAACCGGACGGACCACCCGGCTTTGACCCCGGCTCTGGCTTCGGACACGACAATTGTACACCCAGCACAGTCAACCCTGCAAAGTCTTCCTCACTAACATCTGAGAATTTGTGCCAAAATTGGGAGAGCTGTCCCACAGACTAATCAAGCAACAGCCTGACATAGTCATACTCAAAGAATCATACCTTTTAGCCAATGTCCCAGACTCCTCCATCACCATCCCTGGGTATGTCCTGTCCCACCGGCAGGACAGAACCAGCAGAGGCTGCGGCACAGTGATATACTCCCAGGAAGTGGCTCTAGGAGTCCACAAATTTGACTACAGACCCCATGAAGTCCCATGGCTTCAGGTCAAGCATGGGCAAGGAAACCTCCTGCTGATTACCACCTACCGCCCTGCCTCAGCTAATGAATCAGTACTCCTCCATGTTGAACACCACTTGGAGGGTAGCAAGGGCACAGAATGTACTCTGGGTGGGGGACCACCACTACTGACCAAGCTAGTCGAGTCCTAAAGGACATAGCTGCCAGACTGGGCCTGCGGCAGGTGGCGAGAGAACCAACACGAGGGAAAAACCTACTTGACCTCGTCCTCACCAATCTACCTGTCGTGGATGCATCTGTCCATGACAGTATTGGTAGCACTGACCAGCGCACAGTTATTGTGGAGACGAAGTCCCGCCTTCACACCGAGGACACCCTCCATCGTGTCGTGTGTCACTACCACCGTGCTAAATGGGATAGATTCAGAACAGATCTAGCAGCTCAAAATTGGGCATCCATAAGGCGCTGTGGGCCATCAGCAGCAGCAGATTTATATTCCACCACAATCTGTAATCTCATGGCCCGGCATATCCTTCACACCAGGCCTACCTAAAAATGAGGTGCCAACCTGGGGAAGCTGCAACACAGGACTACATGCATGCTAAACAGTGGAAGCAGCATGCTATAGACAGAGCTAAGCGATCCCACAAACAATGGATCAGATCAAAGCTCTGCAGTCCTGCGACATCCAGGCGTGAATGGTGGTGGAGAATTAAACAACTAATGGGAGGAGGATACTCCATGAACATCCCCATCCTCAGTGATGGCAGAGTCCAGCATGTGAGTGCAAAAGACAAGGCTGAAGCGTTTTCAACCATGTTCAGCCAGAAGTGCCGAATGGATGATCCATCTCAGCCTCCTCTTGAGGTCTCCACCATCACAGAAGTCAGTCTTCAGCCAATTCGATTCACTCCACGTGATATCAAGAAACGGCTGAGCGCACTGGATACAGCAAAGGCTGTGGGCCCCGACAAAATCCCGGCTGTCGTGCTGAAGACTTGTGCTCCAGAACTAGCCGCGCCTCTAGCCAAGCTGTTCCACTACAGCTACAACACTGGCATCTACCTGACAATGTGGAAAACTGCCCAGGTATGTCCTGTCTACAAAAAGCAGGACAAATCCAATCCAGCCAAATACCGCCCCATCAGTCTATTCACAATTATCAACAATGTGATGGAAGGTGTCATCGGCAGTGCTATCAAGCAGCTCTTACTCACTAATAACCTGCTCACCGATGTTCAGTTTGGGTTCCGCCAGGATCACTTGGCTCCCGACCTCATTACAGCTTTGGTCCAAACATAAACATAAGAGCTGAATTCCAGAGGTGAGGTGAGAGTGACTGCCCTTGACATCAAGACAGCATTTGACTGAGTGTGGCATCAAGGAGCCCTAGTAAAACTGAAGTGAATGGGAATCAGGGGGAAAAACTCTCCACTGGCTGGAGTCATACCTAGCACAAAGGAAGATGGTTGTGGCTGTTGGAGGCCAATCATCTGAGGACATCGCTGCAGGAGTTCCTCAGGGCAGTGTCCTAAGCCCAACCATCGTCAGCTGCTTCATCAATGACCTTCCCTCCAACATAAGGTCAGAAATGGGGATGTTCGCTGATGACTGCACAGTGTTCAGTGCCATTCACAACTCCTCAGATAATGAAGCAATCCAATCCCGCATGCAACAAGACCTGGACAACGTTCATGCTTGGGCTGATAAGTGGCAGGTAACATTCGTGCCACACAAGTGCCAGGCAATGACTATCTCCAACAAGCGAGAGTCTAACCACTGCCCTTTGACATTCAATGGCATTACCATCGCCGAATCCCCCAACATCAACAACCTGGGGGTCACCATTGACCAGAAACTTACCTGGACCAGCCACATAAATACTGTGGCTACAAGAGCAGGTCAGAGGCTAGGTATTCTGCGGTGAGTGTCTCACCTCCTGACTCCCCAAATCCTTTCCACCATCTACAAGACACAAGTCAGGTGTGTGATGGAATACTCTCCACTTGCTTGAACGAGTGCTGCTCCAACAACACTCAAGAAGCTCGACACCATCCAAGACAAAGCAGCCCACTTGATTGGCTTCCCATCCACCACCTTAAACTTTAACTCCCTGCATCACTGGTGCACCGTGGCTGCAGTGTGTACCATCTACAAGATGCACCGCAGCAACTCGCCAAGGCTTCTTTGGCAGCACCTCCCAAACCCGCGACCTCTACCATCTAAAGGTGCTTCACCGCTAAAAGTGACACAAATGGCTCAACAGGCCAGGGAAAGGGACCCAGGGTGTCGCACGCAGCACTCCATTTTTGTGTAGCTGTTCAACACTGGAAGAGAGGTCCTCTACCCATAGGGGGCCAAGGGGCCCTCCGGAAACAAGGCTGCGGGACCAGGTCACCAAGGCAATCACTGCCACCAGTGTCGCCCCCATGACCTAACTCCAGTGTCCAAAGAAGTTTCATGACCTCAGACGAGTGGTCAAGGTCAGTGAATACCGTCTCCTACCAACTGCAGCACTAGCCTCACACACTGCTTAATGCACGATCACCAGCCCCCCCCATCACACAACTACCAACAATCTCTACCAAACACGAGGCACACCTCACATTCTTAGCTTCACCTGACCACCTTGGAGGAGATGATGCTGGCCATTCTTGGCAGGGCCATGGCTGAGCCCTTGGCCAGTGACAGTGCGAAAAGGATACAAGCTGCCGGTATCCTCATATGTATCCTCCTTCTCAAATCACACAATATCTTCTGATTTACAAGCTGCACATGATGTAAGCATACACCTCTTGCTTTACTCCCCTCCTCTCACCATAACCCTACCCTTGTGTCTTCCTCATTTAAGGCACCAAAGAAATCCAGCCTGCCCAGCCAGTGGTTGACCAAGAAGAGGGAGAGGAGAGTGAAGAAAAAGAAGAAGAAACACTGTCACTTGATTTCACACTCCCAGCCACCAGCTCCTTCAGTTTGTCATGCAAGGCCATCTACAGTGTCACTGAAATTCAGCAGCCTTCCACCAGCCATGCTGCAGCCACTGCGGTAGCACTGCGTAAAGGCACTAGGATAGGCAAACCACGCGCAAAATAGCCACTAAGAGAATGCACAACCAGTCCAAAAGCAAAAAGCTAAACTTACCTGAAAGTTGTGTGTGTCCCTTTAAGAAACGCTTGCAGTGACTCCGTTGTACTGCTGCACGCACGTTCTTCCATGTGTGGTTTGGTGAGGGCGATATTAAGAGTGGCGACCTCCAAAATCACAGATCATGGGTCAAATCAGATGTTGCGCACCGATTAGCGTCATGATTTGAATCATTTAAACATGGAAGCGAGCGCAGGCAACGGAAGCGTTGCCGACCTGCCAAAAATGGCGGCTGCCGCGTTCTGTGCCGGAAACGGGCAGAAACAAGACCTAGGCCATTTTTTTTCTTCCAAAGCAGCCTTAACGACCAGTGCTAAAGGCTCCAATTTACCAGCCAGGAAGTCTTGCTGCAATTATATAGGGGTTTGGTGAGATCACACTTGGAGTACTGTGTACAGTTTTGGTCTCCTTACCTAAGAAAGGATATACTTGCCCGAGAGGGGGTGCAACAAAGGTTCCCCAGATTGATTCCTGGGATGAGAGAGCTGACCTATGAGGAGAGATTGAGTAGAATGGGTCTATATCCTCTGGAGTTTAGAAGAATGAGAGGTGATCTCATTGAAATGCATAAAATTCTTAGAGGGCTTGACATGGTAGATGCTGAGAGGTTGTTTCCCCTGGCTGGAGAGTCTAGAACTAGAGGTCTAAAAGGGCTAGAAATTGGGTACCTTAGCGCTTCCCATTAGTGCCTCCGGGAGGTGCTAATGGGATGCTAAAAACTTACTGCCTGGGCGCGGCGATGTTAGCGCCGCCGGCAAAATTCACCTGGCGGTTTGCGGCGGCGCTAACCACTATTGCCACGCCCGCCTGCGGCCGGATATCGTGATGTCATTCGACTGCGCATCGCCCCGGTAGCGCCCCGGTCTGGAAATTCATTCTCGCCCCCTGCCTCAGCGCCTGCCATTAGCAATGATAGGTAGAGGAGGCGGTTTGCAGTCGGCTGAGATCTGGAGGGGCGTTATTTAAAGGTGTGAACTTCAGGTTTGTTTTTCAGTCAGCAAACAATGCTGCCTTGTCACTTTGACAGAAGCAGACAAGCATTTTTACCCATTTAAGCTTTTTGTATTTGAAGGAGTTTTGCGCCTGACAAAAATGTATCACTTTCATTTGGGCAACATTTCCAACACTTAATGGTGGCTGTACTGGCACTGGACCTCACCCTCCAGCGTCACCGTCAGAGGCAGCAGAGGCAGAGAGAAAGATTGCAAAACATGGCCAGAGGGAGGAGGGCCAACAGGGCTCTCAACAGGAGACCTTACCCTCCCAGGCTATTCCGGGGAGCACTTCTCCTACATTCACCTCACAGAGGAGCAGTGCCTTAGAAGGCTCCGCTTCAGCAAGGAGGTGGTCACAGAGGTTTGCCACCTCCTGCAGCCAGACCTCCAGCCTCAGATCAGGACCAGGACGTCTCTCTCAGTGGCAGTGAAGGTCACAGTCGCTCTCAATATCTATGCCAACGGCTCCTTCCAGGCTTGAACAGGGAATATTGCAAACATTTCGCAGTTCGTCGTCCATTGCTGCATCTGGGAGGTGACAGATGCTCTGTACAGAAGGAGAAGGGAGTACATCTATGTTTCTATGTTTCTATGTTTCTATGTTTACATCTCATTCCCCATGACCAGAGAGAAACAGGATGAATGCTCATGTGGCTTTGCAAGGATAGCGGGCTTCCCCATGGTTCAGGGTGTCATTGACTGCACCCACGTGGCATTGCGGGCACCTCATTACAATGCAGAAGTCTTCCGTAACCGCAAAGGCTACCACTCTCTGAACGTTCAGTTGGTGTGCGACCACAGACAGCATATCCTCGCCGTCAATACCCGCTATCCTGGCAGCAGCCATGATGCATTCATCCTGCGTGAGACCGGAGTCCCAACACTGTTCCATCCACCACATTAAGCTCGCGGCTGGCTGCTCGGAGATAAGGGTTATCCACTCGCCACCTGGCTGATGACACCCCTCCGCAACCCCAACACTCCTGCTCAGCACACATACAATGACAGCCATAGTGCCACCAGGAACCTGATCGAACAGACTATAGGGGTGCTAAAGCAACGGTTCGGCTGCTTTGACCGCTCTGGAGGAGCCCTGCAGTACTCCCCTGATTGAGTCTCCCTTTTCGTTGTTGTGTGCTGCATACTGCACAACCTGGCCATTCTGAGGGCCCAGCCATTGCCACCAGGGATTGCAGGTCCACCTCAGGAGGAAGAAGAGGGACAGGAGGAGGAGGCGGAGGAGGAGGATGAAGAGGAGGAGGAGCAGCAGCAACGTAGGAGGGGGGCACTCAATCTTGCTTCTGCAATGGCCGTTCGTGATCGCCTCATTAGACAGCGCTTCCAATAAATGAGATAGCAAATTGCCCAGCACAACCATATCATTACATCCAGCTCACAGCCCCGATCACTGGGCAAAGGTCAAATGAGAAACATCACAAAACATCACTACGTCGAATGAACTATTATCGTGCGCAACTCTCTCTTATGAAGCACAACCAATAATAAACAAACACAACAATTTATCAACAAACACAACTCTTTCTTAACAAGCTGAACTATTTGTGACCAAATTCAACAATATATTTACAAACACATCAAATTATTTACGCACACTCCCCCATTTGCTAATAACATATTATTTACTCGCCCTTCCTCAATGATTTCCCTCCCCTTTGGAAATTCCCCCTCCCAACCCTACTGCTCCTCCGTAATGTGGCCCTAGTGGCTGCAACAAGGCTGGCGGAAGGCTGCTGAGTCTGGGAGCCAGAGACTGCAGATGGTCTTGCAGGATGCCCTCGGCCAGCTCTGGGCCTGGAGGGCCGCTGCAGACTGCAACACCTCAGCATATGTGGCAGCAGTCTGGGATGGCTGGGTTACAGGCTGCAGCAAGTGCAATGGCGAAGTGGCAGTGGTGGGAGCAGGAATGCTGTCATCCTGAGACAGGACAGGACCTTCCTGCTCGACCGACAAACTGCCACTCCCCCGGGGCAGAAACTCAGCATCCGGAGCAATCTGCTCGAGCACAGATTGCTGGCCTGCTGCGGCACTGTGAGATCCCTGGTGGACAGTGGGCAACCCAGCAATGATGGCAGCAGTCAGCGCTTGCGTGGCATCAATCTGAGACTGCATGAGAGCATAAGAACATAAGAAATAGGAGCAGGAATCGGCCACTTGGCCCCTCGAGCCTGCTCCGCCATTCAATAAGATCATGGCTGATCTTGGGCTCAAAGCCACTTCCCTGCCTGCTCCCCATAACCCTTCACTCCCTTATCTTGCAAAAATCTGTCTATCTCCACCTTAAATGTATTTAATGACCCAGCCTCCACGGTCTCTGGGGCAGAGAATTCCACAGATTACGACCCTCTGAGAGATGAAATTCCTCCTCATCTCAGTTCTAAAAGGGCGACCCTTTATTCTGAAACTATGCCCCCGAGTTCTAGATTTCCCCACGAGGGGAGACATCCTCTCTGCATCTACCTTGTTGAGCCCCCTCAGTACCTTATATGTTTGAATAAGATCACCTCTCATTCTTCTAAATTTCAATGAGTATGGGCCCAACCTGCTCAACCTTTCTTCATAAGTCAACCCCCTCATCTCAAGAATCAACCGTGTGAATCGTCTCTGAACTGCCTCCAATGCAAGTATATCCTTCCTTAAATAAGGAGACCAAAACTGTATGCAGTACTCAAGGTGTGGTCTCACCAATACCCTGTACAGTTGTAGCAGGACTTCCCTGCTTTTATACTCCAACCCCCTTGCAATAAAGGCCAACATTCCATTTGCCTTTTGCCAGCAATCACTGACTCCATTACAGCACTAAGCCGTTGCGTTGCTTCGGCCTGTGCTGCAATAGCTGCTGCCACCTCACCCATGACACCCGGCATGAGGTCTGGGTCCCCATGGTCTCTCTGCGAGGCAACCATCCTTGACAAACTGCCAAGGATGGGCTCGATGGTTTGCGCAGAGATGAGTGCAATGCTGGAGGCAGGCTCCTCCATGCTCCTAGCCAGTGCATCCATGCCCTTGAGCACCCTTGCCATTGCACCCATGAGCTCAGTGTGCATGCTCATTGCCTGTGTGGTCATCGCCTCCATTTTGAGGTCCTCATATTAGTCCTGTGCAACAGAACTCGCGCGCGCACTCACCCTCCGGGGAGATGCCCCCAAGCTTCAGTATCCCCGTGGCGTTGCTGCAGCCCGCAGGGTACTGGAGCTTCACCCACATCAGACCCATGTAATAGGCTCCCCTCCAGCGACCGCGTGGCCCCATTATCGGACCTCTCGCCCCGGGAGGCACAGGCAGTGAGGTTTTGGCTGTTGTTCCTCTTCCTCTCCCGTGTCGCTACCACTGGGAGGCTGAGGGACAGGCTGGTCAGATGGTGGCTGATTATCTGAAAGCATAAAGGCACAAGAGTGGGTTTAATGTCAGGGGAAGGGGGCAGGAAGGGAGCAAGGAATGGAGACAGTATAATTAGATGGAAAGTGGGAAGGGCTTGTGGTGTGAGGGGGAAGTGGTAGGAGAGAAGAGGGAGCGATGATGAATACACTGTTGTTGTCCCCAAGGGAGTCGACGTCTCCGTCTGCCACAGCGCCCATGACCTGGGCCGCAAAGATGCTGCGCACTCCCTCCTCCAGGTCTGTAAGGGGGTGCAGCTCCGCCTGACCTCCTTCCATGCGTTGTTGCTCTCTCCTGTTAAGAGCAAGCTTGGCCTGCAAGAAAAAGGACAGCGTGTGAGTGAGTGTGCAGCCATGTGTTTGGCAGATGTGCCTACCATAGTTGAATAGCTGTTAATGAATGCAAGGCGTGAGATGTGGATGTGACTTTTAGTAGGTGGACATAGTTGGTGGGTGAGTGTTTGGGATTTGGCAGTTTATACCATCTGTGCACAGAGTGAGTTGAGATGGTGGCATGTACAGGTTTTTGAAGCATGTACTCACCTTGACCACCCGAGTGAGGTCATTGAACTTCTTGCGGCACTGGGTGGGAGTCCTGTGGACCACACTTCTGGCCGAGACGTACTGGGCCATCTCCCTCCACATCCTTCTGAAGTCCTGTGGCAATAGCCTCCTGCCAGTGTCCGGGAACAGCACTGCCCGTCGGTGTTCCATGGCTGCGACCAGAGCCTCCAAACCTGATCGCTGAACTGGCGAGCTCTCTCCCTGGACCTCTGATCAGCCATGAGATTTCTCAATGATAGTTTTCAGCTCCTTGCAGGCCCAGTTCACAAGCAGCAATGGTCAGAGTGAGGCTGTGCAGCATGATTGACCCTCCCCTTTAAGAACTGGAAGGCGCCAGTCTGTCTGAGTACTTGTAATTGACAGCGTCGGAACTTGAGTAGCGCTCTGCGGTTCCGCCCCACTCTCCGACGTTAGTGCCCCAAGAGGGAAGTGGAGCGCTAAATCAAGCGCTAAAACTGAATTTCGTGGTCGCCTGCGCTAATTAGCGCCCAGGCGATGTTAGCGCCCCAAAATGGTCGATACCGAATTTTTCCCCCTTAATCTCAGGATTCGGGGTTGGCCATTTAGGACTGAGATGAGAAGAAATTTCTTCACTCAGAGGGTTGTGAATCTTTGGAATTCTCTACCCCAATCAGTTGTGGATGCTCGGTCGCTGAGTATAAGACTCAGATCGATAGATTTTTGGGCACTAAGGGATTCAAGGGATACGGGGATATGGCGGGAAAGTGGAGTTGATGTAAAATTTCAACTGTAATCTTAATGAATGTCTGAGCAGGCTCAATGGACCATGTAGCCTACTCCTGCTTCTATTTCTTGTGTTCATATGTAATGATGGTTGAGGGAGGGTGTGTTCAAAATACCTTTACTTTTCAGATATCTTGGCGTTGAATATAATGGCCCGGATTTTGTGATTGTAATGACGGCAAAACTGTCAGCGTTCACCGTCATTACTCTGTGAAACTGACAGCAACTGCTTGCATCTGCACATTCGCAGTTAAACGCGGAAATCGAGAAGTTGCTGTCAGTGATTCTCCGCACCTCCACAGGGTACGCTGTTGACGACCTCACAGATATATACTTTTTTTAAAGTTTGTTTATGATATTTCAGCTTTTACCTTAATCCCATGTGTATGTCCCAATCTTTGGGCTGGATTTTAAATGACCCATGGAGTCAGGTTTGGAGGCGTGTGGGGGGTTAAATTTGCGGGGTCGGGGTTTCCGACCCCATCCCGACTCCATCCCGCCTCCACGCGATTTTGACAAAATCTGTCGCGGGGTTCCCGACTCTCTCCCGCCTCTTGGAGGTGGGAGAGGCCATTAAAGCCCTTAACAAGCCCTAAATTGGCTCTGTAATGCCATTTTGAAGCATTTTAGCTAGTTTAACCCTTTTCTGACGTGAAGTACGCCTGATGTGAAACACTCCAGTGAAACCTGGCGGGAGCACAAGTGGATAGCTGACTATCAGCTGCAGGTCCACTATTACAACGGAGATGTGATGAAGGTAGTATTAGGTCTGAAAGTTGCCTCTGATACTGCTGCATTGAATGTCTTCAGAGACTGTATGGTCTTTGCTGTGAGAGGACTTGGATGGAAAAAATCTCTCTCTCTCTCTCTCTCTCTCTCATCATCAGAGGCGACTTTCAGACTGAAACCACTAATTAGTTCATGGGTTCCCACATGCTGGAACTCAATTGCCCAATTAAGTGAAAATTGCATCATTCATCCAGCATTAATCTGGAGTCAGGGGGGAAACACGAAATGCGGATTACACGACCCCAACCCGACCCCAAGACAAAATCCAGCCCTTTGTCTCACTTTCTGTAAAATTTATAAAAAATGAATGATAAAGCCTACTTGTTACTTCCTGGTTTGCTGTCTGTGAGAATTCTCAATCTGCTTAGCCTGCTTGATGACATCACTGTTACTGGATGCCAGAGATCCCCTATAGCTGTCACCAGAATGAAATTAACGTTGGGAAAGTTGAAATCCGCACCACAGAGAATGCCATCACTTCACCACTGACTGCAAAATCTGGGCCATTAAATTATTTGATTTTATCTAAATACCAGTTAATTTGGCCATTATAGTTGACAGCTTATGAGAAAGACCATGGACACGAAATTCTACAGGTGGTGATCCTGGTATTTCTGTCAGGATCACATTCACTGGCGCCCTCTACCACTGACCCTGCCGGAGAATGAGAGGTCAGAGGGAAGGCATTTCATTTGCTTGAGGCCAGTGTGTGCTCAGGTAATAGCATTCCCCCACAGGCTATTCCCTTAGAAAACGCTTAGTGATACCCCCAGCAACCTCCTTGGAACCTTACCATTTACCCTTTCTTATACCATTACTTAAGCCTTAACTAACATATAGATATCTATACATTGGAAGCACCTTCAATGTTAATAGTTCTGGTACTTCGGGAGAAACAACATGGAGAGGCAATATATTTTGAGGTGGGTGCAGGAATAGAGGGACCTGGGGGTGCATATTCACAAATCTTTGAAGGTAGTAGGGCCAGTCATGAAGATGGTTAAGAAAGCTTATGGGATACTTGTCTTTGTAAATAGGGGCATTGAATACAATAACAAGGATCTCATGCTAAACCTTTACAAATCTCTGGTTAGGCCTCAGCTGGGGCATTGTGTACAATTCTGTGCACCACACTTTAGGAAGGATGTCAAGGCCCTGGAGAGGGTTCAGAGGTGGTTTACCAGGATGATACCGGGGATATGAGCGTTCAGTTATGTGGAGAGATTGGAGAATCTGGGATTGTTCTCCTTAGACCTGAGAAGGTTAAGGGGAGACCTAGTAGAGGTATTCAAAATAATGAGGAGTTTTGATAGAGCAAGTAGGGAGAAACTATTTCCTCTGACAAGTGGGTCAGCAACCAGAGGTCATAGGTTTAAAGTAATTGGTAAAAGAACAAGAGCGGAAATGAGGAGAAATTTCTTCACACAGAAGGTTGTTAAGATCTGGAACACACTACCTGAAAGGGTGGTGGAATCAGATTCCATAGGAACTTTTAAAAGGCAATTGGACATTGTTGAAGAGGACTAATTTGTAGGGTTATGGGGAAAATGCTTGGGCGTGGGACTAAATTGGGCAGCTCTTTCAAAGAGCCAGCACAGGCACGATGGGCCGAATGGCCTCCTTTTGTGCTGTTAGATTCTATGATTCTATAAGTTGGGTGTCCAGGCTTACTAGGCATTTAACAATGATCTGATTTAAACCGACAACCTGTGACTTTAAAATCGGAATGCTGCTATTCCGCTCCAATCCCACCCACTACTATCTTGCCCAGGATGTGCATAGGACTCCTACTGCAATTTTGAGGTACAGCTGGGCGGAGTGTGTGTGGCGTATGCTGCACCCATTTGTACTGGGCGGGGAATGGCCTAACCAGCGGTCCTTAAAGGGAGTGCTGTAAGCTGTTCACAAAAGGGCTCTGGAAATATCATTTTTTTTTAGGTGGGGCTAGGAGGAGCAGAAGTGGCCCTCCTGAGCCCAGAATAAAATCTGAGCCGCTGCAGGCGGATATGAGACTCTCGCCTGGGATCGCCTCCCTAGGCTCCAACAGTCAGTTGGCTCAGCATGGGGATCATTATTGCACCCATGCAGCCCTGCCTGCTTCAGTATACAATAACTAGTCATTCATGAACCATAAGGACTATCAGTGTATCAGTGTCTACGTGTCTGTGACCACTTGCACATTATCATGCAGATGTAAGCCTGCTTCCTGACAACAGACATGATACCTCCTTTTTAAGGTAATCCATTGTCCCCCATTATTTGACCCTGAAAGGAAAGTGCAAAGCTGAGTCCTCAAGGTCTAATGTCCCCTCAACAGTCATGGTTTATGATACCATTATGGTAGCCATACATACCTGCTGAGCCTTATTGACCACTACCATCGTTGAACCCACTGTAACATGTTAAAGCAGAGATTCAGATATTTAGATAGATGAATGGATGTATTACAATACAACCTTGTAAAACTCTCCAGCATCATTATAGTCTGCTGCATGCTGTATAGCTTTGTAGTATAATGAGGCATCACCGTGGAGCATCGACAGAAGGAAGGCAATGAAGAACAGCAAAGAGACAACGAAGATGAGATGAAGAAATTGAAGTTCCAGAGGCAGAACCACCTTTGATAGCCTTAAAATTGTTCATTTGGCATATATTAATATCAGCTTCTCCTAATGACCCCTCCACTCATTGCATGAACAGTCCTCCCTACAATTTCAAAAAGCCCTCAACAACAATGCCTTCATTTACATTGCTTTCTTCTCATATCGAATACCTAAATATACCATTCCTGTCACCTACTGATACAATATCCAATACCAGCTGCCGCTTTCCGCCCAAAAGTTGATCGGTGGCTTTGACTCCGCTTCAGATTGTTGTCTGCTCCTGTTGGCTTCCCACTGGGAGGGAGTTAAAATCGGCCCTCATGTTTCAGCATGTAGCCCATTGTGGGCATGAGTACTTGAACATGCAGAATACAGGAGCAGCTGCTGGATAGATTTTCCAGGAGGTAAAGCATGTAAAGATACAAGGGGATGGGCACAAAGAGGTGAATGGAGCCACAACATTATAGGAACATTAGGGGCTGGATTTTGTCAGGCCCGAGGAGGCGGGTATGGAGGCGGGACTGCTGGTAAAGTTGCAGAAAGTGGAGGCGGATGGCCAGGAGGCGGGAAGCCGCCCTGCCCCGGGTCCCGTCTCCTGGAGGCGGGAAAGGGATTAAAAAGGATTAGACCCATTTTACCTTTTCAAGTGCAGGCTTCCCGATCTCGGAGAACCCCGCCGGGGTGGAGGAGTCAAGTAGGAGGTCTGCGGGGGTCGGAGAGGTCTGCAGCTGCAATGTAGAGGTGAGTGATGGGTGCAAGTGTGGAGTGGTAAGTATGTGAGGTGAGTGTAAACATAGAAACATAGAGCAGGAGTAGGCCATTCGGCCCGTCGAGCCTGCTCCACCATTCAATACGATCATGGCTGATCATCCAAATCCAATACCCTGTCCCTGCTTTCTCACACAGAATCCCCATCGAGCCTGCACCGACACATATCCCACCCTATCCCCGTAACCCCACGTATTTAATTCCCCCTAACATATCCCATCCTATCCCCGTAACCCACATATTTAATCCCCCCCTAACACTAAGGGTCAATTTATCATAGCCAAATCAACCTAACCCGCACATTTTTGGACTGTGGGAGGAAACCGGAGCACCCGGAGGAAACCCACGCAGACACGGGGAGAATGTGCAAACTCCACACAGACAGTCACCCGAGGTCAGATTCGAACCCGGGTCCCTGGCGCTGTGAGGCACCAGTGCTAACCACTATGCCACCGTGTAAAGTGTTAGAAAATGTTCACTTACCTTTGTTTTTGCCTACAGCCTTCAGCCGCGGTGGTTCCGGAGTCCCGACATTTTCGCTGTAGATTTCACAGATTGGCTGTTGGATCCTCCACAAGGGCTCATCAAACTACACAGAAAGTCAGTGTTTGACAGCTTCACAGAGCTGTCAAATGCTGACATTTCTTCTTTCAAGAAGTCTTGACAGATGGCACATCAGACGTTGACGTGCTCTGTCAGTGACTTCCCCCTAATTGGCCTGCTGAGCCCGCAGGGCGGACTTAAAAAGGTCAATCAGGGGAAAATCCCACTGGTTTACCAGAGGCTGATGGAGGCGGGACTTAGACCCGACAAGCAGCAGTCCCGCCTCCAGCACGTCTCCATTCACAAAATCCAGCCCTATATGTCTCTGTGGGATTACTGTACATCCCATACATGCTTCATACATTTCATTATTATGAAGTTCCCTATCTTGATGCACCCGTTGAGGTCAGTAACCTTTTTGTGGGAATGCAGCCATGTCTGCTGAGTGGTGCCACTTAGATTTATATTGTAGGCTATAACCTGCCATACAGTTTGACCCACTCATCTCAAGAACCAGAGATCTTCTTTAGGGAACAGGCTCTCCCTCTTCTGGTGGACTTGCTCCAAGAAGATCTCAAAGATGCCATTGGAAAAGCAGGGAGCCCATGATACTATTTGACATTCCTTCTAATTTCACTGCCGCTTTGCTCTGTAACCTGCTGCAAGTGATTTTCCACCCATAATGGGAGAGCTCCCAATCAGAGATGTTCCCAATGCTTGAGCTCGCCCACATTGTGAATAAGGTTGGCCCCAGAAATAGATGTAGGGCCAGCACACAAACGGTTGGGAGCATGCAGCTTTGAATCAGTTCAAGAAAGAGTTAAACAGACAAACCCATTAGTTGAGTTCCTTAGATTGGCTTTCTTACTGGGACAATTGCTTCTACGAAGGGGAGTAACTATCTGATGTTAGTCTTTCTCGGAATTACATAGGCAATCTATCTACAGAACCATGTCAGGCCTCTGCAACTGTGTGATTAGGTATCAACTAGTAAGTCAAAAATATGGTTCTTAAATTCATAAAACCCTTTGAAATATGGTCCTGCCTTTGAGAAGTTAGTTTGTGATATAGAGGAACTTTACTCAAACAATGGATAGCAAGATCCATAATGCACAAAAGCATACGGATGGTCACCGAGAGTTTCTGAAATGCTAATTATTTCCAGCACTTGGATGTACTTGGTGACTTTTTACTCTGATGTATATATGCCTTCAGCTGCCTTGGCTCATCAGCCTACATCAACATATCAAAATAATTAGATATTTTTCATTGCACTGCGTTATGTAATACAAAAATGCAATTAAACTTTAAAGGAAGAATATTGACCCTTATTTTAAGATTAAATATATGTTTATATTTATATTTAATCATAGAATAACCTGCAGCCATATTGTCATTAGGAACTTTGGTATATTAAATGTGATTTCAATAAAATGCGATATAATGATGATCTTGAACCAACCAACAATGGTAGATCAACAATAATTGCAATTAAACTAAAAATGACAGCTTCTTATACAAAGTCATATTAAAAGTAAAAAAATCCTTGAAGAGCAAAAATGCTAACTTCAAAAAGTGCAAAATACAACATGATTTTACGATCTGGAATGCACTACCTGAAAGGGTGGTGGAAGCAGATTCAAGACTAACTTTCAAAAGGGAATTATGTATATACTTATTTTCAGGGCTATGAGGAAAGAGCCAGGGAGTGGGACTAACGTGCCCCCTAATTTTAAATTTGGGTGGGCGGTCCCTTTAACAGGCTGCGCGACCCATTTAAAGTTTTGCACATGCGCATAATTTGTCATTGTAAAAGCCGATCTTGGACTATGCGGGACCGGCAGACAGCTGCATGGCCATGCGTCCGTGCAGCTTAGAGAGAACGCTGAGTGGGACTAATTGGCGAGCTCTTTCAAAGACCCGGCACAGGCACAATGGGCAGAATGGCCTCCTTCTGTGCTGTATGATTCTAGGATTCTATGAATTGCTGTTTAATTGAGGTTCAGCTCTGCTGAGCCTTTATAATTAATTTTAATTCCATCAATTCTACTATTTCTCTCACAAATTGTCTAAATTTCATAGACAATTGTATTTGTCTTTAATCAGAAAATCCAGATATTATGACAAGTATGGGATATGTATTTTTGTCTGTTGTTATGAGTTTCCTGTACGTACTCTGTTTCTTAGCTTTAAAATGGGTTAATTTAAGGAAGGTCCCACATCAAAATAGCTTCTGCAAGTGCATGATGGGAGAATGGTTTCTATTCTTTTAGCTCTGTGTGAAGTACCAAAATATATACTAGATTACTAACAACAACAATAATTTGCAATTATATAGCTCCTTTAAATCCCTCTGCTCCTCCAAAGACCCTGCTTAAAACCAAGCTTTTGACCACCCCTCCTAATATTTCATTCTTTGGCCCGGTATCCATTTTTGCCCAATTATGCTTCTGTGAAGCACCTTGGGCGCTTTTTTCTATCTTAAAGGGGCTTTATAAATGCCAGTTGTTGGTGTTATATTTTAGATGGTGGAGCTTACCCGCATTGAGGGGGACAGAAAATGATTTGGTGTTCTGGAGCAATACCTGCCATGAACATAATTTTGCCTCATAAAGGGAGAAATTCCTGAATTTGTGCCCAGGTACACTGGATCGTGTGGGCGCAGTGAATATTGGAACTTTGGGCAGTCAGAGCACATGCCTGTAAAGGAACCTGCTTGATTTTCATCCATTTATGGTTGAAATTTTAGAACCAAATGAAATTTAAATCGTGTCTTTATACTACAGGATTTCCCCTGAGAGCAAGACCGTTGTTAGAGGAACTCTGGGGTGTAAATGACTCAACATTCTTGCAGAGTGGAGATTTTGTTCCATCCTTCTGACTGAGAGTGCTCGCATTGCTGGTCTGTGCAGAGCTTCCCAGTCAGACTGAAAAGTTGGAAACATGACTTTGAACAAAATGAGCGGGCACAGGATTCATGCAAGCCCAATCGTTTTAAAGTCATATTTGTGTCTTTCTCTATTGTTAGTGAATGTGCTCCACAGTATAGACACTTCCATTGGAAGTAGTTTAGAAATGGAAGAGCAGCATTAAAAAAGTGGATGCATGAAATATGTTATTTACAGAACAAAGCTGTTTGACCTTTTTTAACCTTTTGGATCAATTAGGCTCTACATGACATAATTAAAGTCTGTTGGGTAAAAATAAGTATTGTTTTGTGTTATTATTGCCTGGCTGAAAACTGTTTTTTTGGTACTATTACCATTGAATTACATTTTGCATTCTGAATTAATTGCAAGTATTATGCATTATCAACCAAGCAGAAAATCACCAATTAAACCAACAATTAAGGAATAGAACAGACTAAAATAAAGGCACTAATAATTGTCATCTCTTTAGTGCAAAGCATTTGTCCATTTAAAGCATATTTGAAGGAGAGTTTAATACTGCTTCTCTGTAAGAAAAGCTTTCGGCCCAAATCTCCCATTTACATATAATCATTTGAAACTGTTATGATTTGTAGAACTATTGCGATTCGTATGCATTAACTATAATGAAATAACAGAAGTTGCATTTATATAGTGCCTTCACTGTAGGAAAACTTCCCAAGGCGCTTCACTAGTATGTTATCAGACAAGAATTGACACTGAGCTAAAGATGTGGATACTAGGAAGGGTGACTAAAAGCTCTGGCCGCGATTTTGCCGGCACTCAGAGGGCGGGTTCGGAGGTGGGTCAGGTGTTAAAGTCACAATGATTGACGGCGGGTTGTGAACCCGCTGCGAACCCGCCACGAACCCATCTTCGTGTCAGTTTCAAGAGTGTCAGGTCTGCCATTTCACAACAGACCCAACACCTAGTGGTGGGTAAGGGATTTAAGACACTTAGGGGGAAAAATTCAGTTGGTTTGCGCCTCCCGTTAGCGCCTTAAGAGGGCGCTAATGGGGCGCAAAGCAACTAGCGCCCGTGGGCGGCGATGTTTGCGCCGCTCACGAAATTAACTAGACATTTTGCGGCGGCGCTAAACAGTACCGCCACGATCTCCTGCGCCGGCAGATCGTGACATCAGTCGAGTGTGCAACACCCCGGTAGCATCCCGGACCGGATATTGAGTGGCGCCCCCTGTCATACCGCCTGCCGCTAGCAACGACAGGTTGAGGGGAGCATTTTGCAGTCAGGAAGGGACTGGGGGAGTGCTATTTAAAGGCGACCACTTCCTGCCTTTTTTTGTTGGTGACATTTTTGCACCACGCATTCTGAGAGAGAGAGAGAGAGACTTCTGGAGAGATTCAACGCTGTGTGAAGGAGTTTTGGGTACTGAGCAGCACTTTGCAGGTTCATTTTGATTGGCCCTTCCTTGTATCGATTTAGAAGTGACTGTGGGGGCTGCACTCTGAGCTCTTTCCCATGGCCTCTCCATTGTTCTTTCCAGCAGATTTGATGTACGGGTCTCTCCAGGCCGAGATTCAAGGCTGCAATGAGCAGGATGTGGATGGAGAGCAAGATCAACCCTCCCCTTTAAGAACTGGCTGGCGCCATTGTGTCTGTGTTCCATTGCTGACTGACATCACATGAGCTTCGCCAGCGCTCTGAGGTAGCGCCTCGCTCCTCGGCCTTTGCGCCTTAAGACAGGTGTGAAGCGCCTGATTTAGCTCTCCAATCACCTCCAGGGGCGATAAAAGCCAAGTTTGCAGTCGGAGGCGATAATTAGCGCCAGGCGCTAATCTTTGCGCCCGGCCGATAATTGCGCCCCAAATGGGGCGATACTGAATTTCTCCCCCTTAACTCCTTGTTAAGTGCTTGTTAACTGCTATTTTGAGAGCCTTTTCCAATTTTCCAACATTTTTGGGTTTCACGACGTTCGGAGATCATGCCAAGCAAGTGTGTCGGGAAGACCAATGAGCTGGAAACGTCACAGCTGCAACTGGAGTCTAAAAGCTGCACTCTCACATCCGCTCAATTTCAAATGTCAGAGGTTGCTGATTTCACGATTTGGGGGACACTGTCTTGAGGCTGTAAGTGTCTGGTGTTAACTCTATATCCATTGTCACCTGCATTGCTGGACATTAAAGGCACCCTCACCCTTCACTGTGCTACCTCAAATTGTGAGCACACAAATGGCAATGATGTCAAACGTTCATACAAGATTAATTTATTCCAACATAATAAAAGAACAGAAACTTAACATTGAATTCTATCAGGACACCCAAGTGAGTACCTTTGTGATCATTTATGTGTCAGCTTTCTCTTACGCGTGCTTCTACGTTGTGCTACCCCTGTGGCTTCAGCAGGTGTAGAGACAGCCTGCTCACTTCCCTACTGCACCTGCTTAGATGCCCTTGAAGAAGAAACACTGTCACTTGATTTCACACGCCCAGCCACCAGCTCCTTCAGTTTGTCATGCAAGGCCATCTACAGTGTCACTGAAATTCAGCAGCCTTCCACCAGCCATGCTGCAGCCACTGCGGTAGCACTGCGTAAAGGCACTAGGATAGGCAAACCACGCGCAAAATAGCCACTAAGAGAATGCACAACCAGTCCAAAAGCAAAAAGCTAAACTTACCTGAAAGTTGTGTGTGTCCCTTTAAGAAACGCTTGCAGTGACTCCGTTGTACTGCTGCACGCACGTTCTTCCATGTGTGGTTTGGTGAGGGCGATATTAAGAGTGGCGACCTCCAAAATCACAGATCATGGGTCAAATCAGATGTTGCGCACCGATTAGCGTCATGATTTGAATCATTTAAACATGGAAGCGAGCGCAGGCAACGGAAGCGTTGCCGACCTGCCAAAAATGGCGGCTGCCGCGTTCTGTGCCGGAAACGGGCAGAAACAAGACCTAGGCCATTTTTTTTCTTCCAAAGCAGCCTTAACGACCAGTGCTAAAGGCTCCAATTTACCAGCCAGGAAGTCTTGCTGCAATTATATAGGGGTTTGGTGAGATCACACTTGGAGTACTGTGTACAGTTTTGGTCTCCTTACCTAAGAAAGGATATACTTGCCCGAGAGGGGGTGCAACAAAGGTTCCCCAGATTGATTCCTGGGATGAGAGAGCTGACCTATGAGGAGAGATTGAGTAGAATGGGTCTATATCCTCTGGAGTTTAGAAGAATGAGAGGTGATCTCATTGAAATGCATAAAATTCTTAGAGGGCTTGACATGGTAAATGCTGAGAGGTTGTTTCCCCTGGCTGGAGAGTCTAGAACTAGAGGTCTAAAAGGGCTAGAAATTGGGTACCTTAGCGCTTCCCATTAGTGCCTCCGGGAGGTGCTAATGGGATGCTAAAAACTTACTGCCTGGGCGCGGCGATGTTAGCGCCGCCGGCAAAATTCACCTGGCGGTTTGCGGCGGCGCTAACCACTATTGCCACGCCCGCCTGCGGCCGGATATCGTGATGTCATTCGACTGCGCATCGCCCCGGTAGCGCCCCGGTCTGGAAATTCATTCTCGCCCCCTGCCTCAGCGCCTGCCATTAGCAATGACAGGTAGAGGAGGCGGTTTGCAGTCGGCTGAGATCTGGAGGGGCGTTATTTAAAGGTGTGAACTTCAGGTTTGTTTTTCAGTCAGCAAACAATGCTGCCTTGTCACTTTGACAGAAGCAGACAAGCATTTTTACCCATTTAAGCTTTTTGTATTTGAAGGAGTTTTGCGCCTGACAAAAATGTATCACTTTCATTTGGGCAACATTTCCAACACTTAATGGTGGCTGTACTGGCACTGGACCTCACCCTCCAGCGTCACCGTCAGAGGCAGCAGAGGCAGAGAGAAAGATTGCAAAACATGGCCAGAGGGAGGAGGGCCAACAGGGCTCTCAACAGGAGACCTTACCCTCCCAGGGTATTCCGGAGCACTTCTCCTACATTCACCTCGCAGAGGAGCAGTGCCTTAGAAGGCTCCGCTTCAGCAAGGAGGTTGTCACAGAGCTTTGCCACCTCCTGCAGCCAGACCTCCAGCCTCAGATCAGGACCAGGACGTCTCTCTCAGTGGCAGTGAAGGTCACAGTCGCTCTCAATATCTATGCCAACGGCTCCTTCCAGGCTTGAACAGGGAATATTGCAAACATTTTGCAGTTCGTCGGCCATTGCTGCATCCGGGAGGTGACAGATGCTCTGTACAGAAGGAGAAGGGAGTACATCTCATTCCCCATGACCAGAGAGAAACAGGATGAATGCTCATGTGGCTTTGCAAGGATAGCGGGCTTCCCCATGGTTCAGGGTGTCATTGACTGCACCCACGTGGCATTGCGGGCACCTCATTACAATGCAGAAGTCTTCCGTAACCGCAAAGGCTACCACTCTCTGAACATTCAGTTGGTGTGCGACCACAGACAGCATATCCTCGCCGTCAATACCCGCTATCCTGGCAGCAGCCATGATGCATTCATCCTGCGTGAGACCGGAGTCCCAACACTGTTCCATCCACCACATTAAGCTCACGGCTGGCTGCTCGGAGATAAGGGTTATCCACTCGCCACCTGGCTGATGACACCCCTCCGCAACCCCAACACTCCTGCTCAGCACACATACAATGACAGCCTTAGTGCCACCAGGAACCTGATCGAACAGACTATAGGGGTGCTAAAGCAACGGTTTGGCTGCTTTGACCGCTCTGGAGGAGCCCTGCAGTACTCCCCTGATTGAGTCTCCCTTTTCATTGTTGTGTGCTGCATACTGCACAACCTGGCCATTCTGAGGGCCCAGCCATTGCCACCAGGGATTGCAGGTCCACCTCAGGAGGAAGAAGAGGGACAGGAGGAGGAGGCGGAGGAGGAGGATGAAGAGGAGGAGGAGCAGCAGCAACGTAGGAGGGGGGCACTCAATCTTGCTTCTGCAATGGCCGTTCGTGATCGCCTCATTAGACAGCGCTTCCAATAAATGAGATAGCAAATTGCCCAGCACAACCACATCATTACATCCAGCTCACAGCCCCGATCACTGGGCAAAGGTCAAATGAGAAACATCACAAAACATCACTACGTCGAATGAACTATTATCGTGCGCAACTCTCTCTTATGAAGCACAACCAATAATAAACAAACACAACAATTTATCAACAAACACAACTCTTTCTTAACAAGCTGAACTATTTGTGACCAAATTCAACAATATATTTACAAACACATCAAATTATTTACGCACACTCCCCCATTTGCTAATAACATATTATTTACTCGCCCTTCCTCAATGATTTCCCTCCCCTTTGGAAATTCCCCCTCCCAACCCTACTGCTCCTCCGTAATGTGGCCCTAGTGGCTGCAACAAGGCTGGCGGAAGGCTGCTGAGTCTGGGAGCCAGAGACTGCAGATGGTCTTGCAGGATGCCCTCGGCCAGCTCTGGGCCTGGAGGGCCGCTGCAGACTGCAACACCTCAGCATATGTGGCAGCAGTCTGGGATGGCTGGGTTACAGGCTGCAGCAAGTGCAATGGCGGAGTGGCAGTGGTGGGAGCAGGAATGCTGTCATCCTGAGACAGGACAGGACCTTCCTGCTCGACCGACACACTGCCACTCCCCCGGGGCAGAAACTCAGCATCCGGAGCAATCTGCTCGAGCACAGATTGCTGGCCTGCTGCGGCACTGTGAGATCCCTGGTGGACAGTGGGCAACCCAGCAACGATGGCAGCAGTCAGCGCTTGCGTGGCATCAATCTGAGACTGCATGAGAGCATAAGAACATAAGAAATAGGAGCAGGAATCGGCCACTTGGCCCCTCGAGCCTGCTCCGCCATTCAATAAGATCATGGCTGATCTTGGGCTCAAAGCCACTTCCCTGCCTGCTCCCCATAACCCTTCACTCCCTTATCTTGCAAAAATCTGTCTATCTCCACCTTAAATGTATTTAATGACCCAGCCTCCACGGTCTCTGGGGCAGAGAATTCCACAGATTACGACCCTCTGAGAGATGAAATTCCTCCTCATCTCAGTTCTAAAAGGGCGACCCTTTATTCTGAAACTATGCCCCCGAGTTCTAGATTTCCCCACGAGGGGAGACATCCTCTCTGCATCTACCTTGTTGAGCCCCCTCAGTACCTTATATGTTTGAATAAGATCACCTCTCATTCTTCTAAATTTCAATGAGTATGGGCCCAACCTGCTCAACCTTTCTTCATAAGTCAACCCCCTCATCTCAAGAATCAACCGTGTGAATCGTCTCTGAACTGCCTCCAATGCAAGTATATCCTTCCTTAAATAAGGAGACCAAAACTGTATGCAGTACTCAAGGTGTGGTCTCACCAATACCCTGTACAGTTGTAGCAGGACTTCCCTGCTTTTATACTCCAACCCCCTTGCAATAAAGGCCAACATTCCATTTGCCTTTTGCCAGCAATCACTGACTCCATTACAGCACTAAGCCGTTGCGTTGCTTCGGCCTGTGCTGCAATAGCTGCTGCCACCTCACTCATGACACCCGGCATGAGGTCTGGGTCCCCATGGTCTCTCTGCGAGGCAACCATCCTTGACAAACTGCCAAGGATGGGCTCGATGGTTTGCGCAGAGATGAGTGCAATGCTGGAGGCAGGCTCCTCCATGCTCCTAGCCAGTGCATCCATGCCCTTGAGCACCCTTGCCATTGCACCCATGAGCTCAGTGTGCATGCTCATTGCCTGTGTGGTCATCGCCTCCATTTTGAGGTCCTCATATTAGTCCTGTGCAACAGAACTCGCGCGCGCACTCACCCTCCGGGGAGATGCCCCCAAGCTTCAGTATCCCCGTGGCGTTGCTGCAGCCCGCAGGGTACTGGAGCTTCACCCACATCAGACCCATGTAATAGGCTCCCCTCCAGCGACCGCGTGGCCCCATTATCGGACCTCTCGCCCCGGGAGGCACAGGCAGTGAGGTTTTGGCTGTTGTTCCTCTTCCTCTCCCGTGTCGCTACCACTGGGAGGCTGAGGGACAGGCTGGTCAGATGGTGGCTGATTATCTGAAAGCATAAAGGCACAAGAGTGGGTTTAATGTCAGGGGAAGGGGGCAGGAAGGGAGCAAGGAATGGAGACAGTATAATTAGATGGAAAGTGGGAAGGGCTTGTGGTGTGAGGGGGAAGTGGTAGGAGAGAAGAGGGAGCGATGATGAATACACTGTTGTTGTCCCCAAGGGAGTCGACGTCTCCGACTGCCACAGCGCCCATGACCTGGGCCGCAAAGATGCTGTGCACTCCCTCCTCCAGGTCTGTAAGGGGGTGCAGCTCCGCCTGACCTCCTTCCATGCGTTGTTGCTCTCTCCTGTTAAGAGCAAGCTTGGCCTGCAAGAAAAAGGACAGCGTGTGAGTGAGTGTGCAGCCATGTGTTTGGCAGATGTGCCTACCATAGTTGAATAGCTGTTAATGAATGCAAGGCGTGAGATGTGGATGTGACTTTTAGTAGGTGGACATAGTTGGTGGGTGAGTGTTTGGGATTTGGCAGTTTATACCATCTGTGCACAGAGTGAGTTGAGATGGTGGCATGTACAGGTTTTTGAAGCATGTACTCACCTTGACCACCCGAGTGAGGTCATTGAACTTCTTGCGGCACTGGGTGGGAGTCCTGTGGACCACACTTCTGGCCGAGACGTACTGGGCCATCTCCCTCCACATCCTTCTGAAGTCCTGTGGCAATAGCCTCCTGCCAGTGTCCGGGAACAGCACTGCCCGTCGGTGTTCCATGGCTGCGACCAGAGCCTCCAAACCTGATCGCTGAACTGGCGAGCTCTCTCCCTGGACCTCTGATCAGCCATGAGATTTCTCAATGATAGTTTTCAGCTCCTTGCAGGCCCAGTTCACAAGCAGCAATGGTCAGAGTGAGGCTGTGCAGCATGATTGACCCTCCCCTTTAAGAACTGGAAGGCGCCAGTCTGTCTGAGTACTTGTAATTGACAGCGTCGGAACTTGAGTAGCGCTCTGCGGTTCCGCCCCACTCTCCGACGTTAGTGCCCCAAGAGGGAAGTGGAGCGCTAAATCAAGCGCTAAAACTGAATTTCGTGGTCGCCTGCGCTAATTAGCGCCCAGGCGATGTTAGCGCCCCAAAATGGTCGATACCGAATTTTTCCCCCTTAATCTCAGGATTCGGGGTTGGCCATTTAGGACTGAGATGAGAAGAAATTTCTTCACTCAGAGGGTTGTGAATCTTTGGAATTCTCTACCCCAATCAGTTGTGGATGCTCGGTCGCTGAGTATAAGACTCAGATCGATAGATTTTTGGGCACTAAGGGATTCAAGGGATACGGGGATATGGCGGGAAAGTGGAGTTGATGTAAAATTTCAACTGTAATCTTAATGAATGTCTGAGCAGGCTCAATGGACCATGTAGCCTACTCCTGCTTCTATTTCTTGTGTTCATATGTAATGATGGTTGAGGGAGGGTGTGTTCAAAATACCTTTACTTTTCAGATATCTTGGCGTTGAATATAATGGCCCGGATTTTGTGATTGTAATGACGGCAAAACTGTCAGCGTTCACCGTCATTACTCTGTGAAACTGACAGCAACTGCTTGCATCTGCACATTCGCAGTTAAACGCGGAAATCGAGAAGTTGCTGTCAGTGATTCTCCGCACCTCCACAGGGTACGCTGTTGACGACCTCACAGATATATACTTTTTTTAAAGTTTGTTTATGATATTTCAGCTTTTACCTTAATCCCATGTGTATGTCCCAATCTTTGGGCTGGATTTTAAATGACCCATGGAGTCAGGTTTGGAGGCGTGTGGGGGGTTAAATTTGCGGGGTCGGGGTTTCCGACCCCATCCCGACTCCATCCCGCCTCCACGCGATTTTGACAAAATCTGTCGCGGGGTTCCCGACTCTCTCCCGCCTCTTGGAGGTGGGAGAGGCCATTAAAGCCCTTAACAAGCCCTAAATTGGCTCTGTAATGCCATTTTGAAGCATTTTAGCTAGTTTAACCCTTTTCTGACGTGAAGTACGCCTGATGTGAAACACTCCAGTGAAACCTGGCGGGAGCACAAGTGGATAGCTGACTATCAGCTGCAGGTCCACTATTACAACGGAGATGTGATGAAGGTAGTATTAGGTCTGAAAGTTGCCTCTGATACTGCTGCATTGAATGTCTTCAGAGACTGTATGGTCTTTGCTGTGAGAGGACTTGGATGGAAAAAATCTCTCTCTCTCTCTCTCTCTCTCTCATCATCAGAGGCGACTTTCAGACTGAAACCACTAATTAGTTCATGGGTTCCCACATGCTGGAACTCAATTGCCCAATTAAGTGAAAATTGCATCATTCATCCACATTAATCTGGAGTCGGGGGGGAAACACGAAATGCGGATTACACGACCCCAACCCGACCCCAAGACAAAATCCAGCCCTTTGTCTCACTTTCTGTAAAATTTATAAAAAATGAATGATAAAGCCTACTTGTTACTTCCTGGTTTGCTGTCTGTGAGAATTCTCAATCTGCTTAGCCTGCTTGATGACATCACTGTTACTGGATGCCAGAGATCCCCTATAGCTGTCACCAGAATGAAATTAACGTTGGGAAAGTTGAAATCCGCACCACAGAGAATGCCATCACTTCACCACTGACTGCAAAATCTGGGCCATTAAATTATTTGATTTTATCTAAATACCAGTTAATTTGGCCATTATAGTTGACAGCTTATGAGAAAGACCATGGACACGAAATTCTACAGGTGGTGATCCTGGTATTTCTGTCAGGATCACATTCACTGGCGCCCTCTACCACTGACCCTGCCGGAGAATGAGAGGTCAGAGGGAAGGCATTTCATTTGCTTGAGGCCAGTGTGTGCTCAGGTAATAGCATTCCCCCACAGGCTATTCCCTTAGAAAACGCTTAGTGATACCCCCAGCAACCTCCTTGGAACCTTACCATTTACCCTTTCTTATACCATTACTTAAGCCTTAACTAACATATAGATATCTATACATTGGAAGCACCTTCAATGTTAATAGTTCTGGTACTTCGGGAGAAACAACATGGAGAGGCAATATATTTTGAGGTGGGTGCAGGAATAGAGGGACCTGGGGGTGCATATTCACAAATCTTTGAAGGTAGTAGGGCCAGTCATGAAGATGGTTAAGAAAGCTTATGGGATACTTGTCTTTGTAAATAGGGGCATTGAATACAATAACAAGGATCTCATGCTAAACCTTTACAAATCTCTGGTTAGGCCTCAGCTGGGGCATTGTGTACAATTCTGTGCACCACACTTTAGGAAGGATGTCAAGGCCCTGGAGAGGGTTCAGAGGTGGTTTACCAGGATGATACCGGGGATATGAGCGTTCAGTTATGTGGAGAGATTGGAGAATCTGGGATTGTTCTCCTTAGACCTGAGAAGGTTAAGGGGAGACCTAGTAGAGGTATTCAAAATAATGAGGAGTTTTGATAGAGCAAGTAGGGAGAAACTATTTCCTCTGACAAGTGGGTCAGCAACCAGAGGTCATAGGTTTAAAGTAATTGGTAAAAGAACAAGAGCGGAAATGAGGAGAAATTTCTTCACACAGAAGGTTGTTAAGATCTGGAACACACTACCTGAAAGGGTGGTGGAATCAGATTCCATAGGAACTTTTAAAAGGCAATTGGACATTGTTGAAGAGGACTAATTTGTAGGGTTATGGGGAAAATGCTTGGGCGTGGGACTAAATTGGGCAGCTCTTTCAAAGAGCCAGCACAGGCACGATGGGCCGAATGGCCTCCTTTTGTGCTGTTAGATTCTATGATTCTATAAGTTGGGTGTCCAGGCTTACTAGGCATTTAACAATGATCTGATTTAAACCGACAACCTGTGACTTTAAAATCGGAATGCTGCTATTCCGCTCCAATCCCACCCACTACTATCTTGCCCAGGATGTGCATAGGACTCCTACTGCAATTTTGAGGTACAGCTGGGCGGAGTGTGTGTGGCGTATGCTGCACCCATTTGTACTGGGCGGGGAATGGCCTAACCAGCGGTCCTTAAAGGGAGTGCTGTAAGCTGTTCACAAAAGGGCTCTGGAAATATCATTTTTTTTTAGGTGGGGCTAGGAGGAGCAGAAGTGGCCCTCCTGAGCCCAGAATAAAATCTGAGCCGCTGCAGGCGGATATGAGACTCTCGCCTGGGATCGCCTCCCTAGGCTCCAACAGTCAGTTGGCTCAGCATGGGGATCATTATTGCACCCATGCAGCCCTGCCTGCTTCAGTATACAATAACTAGTCATTCATGAACCATAAGGGCTATCAGTGTATCAGTGTCTACGTGTCTGTGACCACTTGCACATTATCATGCAGATGTAAGCCTGCTTCCTGACAACAGACATGATACCTCCTTTTTAAGGTAATCCATTGTCCCCCATTATTTGACCCTGAAAGGAAAGTGCAAAGCTGAGTCCTCAAGGTCTAATGTCCCCTCAACAGTCATGGTTTATGATACCATTATGGTAGCCATACATACCTGCTGAGCCTTATTGACCACTACCATCGTTGAACCCACTGTACATAAGAACATAAGAACATAAGAAATAGGAGCAGGAGTAGGCCAATCGGCCCCTCGAGCCTGCTCCGCCATTCAATAAGATCATGGCTGATCTGATCCTAACCGCCAATCTACTATCTATCACAGAACCATCTCCTGCATCTAACAGAATTGCACACACGAAATAGGAGCAGAATCAGGCTACACAGTCCCTGGGCCCGCTCCACTACCCACAGGGCCATGACCGATCCGAACCTAGACTCATGTCCAAATTCCTGCCCGCTCCCCGTAACCCTTAATGCCCTTTACTTCTAGGAAACTGTCTATTTCTGTTTTAAATTTAATTAATGTTGTAGCTTCTACAGCTTTTTGTGGCAGCATATTCCATGGACCTACCACCCTCTGAGTGAAGTAGTTCCTCCTCATCTCAGTTTTGAAAGAGCAGCCCCTTATTCTAAGACTATGTCCCCTAGTTCTCGTCTCACCCGTCATCGGGAACATCCTCCCCGCATCCACCCGATCCAACCCCTTCACAATCTTATATGTTTCAATAAGATCGCCTCTCATTCTTCTGAACTCCAATGAGTAGAGTCCCAATCTGCCCAACCTCTCCTCATATGACCACCCCCTCATCCCCGGGATTAACCGAGTGAACCTTTTTTGCACTGCCTCGAGAGCAAGGATGTCTTTCCTTAAGTAAGGACACCAAAACTGTATGCAGTATTCCAGGTGCGGTCTCACCAATACCTTGTACAACTGAAGCAATACCTCCCTATTTTTATATTCTATCCCCCTAGCAATGAAAGCCAACATTCCATTTGCCTTCTTAATCACTTGCTGCACCTGCATACTAACCTTTTGAGTTTCGTGCACCAGGACCCCCAGATCCCTTTGCACTTCAGTACTCTCCAGTTTCTTGCCATTAAGATAATAAATTGCTCTAGGATTTTTCCTGCCAAAGTGCATCACCTCACACTTTCCAGTGTTGTATTCCATCTGCCAAATCTCTGCCCACTTACTTAGCCTGTCTATGTCCCCTTGCAGGTTTTTTATGTCCTCCTCACTCACTACTTTCCCTCCCATCTTTGTATCATCTGCAAATTTTGATATGTTACACTTGGTCCCTTCCTCCAAATCGTTAATATAGATTGTGAAGAGTTGGGGACCCAGCACTGACCCCTGTGGAACACCACTAGTTACTGATTGCCAGTCTGAGAATGAACCATTTATCCCAACTCTTTGCTTTCTGTTAGATAGCCAATCCTCTATCCATGCCAGAATATTACCCCCAATCCCGTGATTTTTTACCTTAAGCAATAATCTTTTGTGTGGCACCTTGTCAAATGCCTTTTGGAAGTCTAAATACACTACGTCCACTGGTTCCCCTTTATCCACTCTATATGTTACTTCCTCAAAGAACTCCAGCAAATTTGTCAAACATGACTTCCCCTTCGTAAAACCATGCTGACTTTGTCCTATTAAATTATGATTATCCAAATGTCCTGTTACTGTTTCCTTAATAATGGACTCCAAAATTTTACCTACCACAGATGTTAGGCTAACCGGTCTATAGTTACCAGCCTTCTGTCTACTGCCCTTTTTAAATAAGGGTGTTACATTAGCAGTTTTCCAGTCTGCCGGGACCTTAGCGGAATCCAGGGAGTTTTGAAAAATTATTACCAATGCATCTACAATCCCTACCGCCACTTCCTTCAAGACTCTAGGATGTAAGCCATCAGGTCCAGGTGATTTATCCGCCTTGAGTCCCATGTTAAAGCAGAGATTCAGATATTTAGATAGATGAATGGATGTATTACAATACAACCTTGTAAAACTCTCCAGCATCATTATAGTCTGCTGCATGCTGTATAGCTTTGTAGTATAATGAGGCATCACCGTGGAGCATCGACAGAAGGAAGGCAATGAAGAACAGCAAAGAGACAACGAAGATGAGATGAAGAAATTGAAGTTCCAGAGGCAGAACCACCTTTGATAGCCTTAAAATTGTTCATTTGGCATATATTAATATCAGCTTCTCCTAATGACCCCTCCACTCATTGCATGAACAGTCCTCCCTACAATTTCAAAAAGCCCTCAACAACAATGCCTTCATTTACATTGCTTTCTTCTCATATCGAATACCTAAATATACCATTCCTGTCACCTACTGATACAATATCCAATGCCAGCTGCCGCTTTCCGCCCAAAAGCTGATCGGTGGCATTGACTCTGCTTCAGATTGTTGTCTGCTCCTGTTGGCTTCCCACTGGGAGGGAGTTAAAATCGGCCCTCATGTTTCAGCATGTAGCCCATTGTGGGCATGAGTACTTGAACTTGCAGAATACAGGAGCAGCTGCTGGATAGATTTTCCAGGAGGAACAGCATGTAAAGATACAAGGGGATGGGCACAAAGAGGTGAATGGAGCCACAACATTATAGGAACATTAGGGGCTGGATTTTGTCAGGCCCGAGGAGGCGGGTATGGAGGCGGGACTGCTGGTAAAGTTGCAGAAAGTGGAGGCGGATGGCCAGGAGGCGGGAAGCCGCCCTGCCCCGGGTCCCGTCTCCTGGAGGCGGGAAAGGGATTAAAAAGGATTAGACCCATTTTACCTTTTCAAGTGCAGGCTTCCCGATCTCGGAGAACCCCGCCGGGGTGGAGGAGTCAAGTAGGAGGTCTGCGGGGGTCGGAGAGGTCTGCAGCTGCAATGTAGAGGTGAGTGATGGGTGCAAGTGTGGAGTGGTAAGTATGTGAGGTGAGTGTAAAGTGTTAGAAAATGTTCACTTACCTTTGTTTTTGCCTACAGCCTTCAGCCGCGGTGGTTCCGGAGTCCCGACATTTTCGCTGTAGATTTCACAGATTGGCTGTTGGATCCTCCACAAGGGCTCATCAAACTACACAGAAAGTCAGTGTTTGACAGCTTCACAGAGCTGTCAAATGCTGACATTTCTTCTTTCAAGAAGTCTTGACAGATGGCACATCAGACGTTGACGTGCTCTGTCAGTGACTTCCCCCTAATTGGCCTGCTGAGCCCGCAGGGCGGACTTAAAAAGGTCAATCAGGGGAAAATCCCACTGGTTTACCAGAGGCTGATGGAGGCGGGACTTAGACCCGACAAGCAGCAGTCCCGCCTCCAGCACGTCTCCATTCACAAAATCCAGCCCTATATGTCTCTGTGGGATTACTGTACATCCCATACAAACTTCATACATTTCATTATTATGAAGTTCCCTATCTTGATGCACCCGTTGAGGTCAGTAACCTTTTTGTGGGAATGCAGCCATGTCTGCTGAGTGGTGCCACTTAGATTTATATTGTAGGCTATAACCTGCCATACAGTTTGACCCACTCATCTCAAGACCCAGAGATCTTCTTTAGGGAACAGGCTCTCCCTCTTCTGGTGGACTTGCTCCAAGAAGATCTCAAAGATGCCATTGGAAAAGCAGGGAGCCCATGATACTATTTGACATTCCTTCTAATTTCACTGCCGCTTTGCTCTGTAACCTGCTGCAAGTGATTTTCCACCCATAATGGGAGAGCTCCCAATCAGAGGTGTTCCCAATGCTTGAGCTCGCCCACATTGTGAATAAGGTTGGCCCCAGAAATAGATGTAGGGCCAGCACACAAACGGTTGGGAGCATGCAGCTTTGAATCAGTTCAAGAAAGAGTTAAACAGACAAACCCATTAGTTGAGTTCCTTAGATTGGCTTTCTTACTGGGACAATTGCTTCTACGAAGGGGAGTAACTATCTGATGTTAGTCTTTCTCGGAATTACATAGGCAATCTATCTACAGAACCATGTCAGGCCTCTGCAACTGTGTGATTAGGTATCAACTAGTAAGTCAAAAATATGGTTCTTAAATTCATAAAACCCTTTGAAATATGGTCCTGCCTTTGAGAAGTTAGTTTGTGATATAGAGGAACTTTACTCAAACAATGGATAGCAAGATCCATAATGCACAAAAGCATACGGATGGTCACCGAGAGTTTCTGAAATGCTAATTATTTCCAGCACTTGGATGTACTTGGTGACTTTTTACTCTGATGTATATATGCCTTCAGCTGCCTTGGCTCATCAGCCTACATCAACATATCAAAATAATTAGATATTTTTCATTGCACTGCGTTATGTAATACAAAAATGCAATTAAACTTTAAAGGAAGAATATTGACCCTTATTTTAAGATTAAATATATGTTTATATTTATAGTTAATCATAGAATAACCTGCAGCCATATTGTCATTAGGAACTTTGGTATATTAAATGTGATTTCAATAAAATGCGATATAATGCTGATCTTGAACCAACCAACAATGGTAGATCAACAATAATTGCAATTAAACTAAAAATGACAGCTTCTTATTCAAAGTCATATTAAAAGTAAAAAAATCCTTGAAGAGCAAAAATGCTAACTTCAAAAAGTGCAAAATACAACATGATTTTACGATCTGGAATGCACTACCTGAAAGGGTGGTGGAAGCAGATTCAAGACTAACTTTCAAAAGGGAATTATGTATATACTTATTTTCAGGGCTATGAGGAAAGAGCCAGGGAGTGGGACTAACGTGCCCCCTAATTTTAAATTTGGGTGGGCGGTCCCTTTAACAGGCTGCGCGACCCATTTAAAGTTTTGCACATGCGCATAATTTGTCATTGTAAAAGCCGATCTTGGACTATGCGGGACCGGCAGACAGCTGCATGGCCATGCGTCCGTGCAGCTTAGAGAGAACGCTGAGTGGGACTAATTGGCGAGCTCTTTCAAAGACCCGGCACAGGCACAATGGGCAGAATGGCCTCCTTCTGTGCTGTATGATTCTAGGATTCTATGAATTGCTGTTTAATTGAGGTTCAGCTCTGCTGAGCCTTTATAATTAATTTTAATTCCATCAATTCTACTATTTCTCTCACAAATTGTCTAAATTTCATAGACAATTGTATTTGTCTTTAATCAGAAAATCCAGATATTATGACAAGTATGGGATATGTATTTTTGTCTGTTGTTATGAGTTTCCTGTACGTACTCTGTTTCTTAGCTTTAAAATGGGTTAATTTAAGGAAGGTCCCACATCAAAATAGCTTCTGCAAGTGCATGATGGGAGAATGGTTTCTATTCTTTTAGCTCTGTGTGAAGTACCAAAATATATACTAGATTACTAACAACAACAATAATTTGCAATTATATAGCTCCTTTAAATCCCTCTGCTCCTCCAAAGACCCTGCTTAAAACCAAGCTTTTGACCACCCCTCCTAATATTTCATTCTTTGGGCAGGTATCCATTTTTGCCCAATTATGCTTCTGTGAAGCACCTTGGGCACTTTTTTCTATCTTAAAGGGGCTTTATAAATGCCAGTTGTTGGTGTTATATTTTAGATGGTGGTGCTTACCCGCATTGAGGGGGACAGAAAATGATTTGGTGTTCTGGAGCAATACCTGCCATGAACATAATTTTGCCTCATAAAGGGAGAAATTCCTGAATTTGTGCCCAGGTACACTGGATCGTGTGGGCGCAGTGAATATTGGAACTTTGGGCAGTCAGAGCACATGCCTGTAAAGGAACCTGCTTGATTTTCATCCATTTATGGTTGAAATTTTAGAACCAAATGAAATTTAAATCGTGTCTTTATACTACAGGATTTCCCCTGAGAGCAAGACCGTTGTTAGAGGAACTCTGGGGTGTAAATGACTCAACATTCTTGCAGAGTGGAGATTTTGTTCCATCCTTCTGACTGAGAGTGCTCGCATTGCTGGTCTGTACAGAGCTTCCCAGTCAGACTGAAAAGTTGGAAACATGACTTTGAACAAAATGAGCGGGCACAGGATTCATGCAAGCCCAATCGTTTTAAAGTCATATTTGTGTCCTTCTCTATTGTTAGTGAATGCGCTCCACAGTATAGACACTTCCATTGGAAGTAGTTTAGAAATGGAAGAGCAGCATTAAAAAAGTGGATGCATGAAATATGTTATTTACAGAACAAAGCTGTTTGACCTTTTTTAACCTTTTGGATCAATTAGGCTCTACATGACATAATTAAAGTCTGTTGGGTAAAAATAAGTATTGTTTTGTGTTATTATTGCCTGGCTGAAAACTGTTTTTTTGGTACTATTACCATTGAATTACATTTTGCATTCTGAATTAATTGCAAGTATTATGCATTATCAACCAAGCAGAAAATCACCAATTAAACCAACAATTAAGGAATTGAACAGACTAAAATAAAGGCACTAATAATTGTTATCTCTTTAGTGCAAAGCATTTGTCCATTTAAAGCATATTTGAAGGAGAGTTTAATACTGCTTCTCTGTAAGAAAAGCTTTCGGCCCAAATCTCCCATTTACATATAATCATTTGAAACTGTTATGATTTGTAGAACTATTGCGATTCGTATGCATTAACTATAATGAAATAACAGAACTTGCATTTATATAGTGCCTTCACTGTAGGAAAACTTCCCAAGGCGCTTCACAAGTATGTTATCAGACAAGAATTGACACTGAGCTAAAGATGTGGATATTAGGAAGGGTGACTAAAAGCTCTGGCCGCGATTTTGCCGGCACTCAGAGGGCGGGTTCGGAGGTGGGTCAGGTGTTAAAGTCACAATGATTGACGGCGGGTTGTGAACCCGCTGCGAACCCGCCACGAACCCACCTTCGTGTCAGTTTCAAGAGTGTCAGGTCTGCCATTTCACAACAGACCCAACACCTAGTGGTGGGTAAGGGATTTAAGACACTTAGGGGGAAAAATTCAGTTGGTTTGCGCCTCCCGTTAACGCCTTAAGAGGGCGCTAATGGGGCGCAAAGCAACTAGCGCCCGTGGGCGGCGATGTTTGCGCCGCTCACAAAATTAACTAGACATTTTGCGGCGGCGCTAAACAGTACCGCCACGATCTCCTGCGCCGGCAGATCATGACGTCAGTCGAGTGTGCAACACCCCGGTAGCATCCCGGACCGGATATTGAGTGGCGCCCCCTGTCATACCGCCTGCCGCTAGCAACGACAGGTTGAGGGGAGCATTTTGCAGTCAGGAAGGGACTGGGGGAGTGCTATTTAAAGGCGACCACTTCCTGCCTTTTTTTGTTGGTGACATTTTTGCACCACGCATTCTGAGAGAGAGAGAGAGAGACTTCTGGAGAGATTCAACGCTGTGTGAAGGAGTTTTGGGTACTGAGCAGCACTTTGCAGGTTCATTTTGATTGGCCCTTCCTTGTATCGATTTAGAAGTGACTGTGGGGGCTGCACTCTGAGCTCTTTCCCATGGCCTCTCCATTGTTCTTTCCAGCAGATTTGATGTACGGGTCTCTCCAGGCCGAGATTCAAGGCTGCAATGAGCAGGATGTGGATGGAGAGCAAGATCAACCCTCCCCTTTAAGAACTGGCTGGCGCCATTGTGTCTGTGTTCCATTGCTGACTGACATCACATGAGCTTCGCCAGCGCTCTGAGGTAGTGCCTCGCTCCTCGGCCTTTGCGCCTTAAGACAGGTGTGAAGCGCCTGATTTAGCTCTCCAATCACCTCCAGGGGCGATAAAAGCCAAGTTTGCAGTTGGAGGCGATAATTAGCGCCAGGCGCTAATCTTTGCGCCCGGCCGATAATTGCGCCCCAAATGGGGCGATACTGAATTTCTCCCCCTTAACTCCTTGTTAAGTGCTTGTTAACTGCTATTTTGAGAGCCTTTTCCAATTTTCCAACATTTTTGGGTTTCACGACGTTCGGAGATCATGCCAAGCAAGTGTGTCGGGAAGACCAATGAGCTGGAAACGTCACAGCTGCAACTGGAGTCTAAAAGCTGCACTCTCACATCCGCTCAATTTCAAATGTCAGAGGTTGCTGATTTCACGATTTGGGGGACACTGTCTTGAGGCTGTAAGTGTCTGGTGTTAACTCTATATCCATTGTCACCTGCATTGCTGGACATTAAAGGCGCCCTCACCCTTCACTGTGCTACCTCAAATTGTGAGCACACAAATGGCAATGATGTCAAACGTTCATACAAGATTAATTTATTCCAACATAATAAAAGAACAGAAACTTAACATTGAATTCTATCAGGACACCCAAGTGAGTACCTTTGTGATCATTTATGTGTCAGCTTTCTCTTACGCGTGCTTCTACGTTGTGCTACCCCTGTGGCTTCAGCAGGTGTAGAGACAGCCTGCTCACTTCCCTGCTGCACCTGCTTAGATGCCCTTGGCGGGCGTCCGCTGGGTTTTGGAGCCTTTGAAGGCCCCGCCAAAGTCTGCTCCTCCTGCGCTGCACAGGGGCAGACTTGGCCATCACTGCTCGGGGAGTCATCTGGGGCTCTGACCGAGGGATTGGCAAGGGGATGGAAGTTTGAGCACTTGGAGAGGAGCATTGTTCGGGTGTAACTGTTCCTACCATTCTTGTCAGGAACTGATCGTTGTACATAATTGCAGTTAACTTGTGGTATTGCCCAGTTGTTAATATTCTCCAAACCGATCATGAATCAGGGTTTCAGGTAACTCATTCCCTCTGTACATTAAGGTTAACTGTTTCATGTCCTTCATACTCTATCTCACAAATGACCCACCGAGGTGTGCGTCTCTGCGCTGGTGCTGGGTGCGCTCATTGCTGCTGATGCTGCTCCCTCAGAGGATGCAGCATCCTCTGAGGAGTCCTCCTGCTCTTTCTCCTGGACAGTAGGGAGGGGGCCTCTCGATGGTCCTGTGGGAGAGTAAAGACATGAGTTAGAGATGTGATATGTAGATTGCAGACACATCCCATTGTGCACATGATGAGAATTCAATTTCTATTGACATCAGATGCCATATGTGTCACTCATGAAAGCCAAATAAGATGGATGGAGAAGCATTCTGTCACCAGGTTGTTCGACTGAGCCCCTCTCTCTGTCCCCCACTTCGAGCTGTTCCACCGATCCCACAATGTCCAGAGCGGCCTCCTCAGCATTGGTCAGCTGTGATAAGGATGGTGGTCCTCCTCCTGTTCTCTCCCTCTCCCTCTTATTGTGGCCTCTCTTTTCCTGCAATGAGGGAAAGAAGTGGAGTTTCAGTGAGAGTGATGGAATGTGTGTAAATAATGGATAGGATAGAGGTTTAGAGGGAGACTGTGAAGGAGTGGGTTTCCATTACTGAGTTCCCTCCTTTTGAGTTGTTAGTTGTTGTCAGTGCATAACTTTGAGGGTGGGTGTGAGGGGTGCATAGTAAGATGGGGAAGTGATTCTGTGCATAGGAAGAGAGGGATGGGGGATGGTGCAAGGGAAGTTGGGGTGAGTTAGGATGTGCAGGAGTAGGTTATCAATGCAGAGTGATGGGGATGTGATGACAGGCACAGCAGAATTAAGGTAAGTGTGCTTTTATACTCACTTTTCCAGAGCGCAGGAGATCATTGAACCTTTTCCTGCATTGGACCCAGGTGCATCTGTACATAGGCCTGGCATTGACCTCCTCAGCTATTCACAGCCAGGCTGCCTTTGTCTGCTGAAGAGGTTTCCTTCTTCCATCACCTGGATATAGGACCGCCCGACACCCTCTGACTCCCTCCACAAGAACATGGAGGGAGTCTTCGTTGAAATGGGGAGCGGTCTTTTGTTTCTCTGCAGACATCGTGGTGAGATCGAATTAAATGCACCGGCTGCAAATGCATCAGCAGAGCAGCTGGACAGACCCGCACCTTGTGATCAGGGCGGGTAACCCACATGGTGGGCTTAACGAGCCCAATTAACCAAAAATTGTGTCAGCAGGCCGGCAGGGGCCAGCAGCGGGACCGGAACCCGCCGACTACTGTTCCCGATGCCAATCCGCCTCCACGCAGAAAATTGTGGCCTAAGTTAAAGAGGTAGGTTTAAGGAGTGTCTTAAAGAAGGAGAAATAGGTGGAGTGGCAGAGAGCTTTAGGGATGGAATTCCAGAGCTGAAGGCCTAGACAGTTGAAGACACGACCACCAATGATGGGCCGAAGGAAGTGAGGGATGCACAAGTAGCCGGAGTTAGAGGAACACAGAGTTCTTGGAAGGTTGAAGGCTGGAGGAGGTTACAGAGATAGGGAGGGGTAAGGTATTCAAGGGTTTTGAACATGAGCATGAGAATTTTAAAATCAAGGTGTTGGTGGATCGGGGGCCGATGTAGGTCAGGGCGCACAGGGGTGATGGGTAAACGGGACTTGGTGTGAGTTAGGATATGGACAGTAGAGTTTTGGATGGGCTCAAGTTTATGGAGGGTGGAAGATTAAAGGCTGGCCTGGAGAGCATTGAAATAGTTGAGTCTGGTCATAGCAAAGGCATGGGTGAGGGTTTCAGTAGCAGATGGGCTGATGTAGGGGCAGAGACAGGCAATGTTATGGAGGTGGAAGTAGGCGGTCTTTGTGATGAAGAGGATCTGGGGTTGGAAGCTCAGCTCAGGGTCAAATAGGATGCCAAGGTTGCGAACAGTCTGGTTCAGCCTGAGACAGTGGCCAGGGATGGCGATGGAATTGGTGGCGATGGAACAGAGTTTGAAGCAGGGTCCAAAGACTAAGGGCTGGATTTTCATTGACCCGTGGAGGTGGGTTTGGAGGCGTGTGGGGGGTTAAAATTGCGAAAACTGGCGGGCGGGCACAAGCCCGCCTCCATGCAATTTTCATTAAATCGTGTCTGCTGGTTCCGACTCCGTCCCGCCTCTAAGAGGTGGGATAGCCTGCTAAGGCCCTTAACAAGCACTAAATTGCCTCTATAATGCCATTTTGAAAGGCCTTTGTGATTTTAACCCTTTTTCTATGTGAAGCACGCCTTATCTGAACCACGAATGTGAAACCTGGCGGGAGCACATCTGGCAGGCAGGCAGGCATCTGGGAGTGGTGGTGATGGATGAGACATATCTGGGAGTGGTGGTGCAAAAATATCTGGGTGCAGACTTAGGGCTGCTGCTGCTCATTTTGCATCCAGGTCCTCTCACAGCAAAGGCCAGGCAGTCTTTGCAGACCTTCAATGCAGCAGCAATGATGACATCATCAGAGGCGACTTTCAGACTGAAAACACTAATTGGGTCATGGGTTCCCACATGCTGGAACTCAATTGCCCAATTAGATGAAAATTGCATCAATCTCCCACATCCAATTGCAGTCGGGTGGATAACACGAAAAGTGGATGACACGACCCCAACCCACCCCAGTATCAAAATCCAGCCCTATGGCCCCAATATTAATGGGGAGGTGGGGAGAGTGCAGAGGAGCTTGGTAGCATGGGGAAAACCCAGCAAGGCTGGGGATGTGGATACTCTGGCAATCTTAATGGCAGGGCCTTATTTAAATAACCTGCTGTAGACTCCCTCCTGACAGCCAGCCAAATTGACAGCCTGGCTGGTGGGCAGGAGCGAAAGAAGTCACGGGGACGGTCCCCAGCAGTTAGTGGGGGGGTCTGGCCACAGTCAGGGGATGTGGGGGATCGTGCCATGATCGGGGGAGTGATGTAGCCCAATGCAAGGGAGGCCCAAGGCTTCCTTGTGAAGCCTGGTGGAACTATCCTAACCCTCCTGACCCACAAGGAAACCTGAAAAATAAATGTAAACCTTCTGGGCCTCTTTTGCAGGTTTTGCCTGATGGGGAAGCCGACTCAGCCCCCCTCTTCACCCCCCCCCCCCCCGCCCCCCAACAGCCACCCACGTCCCTCCCCACCCCCTCTCAGGCCTCAACTTGAAATTCCAGATCAGATCTTGATGACATAATCGACCTAATCCGCATATTTAAAAGGATCCTGCTTCCTTACCGTGGGCTTCCTGCTCACCTGCTCAAAAGTGTAGGTTAATATGGGGACATGGCAGGAAGTAAGCGGGATCGAGGGGTAAGTGACTCCTGTTATTTTAATTGCCACCACGCCCAGTTTCCGCCAGGTGGGGACAGTTAAAATTTGGCCCAATGGCTTTGGACTTGCCCATGTATTATCACACGGGGAACCTTTTGTCATGCCTTTGGATGATCTCACCGAGGGTCAGCAAGTAGATAAGAAATAGGAGCAGGCCAAGGATAAATCCTTCGAGGTCTCCAGAGATAACTGTGTGGGGTCAGAAAGAGAAGAGAAGCCTTTTCAGGAGATTTTCTGGCTATGACTGGATAGGAAAGAGTGGAACCAGTCGAGGGCAGTCCCACTTAGCTGGACAATGGAGGAGAGGTTTTGAAGGTAGCTGGTGTGGCTGACTGTGTCAGTGAGGTCAAGAAGGATGAGGAGGGATAATAAACACATTTATACATCTATTAATGTAAAGGAATGTTTAATCCTCTTGGGTCCTTAGTATCAGCCATGTCTCAGTTGGTAGCACACTAGCCTCTGCGTCAGAAGGTTGTGAGTTCAAGTCCCACTCCAGAGACTTGAGCACAATATTAGGCCATGTGATCCTCCTCACCCAATTTTCCTCCTTGTGGAACGCCCAAGCACAATTAGAGGAAAATCTGCCCCAATTCCTTGCCATGTAAGCTATATTTAAAAGCTGCTAGCAGTGTAGCATATTCATCTTCTATTCAATAGGTACACTTGAGGACCACACCCAAAAGGACAATGTTCATCGTGTTTCCTGCGTCACTCATTAAAAATGTGGCAATAGAAGCACAAGAACATCAATTCCAAGGGATTTACGCAGTGAGCTTTAAGAGGAGCACTGGGTTTGTTACAGAGCAAGTGTGAGAAGGTGAAGATGGAGGAGTGGGGAAGCAAAAACCTGATCCTAAAGGGGCAGCTCAAGTTCTCCTTCAGCTGCTGAGCCAAAGTTTGGTCTTTATGGGGCCTATCCATCAACCAAGTCTCATTCATTTAAGTACATGCAAAGCATCCTGCAAAGTCTAGCAGCAACAATGAATAATTCAACTACCCACGTAAGTGTCGTGATGAATGACCCCCCTAATCAAACTGGAGACCACCATGAGGAGCTGAGGGCAATCTGTAGCAGAGCTCCCAGTGGCTAAGGTCTTAAGCCCAGGCATAGTTTTGCAAGTGAACGCTATCACTGGGGCTATAGACACCTTTGGCCCCATTACACATCAGCCTGTTTTGACTGGTTTGTTGCTGGTAATCAAGTTGAGAAAAACATTGCACAGACTTTATTGCTGTCCACTTGTCTGCTACCATATCAATCACTAGATATGCTGAGTTAGTGTCCAGAAGCAGGGGAATAGCAGATGTTGTCACAAATAATGGCTCTCTCTCTCAGGATGACATCACATTTGTCCCACCCAGATGCCACACTCAAATGGCTTGCTATGTATCAGATAGTGTGCAAGACAAAATAACTATGCAACAGTAGGTTGTGGCACTAGAAGATAAGAACATAAGAAACAAGAGCAGGAGTAGGCCAATCGGCCCCTCGAGCCTGATCCGCCAATCAATAAGATCATGGCTGATCCAATCTTGGCCTCAACACCACTTTCCCGCTCTCTCCCCATACCCCTTGACTCCCTTGTAGTTCAAATGTCTGTTAATCTCCGCCTTGAATATATTCACTGACTCAACCTCCACAGCTCTCTGGGGTAGAGAATTCCAAAGATTCACGACCCTCTGAGAGAAGAAATTCCTCCTCATCTCCGTCTTAAATGGGCGACCCCTTATTCTGAAACTATGCCCCCTAGTTCTAGATACCCCCACTAGGGGAAACATCCTCTCAGCATCCACCCTGTCAATCCCCCTGTGAATCTTATGTTTCAATAAGATCACCTCTCATTCTTCTAAACTCCAATGAGTATAGGCCCAACCTGCTCAACCTTTCATCATACATCAACCCCTTCATCACAGGAATCAACCTAATGAACCTTCTCTGAACTGCCTCCAATGCAAGTACATCCTTCCTTAAATATGTAGACCAAAACTGTACACAGTACTCCAGGTGCGGTCTCACCAGCGCCCTGTAAAGTTGCATCAAAACTTCCCTACTTTTATACTCCATACCCCTTGCAATAAAGGCCAACATTCCATTAGCCTTCCTAATTACTTGCTGTACCTGCATGCTAAGTTTTTGTGTTTCATGTACTAGAACCCCCAGATCTCTTTGTACTGCAGCATTTTGTAGTTTTACTCCATTTAAATAATAATTTGCTTTTTCATTCTTCCTTCCAAAGTGGATAACCTTACATTTTCCCACATTATACTCAATCTGCCAAATTTTTGCCCACTCACTTAACCTATCTATATACCTACCTATATACATACCTACCTAACAGTTGCAAGGCCATGTCATGGCCCAGTAGAGGATCACCTGAAGAGGCTTGCACTGACACCCAGCAGATAGCCACCACACTATGTCCGACCACTGGGGAATCATTAGACAGCGTACTAGGTGAAGTTATTAAAATACACACATCATAAACTTTTGCAAAGGGCAAGCTGAGAGGGGATAGACTGAACACATATGCACCTTGCAGTACAATGGAAAATAAAATGGGCTTATTTTATTTCACCTGTGTTATTTCACCATAAATAAATTTGAAAGCTTCACCCTGTTGGATGTGACTGATTCGGTATTTTGAATAGCCATCCCATGTGGTGCTCCTTTATCTTGTGTCTTGCCTGTGCCAATTGCATCAGTTAAGTGCCAGCTTGGCTCAGCTGGTAGCTCTATTGCCTCTGAATCAGAGGGTTGTGGGTTCAAACTGCTGGACTTGAGCACAATCTAGGCTGACACATCAGTGTAGTACTGAAGGAATGCTGAATTGTCAGAGGTGCTGTCTTTTGTCTGAAAAGTTAAACAAAAACTCCAATATTTACAGGGAGCTGGGGAGGGTGCTGTGGAGGCTGAAAATGAAGTTAACCTTCAGGACCTCAATAACATTTTGTGAGTCCGTCTACCGCCTGGGAGCCGGCCAAATGGACAGCCTGACCGGCGGGCGGGAGGAAACTCCAGCTGCAGGAGGCGGACTTTGGGGACAGTCACCAGCAATCAGGTGTGGGGAGAGGCTCCCAATCAGGATGGCAGAGGGGAGGTTGTCAATCAGGGCTGGGGGAGGTCAGTAATCAGGGCTGGGAGGGTCAGTAATCGGCGCTGGGGGAGGGTCAGTAATGTGGGCTGGAGGAGGGTCAGTAATCAGGGCTGGGGAGGGTCAGTAATGAGGGCTGGGGGAGGGTCAGTAATCGGCGCTGGGGGAGGTCAGTAATCGGCGCTGGGGGAGGGTCAGTAATGAGGGCTGGAGGAGGGTCAGTAATCAGGGCTGGGGGAGGGTCAGTAATGAGGGCTGGGGGAGGGTCAGTAATCAGGGCTGGGGAGGGTCAGTAATCGGGGCTGGGGGGGGATCAGTAATCAGGGCTGGAGGGGTCAGTAATGAGGGGCTGGGGGGTCAGTAATCGGGGCTGGGGGTGCTCAGTAATCGGGGCTGGGAGGGTCAGTAATCGGGGCTGGGGGGGGTCAGTAATCGGGGCTGGGGGGGATCAGTAATCGGGGCTGGGGGAAGGTCAGTAATCGGGGCTGGGGGGTCAGTAATCGGGGCTGGGTGGTCAGTAATCAGGGCTGGTGGGGGTCAGTAATTGGGGGTGGGGGAAGGTCAGTAATCGGGGCTGGGGAGGGTCAGTAATCGGGGCTGGGGAAGGTCAGTAATCGGGGCTGGGGGAGGGTCAGTAATCGGGGCTGGGGGAGGGTCAGTAATCGGGGCTGGGGGGGTCAGTAATCGGGGCTGGGGGAGATCAGTAATCGGGGCTGGGGGGGTCAGTAATCGGGGCTGGGGGAAGGTCAGTAATCGGGGCTGGGGAGGGTCAGTAATCGGGGCGGGAGGGTCAGTAATCGGGGCTGGGGGAAGGTCAGTAATCGGGGCTGGGGGAAGGTCAGTAATCGGGGCTGGGGGAGGGTCAGTAATCGGGGCTGGGGGGGTCAGTAATCGGGGCTGGGGGAGATCAGTAATCGGGGCTGGGGGGATCAGTAATCGGGGCTGGGGGAGGGTCAGTAATCGGGGCTGGGGGGGTCAGTAATCGGGGCTGGGGGAAGGTCAGTAATCGGGGCTGGGGGAGGGTCAGTAATCGGGGCTGGGGGAGGGTCAGTAATCGGGGCTGGGGGAGGGTCAGTAATCGGGGCTGGGAGAGGGTCAGTAATTGGGGCTGGGGGGGTCAGTAATCGGGGCTGGGGGGGTCAGTAATCGGGTCTGGAGGGAGGATCAGTAATCGGGGCTGGGGGATCAGTAATCGGGGCTGGGGGAGGGTCAGTAATCGGGTCTGGAGGGAGGGTCAGTAATCGGGGCTGGGGGAAGGTCAGTAATCGGGGCTGGGGGAGGGTCAGTAATCGGGGCTGGGGGGGTCAGTAATCGGGGCTGGGGGAGATCAGTAATCGGGGCTGGGGGGATCAGTAATCGGGGCTGGGGGAGGGTCAGTAATCGGGGCTGGGGGGGGTCAGTAATCGGGGCTGGGGGAAGGTCAGTAATCGGGGCTGGGGGAGGGTCAGTAATCGGGGCTGGGGGAGGGTCAGTAATCGGGGCTGGGGGAGGGTCAGTAATCGGGGCTGGGGGAGGGTCAGTAATCGGGGCTGGGAGAGGGTCAGTAATTGGGGCTGGGGGGGTCAGTAATCGGGGCTGGGGGGGTCAGTAATCGGGTCTGGAGGGAGGATCAGTAATCGGGGCTGGGGGATCAGTAATCGGGGCTGGGGGAGGGTCAGTAATCGGGTCTGGAGGGAGGGTCAGTAATCGGGGCTGGGGGAGGTCAGTAATCGGGGCTGGGGGGATCAGTAATCGGGGCTGGGGGGGTCAGTAATCGGGGCTGGGGGGGGTCAGTAATTGGGGCTGGGGGGGTCAGTAATCGGGGCTGGGGGGTCAGTAATCGGGGCTGGGGGGGTCAGTAATCGGGGCTGGGGGAGGGTCAGTAATCGGGGCTGGGGGAGGGTCAGTAATTGGGGCTGGGGAGGGTCAGTAATTGGGGCTGGGGGAGATCAGTAATCGGGGCTGGGGGGGTCAGTAATCGGGGCTGGGGGGGGTCAGTAATTGGGGCTGGGGGAGGGTCAGTAATCGGGGCTGGGGGAGATCAGTAATCGGGGCTGGGGGGGTCAGTAATCCGGGCTGGGGGGGGGTCAGTAATCGGGGCTGGGGGAAGGTCAGTAATTGGGGCTGGGGGAGGGTCAGTAATTGGGGCTGGGGGAAGGTCAGTAATCGGGGCTGGGGGGTGGTCAGTAATTGGGGCTGGGGGAGGGTCAGTAATTGGGGCTGGGGGAGGGTCAGTAATTGGGGCTGGGGGAAGGTCAGTAATCGGGGCTGGGGGAGATAAGTAATCGGGGCTGGGGGGGTCAGTAATCGGGGCTGGGGGAGGGTCAGTAATCGGGGCTGTGGGGGGAGGGTCAGTAATCGGGGCTGGGGGAGGACTTGGCAATCAAGGCTGGGGTAGACCGACGGGTTCCTTGAAGGGCCCGGGGGGCACTCCTGCACCTCCCGGCTAACTAGGAGTGCTGAAAGAGGCACTTCCCTTGAGGGGCTGCCAGCACCCGCCTCCATTTCACAGCAGAGTTTCCTGACCCCGGTAAACCCGTGCAGCAGCAGTCAATCTCAAATCGAGCTTTCAATTGCACTGTGGGAGCTCGATTTAAATGTTATTTAAGTGCTCCACCTCTCCATGGCGAGATACTTAAACGCCCCGATATCTGCCACCGTAAAAAAGACAGCGGTGCGGCGGGTTTGGGGACGTGTTCAACATATTTAATTTTTTAACTACTCCGACCCTCTCCCACCCATTTTTGGACGGGGGGTTGGTAGCGGTTAATATTGAAACCTAAGACTCTGTCTACATATTCAGGCGGACATAAAAGATCCCATGGAAATTTTTGAACAACAGCGTGTCCTTGCCAACATTCATTCATCAACCAGCGCTACTAAAATACAAATTAATTGTTCATTCATCTCATTACCACTTGGCTGCCTCTTTTGCCTGAAGATAAAGTGACAATACTTCAAAAAGGATGTGAATCGTACTGGGGGAAATTTTAACCTGAAAAAAATGGGTGGTGTGGGGGAAGTTAAAGTTTTAAGAATCTGATTCCCGACCTGAACCCGCCTCCAACCCGCTCACTAACCGTTTTAATGGAACGAGACTAGGGGCAGGCTGCCAAACCGCTGCCAGGAGGCGGGCCAGCCATTTAAATATTATAATGAGGCTGGAAGCCTCTGCTTTAACCTCCATTTTGAATTTAACTTTGGCTGGTTGGGTTTTGCACATCTCGTGAAACCCACCAGCTATTGCAAGGTGAGAACTGCTGGATCCAGGAAGTAAGTGCCTTTACACTTACCTCCTGAATCCAGGGTCCCTGCCTAACTCACCCCCCATGATCAGAGATCCCACCACAAGGCCTCCGATTCCCCCACACCCCAACCTCCCACCCTCCCCACGAGGGCTCCCCCCCTGCTCCTCTGGTCCTCCCCATGCTGTTCCTGGCCCCGATCCTTTCAGACTCCGCACCCCGCCCACCCCCCCATCGCTTCTCCGGTCCACCCGTGCTGCTCCCGGCCCCCAATCCTTTGGAATTCGCACCCCCCCCCACGACCTCCCACTCCTCCGATCCACCCGGGCTGCTCCCGGCCCCCGATCCTTTCAGACTCCACTCCCCACCTCACCCCTCTCCTCCGGTACTCCCTGGGCTGCTCCCTGCCCCTGATCCTTTCAGACTCCGCACCCACCCCGCCAATCCCCCACTCCTCCGGTATTCCCCGGGCCGGTCCCGGCCCCTGATCCTTTCAGACTCCGCACCCACCCCGCCAATCCCCCATTCCTCCGGTATTCCCCAGGCCGGTCCCGGCCCCTGATCCTTTCAGACTCCGCACCCACCCCGCCAATCCCCCACTCCTCCGGTACTCCCCGGGCTGGTCCCGGCCCCCGATCCTTTCAGACTCCGCACCCACCCCGCCAATCCCCCACTCCTCCGGTACTCCCCGGGCTGGTCCCGGCCCCCGATCCTTTCAGACTCTGCACCCACCCCGCCAATCCCCCACTCCTCCGGTATTCCCCGGGCTGGTCCCGGCCCCCGATCCTTTCAGACTCCGCACCCACCCCGCCAATCCCCCACTCCTCCGGTACTCCCCGGGCTGGTCCCGGCCCCCGATCCTTTCAGACTCCGCACCCACCCCGCCAATCCCCCACTCCTCCGGTATTCCCCGGGCTGGTCCCGGCCCCCGATTCTTTCAGACTCCGCACCCACCCCGCCAATCCCCCACTCCTCCGGTATTCCCCGGGCTGGTCACGGCCCCCGATCCTTTCAGACTCCGCCCCCACCCCGCCAATCCCCCACTCCTCCGGTACTACCCAGGCTGGTCCCGGCCCCCGATCCTTTCAGACTCCGCACCCACCCCGCCAATCCCCCACTCCTCCGGTACTCCCCGGGCTGGTCCCGGCCCCCGATCTCTTCAGAGCCCCGCTCCCTGTTTCTCATGGCTGACCCGTGATCATGATCTTCTGGAGACACCCCGCCCCCACCACACTCCTGCGGCCCCTCCGCAGCCCGTGGCCTACATTCTTCTGGATAAACTAATGCGAGATATATGATAACTGCAACTGCCACTTTCGGTTAGTTTTGCAGTTAGGAAAAACCCAGCAGTAAGTTGATTTTTTTTAATATCATCCCATAATTAAAAGAAACATTTTTTAAAAATTTGTTCATGGGATGTTGGCGTCACTGGCAAGGCCACCATTTATTGCCCATCCCTAATTGCCCTTCAGAAGGTGGTGGTGAGCCGCCTTCTTGAACTGCTGCAGTCCATGTGGTGAAGGTACTCCCACAGTGCTGTTAGGGAGGGAGTTCCAGGATTTTGACCCAACGACTATGAAGGAACGGCGATATACTTCCAGGTCAGGATGATATGTGACTTGGAGGGAACTTGGAGATGGTGGTGTTCCCATGCGCCTGCTGCCCTTGTCCTTCTAGGTGGAAGAGGTCGCGGGCTTGGGAGGTGCTGCCGAAGAAGCCTTGGCGAGTTGCTGCAGTGCATCTTGTAGATGGTACACACTGCAGCCACGGTACGCCGGTGGTGGAGGGAGTGAATGTTTAAGGTGGTGGATGGGGTGCCAATCAAGCGGGCTGCTTTGTCTCGGATCGTGTTGAGCTTCTTGAGTGTTGTTGGAGCTGCACTCACCCAGGCAAGTGGAGAGTATTCCATCACACTCCTTACTTGTGCTTTGTAGGTGGTGAGACACTCGCGACAGAATACCTAGCCTCTGACCTGCTCTTGTAGCCACAGTATTTAAGTTTCTGGTCAATGGTGACCCCTCAGGATGTTGATGGTGGGGGATTCGGTGATGGTAATGCCATTGAATGTCAAGGGGCGGTGGTTAGACTCTCGCTTATTGGAGATTGTCATTGCCTGGCATTTGTCTGGCGCGAATGTTACCTGCCACTTATCAGCCCAAGCTGAATGTCATCCAGATCTTGTTGCACGCGGGCATGGACTGCTTCATTATCTGAGGAGTTGCGAATGGCACTGAACACTGTGCAGTCATCAGCGAGCATCCCCATTTCTGACCTTATGTTGGAGGGAAGGTCATTGGTGAAGCAGCTGAAGATGGTTGGGCCTAGGGCACTTCTCTAAGGAACTCCTGCAGCGATGTCCTGGGTCTGTGATGATTGACCTCCAACCACCACAACCATCTTCCTTTGTGCTAGGTGTGACTCCAGCCAGTGGAGAGTTTTCCCCCCTATTCCCATTGACTTCAGTTTTACTAGGGCTCCTTGATGCCACACTCGGTCAAATTCTGCCTTGATGTCAATGGCAGTCACTCTCACCTCACCTCTGGAATTCAGCTCTTTTGTCCATGTTTGGACCATGGCTGTAATGAGGTCTGGAGCTGAGTGGTCCTGGTGGAACCCAAACTGGGCATCAGTGAGCAGGTTATTGGTGAGTAAGTGCTGCTTGATAGCACTGTGGATGACATCTTCCATCACTTTGCTGATGATTGAGAGTAGACTGATGGGGCAGTAATTGGCCGGATTGGATTTGTCCTGCTTTTTGTGGACAGGACATACCTGGGCAGTTTTCCACATTGTCGGATAGTTGCCAGTGTTGTAGCTGTAATGGAACAGCTTGGCTAGAGTTGCGGCTAGTTCGGAGCACAGGTCTTCAGCACGACAGCCGGGATGTTGTCGGGGCCCATAGCCTTTGCTGTATCCAGTGCGCTCAGCCATTTCTTGATATCACGTGGAGTGAATCGAATTGGCTGAAGACTGGCTTCTGTGATGGTGGGGACCTCAGGAGTAGGCCGATATGGATCATCCACTCGGCACTTCTGGCTGAAGATGGTTGCAAACGCTTCAGCCTTGTCTTTTGCACTCACGTGCTGGGCTTCACCATCATTGAGGATGGGGATATTCATGGAGCCTCCTCCTCCCGTTAGTTTGATCTCTATTTCCTGTAGGGACGTGATGATTTCCTAATGCAGTGTAGCATTTACTTAGCTTGAAGATGTGCATCTTAGATTGAATACTTGTTTCCTTTACACCTGAATGGCTTAACGAATCTATAGTCACATATGAATCATTGTGCAGTGAGTAGTCCACAGATTTAGTAGGGTCTTTCAGGCTGCACTTCCTGTTCGAATCTGCCTGGCAAACAGCCATTTTAAGCATTGCTTCCTGCTTACTCTGTAGGTTAAACTTCAAGGAACTTTTGTATAATTGTTCCATGATCCTTATAAATTTTTCAGTATCATACACTGGTATGGCTTCAGCAGAAAAAGCTACCGTCACTGCATAATGGATCACTCAAACTATCGTGAGTAGCTTGCAAAGTTTGTTTATTTAAACAGGACTTCAATTCTGGTGGATTTTCAAACAAAAAGGGTAAGATATCAAATGGTGAGCAGGTTAGACAGACTGGAATATTCGAGGACTTAGTGAGCTGCATGAAATAAAATCTTAAAGAGTTCCAGCCAGATTCCACTCATCAACTACTGCATCTCAAAATCTCTCAGCATCACTTCAATGGTGAGCATTTTCCAGTGGCTTAATGATAGGGTTAAATGGATTGAGACTGATTAGGAATTAAAAATCCATCTTGATATCACCCTACGGTTGGGTACTTCATATGCACGGTTCCCAATTCTGCTAAGCTACATTTTGAATGTTAACTATTTAACAGGGGCTTGGCTTCACAATGATGGAGCCACCCCTGGCAAAATGTGGGTATGTTTAGTCGCCCTGTGTTTATTTTTGCTCTTCAAGCTTTATTAACCAAGCATTATTAATCGTGAGCTTCTGGAGAAGCCCCTCCCCCTGCTCCTCAGGCTGGCCCACGATCACGATTTTGTTGCCACTGCATCCCTGCTCCTCCCGGACCGCGATCTTTCATCAACCCCCCCACCCCCCATGCTCCTCTGGCTGCTCCCGGCCCCCACACGATCCCTCCCTCCTCCTCTGTGCGGCCTAGTGCTACAGGCCTACCCGCCTGCAGCCAGCCAGCCTCTCAATCTGGCTGGCTGTGGGTGGGAATCAGAGCCTTCCCATGCAAATCAGGCCCTGCCATTAAATTTGGCAGGGTCTGCGGGAAACCCGCTCTCCCGAGTTTCCCTGACGCCTTGGAGCCCCTCCACCCCCAACCCGCCTACCCCATTAAAATTCAGCCCACGATATCAATGGAGGGATTTCTTTTTCATTTTTTTCTCTCTATGTAATGTTATATTTGCATCCATTTCCAATTCATGCATTCAGAATAAGTTACCCATATAACCAGAGTCAAAGATTTTTCAATGTGGGAGAAAACCATCAGTAATTTTGTATAATACCTCTTCTATGCCCATCAATATGGAATGCATGGCTATTTCATTTTGTATATTTTGTTTGATATTAGAAAAGGAACTTAAATCATATTGGCCCATAATTTGCTGAAAAATAATGGCGTGTGAACGTCGCTCGCCGTTATTAATGTACAAATCGGCCAGCAACTTGTGGCGCGGAAGAGATACACCGTGAATTGCGAATCACTACAAGTTGCTGGACAATTTGTCACGACCTGTCGTTAGCTTCACGGAAACAGCATCTCGCCCTTACCCTCCCCATGATTTTGATGAAGTTGCTGCATTTGCACATTAATTGCTCACTAAACGTGCCACCGAAAGTTAAGTCTAATAATTAATAGCATAAGTACCCTTTTAACAACGTGATAATTTTTAATGACTGTCGATCAACCTCTTGTGCCCAGAAAGTGAACAATTAAAAGTGTGAAGTCTCATTCCTTCAGGGAATTCCTTCCTCCAATTGTTGGAGATTTTAAAAATGTCACATTTTTAAATTTTCCATTTTTTTCCTTACTTATCCGTTCTGTTTCTTTTTCTTTCTCTCTTAATAGAAAGTTTCTTTCCCTGTCTTTATTTATTTTTCTGTACCTGATTTGATTCTAATTCACCCATTCTAATTCACCCTTCTTCTCAGACCTTCCTCTGTTTATTTCTCAATCCTTTAATCTCATTGGTTGAGGAGATACACCATTTGTACCATTTTTCACCAAGGTCCAGATATCCTGTTGGCCCTCACCACGCCATTATCAGCTTGCACTTTCAACAGTTTATAGCGCAAAAACATTTTGCGCTGAAGTGTGCAGGAAGAAGTCTAACTAATCGGACACGTCATGAGATGTCCGGCTCCAGCAAATTCTACACCATTGACTTAACTCAGTGGGAATTAAGCACAGTCCAAATACAACTTTATTCCACTGGTGTTGAAAACCATATTAAAACTTGGACTATGTTGTGTTTCTTAAATTAATTAGACCTGTCTTTTTAATAATTGGTTCAATGAATGCTTTTGCTTCACTGGTGGTAATGTTTTAGCACTATGTGAAATCTAGATTAACATATGGTGTTAATACTTTACTGTCAAAGTAGCCTTAATACTTCGATTTTCTGTGTGGCAGAATGTAGCCGTCAGAAATCCACGCTCTTTAATTACATTTAATTTAAGAGTCAACAGCCTCTATAAAAATAAGTTGAGAATTGCTTTGTGCAGTTTAGTGTGAATTGAATATTGCAAATTCTTTACCCTAAATGATAGGAAGACTAGTTTTTATCAAGAGATTTACTGGGTGTTTAGAGGGTATAACTGCTAAGTTTGAAAAGTTTTCCATCTGTTTTCAAAGCTCTGCAGTGTGTTTTTCTTTGATGCTGTCCTGAATCAAAACTACAACATTGCAGTTTTATAATAAAATGGCTCTGCAATAATATTTTAAAAAATCAGATAAAATATTAATATTCAGATGAGTTACTTATTCTACCTTGAAAGAGAAATAAAGCAAAAATTCTATTGACTTATTGTCAACATCCCTAAACATGAAAGAGATCAAAAAATTATTTTTAAAATTTATGGACTAGAAAATTGACTCCATAGCACCTGATTTTTCGGCGCTATGGGTGCCGTTTTGTGATGAAACTGGCGTCCGTGTTACACACGCAAAACTCCGGTGCATGCCGCACCATCTTGGTGGGCGTTAGGAGCGTGCGCTGGAAGTATGTTAAGTGGGCAGATCACGATGTCAATCAGTATGAAATGATGATTTGACGCTAGCACTTCCATTTCTGTGCTCAGTGCTGGAGCTAACACTCTGTCTTAACCTCGCACAGCTCAACATGCGTTGAGCAGCAGCAAGGACCTCCCACCAGCGATATTTAAAGGGATCAGCAACCACTCTCAGGTTAGTTGCTGTTTAATTTCTCCTGTCTCTGTGTAAGTTTGTGAAAGTGTTTGGTGCTTTCCAGAGTTGTTTAAAGTTGGTGAGGTGACAGGGAGTGGTGCTGCAAGTGGAGAAGGCCTTGGTTCTGACTTCAAGGGTTCTGGTTAGACCACTTGCTCCCAGTCATGCGTGCTGTAGTTGTCATCCCCCTTGGCAACATCTGTAACACCTCCCAGTTCGTAGCCCACTGCTGCATAAGAGAGGTGACAGATGCTCTTTATGCCAGCAGAGGGGAGTTTATTGTCTTCTCTGAGAGAAGCAGGCGGAGCGTGCACGTGGCTTTGCCAGTGTAGCAGGCTTCCCCATGGTGCAAGGCGCCATCGACTGCACGCACGTGGCTTTGCGGGTGCCACATCTAAATGCTGAGATGTACTGCAACTGCAAAGGTTACCACTGGTTGAATGTGCAGTTGGTGTGTGACCATACTCAGCACTTCATGATGGTGAATACTCGGTATCCTGGCAGTGTCAGATTTTCAAAATTTGCAGATCCCCAAAAATATATCGAAAGGAAAAAATAAGGACTTTGGAACTTTAAAGGAAACGTGCCTGGACATGTCCGGCACGTGGATGGTCTGGGAATTCAAAGACCAGCAAACATAACCATTTGGACAATAGGCCCTGGGGAAAGGCCGCCCCACCCAAAACACAGAGCCCATAGGAATGCTAGGACCAGCAAGGAACCCAAAGCAGGAGAACAATGCAAGCTTCCATGGAACAACAGCGCAACAGAATGTAAGCCATTTGATTTGGTTTAGCATAGTTGAAAGCCCATCAAAATTTCAACAAAGACAATGAACAAGCCTCACCTGAAACTCACTGCATCACGAAACCAGTTTTCGTGAGGAGTTTTGGGGGTGGGGGGTGGGGGGGGCAAAAAGGACTATAATTGCAGCAGGACCCAAGATTTCTTTCTCTTTCGACTCGACCGACTACGCTGGAAACAAGGCTCTCTCGCAGCACTGCCCAGAAGCCACATGGTAAAGGAAGACGTTCGATGACCAGAATCACCATCGACTTACCTGGCTGGATTTCGTACTGTTAATACCCCTGGCTGGTGAGCATTATCCCTGATCTCCTGAAACCGAAATCTAGATAGAAGTGGGATTTTTGGGAGGGATAAAGGTTTTTATTTTTCTTGTATACTGTCATTTTCCTCGCCTGTAACCGTGTGTTCCCCAAACCTGTTTAAGTGTGAAGTGTGTTTAAGTTTGTTACCTTTTTAACTTTAATAAAAGTTATAGTTCTTTCACTGGAACCTGTGATCTACTGCATCTTTATTCACAACCCCTAAATAAGTCCAAGTTTTGAACCTGGGGCGTGGGAGCGATTCGAACCGCTCACTGAGTCAGGGGAAAGGCTGACTCCTACCACAACCCACACCCTACAGCAGCAGTCATGATGCTTTTATTCTGCCCGTTCACTGTTCCCTTAGTCTTTGAGCCACCATGTCAAACCAGAGGGTGGCTATGGGTGACAAGGGCTATCCGCTGCTCACCTGGCTCATAATTCCGCTGCGCAACCCACGTTCACATGGCCAGCATGCATATAATGAAAGCCATGCTGCCACATGGAATCTGATAGAGCAGACCATTGGCGTCCTTAAACAACACTTCCGCTGTGTGGACCGCTCTGGAGGAGCCCTGCAGTATTCACCAAAGCGTGTCTCAAGATTCGTCATTTTCTGCTGCATGCTCCACAATCTCACCATCAAATGCCCTCATGGAGTTGCCCATCAGTTCCATGCTGGAAATCATGATCTCCAAGCTCTGCGCAAAGCCCTGTGCAAGGTTGGTGCCGGACTGCATCATGCTTCTTGACATTGCACGCAGGCTTTCTGGCAGGCCTGCCAATGCACCAAGCATTTCATTGAGCATACCCATCGGTGTTCTTCTGTAGGCCACCCCATCAAAGTCCTCATCTGACTCCTTTGCAGCAGAACTTGCCCTCCAGAGAGCTAGCACCTGTGCTACCCTTTCCCCATGCTATGGCTGAAGGCCACTTGTGCCCGGTTTCTCACCATGTGAAGATCCCGCCTCTAACCTATCCTCAAAAGTAGGCGGAGTGTCAGTATCTGAGCTGGTGACGGCGAGTATGAAATCAAGTGACGGTGATGTGTCTTCACCATCAGTGCCTTGGTGCTCTTCAATTTCATGCTCCTCCACCAGTGCCTAGCCAGGTGTCAGTTCTTGGCTATCTGAAAGGAGAAAGGCACAAGGGTAAGGTTGTGGTGAGGGGAGGGGGGAGGGTGGAAAGCAAGAGATGCATGCTCACACCATCAGCAGCTTGTAAATCACAAGAGATTGTGGGATGAGGGAAAGTGGGATGTGAAAAGGAGGATTATGTAGGAGTATACTGGCATCTTGTATTCTTTCAGCCCCACCGCCAGCCATGGGTTCAGCGATGACACTCCCAATAATGGCCAGCACCATCTCCTCCATCAGGATCAGGTTATGTAGGCATGCCTGTCCCCACCAGTTAGGTCCTGCTGGTGCCGGTTATAAGCCACCTTGTCCTACAAGAGAAAGGGAAGTGTGTCAGTGAGTGTGGTGCAATGTGTTTGGGTGATATGCCTGTCATTGTTGAATAGCTGACAGTGTGTGCAAGTTGTGAGATGTGGATGTGACGCCTGCAGCAGTGGTAAGTGTGTGAGGGTGAGGTGAAGCTATGAATGTAAGGTATGAGTCGTGTTTGGTAGAGATTCTTGGTAGGTGAGTGATGGGGATATGGTGCATTGTGCAGTGTGTGAGGCTAATGGTGCAGATGGTGGGATATGGCATTTGCAGATCAATTCACTGACCTTGACCACTTGTGTGAGGTCATTAAGCTTCTTCCTGCACTGTATCCAGGTCCTTGGGGCTATACTGCTGGCATTCACCACAACAGCTATCTGCTCCCAATGCATTTTATGCATTTGCCTGGAGGGCCTCCTGGCCCCCTGTGGAAACAGGAGCTCTCTCCTCATGTTTACCTCCTGTACCAAGACCTCCAGTGCTGCATCGGAGAACCTTGGACCATGATATCTCCCCTGTTGTGACATCATTGTTTCTTTTCCTCCTCTCACTCTCTTCCCCAGCCTCACTCTCCTCCCCTTTAAGAGGTGCAGAATGCCTTTAAGAAGTACAGGCTAACTTTAATTGGTGCTAGCTTTGCACAAACTTGGGCCCCTTGCTAAGCATTCAGCCACTCAACAATGTGTTCAGCGTTGGGCTGAACGCCACATCATGCTAATCAGCAAGCAACATGAATTTAGTGGCTGCCTGTATTACTTTGAATGGGTGCGGCTTGATCGTGCATCGTGATCTTGTGCCTGTATTCGGGGGCAAACACATGTTTAGCCCTATCTCTTTTCAATTGCATTTTTAGCTCTGATTTTTAGTTCATCTTCCATAAAATGCACTATCGCCCTCAACGGCCTTGAGCAGGCTACTCTTGTCAGGCTCCTGCCTATTCTGCTCTGGGCTGCATGCTGGGAGGTGCAGGAGAGTGGTTCAATTTTTCATTCTGCTTCTATGTTTTACTGTAGGAACACCGCTGTTAAACTGGTGGTGCAGTGCAGTTGCAGCACCCAGTGTGCAGCAGCATAAGGAGAAAGGATGCAGTTATTTACCCTGTTAGCATCACTAGGGAGGGAGGTGTGGCAGAGCTCCAGGAGTACATGTTTAGATGTGCTCATGGAGCGAGGTTTACTCGCCTCCTGGACCACCCATGTATTTTCTATCAATTAAAAAGACCAGATGGAACATTCGGCATTCTAAACAGCAGCAAATAGAAAGGCAGTCTCCTGAACCACCAAAGCTATTTTAAAAACATGTTTTGCATTAATGAGAATTCCACTGCAACCAATGTGAAGGAGATTGTCTAATTTCTGTCAGTACTTTAAAGATTGGACTGGCACCAATAGTACTGCACCACACATTTGGCCCCGGCACAACACATAACTTAGAATTACACAATCAGCAACAGAGCCCTATAATGACAGCATTATCTGTCCTCTTGATATTTCATGAGAAACAATTTTGCTATCATCCATATGTAGAAAATAAAACAAATGACCTCAATGGGGATAATTTTGACTTTGTGCAGTAGTGTAAAATGGGTGATAACGAATCGGCAGCCCATTTTATATCTCTCCCAATTTTTATTTCCATTGACTTCAAAGGAAATAAAATCAGGACAGATGTAAAATGGGCTACAGATTCGCTATTATCCTTTGTACATTATCGCACAAAGTCAAAATTACCCCCTATGACTCATGGATTAAGTAGCAAGAGTAAAATATACAATGCCATTTTCATAATTTACAGACCTGTGAATGAAGTTTATCAGAGTCTTAAATTTGAAGGAGCATTTAACAGCCATTCTTAACAAAGAAAGTCTTATTCTAACCATATATGGAAAATATAAAATATTCATTTATAATCATTTCCAACTCTCTAAAAAGCTCTGAGGTTCAGAAATACTTAATTAGCATCCAGTAGGATTTCTTAAAAAGAAACAGCTGTTTTACCCAACATGCAAAGGATATGCATTCCGCAGTACCCATGAGAAAAGTGTATAAAGTACTATATTAGTAAAATTAGCAAAGTGTAACAATAATTTGAACGGATATTCATAGCAATGCAAATATGTTGCAGAGAAAAGAGAAAAATTGCTGAAGTTGTAGTGATTTAGCCATTCACAGGTCTGTAAATTATGAAAAATGGCATTGTATTTTTTACTCTTGTTACTTTGTCCATGAGTCATGGGGTAATTTTGACTTTGTGCAATAGTGTACAAAGGGTGATTATTATTGAAATTTAAAGATAATTGCTTCTTTCTCAAAGAAGTCACAGTGCCTACTGTAAGTATTCAAGTCCAGCTGTATAGTTATGTGTGAGTGCATATGTGGCTGTAAAAAGAAAGGGACATATAGGGATATGAGCTTAAAATTGTTTCAAGGACACATCTGGGAAGGAGAGGTGTGAAGGTGAAAGCGTGAAATGTTTGAACATTGAAAAAGTGCTGGAGGATATTGGGGATTGGTGAACATGAGACATGGAGGTTAATGTTACATCACCTCCGTGATAGTTTAATTAGGGATGCGATGAAATCTGTCACTAAGCAGCGCCTCTAAGAGCAGGAAAGAGTCACCATCAGTAAGCCAGGTTTCAGTCAGCTCAGAATGGCAATGCACTCCTCCAGGATGAGGTCATGAATAGGGAGGTCCTTGTTCACTAGGGAGTGGACATTTTGCAAGATAATGTAGAGGAGGTACAGCAAGCAAAATGAATGGAGATGGGGTGGATATTAGAGAATTTGAATAGCAAATTGGGTGAGCACCACGAGAGATCAATGAGGCAGTTTAGGTGGCTTCTTGGAGAGAGTCAGTAGCATGCAAATGTGATGGAGGGTACCCATGTTAGGAAGGCTCTGGCCTTCTGTGGAGATATGACTCTGTGACATAGCATAAAGAAGTTCAGTGGAGGTAGTAGAGAGGCAGAGGGCTGGAGCAGCTGTTCATGTGCATAGGAAAGTTGGGAATGCTTTATGGGTTTGACCTGCTTGGAGTTGGTTATTGAAGTGTGGAAATCATGGTCCAGGACCTGCTTGAAGGTCATATTTCAGGGCCTGGCTGGACGTCTGAGATTTGAGACCTGCCTGGAAGTTGGTGGCCAGAACTAACCTGGAGATATGGTCTTGGGGCTTGCCTCAGGATTGGAGTAGGTGTAGGCCTAGGGTTTTAATTCCATTCAGGAAGCCATTTCCATGTGCATGACTCCTTAGCTCGGGTGCTTGGTGACCAAAGATGGATGAACAGGCGAGTCAGTAGTTCCGTCTGGGATTCATTGGTCCTGCACTGGTCAATCTAGTCAAATCCTGGCTGGTTTCGTGGTCCCCTCTGGTTTTCGTATCTGAGGTAATTGGAGGAGCAGGACTCACAATTTTATCTTTGTCTGGTGGTTTGCGGGTCTGTCTTGCAATGAGCTGGTCCCAGCATCTGCGTTATGCATTCTTTTTTTGTTCATAATTAATTTGGTATTTTCTTTGCCTTTTCCACTTGGTTTTGTGTTCTTAACTTGATACATTCGGTTTTGTTGTTTCTATCTGTGTGATCTAAATTTGGAATTGATCTGTATCAATCCCTGAACTATCTTAAACAATCTGCACCCTGCAGCAGTTTGACCCAGTGTGTGACACGCTCTTCATTTAAGAGAGCTTGTGAGAGTCTCCTGCTTTTTTGATTAGCCCCCTTTTAAAAATGTTCTGGCTTCTGTATCAATCAGATCTCTCTGAAACAGCAGTTCTTTCTTTCTGTCTGGTTTCTCGAATGACCTGTGCTTGCTTCTGTTTTATCTTGTTTGCTTATTTCTTTCTGTTACTGAAAGACTGAAATAAACCTGCTTCTTTTTATACCCTAACATCAAAACATTTTAAAGGAACACAATTTATCTTGCTCCTTTGCATCAATATTTTCTTTGAATCCTAAACTTTTAAAACATTTTCAGCAGTCTATATGTTACGGATAAGTGCTTTTCTAGCACCAGCGCCTGGCTGAGATTTGAGACCTGCCTGGAAGTCGTCAGCCAGGTGACCTGAAGGTGTCGTTTTGGGGCTTGCCTCAGGGTTGGAGTGTGTGAACAATTGAGCCACCAGGGTAAATGTGCAACTTGTCATCTGTGCATAAAACTGGCGTAGTGGATTTACCACCTGTAAGGTTTCCAAAATTTGCAGATCCCCAAAACCTAAGGAAAAAGGACTTTGGAACTACCTCAGAGTGATAATAGTGCATTTGAGCCTAACCTAAGAGACTGTAAGACCAAAAGCCAAGTTTTGCCATTTTAAAACTATGTCTGGGCCTGTAAAGGAACAAGAGGTGGGTTCAACCTCTGTAAAAGCAGTTTGGGTATTGCAGTTAATTGCAATGTCTGGGAAACCGGGATGACCTCACTCAAAGCCCCAGCAAGCATTAACATTTTGATAATAGGCCCTGGGAAAAGACAGTCCCACCCAAAACAACAGGCCCCATCAAACCGATTACAGGGCCCATCAGGAAACATGCATAATACAGAGCACCCAGGACTAGGCTATAGACCAGCCTAGAAACCCAAAACACGAAACCAATCACCAGCAATCAGCCAAGAAGATCGACATGTTGCAAACCATCCCAAAACCCATTTGACACTTACAGAGCAGTTACTGGTAACAGGCCCGCCAAATTCAGACAATGAACTGAGCAGATTTGGCGGGTAGATAAGGCCATGTTCAATGGGTGACATTGAAGGCCTGTTAAAACCCAGTTAACGTGCTAGTAAATCGTTACCGATTTACGAGCCCGCCAAAACTAGACAATGAACCAAGTAGATTTGGCAGGTAGATAAGGCCACTTCAATTCTGTATAATTGAAGGCCCACCAAGCACACAGGAAAGAAAAGAAGAGAGAGAGACACCACAGTTCAAGGTCGTTGGGTCGAGCAGTCAGTCGCAACCGGTGGTCATCAGAAAGAGAAGAGACCAAGAAGAAGAAGGCCCGAGCTGGAAGCGAGTCGGCATCGCTCACCACTCAGACACACCTGAGTCCAGCTCACGAAGACACCACCTCGACGGACCTCCAACAACGGCCCCAACACAGTCACCAGGAGCAACAAGCAGCAACAAGTCACTGATGGCTCCACGAGGTCGACCAACACACAAAACAAGGCCTAAACTCATCGCGGAAACCAAAGGCCTCACGAAACCAACAACCGCGCATTACCCCCAACTGACCGGGTAATCGCAGGCCACCGCGACCAACAAAGACCAACTCCTTGGAAGAAAACCCGAAGAATCGCAAAGTTTCCACACTACAAACTATTCCTGACTTACCCCTGGGTAAGATTTTCCCCAAAGACTCTAAGCCCTACTGCTAAACTAAAGAAATTGGGTACTCACCAGATAAATCCATAACGACATCCTACCGTAACAGCGGACTCGCGAAGACTGACCAGAGACCCAGGTGAAGTCCTCTACCGCTTACGGGGTACAGCAGACACTAACCGCCATAAACAGCGAACCCCAAAACCGCGATTTAGCCCAACTGTCAAAGGATTGGTGAACATTATCCCTGGTCCTTCAAAACCTAACTTAGCTAGTAAAGTGGGGTTGGGAGGGGTGAAGTATTGTTCTACTGTCATGTCCCTCGCTTGTACCGAAGTGTTCCCCACCTTTAGAGTGATAAGAGTGTTATTATTTGTGTCTTACCTTTTAATAAAGATTGAAGTTCTTTCATCAAACTCAGTTGTCTGCTGCACCTTTTGTATCACAACTCCCAAATAAGTCCAAGGTCTAGAACCAAGGAAGTGGGAGCGATTCGAACCGCTCAGAAGTCAGAGATAAAGCTGACACAAACCATCATCCCCTACACCACCCTTTATAGAAAATGCCTGATTTTCATTTCCACTTAGCCTAATCCCATTCTCCTGCTAACTCTCCATACCCTTTAATATTCATTTTTTTCAAGCAAATATCTAATTTCCTTTTAAAAGAAATTAAGGACTCTGCTTCAACAATGGTTTTTGGTAAAGAATTGCACCTTCAAAGCACGATTTGTGTAAAGAAATCTATTCTAAACTTCCCTTTAATTATTTTTGTTATTAGCTTAAATTTATGCCCTTTCATTACCATCTCGCTGACCAGAGGAAACAATACATCACTATTTACTTTACCATAACCGTTCATAATTTTGAAGATAGCGACCAGGTACCTCCTAACCTTCTCAGCTCCAGTGAAAAAAGCACTAACTTCTGAAGTCTCTCTTCATAAGTGTTACCCCACATTCCTGATAACATTAATGTAAGTCGATGCTGCATCTTTTCCATTACTTTTATATTCTTCCTTTAATGAGGTGACAAAACTGTACACAGTCCTTCAACTGTGATTTAACTGAGATCTTCTACAAGTTCTGCATTACCTTCTTGTTTTTGTACTCAATGCTTCTCGAAACAAAATCAAGGATTCCATTTGTCTTGCACTGCCACCTTTAATAACCCATGTATTGCCAAAGTCCCTCTGCTGCACTGCCCCATCTAAAATCTTACCATTTTAGGTGCATTTCCTTTCCCTATTTTATAACCAAAATGTTTGACTTCACTTTTTTCTACATTGAACTGTGTCTGCCATTTATCTGCCTATTCTTCTAGCCTATTGATCTCCTTCTGAAATCTTGCATAATCCTGATCACAATTTGCCATATCCTCCAAATTAGTGTCATCAGCACATTTTGATATTGTTCCTCAATGTGTAACTCCAGATTATTTATGTATATAATCAAAATTGAAATGAGGATTCTGTTCCCATTTTCAGGAAATTCGTTAAGTCTAGTTGGAGCTTGTTGATGCTCTGTAGCAGCCTAACCAGTCATCCTTAAAGGGACCGCTGGAAGCCACCAAAGAAACCGGCAGGTAAGATTTTTTAATTTGCATTTATGTGGAGCTAGGAGCAGCAGAATTTCTCCTTCTTCCTCCACATTAAAATTGTGGGCTATTGCCGGCCCATACTCACCTTCCTCCCACCCCAACGTGGACTTACTTGCAGGCTGGCTTGGTGTCCATGCTGGCTGAAATTTGAAAGGCCCAGACTGGTGAGCTGTGCCGGAGTGCACGATTGGCACCTGCAGCTTGCCAGATTTAATCCAATGAGGCTCATGGGTGAATTTAGGATGTCTTCGGGCCTCTACCTTCTGGCGTGCAAGTTTACTCAAGTTATGATTTAATAAATTAATATTGAAGGAAAATGCATATTCCATTCCATCGGAATGGGGAGGGAGAAAGAAAATGGAACTATAGGCGTGTTAGCCTGACTTCAGTAGCAGGGAAAATGCTAGAATCTATTATTAAGGCCGTGGTAACAGGACACTTGGAAAATCACAATACGATTAGGCAGAGTCAACATCGTTTTATGAATGGGAAATCATGTTTGCCAAATCTATTAGAAATTTTTGAGGGTGTAACTAGCAGGGTAGATGAGGAGGAATCAGTGGATGTAGTATATTTGGATTTTCAGAAGGCATTTGATAAAGTGCCACACAAGAGATTGTTACACAAGATTAGGGCTCATGGAATCAGGGGTAATATATTAGCATGGATTGAGGATTGGTTAATGGACAGAAAACAGAGTAGGAATAAACTGTTCATTTTTGGGATGGCAGGGTGTAACTAATGGAGTGCTGCAAGGACCAGTGCTTGGGCCTCAGCTATTTACAATCTATATCAGTGACTTAGATGAGGGAACCGAGTATAATGTATCCAAGTTTTCTGATGATACAAAGCTTGGTGGGAAGTAAGCTGTGAGGAGGACGCAAAGAGGCTGCAAAGGGATATACAGGTTAAGTGAGTGGGCAAGAGGTGGCAGATGGAGTATAATGTGGGGAAGTATGAAATTAACCGCTTTGGTAGGAAGAATGGAAAACCAGAATATTTTTTAAAAGGGGAGAGACTAGTAAATGTTGGTATTCAGAGGGATTTGGGGGTCCATGTACATGAATCATAGAAAGTTAACATGCAGGTACAGCAAGCAATTAGGAAGGCAAATGGTATGTTAGCCTTTATTACAAGGGGGTTGGAGTATAAGAGTAATGAAGTCTTGCTGCAATTATATAGGGCCCTGGTGAGACCACACCTGGAGTACTGTGCACAGGTTTGGTCTCCTTACTTAAGGAAGGAGGGGGTGCAACAAAGGTTCACTAGATTGATTCCTGGGATGAGAGGGCTGTTCTATGAGGAGAGATTGAGTAGAATGGGCCTATATTCTCTGGAGTTTAGATGAATGAGAGGTGATCTCAGTGAAACGTATACGTTTCTTAGAGGGGTTGACATGGTAGATGCTGAGAGGCTGTTTCTTCTGGCTGGAGAGTCTAGAATCAGGGGTCATAGGCCACGATTTCACCTACCGAGGCGGATCTGGGGCGGCCAGGGTCGGTGGCGAGGTGCAACCCCGCTGCTGGCTCCAGCCTGCTCTGTGAAAAGAATTTTCCGCTGATTGGGCTTGTTAAGCCCGCCCAGCACGTTTTCCAGCCAATTGACGAAAGTGGTTCTGATGACGTCAATTGATGCTGCGTCATCAGCCGGTTTCCTTAAAGGGACCGTGCGCAAATTGATTTTGACAGTTTTGCTGTCAATGTTCTACAGCATTGAGGTGCTGCAAACACTGACAAGCACTGCACAGAGGTGCACGTCTGCACCCAGGGTCTCCCATGATTCCCTCCATATGCTTATGGAGGGAGTCACAGCATGCAGGGAGGTTTTCTTCCTTTCCCACGGGTGGAAGAGACCTCCCCAGGAGATCAACACAGCCTGGTTTCACATTGCACAGGAGGACACAAGCAGTGATGTTGTCAGGAGGACCAGGCTGCAGTGGCACAAACCTTTCAATGATCTCAGTAGATCGCGAAACATTACTGTAAAGCCACACTCGACCTCATCCTGCTGTGTTACCAATCACATCCCCATCACTCTGCCTTCCCTTCCCTACTCCTGCACATCCTTACTCACACCAACTTACCTTGCACCTCCACCCATCCCTCTCTATCTACATTATCACTTCCTCATCTCACTAGCCACCCCTCACACTCACCCTCATCCTAGTCCAATCATACCAACTAACAACACACAAGGGTAGGCACTTGGGTGTTTTAGTCAATGTTCATGTAAGGTTTCTGGTAATGTGCTGTCAAACATTGAAATCTTTATTTTCAACACTTTGCGTTCTTGGACAGATTTGTGTGCACCTTTGGAAGTGGCTTAGTGAATTGCAGTGAATGGTGAGACATAACGGTACCCCCCGCAATGCTGATAAGTGTGAAAGGGATGGCTTGAGCATTGTATGAATGCTTTATGGTGTTGGTGTGGGGTGGTGCCAACCTGGCACATCATGTGGCAGCCAGGGTGTACAGCGTCAAGTGAAGTAAATGTGGCCATGGTGAGGCCAGCCCTGGCATCCTGGGCAGCAATGTGGTCGGGTGCTGATGCCCTGTGTCCTGTGCAGCACCAGCTAATTGCGGAGAAGGTCGGTGTTGTTGTTGGTGCTGCTGGTGTGCCTGGTGCTGCTGGTGTTGGGGCTGATCGTGATGGGTTTCTGAGGACCAAGGTGAGATTCTTTCAAGGGCACCGATGCTGATGGAATAGATGGCAGGTGAGGTTCAGATGACAGAAGCAATCTGTCAATGGTGAGAGAGGTTGTTCCAATGAGGTGACACTGGATAGAGAGTTTACTCCAAACACTTGCATGCTGCATAAAGCTCAATTTGTCTTCCAAATGCAGTAAGCAACAGCTTCTAACCTTGGAAAGTGAAGACCTATGAAATGGGAGCTTTTATAGACCATTTGCAGCTGTCAAGTTTAGAAATCATCACATGCTGACACAACACCCGACCTTCTTACCTGACGTGATCCCTGAGCAGCGGGGAAGCCATTGGCGAACTCTAAAAATCTAAAGGTAAGCTTAAAATAAGACTTACTTGCCTCTTAACAATCCAGCTAATGATCTAAATTGCCTCCCCCGCCGCTTGGTGTCGGGTCTGTTCTGCGATGACAGACCCAACATCTGGGAGACTAGCGTGGAGGTGGGTTGACAGTGGGTTCCCTACCCGCTGTAAAAAAAAAACATTTTCCCAGCTGACCCGCCACCAAACATGTCCCCGGACCCCCTGAAAAATTCCAGCCATAGTCTCAGGAGAAGGGGTCAGGATAATGACAGGGCCATTTAGGACTGAGATGAGGAAGAATTTCTCCACTCAGCAGGTTGTGAATCTTTGGAATTCTTGATCTCAGAGGGCTGTGGATGCTCATTCGTTGAATATATTCAAGACTAAGATCAATAGATTTTTGGTCACTAAGGGAATTAAGGGATAGGGGGTTAGGGCAGGAATGTGGAGTTGATGTAAAAGTTCAGCCATGACCTTATTGAATGGTGGAGCAGGCTCGATATGCTGTATGGTCTACTCCTGTTCCTATTTCTTTTGTTCTTATATTTTGTGACAGGCACATGGACTTCCATTAGCTCTGATGAACTCCACTCAGGCAGTCAGTTTGGTGATTGAAAAGGAATGAATCAGATTATAGTGTGAACGAGGTGCACAAGGTTGATGATTATGTTGCAAACTGCATAATATATTGAAATTGTTTTGAAACAAGCCCAGAATTTCCTGGAAAGTTTCCATGTAACTATGGCGTAAGAGTTACCCGATTAAATTCGCATGTAACTGATTTATGGCAGAACATCGCTACACATTGTTGGACATTCTGGAGAGATGTATGTTGGACATCTTGGGGAGTTAAGGGTTAATAGTCAATCTTCTTTGTATCTTGGAGCAACAGGCTTTCCAATATAAACAGGATGACTTTGAAATGTTGTGAGATGAAGGCATGGCTTGTCTTCAGATGTGTAAAATGCTTGTGCAAAGAAATACATGACAGTGATGATGTCAGCCGTGAGTGATTAAAGTGTAACTTTAGGGGCTAGGGTAATAAAACATAGGTAGAGGTATTTATTAGCTATAGTATGGAAAGACAACAGTTGATAAAGCTTATTGTTCAAAGATTTTAGTAACTGTTACATCAGGAAGTCTTGTTTAGGGGAAGTAACTTTGAAGTAAACAACTACAAATGTTTATATGAATGGTGTCTTCAAAGGATTTGGGAATAGATATGCCATGAGGTCTTATCTGTGACATGTACCTTTGATGTAACCAAAATATGGTGTATAAAGGAGCATGGTTTTCAGCATTTCTTTGGAGGGTTCGAAAGACAACCGAAAAGAAACCGAAAAGCCACAGTCACCTGCACTGTGTATCAATAAAGTCTGTTCCGTATACTACACAATGAACTATCTCGTGCTTACTCAAAATGTGTTGTTGTGAAGCAGAGGAGGAAGGAGGTTGACTGCTAGCACACATGAATTCCCTCGATCATTTGTGCCGCTCCCAAGTTACGTCCATTAAAATGCATCTTAGTTAATTAACATAGCTCCGCTCCCCATGCGAAAGACCAGAGAACGCAAGTTTCCTACATTTACAACAGTTCTGAATAGTTGCAAATTTACGCTCAGAATTTTAGGGGCAACAGGACCTGAAGTTTTGTGTTTGATAGGGATTTTATTTAACACTTCATTTTACTTCTCCTGATTGAGACGTAAGAACATAAGAACATAAGAACATAAGAAATAGGAGCAGGAGTAGGCCAATTGGCCCCTCGAGCCTGCTCCGCCATTCAATAAGATCATGGCTGATCTGATCCTAACCGCCAATCTACTATCACAGAACCATCTCCTGAATCTAACAGAATTGGACACACGAAATAGGAGCAGGATTAGGCTACACGGCCCCTGGGCCCGCTCCGCTGCCCACAGGGCCATGACCGATCCGAACCTAGACTCATGTCCAAATTCCTGCCTGGTCCCCGTAACCCTTAATTCCCTTTACTTCTAGGAAACTGTCTATTTCTGTTTTAAATTTATGTAATGATGTAGCTTCTACAGCTTTTTGGGGCAGCATATTCCATGGACCTATCACCCTCTGAGTGAAGTAGTTCCTCCTCATCTCAGTTTTGAAAGAGCAGCCCCTTATTCTAAGTCTATGCCCCCTAGTTCTAGTTTCACCCATCATCGGGAACATCCTCCCCGCATCCACCCGATCCAACCCCTTCACAATCTTATATGTTTCAATAAGATCGCCTCTCATTCTTCTGAACTCCAATGAGTAGAGTCCCAATCTACCCAACCTCTCCTCATATGTCCATCCCCTCATCCCTGGGATTAACCGAATGAACCTTCAACCTTCTTTGTACTGACTCGAGAGCAAGTATGTCTTTTCTTAAGTATGGACACCAAAACTGTATGCAGTATTCCAGGTGCGGTCTCACCAATACCTTGTACAACTGAAGCAATACCTCCCTATTTTTATATTCTATCCCCCTAGCAATGAAAGCCAACATTCCATTGGCCTTCTTAATCACTTGCTGCACCTGCATACTAACCTTTTGAGTTTCGTGCACCAGGACCCCCAGATCCCTTTGTACTTCGGTACTTTCCAGTTTCTTGCCATTTAGATAATAACTTGCTCTACTATTTTTCCTGCCAAAGTGCATAACCTCACACTTTCCAGTATTGTATTCCATCTGCCAAATCTCTGCCCACTTACTTAGCCTGTCTAAGTCCCCTTGCAGATTTTTTATGTCCTCCTCACTCACTACTTTCCCTCCCATCTTAGTATCATCTGCAAACTTTGATATGTTACACTCGGTCCCCTTCTCCAAATCGTTAATATAGATTGTAAAGAGTTGGGGACCCAGCACTGACCCCTGCGGAACACCACTAGTTACTGATTGCCAGTCTGAGAATGAACCATTTATCCCAACTCTCTGCCTTCTGTTAGATAGCCAATCCTCTATACATGCCAGAATATTACCCTCAATCCCGTGATTTTTTATCTTAAGCAATAATCTTTTGTGTGGCACCTTGTCAAATGCCTTTTGGAAGTCTAAATACACCACATCCACTGGTTCCCCTTTATCCACCCTATATGTTACTTCCTCAAAGAACTCCAGCAGATTTGTCAAACATGACTTCCCCTTCATAAAACCATGCTGACTTTGTCCTTTTAAATTATGATTATCCAAATGTCCCGTTACTGTCTCCTTAATAATGGACTCCAAAATTTACCTACCACAGATGTTAGGCTAACATCTAATGGTCTATAGTTTCCAGCCTTCTGTCTACTGCCCTTTTTAAATAAGGGTGTTACATTAGCAGTTTTCTAGTCTGCCGGGATGTTTGCTGAGTCCAGGGAGTTTTGGAAAATTATTACCAATGCATCCACAATCCCTACCGTCACTTCCCTCAAGACCCTAGGATGTAAGTCCAGGTGATTTATCCACCTTGAGTCCCATTATTTTACCGAGTACCACTTCCTTAGTGATTTCGATTGTGTTTAGCTCCTCCCCCCCTAAAGCCCCCTGTTTGTCCAGTGTTGGGATATTCTTAGTGTCCTCTACTGTAAAGACTGATACAAAATATTCATTCAGTGTTTTTGCCATCTCCATATTTCCCACCATTAATTTCCCGGTCTCATCCTCTGAGGGACCAACATTGACTTTAGCCACCCTTTTTCTTTTTATATAACTATAAAAACTCTTACTATCTGTTTTTATATTTTTTGCTAATTTACTTTCATAATCTATCTTCCCTTTCTTAATCAATCGTTTTGTTATTTTTTGCTGTCTTTTAAAGTTTTCCCAATCCTCTATCCTCCCACTAGATTTGGCTACCTTATAAGTCCTTGTTTTTAGTCGAATACTATCCTTAATTTCTTTACTTAGCCATGGATGACTGTCTTTTCTTTTACACCCTTTTCTTCTCAGTGGAATATATATTTTTTGGAAGTTGTAAAATAACTCCTTAAATGTACACCACTGATCCTGTATCATCTTACCCTTTAATCTATTTTCCCAATCCACTCTACTCAATTCCGCTCGCATACCTTCATAGTCTCCTTTATTCAGGCTTAGCATGCTTGTTTGAGATCCAACCTTCTCACCCTCTAATTGAATATGGAATTCAACCATGTTATGGTCACTCATCCCAAGGGGATCCTTTACTAGGACATTTTTAATTAATCCTGTCTCGTTACACAGGACCAGATCTAAGGTTGCTTGCCCCCTGGTCAGTTCAGTTACATACTGCTCAAGAAACCCATCCCTAATACACTCAATGAACTCATCCTCAAGGCAGCCCTGCCCAATTTGATTTGTCCAATTAATATGATAGTTAAAATCCCCCATAATTATAGATGTTCCCTTATTAAAAGCCTCAACTATTTCCTGATTGATACTCCGTCCAACAGAGTTGCAACTGTTCGGAGGCCTATAGACTACGCCCACTAGTGTTTTTTTCCCCTTATTATTCCTTATCTCCACCCAAACTATTTCATTATCCTGATCTTTTGACCCAATATTATTTCTCTGTATTACAGTGATTCCTTCCTTTATTAACATAGCCACCCCACCTCCCCTTCCTTCCTGCCTGTCCTTCCTGATCGTTAAATAACCTGGTATGTTTAATTCCCAGGCATTGTCACCCTGCAGCCATGTTTCTGTAATGGCCACAAGATCATACTCATATGTAGTTATTTGTGCCATTAACTCATCTATTTTGTTACGAATGCTACGTGCATTCAGATAGAGAACTTTCAAATATGTTTTGTGACACTTAGGGCTGGATTTTGAATGACCCATGGAGTCGGGTTTGGAGGCGTGTGGGGGGTTAAATTTGCGGGGTCGAGGGTCCCGACCCCATCCCAACTCCATCCCGCCTCCACGCAATTTTGGCAAAATCAGTCGCGGAGTTCCCGACTCCGTCCCGCCTCTTGGAGGCGGGAGAGGCCATTAAAGCCCTTAACAAGCCCTAAATTGGCACTGTAATGCCATTTTGAAATGTTTTAGCTAGTTTAACCCTTTTCTGACGTGAAGTATGCCTGGTGTGAAACACTCCAGTGAAACCTGGCGGGAGCACAAGTGGATAGCTGACTATGAGCTGCAGGTCCACTATTACAACGGAGAAGTGATGAAGGTAGTAGTAGTATTAGGTCTGAAAGTCGCCTCTGATGCTGCTGCATTGAATGTGTTCAGAGACTGCCTGGCCTGAGCTGTGAGAGGACTTGGATGCAAAAAAATTCTCTCTCTCTCTCTCTCTCTCTCTCTCTCTCCACCCACCCCCCCACCCCCCATGCAGGTCCACTCACATCAAAAGCAAGCCACGCAGGTCCACTCTCACCAACAGTCTCTGAGACTAGGCAGTCAGCAATGATGACATCATCAGAGGCGACTTTCAGACTGAAAACACTAATTAGTTCATGGGTTCCCACATGCTGAAACTCAATTGCCCAATTAAGTGAAAATTGCATCATTCATCCACATTAATCTGGAGTCGGGGGGGAACCACGAAATGCGGACGACACGACCCCAACCCGACCCCAAGACAAAATCCAGCCCTTAGTTCCTGCTTTTGCCCTTTTTATTACTTTACCTTTTACTCCATACCTTCTGCCCCTTCCTGACACACTCTGGTTTTTAATTTCCCCACTGCTACCTAAGTCTATGACCTTCTCTGTTGTCATTTTTATTATTTGCTCTCTAGGAACCTCCCCCCCCACTAGTTAGTTTAAAGCCCTCTCTACAGCCCTAGTTATATGATCTGCCAGGACTCTAGTCCCAGCACTGGCCAAGTGAAGCCCGTCCCAATGGAACAGCTCCCTCCTGCCCCAGTACTGGTGCCAGTGTCCCAGGAAGCAAAACCCATTTCTCCCACACCAGTCTTTGAGCCACTCATTTAACTCTCTAATTTTATTTGTCCTAGCCAAATTCGCTCGTGGCTCAGGTAATAATCCAGAGATTATTACCCTTGAGGTTCTGTTTTTTAATTTGACCCCTAGCTGCTCATATTCCTTTAACAGAACTGGCTTCCTTGTCCTATCTACGTCGTTTGTACCAACATGGACCACGACAACTGGATCCACCCCCTCCCACTGCAAGTTTCTTTCCAGCCCAGAAGAGATGTCCTTAACCCTGGCACCGGGCAGGCAACACAGCCTACGGGACTCTCGCTCTCAGCTGCAGAGAACTCTATCTATCCCCTGTATCTGTACTGTATTATCTAGATCTTTGAATGTTTTTTTATGGGAACAAAATCTCTTACATGAAAAAGAAAAAGCTTCTGCAATTGTATTTTCTTAAAGATGTTATGCTTAACGTGCATAAATGATGGCTTAAATAAAAATGGAAATGCTGGAAATAGTCAGCAGGTCAGGCAGCATCTGTGGAGAAAGTTAACGTTTCAGGTCGATGACCTTTCATCAGAACTAAATGATGGCTTGATGGCTTCAAACTTTATTTTCACATCAGTAGAATAAGGAGGGACTTAAAGAAGGAAGATGTCATAAGTTCATAAGAATGAGAGGGGATCTCATTGAAACTTATAAAATTCTAACAGGACTAGACAGACTAGATGCAGGAAGGATGTTCCCGATGGCGGGGGAGTCCAGAACCAGGGGTCACAGTCTAAGGATAAGGGGTAAGCCATTTAGGACTGAGATGAGGAGGAATTTCTTCACCCAGAGAGTGGTGAACCTGTGGAATTCTCTACCACAGAAGGCAGTTGAGGCCAATTCATTAAATATATTCAAGAAGGAGTTAGATATATTTCTTAAGGCTAAAGGGATCAAGGGATATGGGGAGAAAGCAGGGACAGGTTACTGAATTTGGATGATCAGCCATGATCTAATTGAATGGCGGAGCAGGCTCGAGGGGCCGAATGGCCTACTCCTGCTCCTATCTTCTATGTTTCTATGTTTCTGCGCTTTCGTCGGGGCCCGATTATTTACGTTGATTTCTGCTTGTTTTACACTTTTCCCGGAAATTTGGGGGTAAGTTGCCTACGGCAAGAGTGTTGTGGAAATCAGCATAACGTTTGGCGTATTATTAGCATAAGTCGGATCGAGAACATTCTGGGTCAATAAAGTGTGTACAGTTTCCTCAAATCACCGCAATTGATATCAGTTCTTCTTAATAAAAGATAACAACCTTTTGGAATGTAGAGCTACTAACAGTCCATCTTCCTACACAACATAGCCTGCATATTAAGGGCTAATGAACAAATGGTAGCAAAAGGAATTGCTGAAGATCAGGCAGGATATGTATCATTGAAGGGAGGATATTATCTCATTACAATTGCAGCTTATTAGTATAATTTTCAGGTTTGTAGAAAAAAATTGATTTAGGATTTATGTCTGGAGTTAATTATTTTATGGTGAAATTATATTTGAATTCAGTCATTCCAACATAAAAATGATTCAATTATGAGGAAAGATCACAGCCAGCAGTTCTTAAAAGTAACTTGCAGCCCGAACAATCGTTACCCATTAGCCCTTGTCTTACCCATAGAGACAAATAGGACCTGACATGATACACTATGCGCTACTAAATAAAGCATAATTTATTTGACATTAGGTATAGAACATTATAATATAATATGGATTTTATTAGCATTAGAATAAGCAATATCCCATAATTAAAATGGTTCACTGTTAAATGTAATTACATTAACACAACATAACATAATCTACCTCTTAGAATCATAGGCCTTAATATTAACCCCCTCACGACGGGTGGGAGGAGGTCAGGGGATATAACCCTAAAAAACTTCCCCAACCCGATGCCATATTTACGGCATCGGGTAGCGTGTCGTGCGAGTGTCCTGTCTTGGTCCGCGAGACACATCATTAACATATTTAAATCAGGCTCCCACAGTAAATTAGGAGTCTGATTTACATTTAACTGCTGCCGTGCGGGTTTCCGCAAGCTTGGGAAACTCGGCAGCGAAAGGGAAGCGGGAGCTGTTGACTCCAAAAGTAAGTGACCTTTACAGCAGTCCTGGTGGGCCAGGACCCTGGCCCCTCAAGTAAGCCTTCGGCCTCCCCTCTGCCGATTGTGGCCTCTCTCTGCCCCCATCCCGCGATCACGGCCGAACACTCCCCGCCCAAGCCCCTAATGCAGCCTGAACCACGATCCAATTGCTGGAGCCCATTCCCAAGGGTCCCTGGCTGCGAACATCTGCTGCTGCTTTTCCTGTCAATCTGGCTGATTGCCGCACAGGAAATGGATTAAAAAATGTTAATGAGGTCCTACCATTAAATTCAGCAGGACCTCCATGTCCCTGACCTTGCCGGGTACTTCAGCCATTTTCAGCCTCCCCGCCTCCCCGGAAATGCTGGGGACATAGAATTTTATAACCCCCACAAAAGAGTGGGTTTGGGTCGGGTGGGAAGTAAAAATGTAAAAAATTTCAAACTCAAACCCGACCCTCCTCAACCCCATCCACTTCCAGTTTTAATGTAGGTAGGACAAGGCGGGCAACCAACCCGCTCTCAGGAGACAGGTCCCAAATAAAATATTTTAATGAGGCTGCGTGCCTCAGAGTTTTTCTCTGTTTCAGCTTTAATGCTGGCCAGCTGGGTTTGAACCCGGCAGCTAAATGGAGATGAGGACTGCTGCATGGAACAGGTTAAGAGCTTTTCCAACACTGTCTGTGGTCCAGGAGGAGCAGGAGTGCTCCCCCTCCCCCAGCCTACCAAGCAAACCTGTTAACCTCCCCAGCGATTGGACCCACTCCCACGATCCTACGCCCTTCAGATGTCCTCTTCGGGCCCCTGCCTCCCACAATCTCTCCAGCCCCTGCAATCTTCTCCCCTCCTCCCCAGATCTCTCCAGCCCTCCTCGACTTCTCTTCTCCTCCCCTGATCTCTCTGGCTCCTTCCACGATCCTCTCCCCATCTCCCCATCTCCCCTGATCTCTCTGAGCCCCCCCATCAATATCCCCCCCCTGACCCCCGTTCTCTCCGGCCCCCACACCGTTGTCCCCCTGACCCCCCAACCCCCCATTCGCTCCTGGCTGCCCATCAATGTCCCCCCAACACTCGATCTCTTCCTCCTGCGAGAGGTTTAACACCTCAAACTTAATGATTCGGACGTGACTCCATATTGGCAATGGTAGATGTTTTATTGGTATACAGTAGAAATCCATACAGCCAGCAAAGACTAATATTAATTGACAGTAATTTTCAGTTCCGAAGGATATTACCAAATTCGGTCACTGGACAGTGTAGCATGCGATGTCTCCGTTGTTTCTTTAATCTGGTCCGGCGGTTGTCTTACTATCAGAGAAGAGCATTAGGCTTTCGCCAGCATGGATTCGCTCCTCAATACCAGCATACCAGAGAGACTTTAAGTGCATTTGGCTAGCATGAATCCGCCTCACCAGTTACCATGGCCCTTCTCTCTACATCTGTACATCTCAGGTCAAACAGTCTCCTTTTATCCTTCAAAGTTCTGATCATTTGTCAAACAAAGTCCAATCGTGTCTGTCCACACCAGGTTCGTTTAACGAGCAAGATGGCACGTAACACTTATTGACAGTTCTTCTATCTTGTCTGGCACCTTCAATTTCAATGTCTCTTCTGTTCCTCTCGACCTCGCGTATGACATAGGCTTTGCAACGCCATAGGCTTTGCAACAGCTTTAATCAATAACGGGATGTAGCCGTGGTTTGCTCTTGCAAAAACTGTTCGTTTAGCAGATAGCTTAGTGGAACCTTACAAAATCTGATAAGCATTAACGGCGACTTTACATAAAAAAGGAATACTCATAAAGCTTAATACATTTTATAATCTCACAAAAGCAAGGTTCTCAAATCTTAATACAGTTCATAATCTCACACTTCCCCCCCCCCCCCCGCATCGATGTCCCCCCCTCATCGCGACCTCTCCCTCCCTCCTCTGCGCTCCCCAGCTGAGGCCTGGTGCCGCAGGTCTACTCGCCCGACAGCCAATCAGCTTCTCAATCTGGCTGGCTGCAGCTGGGAAACATTATTCAAAAATGGTAATCAGGTCCTGCCATTAAATTTGGCAGGACCATGAGGGAAAACCGTTCCTCCGGTTTCCCCTACCATAAAACTGCACCTATCTGCTTCTTCCTTGCCTCCCCGTCAATATCGGGGCCAGACTCCCTGAAAGATCTATCCTCTTATTTCCATTCCACTGCTGTTTCCTCATTCCGCTCGTGTCGTCAAAGTGTTACTTCAAGAGGACCACTTAAGTTGTTAGGCAAGTAAGATTTAGGCCTTGATATTAACCCCCCAAAGACAGGCGGGAGAGGGTCGTGGTGGGCGGGGCGGGGCGGTTAAAAACTTAAATATGGGAAACGCGTCCCCAACACACTGGCCGCTGCCTTTTTTACTGTGGTGGAAATGATGTGACCTGTAGATATGATTGGTGATATAATGACATGTATGGGCAGTCTGCCTCTGCTGCCAAATAATATCCCCATGATCCCTTTTTTATTTTTCTTTGTCCTCTTCCATTAAATCCAGTGGGATGGGAGCATTGTAAATAATCTCCATGTCTTGCATTTGAATGGGAAGAAATAAGAGAGCAGTGCAGCTTTAAGGGATCCTTTCCTGACAAGAGAGAACCTGGCTGCCATTTTAAATGGGTGATATTAGTGTACAGTAGGAACGGGGTGAGAAACAGGAATTTTACTTCAGTCCCTATTATCTGCTGATTTGCATGAAATTAGAATTTGCAATGAAACTCTCGTACATTCAGGATGAGAACCACCTGCAAGCAACCGTTTCATGCAGTGGTTGGATTGGGGTGGGTGAGTTTCTGAATTTACAATTATTCAGCCCTGCTCCCCAGTAGGAGTTTCTAGGCTTAAAAATAGTCTTTGAATTTCCCTCTGAGTTTGAAGCTTTATCCTCAGTTATAAACAGGTTTCTCCATAAGGCGTTGCCTGGAAATTTAGGCTGCCTCCCACCTTTCCAAGTGGTTCCTCAAAATCAACAAGCATTTTACTTTTTAAACTGTTGCATTGTTATGGAAATGGTGAGTGACATTTCCAAAAATCAGTAGGCCTCACTGGCCTCCCTTATTACCCTCTCTTGCATTTCTCTTTTATTTTCTCATTAGTTACTTATTAGGCTATTAAACCCAAAGGCAATCTTTTCAGAATATAAACATTACTCACTTTTTTTCCAGAGAATAAATTTGAACCTTGCAACTTTAATATTTCTGAATGCTTACACACTAACAATTATGATCCATTTAGACCATTATAATTATATGCCACTAAATGGCATTGTGGTTGTATTGTAATGCTATTTAGAAGTGATGCTACATGAATAAAATTTCACTAAAAATTACATTTTGGCATTAGCAGAAAACATAAAATCAAATAAAACTGGGCCTAGAAATTGGATAAGACCCAAGAACAGGCACGGGCATCGCGATGCGCAATTAGCCTATGCCCATTGAGTCTGATGCAGGCAGCATGCAAACTTCGTGCTGTCTAAAATGATTGCAGCAGTAAGGAAGTGCTAAATGTGCTGTTCAGTGGCTTAGCACCTCAGCAGGGGCCCAAGTTCATGTGAGCTAGCCTGCACTTCTTAAAGGCAGCCTGCACCTTTTAAAGTAGAGGTGAATTCTAGCTTCAGCAGGTGGTGGAAGTGACTGGGAAACAGATTGTGGAGCAAGAAAACTGAGTGATGGCACAACATGGCAGAGAGAGAGCTCCCAAATTTTCAAACGTAGCACTGGAGGCCTTGTTGCGAGAGGTGGACAGGAGAAGAGAGGTCCTTTATCCACAGGGGGCCAGGAGGCCCAGCAGACAAACTGTAAGAAGGCATTGGGACCAGATAGCTGTCATGGGCAATGTGAGCAGTGTAGCCCTGAGGACCTGAATGCAGTGCCGCAAGAAGTTTGCTGACCTCACACGAGTGGTCATGGTCAGTGAATTCATCTTCAAATGCCATATCCTTACAACTGAACTACTAGGCTTACACACTGCTCACTTCATCACCCCTCCCCTTCACTCACCTAACAACAATCTCTATCAATTACGACTGATACCTCACATTGATAGCTTCACTAGACTACGAAAAATTCAAAAATGGGTTTAGAATGCATGTACGTAAACGCACAAAGTGCGGTGAATAAGGTTGGTGAGCTACAAGCACAATTAGCCATGTGGCAATATGATGTTGTGGCAATAACGGAAACGTGGCTTAAAAATGGTGAGGACTGGCACTTAATATTCAAGGGTACAAGGTGTTCAGAAAAGATAGGGAAGGATAAAAGGGAGGTGGAGTGGCAGTGCTGATTAAGATGCGGAGATGCCGGTGTTGGACTGGGGTGGACAAAAGTGAGAAGTCGCACAACACCAGGTTATAGTCTAACAGCTTTATTTGAAATCACAAGCTTTCGGAGCGCTGCTCCTTCGTCAGGTGAAGTCTGACCTTCACCTGACGAAGGAGCAGCCGCTCCGAAAGCTTGTGATTTCAAATAAAGCTGTTGGACTATAACCTGGTGTTGTGCGACTTCTCAGTGCTGATTAAGGAAGACATTGTCATGTTGGAAAGGGAGTATATTCTTGAGGGGACAAGGACAGAATCCATTTGGTTAGAGTTGAGGAGCAAAAAGGGTATGATCACGCTATTGGGGGTATTCTATAGGCCTCCAAATAGTGAGAGGGAGGTAGAAGAGCAAATCTGCAGGGAAATCGCAGAGATATGCAAGAGCTATATAGTGGTGATATTGGGGGACTTTAATTATCCAAATATCGATTGGGATAAAGGGAAAGGAGGGGGAGGAATTTCTGAAATGTGTTCAGGGGAATTTCCTTGACCAGTATGTTCTTGGCCCAACTAGGAAGGAGGCATTGCTGGATCTGGTGCTGGGGAATGAGGTGGGCCAGGTCGACCAAGTGTCTGTGGGAGATTTAGATTAGCAATGGAGAGGAGCAAAGAACAATCTAGAGTTACTGCAATAGGGCTAACTTTAAAGGGATGCAAAATGATCTAGCCAGGGTAAAATGGAACCAAAGACTGACAGGAAAAACTGTAACGGAACAATGGGTGATCTTTAAGGAGGAGATGTTCCAAGTACAGGCTAGGTATATTCCAACAAGAGGGAAGGGTAAGGGAACCAAAGCAAGGGCTCCTTGGATGACGAGGGAGATAGAGAAGATGATGAAACAAAAAAAGAGGGTGTATGATGCATGTCAGGTGAATTCTTCAAGAAAAAACCAGACCAAATACAATGGGCCAGATTTTCCGACCCCCACGGGTGCGTACGAGGTGTGTATGCACCTGTAGGGGCCGCGCAAGTGCCGGTTTCAGGCATGCGAAGTGCATGCGCTGAAAATCGGCACATGCGATCTGTCAAGAATTCTCTTGACAGAACATCCGCCTGCCCGGGAAAAGTGCCTCTGCGGGTGGAGAGTTGCGCTTTTTGCACAACTTCCACCCGCTGAAAGGCCATAGAATTCTTACACCTGGTAAAAGTAGGCATAGAACCTGCTTTTACCAGCTTAAGAGAGTTTGAAAAATAGAAAAATGTAATTTGGTAACTCATTTATAAATTAAAAATACTCTTCAAAAAGATACATTTACTTTTAGCCCCGTAAAAAAAAATTTCTTCAAAAAATTAAATTAAAAATATATATATTTAATTAAATGGAATTTTAATTAATTTTAATTATGTAATTAAAATTAAAAATTATTTAATGTTTTAAGTTGTTTTAAATGTGATCTCCATTCATACTTTTGACAGTTCTGCCCCTACAGACCTGTCAAAAGTATGAAGGGGGATTCCCTTCTTTGATTGGTTCGCCTGGCCCACGTGATCCCAGGGGTGCTTGCAAACCGCGTGTGCCCCTGGGATACCTGGGCCTCTGCGCATTTCCAAATGGAAAGGCCTAGGATCGGAAGCCTTGGAATCTACAGAACCAGCAGGTAGGTTTGTAGATTTTTTTCCAATTGGAGGCATCTGCCCGCAGGAAATCTTCGATCGGAAATTCAGGGCCAATAAGTTGAGAAGGGGACATAAAGATGAAAATAACAGTGGCAAAAAGAGAATATGAGAGTAGAAAGGAGGTTAACATAACAGGGAAACAAAAATCTTCTACGGGCATGTAAACAGTAAGCGGGTAGTAAGAGGCGGGGTGGGGCCTATTAGGGTCAAAGAAGGTGATATATGCTTAGATGCGCAGGGCAAGGCTAGAATACTCAATGAGTCCTTTGTATTGGTGTTTACTAAGGAGGTTTATGCTGACAAAATATTGGTAGAAGTGAAAATTGATAGACAGGATGTACTAGAAAGGCTAGGTATGCTTAGAGTGGATAAATCACCTGGTCCAGATGGCTTGCATCCCAGGTTGCTAAGGGAATTGGGGGAGGAGATAGCGGAAGGGCTTGCCATAATTTTTCAATCTTCCCTAGATGCGGGGGAGGTGCCTGAGGATTGGAAAGTGGCAAATGTGACACCATTGTTCAAGAAAGAGTGTAAGGACAATCTTAGTAACTACAGGCCGGTCAGTTTAACATCAGTGGTGGGTAATGTTTTAGAAACAATAATCAAGGAAAAAATTAACAGGCACTTGGAGAGGTTTAAGCTAATTAAGGCAAATCGTGTTTGACTAATCTAATTGAATTTTTTGATGAAGTAACAGAGAGGATTGATGAAGGGAATGCAATGGATGTTATCTACATGGATTTTAGGAAGGCGTTTGACAAAGTACCACATAGAAGGCTGGTTAACAAAATTGAGGCTCATGGAATAGGTGGGTCAGTGGCAGCTTGGATAAGGAATTGGCTTAAGGACAGAAAACAGCATGTTGTGGTAAATGGCTGTTTTTCAGACTGGAGGATGGTAGACGGTGGTGTTCCCCAAGGGTCAGTGCTGGGGCCACTGCTTTTTTTGATATATATATATAAATGACCTGGATATTGGAATACAGAGTAGAATTTCTAAATTTGCCAATGACACCAAACTTGGGGGTGTGGCAAACAGTGATGATGATACCAATCAACCGCAACAGGACATAGAAAGGCTAGCAGAATGGGCAGACAAGTGGCAGATGGAATTTAATACAGAGAAGTGTGAGGTGATACATTTTGGCAGAAGGAACAGGGAGAGGCAATATACACTTAATGGCACAGTTTTAAAGAGTGTGTAGGGACAGAGGGACCTGGGAGTTAATGTGCATAGGTCCCTGAAGGGGGCAGGACATATTGAGAGAGTGGTTAGCAAAGCATATGGGATCCTGGGCTTCATAAATAGAGGTATTGAGTACAAAAGTTAGAGAAGTTATGCTGAACCTTTAGAAAGCGCTGGTTAGACCACAACTGGAGTATTGCATCCAGTTCTGGTCACCACACTTTAGGAAGGATGTGAAGGCCCTTGAGAAGGTGCAGAGGAGATTTATCAGAATGGTTCCGGGGATGGGGGATCTTAGCTACAAGGACAGGTTGGAGAAGCTGGATTTGTTTTCAATGGAGCAAAGGAGGTTGAGGGGTGATTTGATAGAGATGTCCAAGATTATGACGGGTTTGGATAGGCTAGACAGGGAAAGGCTGTTCCCACTAGTTGATGGTACAAGGACTAGGGGATACAGATTTAAGGTTTTGGGCAAGAGATACTGGGGGGGTGGGGGGGGGTGAGGAAAACCTTTTTACGCAGTGAGTTGTGAGGACCTGGAGCTCACTGCTGACGGAAGTGGTGGAAGCGGACACACTCAATATTTTCAAGGGGAGACTGGATAGGCACTTGAGGGAAATAAACTTGCAGGGCTACGGGGATAGAGCGAGGGAATGGGACTGACTGGATTGCTCTACAGAGAGCTGGCACGGACTCGATGGGCCGAATGGCCTCCTTCTGTGCTGTTGTGAAAAGTTCGGTTGATTAGCGCCTCCCGTTTGCGCCCTAAGAGGGTGATAATGGGGCGCAAAGCAACTAGCGCCTGGGCGTGGCGATGTTTGCGCCGCTCGCGAGATTGACCAGAGTTTTTGCGGCGGCGCTAAACTCTACCACCACGATCTCCTGTGCCTGCAGATCGTGACGTCAGTCGAATGTGCAACGCCCCGGACTGGATATTGAGTGGCGCCCCCTTCCTTTCCGCCTGCCACTAGCAACAACAGGGAGAGGGGAACGTTTTGTAGGCAGGAAGGGGCTGGGGGAGCACTATTTAAAGCCGGCCTCTTCCTGCCTTTTTTTGTCGGAGACATTTTTGCACCACGCATTCTGAGAGAGAGAGAGAGAGATTCTGAGAGAGAGAGAGAGACTTCTGGAGAGATTCAACGATGTGTGAAGGAGTTTTGTCTACTGAGCAGCACTTTGGAGGTTCTTTTTGATTTGACCTTCCTTGCATCGATTTAGAAGAGACTATGGGGGCTGCACTGATTCGGGGCATCGTCGTGCATCCTGCAGAATCGGAGGCATCAGAGACGCAGAGAGAGAGTGGCAAACATGGCCAGAGGGAGGAGGGCCAACAGGCCTCTGCACAGGAGACCTTACCCTCCCAGGGTATTCCGGGAACAATTCTCCTACATTCATTTGTCTGAGAAGCAGTGTTTGCACAGGCTGCGCTTCAGCAAGGAGGTGGTCACTGAGCTCTGCCACCTGCTGCAACCAGATCTGCAGCCTCAACTGAGGTCCAGGACATCTCTGTCGGTGGCAGTGAAGGTGACAGTGGCTCTGAATTTTTATGCCACCAGCTCCTTTCAAGCCAATATCTCCCAGTTTGCTGTCCATTGCTGTATCCGGGAGGAGACAAATGCCCTATATAAAAGGAGACGGCATTTCATCTCTTTCCCCATGACCCGGGCCAATCTTTAGAGGAGTACAGAAAGTGCAGGGGTACAATTAAAAAGGATATTAGGAAAGCAAAGAGAAAGCATGAAAAATTCTTGGCAAGTAAAATCAAGGAAAACCCAAAGATGTTTTATAAATATATTAAGAGTAAGAGGATAACTAAAGAAAGGGTAGGGCCTATTAGAGATCATGAGGGTAATCTGTGTATGGAGGCGGGAGATGTTGGCAGGGTTCTTAATGAATACTTTGCGTCTGTTTTCTCAAACCAGAGGGGCGAAGCAGGGAGGAGGAATGTGAAATATTAGATGAAATAAATATAGTGAGAGAGGAAGTATTAAGGGGTTTAGCAGCTTTAAAAGTGGATAAATCCCCTGGCCCGGATGAAATGTATCCCAGGCTGTTAAGCGTAGCAAAAGAGGAAATAGCAGAGGCCCTGACCATTATTTTCCAATCCTCTCTGGCTTCAGGTGTGGTACTGGAGGACTGCTAATGTGGTACCCTTGTTTAAAAAGGAGAAAAAGGATAGACCGAGTAATTACAGACCAGTCAACCTAACCTTGGTGGTGGGAAAATTATTGGAAAGAATTCTGAAGGACAGGATAAATCTTCATTTAGAAAGACACGGATTAATCAAGGATAGTCAGCACGGATTTGTTACGGGAAGGTCGTGTCTGACAAACTTGATTGAATTTTTTGAGGAGGTAACAAGGAGGGTAGATGAGGGTAGTGCATTTGATGTAGTGTATATGGACTTTAGCAAGGCTTTTGATAAGGTTCCACATGGCAAACTGGTCACGAAGTTAAAAGCCCATGGGATCCAGGGCAAAGTGTCAAGTTGGATTCAAAACTGGCTCGGAGACAGGAAGCAGAGGGTAATGGTTGATGGGTATTTTTGTGACTGGAAGGCTGTTTCCAGTGGGGTTCCGCAAGGCTCAGTACTAGGCCCCTTGCTTTTTGTGGTATATATCAACAATCTTGACTTGAATATAGGGGGTATGACTAAGAGCTTTGCAGATGATACTAAAATTGGCTGTGTGGTTGATACTGAAGAAGGAAGCTGTAGACTGCAGGAAGATATCAATAAATTGGTCAGGTGGGCAGAACAGTGGCAAATGGAATTCAATCCGGAGAAGTGTGAGCTAATGCATTTGGGGAGGGCTAACAAGGAAGGGGAATACACATTAAATGGTAGGACACTGAGTAGTGTAGTGGAACAAAGGGACCTTGGAGTGCATGTCCACAGATCCCTGAAGGTAGCAGGCCAGGTAGATAAGGTGGTTAAGAAGGCATACGGAATGCTTGCCTTTATTAGCCGTGGCATAGAATACAAGAGCAGGGGGGTTATGCTTCAACTGCATAAAACACTAGTTAGGCCTCAGCTTGAGTACTGCATGCAGTTCTGGTCACCACATTACAGGAAAGATGTGACTGCACTAGAGAGGGTACAGAGGAGATTTACAAGGATGTTGCTGGGAGTAGAGAATCTTAGCTATGAGGAAAGACTGGATAGGCTGGGTTTGTTTTCCTTGGAACAGAGGAGGCTGAGGGGAGACCTTATTGAGGTGTATAAATTTATGAGGGGCCTAGATAAAGTGAATAGAAAGGACATATTTCCCTTAGCAGAGGGGTCAAAAACCAGGGGGAACAGATTTAAAGTAATTGGTGGAAAGTTTAGAGGGGATTTGAGTGGAAATTTCTTCACCCAGAGGGTTGTGGGGGTTTGGAACTCAGTGCCTGAAAGGGTGGTAGTGGCAGAAACCCTAACCACATTTAAAAAGTACTTGGATGTGCACTTGGGATGCTGTAACCTGCAGGGCTACGGACCAAGAGCTGGGAAGTGGGATTAGGCAGGATAGCTCTTTGTTGGCCGGTGCGGGCACGATGGGCCGAAATGGCCTCCTTCTGTGCTGCAACTTTCTATGATTCTATGATTCTATGGGGGAAAAATTAGGTCGCGCCCCGTTTGGGGCGCATATATCGTCTGGAAGCAAAAATTAGCGCCTGGCGCTAATTATCGCCACTGACTGGAAACTTCACTTTTACCGCCCCGGGAGGTGAGTGGAGCGCTAAATCAGGCGCTGCACACCTGTCTTAAGGCGCAAAGGCCGAGCAGTGAGGCGCTAACTCAGCGCGCGAGCGCAGCGCAGGTGCTGCCAGTTAGTGAGGGAACACAGACACACTGGCGACGGCCAGTTCTTAAAGCGGGGGGGCCAACTTGCTCCCCAGCCACACCCTGCTCATTGCAGCCTTGAATCTCGGCCTGGAGAGACCTGTGAATCCATTTTGCTGCCAAGGATGGAGAGGGTGAGAGAACGAGCTCAGCGCTTCACCGAGCGGGCCTTGGATGCTCTGGTTGGCGCGGTGGAGCGCAGAAGATCTATACTCTTCCCTGAGAGTGGCAGGAGGCCTTTGCCACGCGAGTACAGAAGAGTGTGGAGGGAGCTGGCTCAGAGCGTCTCCTCCAGGAGCATGGTGCCCAGGACCCATGTTCAATGCCGCAAAAAGTTCAACGACCTCACTCGGGTCGTCAGGGTGAGTGGCTTTTTCTCAATACGCCGACCCCGTTCTGGACAGCAATGGTAAGGTCATCACCTTTTTGTCCTCTGTCCTTCCACTTGTCCCTCACAACACCAGCCTTTGACACTTTCAATCCAACTTGCTAACTCGCTGCACTTATTCCTCCCTTACTGCCACCCTGTCCTCACGCTAAAGCCACTCTTGTACCTCCCTGCTTTCAGATGGTGATTCACCAGCTGAGGAGACGGGCCCTGAAGCTGCCAGTGGGAGTGAAGCTGCAGCCGAGGAGGAAGAGGATGCCGGAGCATCAGTGTCACCCTCTCCCGAGGAAGCCCATGCCCACACTGGGAACACGCCTTCCCTGGGGGGGAGCAGGGGGGAAGGGTCTGATGAGGGTGAAGCTCCAGGACCCAGCGGGCTGCAGCAACGCCATGGGGGTAGGGAAGAACGGGGGCCTTCTCCCCAGAGAGAGAGTATGCCAGCGACTCCTACTGCAATGGACGCAGAGGAGGAGCGGCTGATCGCAGAAATGAACACCCAGGCGGTGGGCATGCACACTGAGCTCATGGGTGCAGTGGGAAGGGTGCCCGAATGCATTGAGTCACTGGCAAGGAGTGTGGAGCACTTCGCTGTAGCACAGGCGGATGCCACACTAAAGCTTAGTGCTGCAATTCAGTCACTGACTGCCGTGATCCCATCTCTGACTGCTCTCATGCAGACTCAGATTGAGGCCACGCGAGCACTGACTGCTGCCAACCTCGATGGTTCGTTCACATGTCCCCGGGGCTCTCACCGCGCCGCAGCAGGCCAGCAATCTGTGCTCCAGCAGATTGCTCCGGATGCTGAAGTGCTGCCCCGTGGGAGTGCCAGTGTGTCGGTCGAGCAGGGAGTTGCTGTCCTCTCTCACGATGACAGCATTCCTGCTGCCAACACTGTCACTTCTCCACTGCACTTGCCACCGCCTGTAGGACAGACTGCTGCCGCCCATGCAGAGTTGCTGCAGTCTGCAGCCGGGCCCTCCAGGCCCAGAACTGGTCGAGGCCGTCCTTCAGGGGCATCTGCAGTGTCAGGGTCTGACAATCAGCAGCCTTCCACCAGCCTTGCTGCAGCCACTGAGGTCCCATTACGGAGGAGCAGTAGGGTTAGAAGGGGGGAAGTGCGCAAGGGAAGGCGATCACCCTCAAAGGGCAAAAAGTAGGAGGTGTGACAAAATGCTGGTCATTTTTTTATTAAAGGCCGAGGTTCGTGGTCCAACTTTTGTCTAGTGTTTTGGACATTATCTCCAGGTTGTGAGAACCAGTTATGTTAATGACTGTTTTTTTGTGTTTATTTCTATGAGTTTGTCATGAGGAAATGACACACACAGAGTTTGTAAAATAAATAAGTTTTTGTATTCAAAATATACATGTTTGGTGTTTGGAATCATTGGTGCCTTGGCCGGCTTAGGGGTTGCATGCTGGGTTCATTGATGTTGTTAGCAATGGCAGAAGCCATTTCCACAGCAGGGGCCCTAGAAGCGGCTTGCTATCAGCCGTTGACGGACGGCCCTTGCAGTTTCACCATTGTGAGCCGCCCTCCCGCCTTGGTGCTGCTGATGATAATCCTCCTCGTCCTCTTCCTCCTCTTCCTCCTCCTCCTCTGGTGGTGCTCCAAGGCCTGGTGGTATTGGCTGGGTCCTGACGATTGCCATGTTATGCAACATGCAGCACACAACTACGAAGTTGGATACTCGCTCAGGCGAGTACTGCAGGGCTCCTCCAGAATGGTCGAGACAGCGGAACCGTTGCTTCAGCACGCCGATTGTGCGCTCAATGATGTTCCTGGTAGCTTGATGGCTCTCGTTGTACCGCAGCTCAGCAGGGGTGTTGGGCGTACGGAGCGGTGTCATCAGCCAGGTGCTCAATGGATACCCCTTGTCCCGGAGAAGCCAACCAACTGGCTGATGCGGTGCCTCGAAAAGTTCTGCCACAGTAGTCTGGCGCAGGATGAAAGCATCGTGGCAGCTGCCAGGATAGTGGGCATTGACAGCGAGTATCAGCTGTCTGTGGTCACAGACCAACTGAACATTCAAGGAATGGAACCCTTTTCTGTTCCGGAAATCCTCGGCATTCTCATGTGGAGCACGCAAAGCCACATGCGTGCAGTCAATGGCGCCCTGCACCATGGGGAAGCCCGCTATCCTCGCAAAGCCCAGAGCGCGGTCACGCTGCTTGTCTGGGGTCATGGGGAAAGAGATGAACTCTCGTCTCCTTTTAAAGAGGGCATTTGCGACCTGCCGGATGCAGCAATGCACCGCGAACTGGGAGATATTGGCGAGGTCCCCAGCAGCAGCTTGAAATGAGCCAGTAGCATAGAAGTTGAGAGCCACTGTGACCTTCACTGCCACCGACAGAGACGTCCTGGACCTCAGTTGAGGCTGCAGATCTGGCTGCAGCAGGTGGCAGAGTTCAGTGACCACCTCCTTGCTGAATCGCAGCCTTCGCAAACACAGCTCCTCAGACAAATGAATGTAGGAGAGCTGTTCACGATATACCCTGGGAGGGTAAGCTCTCCTGTACAGACGCCTGTTGGCCCTCCTCCGTCTGGCCATCATTGCCACTCTCTCTCTGCGTCTCTGTGTCCTCCGATTCAGCTGGAGCAGGACAACGCCCCCATTCAGTGCAGCCCCCATAGTCTCTTTGCAAGCAAAGTTATGAAGGACAGCAACCAAAGTACCAGCGAAGTTAGGATCAGTAGGCAAAACTACCTCACAAAGCGTTGACTCAATGCAGAAGTCTCTCTTTCTCTCTCTCCAAATCTCTCTCTCTCTCTCAGAACGAGTGGTGCAAAATTGTCAACCACAGAAAAAGACAGGAAGAGGGCCCCTTTAAATAGCGCCCTCCCCCAGCCCCACAGCGATTGATAGCGTTCCAGTCTTCCGGTCGTTGGATGCGCCAGGCGGTAAGGCAGGGGGCGCCACTCAATTTCCGCTCCGGGGCGCCACAAGGGCGTTGCACCATGGAATGACGTCACAATCTGCGCGCGCAGGTGGTCGCAGTGGTAAAGTTTAGTGCCGCCGCACAATGTCTAGTTAAGTTCCCGAGCGGCGCAAACATCGCTGCGCCCGGGCGCTAGCGGCTTTGCGCCCCATTAGCGCCCTCTTAAGGCGCTAACGGGAGGCGCAACCAACTGAATTTTTTCCCCTATGATTCTAACAGCATGAACGCGCATGTGGCTTTGTTAGGATAGCGGGCATCCCCATGGTGCAGCACGCCATTGACTGCACGCATGTGGCATTGCGGTCACCACATGAAAATGCAGAGGTTTTCCGAAACTGCAAGGGCTACCACCCCTTAAATGTCCAGTTGGTCTGTGACCACACACAGCTGATACTCGCCGTCAATGCCCGCTATCCTTGCAGCAGCCACAATGCTTTCATCCTGCGCCAGACTTGTGTGCCAGATATTTCCAGGCACCGCATCAGCCAAGTGGTTGGCTCCTTGGGGACAAGGGTTATCCACTCTGCTCCTGGCTGATGACACCGCTCCGTAACCCCAACTCCCCTGTCGAGCTGAGGTATAATGAGAGCCATAGCGCCACCAGGAACATAATTGAGCAGACGATCGGCGTGCTCAAGCAACGGTTCCGCTGTCTGGGCCACTCAGGAGGAGCCTTGCAGTACTCCCTGAGCGAGTCTCCCTCTTCATAGTCGTATGCTGCATGCTTCACAACCTGGCAATCCTGAGGACCCAGCCAATGCCCCCAGGGATTGGTGCACCAACGGAGGAGGAGGAGGAAGAGGAGGAGGAGCAGGATGAGGAGGATGATCAGCAGCAGCACCAAGGCGGGAGGGAGGCCCACAATGTTGACACTGCAAGGGCCGTCCGTCAACCTCTGATAACAAGCTGCTTTTAGGCCCCTACTCAGAAGATGGCTTCTGGCATGGAGAACAACATCATGGAAAGTAACCCGCAACCCCTATGGCAGGCCAAAGCTGCAATGATTCCAAAGGCCAAACATGTACATTTTGAATACAACAACTTTTTTATTTAACAAACTCTGTGTGTCATTTATTCATGACAAACTAATAGAAACAAACACAACAAATCATTAATTAACATAACTGGTTCTCACAAGCTGCAGATAAAGGCCAAAACACAAAACAAAAGTTATAAGACGAACCTCGGCCTTTAAAAAAAACATTCCCACCATTTCTTGAGACCTCCTACTTTTTGCCCTTCGAGGGCGATCTCCATCCCTTGTGCACTTCCCTCCTTCCACCCTACTGCTCCTCCATAATGTGGCCCCAGTGGCTACAGCAAGGCTGGTGGAAGGCTGCTGAATATCAGATGCTGAGACTACAAATGCCCTTGAAGGACGCCCTCGACCAGCTCTGGGCCAGGAGGCCCCGGCTGCAGACTGCACCAACTCTGCATGGGCGGCAGCAGTCTGGGCTGGCTGTGTTGCAGGCGGTGGCAAGTGCAATGGGGAAGTGACAAAGGTGGGAGCAGGAATGCTGTCATCCTGAGAGAGGACAGCACGTCCCTGCTCAACTGACACACTGGCACTCCCACGGGGCATGCACCTCAGCATCTGGAGCAATCTGCTCGAGCACAGATTGCTGGCCTGCTGCGGCGTGGTGAGAGCCCCGGGGCAATGTGGCCAAACCAGCGACAATGGCAGCCGTCAGTGCTTGCGTTACATCAATCTAAGACTGCATGAGAGCAGTCTGAGATTGGATCGCTGCAGCCGGTGACTGAATTGCAGCACTAAGCAGTTGCGCTGTGTCCGCCTGTGCTGCAGCGTGGTGCTCCACATTACTTGCCAGTCCATCAATGCTTTCGGGCACCCTTCCCATTGCACCCATGAGCTGAGTGTGCATGCTCAAGGCCTGGGTGTTCATTTCAGCGATGAGCCGCTCCTTCTCTGCGTCCAGTGCAGCAGGACTCGCTGGCCTACTCTCCCTCCGGGGAGAAGGCCCCCGAGCTTCCCTACACCCATGGTGTTGCTGCAGCCCGCTGGGTCCCAGAGCTTCACCCTTATCAGACCCTTCCCACCTGCTCCCCTCCAGGGAAGACGTGGTCCCAGTGTGGGCATGGGCTCCATCTGGAGACGCTGGTGCTGAGGCTCTGGCTTCCTCTTCCTCCTCGCCTACGGCATCGCTCCCACTGGCTGCTTGAGGGCCCTTCTGCTCAGCTGGTGTTTCACTATCTGAAAGCAGGGAGATACAAGAGTGGTTTTAGTTCAGGAGAGGGGGCAGTAAGGGAGCAAGGACTAGAGAGATTTAGTAAGTTGGATTGAAAGTGTAAAAGGCTGGTGTTGTGAGGGACAAGTGGAATGAGAGAGGAGAGGAAGCTGATGAGCTTACCATTGCTGTCCGCAAGGGGGTCGACCTCTCCAGCGGCCACGGCACCTATCACCTGGCTTGCAACGATCCTGTGGATGCGCGCCTCCAGATCGCTGCGGGTCTGCAGCTCAGCCGGCCCTCCAGCCGTCCGTTGCTGCTGCCGTCTATTATGAGATAGCATGGCCTGCAAGAAAAAGGACAGCGACTGAATAAATGTGCAGCCATGTGCTTGCCTGATGTGCCTCCCATAGTTGAACAGCCCTTAATGTATGCAAGGTGTGGAATGTGCGTGTGTGTTTTATGAGATGGCCATAGGTCTGGGATGATTGTTGGGCATTTGGGGTTTTTACACCCTCTGGGCACAGAGTGAGGTTGAGATGGAGGGCTGTAGAGGTATTGAAAAGCAGCCACTCACCCTGACCACCCGAGTGAGGTCGTTGAACTTTTTCCGACATTGTGTGTGGGTCCTGGGCACCGTGCTCCTGGAGGAGACGTGCTGAGCCACCTCCCTCCACACTCTTCTATAATCGCGTGGCAATGGCCTCCTGCCACTCTGTGGGTAGAGTATTGATCTTCGGTGCTCCACTGCCCCAACCAGAGCCACCAAGGCCCGGTCGCTGAAGCGCTGAGCTCGTTCCCTGGGCCTCTCCATTGTTCCTTGCAGCAGATTTGAAGTTGAGGTCTGTCCAGGCCGAGATTCAAGGCTGCAATGAGCAGGGTGTGGCTGGATAGCAAGATCAACCCTCCCCTTTAAGAACTGGCCGGCGCCAGTGTGTCTGTGTTCCATTGCTAACTGACATCACCTGAGCTTCGCCAGTGCTCTGAGTTAGCGCCTCGCTCCTCGGCGTTAGTGCATTAAGACAGGTGTGCAGCGCCTGATTTAGTGCTCCAATCACCTCCATGGGCGATAAAAGTCAAGTTTGCAGTCGGAGGCGATAATTTGCGCCAGGCGCTAAACTTTGCGCCTGACCGATAATTACGCCCCAAACGGGGCGATACCGAATTTCTCCCCCTATGACTCTATGACCTCACCCTCACACCCTCAAACACTTAGCACTGCTGCAAACCTCATACCTACATCTCACAGCTTGTACACAGTGCCAGCTATTCATGACAGTCACATCAGCCAACCACAGTGAACCACACTCACTGACACACTTCCCTCTCTCTTGCAGGACAAGGTAGCTCATAACAAGAGGCAGATGCAGCTAACTGGAGGAGGACAGGTGCACCTCCAAATCATGACCCCACTAGAGGAGACGGTGTTCGCCATAATAGAGTGGCCATGACTGAGGCCATGGCCAGCAGCGGCGCTGAAAGCATTGAAGGTGACAGTTTGCTCATACCTAATCCTCCTTCTCACATCCCACTTCCAATCATCCCACAATCTCTTCTGATTTACAAGCTGCAGCGGGTGTAAGGATGCAAAAGCTCAGAACTTGTGCACAGAATTTGGGGACAGAGCAGGGTAAATTACAATTGGAGTGGATTGCAAGCAGAGTGGAAGAATTTGGTGATAGTAGGAATCGGTGGAGAAGAGTAATGCAGTTTCTCACATCTAACTCAAAAGGAGGATTCTAAGTTAAGTATCCAGATATCTAATATATAGTTTCTTTGTGTTTAATATCTCTTGTGGTTCTTATTAAACTTGAGTAAATTTTGTCTTTTTTGTCCCTAAGTTAGGTCAACGAAAGCTGACTAAGTTGGGCTAAACTAAAGTTTAGTTAGTAGTCTATTAAATAGAGGCATGACAGGGCACCTCAGTCCCATCGAATGCACAGGTTACTTCTTGTATCCTGGACAACCACATATGCAAGAAGTGTCATCAGTTGGAAGAGCTCGAGCTCCGGGTTTCGGAGCTTAGGCAGCAGCTGGCATCAGTCCATCCGCGAGACTGAGTGCTTCATGGAAAGGATGTTTCAGGAGGTGGTCACCCCGCAGCTTAAGAGTTTGCAGGCAGAGAGGGTATGGGTGACTGTCAGACAGACAAGGAGGACCAGGCAGGTAGTGCAGGAGTCCCGAGTGCATCTTGCTCTCCAACTGGTATTATGTTCTGAATAATGGTGAGGGCGATGGCTCCTCTGGGGAGTACAGTCAGAGCCAAGTCCATGGCACCATGGGTGGCTCAGTTGTACAGAGGGGGAGGAGGAAATTCAGAAAAGCAATAGTGGTAGGGGATTCAATAGTTAGGGGAACAGACAGGCGTTTCTGTGGCTGCAGACGTGACTCCAGGATGGTGTGTTACCTCACTGGTGCCAGGGTCAAAGATGTCACTGAGCGGCTGCAGGACATTCTGAGTGGTGAGGGTGAACAGCCAAAGGTTGTGGTCCTTATTGGTACCAATGACATCGGTAGAAAGATGGATGAGTCCTGCAGGCATATTTTAGGGAGTTAGGAAAGAAATTAATAAGCAGGACCTCACAGATAGTAATCTCCAGATTACTCCTGGTGCCACGTGCTAGTGAGTACAGAAATAGGAGGATAGAACAGATGAATGCGTGGCTGGAGAGATGGTGCAGGAGGGAGGGCTTTAGATTCCTGAGGCATTGGGACCGGTTCCAGGGGAGGTGGGACCTGTACAAGTTGAACGGTTTGCACCTCAACAGGGCCGGGACCAATATCCTCGTGGGGAGGTTTGCTAGTGCTGTTGGGGAGGATTTAAACTAGCTTGGAAGGGGGTGGGAACCTGAGCGTAGATTCAGAAGGGAGAGAAGCAAAGCTGGAAATGGAAGGCAGTAAATTAGTAAGTGAGTTTGGAAAACAGAGAAAACAAAGGCTACAACATAGATAACAAAGGGGTTTGGCAGTGCTTAATGGTATATACTTCAATGCAAGGAGTCTAGTGAATAAGGCAGATGAGCTGACGGCACAGATAGACATGTGGAAGTATATCATAGCTATTACTGAAACATGGCTTAAAGTAGGGCAGGAATGGCAGCTCAACATTCCTGGTTACAGAGTTTTCAGACGAGATAGAGAGGGGGATAAAAAAGGAGGAGGGGTCGCAATATTGGTTAAAGAAACAATTACAGCTGGGAGGAGGGATGATATGTTAGCAGGATTATCAAATGCGGCCATATGGGTTGAACTGAAGAACAAAAAAGGGGCAATTACACTGCTGGGAGTGTACTATAGACCCCCAAATAGTCAGAGGGAGATATAAGAGCAAATATTTGGCAAATTTCTGAGAATTGCAAAAACAATAGGGCAGTAATAGTAGGGGATTTCAACTGGGATGGATTCAGTATTAAAGTTATAGAGGGTGCAGAATTCTTATAATGCATTTAGGAGAACTTTTTTAGCCAGTACGTAGTAAGCCCAACAAGAGAGGGGGCGGTTGTGGACTTAGTTTTAGGGAATGAAGCTGGGCAAGTGGAAGGGCTTTCGGTGGGAGAGCATTTTGGTGGTAGTAATCATAATTCACTTAGAATTAGTGTAGTTATGGAAAAGGACAAAGATAGATCAGGAGTAAAAGTTCTCAATTGGGGCAAGGCCAATTTTACTAAGCTGAGATGTGATTTAGCAAAAGTGGAATAACAACAGAAAACGCTGGAAAAACACAGCAGGCCAGGCAGCATCCGTGGAGAGAGAAACAGAGTTAACATTTCAGGTCGAAGACCTTTCGTCAGAACTGGAAAAAAGCAAGAAATGAAATAGATTTTAAAGCAAGTTAGGGCTGGGAAATGGGGAGGGGATGAAAGAACAAAAGGGAAGGTCAGTGATAGGATAGAAAGCAGGAGAGATTAAGAGACATTAAGAGACATTAAGAGATATTCAAGGCAAGAGGAGGTGGAAATGGGACAGGTTGAGGAACAAAGGATGGCTCTAAATGAAGTGTGAATTGCGCTGGCAGAATGAAGGACAGCTGCCATGTGGGAGGGAAGAAAAAAGGCCAAACAAAAGTGTGGATAAAAAAAAAATATATATATATATATATATATATGTGATAGGGGCTGGGGTTATGATCTGAAATTGTTGGAACTCTATGTTGAGCCCAGAGGGCTGTAGAGTGCCTAATCGAAAGATGAGGTGCTGTTCCTCGAGCTTACGCTGAGCTTCCGTGGAACAATGCAAGAGGCCGAGGACGGTGAGGTCTGAGTGGGAGTGGAGCGGAGAATTAAAGTGACAGGCCACCGGGAGCTCGGGGTCCCCCTTACGGACTGAACGGAGGTGTTCTGCAAAGCGGTCACCCAATCTGCGTTTGGTCTCCCCAATCTAGAGGAGACCACATCGTGAGCAGTGAATACATCATACTAGATTGCAGGAAGTACAAGTAAATCGCTGTTTCACCTGGAAGGGGTGTTTGGGGCCCTGGACAGTGGGAAGGGGGGAGGTATAAGGGCATGTGTTGCATCTCCTGCGCTTGCATGGGAAGGTGACGGGCGAAGGGGAAGGGGTGCTGGGGGTGGTAGAGGAGTGGACTAGGGTGTCGTGGAGGGAGCGGTCCCTGCGGAATGCTGAAAGGGGAGGTGAGGGGAAGATGCGTTTGGTGGTGGGATCACGCTGGAGGTGGCGGAAATGGCGGAGGATGTGCGGGGTTGGGAAACTATGAGGTTGGCGGCCGTGGGGGGAAGATCTCCAGAGGAGATAAGGTCAGTGACAGTCTTGGAAACGGTGGCTTGATGTTCGGTGGTAGGGTCATGGTTTAGGTGGAGGTAGGAGGATTGAGAACTTTTACTCCTGATCTATCTTTGTCCTTTTCCATAACTACACTAATTCTAAGTGAATTATGATTACTACCACCAAAATGCTCTCCCACCGAAAGCCCTTCCACTTTCCCAGCTTCATTCCCTAAAACTAAGTCCCCAACCGCCCCCTCTCTTGTTGGGCTTACTACGTACTGGCTAAAAAAGTTCTCCTAAATGCATTTTAAGAATTCTGCACCCTCTATACCTTTAATACTGAATCCATCCCAGTTGAAATCCCCTACTATTACTGCCCTATTGTTTTTGCAATTCTCAGAAATTTGCCTACATATTTGCTCTTATATCTCCCTCTGACTATTTGGGGGTCTATAGTACACTCCCAGCAGTGTGATTGCCCCTTTTTTGTTCTTCAGTTCAACCCATATGGCCGCATTTGATAATCCTTCTAACATATCATCCCTCCTCCCAGATGTAATTGTTTCTTTAACCAATATTGCGACCCCTCCTCCTTTTTTATCCTCCTCTCTATCTCGTCTGAAAACTCTGTAACCAGGAATGTTGAGCTGCCATTCCTGCCCTACTTTAAGCCATGTTTCAGTAATAGCTATGATATACTTCCACATGTCTATCTGTGCCGTCAGCTCATCTGCCTTATTCACTAGACTCCTTGCATTGAAGTATATACCATTAAGCACTGCCAAACCCCTTTGTTATCTATGTTGTAGCCTTTGTTTTCTCTGTCTTCCAAACTCACTTACTAATTTACTGCCTTCCATTTCCAGCTTTGCTTCTCTCCCTTCTGAATCTATGCTCAGGTTCCCACCCCCTTCCAAGCTAGTTTAAATCCTCCCCAACAGCACTAGCAAACCTCCCCACGAGGATGGCCTACTCCTGCTCCTAGATTCTATGTTTCTATGTTTCTATATTGGTCCCGGCCCTGTTGAGGTGCAACCCATTCAGCTTGTACTGGTCCCACCTCCCCCAGAACCGGTCCCATGCCTCAGGAATCTAAAGCCCTCCCTCCTGCACCATCTCTCCAGCCACGCATTCATCTGTTCTATCCTCCTATTTCTGTACTCACTAGCACGTGGCACCAGGAGTAATCTGGAGATTACTACCTGCGAGGTCCTGCTTATTAATTTCTTTCCTAACTCCCTAAAATCTGCCTGCAGGACTCATCCATCTTTCTACCGATGTCATTGGTACCGATAAGGACCACAACCTCTGGCTGTTCACCCTCACCACTCAGAATGTCCTGCAGCCGCTCAGTGACATCTTTGACCCTGGCACCAGGGAGGTAACACACCATCCTGGAGTCACGCCTGCAGCCGCAGAAACGCCTGTCTGTTCCCCTAGCTATTGAATCCCCTACCACTATTGCTTTTCTGAATTTCCTCCTCCCCCTCTGTACAGCTGAGCCACCCATGGTGCCATGGACTTGGCTCTGACTGTACTCCCCAGAGGAGTCATCGCCCTCACCATTATTCAGAACATAATACCAGTTGGAGAGCAAGATGCACTCGGGACTCCTGCACTACCTGCCTGGTCCTCCTTGTCTGTCTGACAGTCACCCATACCCTCTCTGCCTGCAAACTCTTAAGCTGCAGGGTGACCACCTCCTGAAACATGCTTTCCATGAAGCACTCAGTCTCGCGGATGGACTGATGCCAGCTGCTGCCTAAGCTCCGAAACCCGGAGCTCGAGCTCTTCCAACTGATGACACTTCTTGCATATGTGGTTGTCCAGGATACAAGAAGTAACCTGTGCATTCGATGGGACTGAGTTTCTCCAGCGTTTTCTGTTGTTATTTTGGATTTCCAGCATCTGCAGTATTTTGCTATCGCAAAAGTGGACTGGAAACAGCTACTTGAAGGTAAATCAATGTCAGAGCAGTGGGAGGCATTCAAGGAGGAGATAGTGAGGGTTCAGAGCAAATATGTTCCCAAAAAGTAAAAGGATGGGCTCCCAATTCCAGAGCCCCCTGGATGTCAAGGGTCATACAGGGTAGGATAAGGCAAAAAATGGAAGCTTATGTCAGATACCTGGAACTAAATACTGCAAAAAGCCTACAGGAGTACAGGAAGTGCAGGGGTGGTATTAAAAAGGATATTAGGAAAGCAAAGAGAGGGCAAGAAAAAATATTGGCAAGTAAAATCAAGGAAAACCCAAAGATGTTTTATAAATACATAAAGAGCAAGAGGATAACTAAAGAAAGAGTAGGGCCTATTAGAGACCAAAAGGGAAGCTTGTGTGTGGAGGTGGAAGACGTGGGTAGGGTTCTTAATGAATACTTTGCTTCTGTCTTCACAAAAGAGAGGGCTGATGCAGACATTGCAATCAGGGAGGAGGAGTGTGAAATATTAGATGAGATAAACATAGTGAGAGAGGAAGTATTAAGGGGTTTAGCATCTATGAAAGTAGATAAATCACCAGGCCTGGATGAAATGTATGCCAGGCTGTTAAGAGAAGCAAGGGAGGAAACAGCAGAGGCTCTGACCATCATTTTTCAGTCCTCTCTGTCTACAGGTGTGGTGCCGGAGGACTGGAGGACTGCTAACGTTGTATCGTTGTTTAAAAAGGGAGAAAGGGGTAGACCAGTCAGCCTAACCTAGGTGGTTGGCAAATTGTTGGAAAAAATTCTGAGGGACAGTATTAATCATCATTTGGAAAGGCACATGTTAATCAAGGACAGCCAGCATGGATTTGTTAAGGGAAGGTCATGTCTGACAAACATGATTGAATTTTTTGAGGAGGTAGCAAGGAGGGTTGATGAGGTTAGTGTATTTGATGTAGTCTATATGGATTTTAGCAAGGCTTTTGGCAAGGTCCCACATGGCAGACTGGTCAGAAAAGTAAAAGCCCATAGGATCCAAGGGAAAGTGGCAAGTTGGATCCAAAATTGGCTGAGAGGCAGGAAACAAAGGGTAATGGTCAACGGGTGTTTTTGTGACTGGAAGGCTGTTTCCAGTGGGGTTCCACAGGGCTCAGGACTAGGCTCCCTTGCTTTTTGTGGTTATATATCAATGATTTAGACTTCAATGTAGGGGGTATGATTAAGAAGTTTGCAGATGAGACAAAAATTGACCGTGTGGTTGATAGTGAGGAAGAAAGCTGTAGCCTGCAGGAAGATATCAATGGTAGGTCAGGTGGGCAGAGAAGTGTCAAATGGAATTTAATATTGAGAAATGTGAGGTAATGGATTTGGGGAGGGCTAACAAGGCAAGGGAATACATAATAAATGGTGGGATACTGAGAAGTTTAGAGGATCAGAGAGACCTTGGAGTGTATGCCCACAGATCTCTGAAGGTAGCAGGACAGCTAGATAAGGTGGTTAAGAAGGAAGATGGGATAATTCCTTTATTAGCCGAGGCATAGAATATAAGAGCAGGGAGGTTATGCTTGAACTGTATAAAACACTAGTTAGGCCACAGCTAGAATACAGTGCACAGTTCTGGTCACCACATTACAGGAAAGATGTGATTGTACTAGAGAGGGTACAGAGGAGATTTACGAGGATGTTACCAGACTGAAGAATTTTAGCTATGAGGAAAGATTGGATAGGCTGGGGTTGTTTTCTTTGGAACAGAGGAGGCTGAGGGGAGACTTTATTGAGGTGTATAAAATTATGAGGGACCTAGATAAAGTGGATAGGAAGCACCTATTTCCCCTAGCAGAGAGGTCAATAACCAGGGGGCACAAATTTAAAGTAATTGGTAGAAGGATTAGAGGGGAGTTGAGGAGAACTTTTTTCACCCAGAGGAAAGTGGGGGTCTGGAACTCACTGCCTGAAAGGGTGGTAGAGGCAGAAAAGCTCACCACATTTAAAAAGTACTTGGATATGCACTTGAAGTGCCATAACCTACAAGGCTATGGACCAAGAGCTGGGAAGTGGGATTAGGCTGGCTAGCTCTTTTTAGGCTGGCACAGACATGGTGGGTCGAATCGCCTCCTTCTGTGCCATAAATTTCTATGATTCTATGATTCATGCACTTCTTACTTCCCCCCCGCCCCGCCCCGCCCCAACCTCCTCCTCACCAAAACCCTGCCCGTTCTAATTTCAGAGACCCAAGAAATCCAACCTGGCCAGCCAGTGGTGCAAGAGAAAGAGGAAGAGGCAGCCATCAGCTCAGATACTGGCACTGCGTGGAATTAAAGGGTAGCTTAGAGGCGGGATCTGCACGAGGTGAGTCACCGGGCACTAGTGGGCTGCAGCCAGGGCTAGGGGAAATGGTAGTGCAGGTGCCCGCTTCCCGGAGGGCGAGGTCTCACACGAGTTCTGCTTCAGATGAGGACTCCGATTGAGCGGCCTACAGAAGAACGCTGATGGGTATGCACAATGAAATGCTTGTAGTCTGAAGCCGGGCCTACTAGGCCCAGAGCTGCATGAAATCATCCTGCAAGGCCATCTGCAGTCTCCCCACTGAAATTCAGCAGCTTTCCACCAGCCATGCTGCAGCCACTGGGGTAGCACTGTGTAGGAGCACTAGGACAGGCAAAGGCACACTAAAGACAGGCACTAAGGAAATGTACAAGGGTGATTAGTTGACTTTTGATTGAAATATTGTAATAGTGTGATTCATAAAATTAGTTTGGAATGTTTGTTTTGTGGTGGCTTTTATTGTAGCATTGTGGCAAAGAGGATGCTGTGATGGTCAGTAACAGAGGGAAGATAAGCTGTGGAACTAATGTTGAATGGGGAATTGGGGTTGCATTCACTGGTACTGCAGTCGGATGATTTGATCATGTACAGCTCGGGAAGAAAGGGGATGTCTGGGTTGCCTCCTCCCTTCCGCTTCCTCCTCTTCCGCTTCCTCCTCCTCCTCTTCTTCCTCCTCCTCCTCAGCTGGTTGCCGTATGCCTGGTGGCGAGGGCTGTGCCCTCATGATGGTGAGGTTGTGGAGTATGCAGCAGACCATGACGAATCTTGAGACCTGCTCTGGCGAGTACTGCAGGGCTCCTCCAGAGTGATCCAGGCAGCAGAAGCATTGTTTAAGGACACCAATGGTCTGCTCTATCAGATTCCGTGTGGCAGCATGGCTCTCATTGTATTCATGCTGCCCACGTGTGGCTGGGTTGCGCAGCGGAGTCATGAGCCAGGTGGTCAATGGATAGCCCTTGTTGCCCAGTAGCCACCCTATAGTTTGTCGTGGTGGCTCAAATGCTGATGGTACAGCGGACTGCTGTAGAATGAATGCATCATGGCTGCTGCTTGGATACCGAGCATTGACTGGCATGAAGCGCTGAGTATGGTCGCACACCAGCTGGACATTGAGGGAGTGGAATGCCTTTCAGTTGCGGTACATCTCTGAAGTGAGATGCGGCGCCCGCAAAGCGAGGTGCGTGCAGTCAATGGCGCCCCGTACCCCCGCAATTCCCCGTACCCCCTCAATTCCCCGTACCCCCGCAATTCCTTGTACCCCCGCAATTCCCCGTACCCCTGCAATTCCCCGTACCCCTCAATTCCTTGTACCCCCTGCAATTCCCTGTACCCCCTCAATTCCTTGTACCCCTGCAATTCCCCGTACCCCTGCAATTCCCCGTACCCCCTCAATTCCCCGTACCCCTGCAATTCCCCGTACCCCCTCAATTCCCCGTACCCCCTCAATTCCCCGTACCCCTGTAATTCCCCCGTACCCCCTCAATTCCCCGTACCCCCTCAATTCCCCGTACCCCCTCATTTCCCCGTACCCCCTCAATTCCCCGTACCCCCTCAATTCCCCGTACCCCCACAATTCCCCGTACCCCCTCATTTCCCCGTACCCCCTCAATTCCCCGTACCCCCTCAATTCCCCGTACCCCCACAATTCCCCGTACCCCTGTAATTCCCCGTACCCCCTCAATTCCCCGTACCCCTGCAATTCCCCGTACCCCCTCAATTCCCCGTACCCCCTCAATTCCCCGTACCCCCTCAATTCCCCGTACCCCTGTAATTCCCCGTACCCCCTCAATTCCCCGTACCCCCTCAATTCCCCGTACCCCTGCAATTCCCCGTACCCCCTCAATTCCCCGTACCCCTGCAATTCCCCGTACCCCCTCAATTCCCCGTACCCCTGTAATTCCCCGTACCCCCTCAATTCCCCATACCCCCGTCAATTCCCCGTACCCCCTCAATTCCCCGTACCCCTGTAATTCCCCGTACCCCTGCAATTCCCCGTACCCCTCAATTCCCCGTACCCCTGCAATTCCCCGTACCCCTCAATTCCCCATACCCCTGCAATTCCCCGTACCCCTCAATTCCCCGTACCCCTGTAATTCCCCGTACCCCCTCAATTCCCCCGTACCCCCTCAATTCCCCGTACCCCCTCAATTCCCCATACCCCCGTCAATTCCCCGTACCCCCTCAATTCCCCGTACCCCCTCAATTCCCCCGTACCCCCTCAATTCCCCGTACCCCCTCAATTCCCCGTACCCCCTCAATTCCCCATACCCCCGTCAATTCCCCGTACCCCCTCAATTCCCCCGTACCCCCTCAATTCCCCGTACCCCCTCAATTCCCCGTACCCCCTCAATTCCCCATACCCCCGTCAATTCCCTGTACCCCTCAATTCCCCGTACCCCCTGCAATTCCCCGTACCCCCTCAATTCCCCGTACCCCCTGTAATTCCCCGTACCCCTGTAATTCCCCATACCCCTGCAATTCCCCGTACCCCCTCAATTCCCCGTACCCCCTGTAATTCCCCATACCCCTGTAATTCCCCGTACCCCCTCAATTCCCCGTACCCCCTGTAATTCCCCGTACCCCTGCAATTCCCCCGTACCCCCTCAATTCCCCGTACCCCCTGTAATTCCCCGTACCCCCTGTAATTCCCCGTACCCCTGCAATTCCCCATATCCCTGCAATTCATTTGAGGCCTGGCCGAGCAATCTTGCAACAAAGGTAAAAAAATTATCTGGAGGGCCTCTTTAGCTTCCTGATCCTCTTCAGGCTGGCCTTCAACTGGTGGGAAAAATGCAACAGGATTCCTGCTCAGGCTGAGGTTGAAATCGCTGCTGGAGCCTAAACTTAAAATTGGACATTTTAAATGGATTTTTTAGCAGGTAAAGGTATCAAGGTATATGGTGCAAAGGCGGGCAAATGGGGTTGATGTACAGATCAGCCACAATCTAGTGTCAGCTGTGGTTCAGTGGATAGCCCTCTTGTCTCTAGGTCAGAAAGTTGTTGGTTCAAATCCCACTCCAGAGACTTGAGTAGATAATACAAGCTGGACACTTCAATGCAGTACTGAGAGAGTACTGCATCTGTCAGAGGTGCTGTCTCTCAGAAGAGATGTTAAACCAAGGCCCCAGGGCACTATTCAAAGAAAAGTTCTCCCAGTGTCCTGGCCAATATTTATCCCTCAACCAACACCTAAATAAACAGATGATCTGCTCATTATTTCAGTGTTGTTTGTGGGTCTTTGCTGTGCACAAATTGACTGTCATGTTTCCTACATTACAACAGTGACTACACGTCAAAAGTGTTTAATTGGCTGTAAAGCGCTTTGGGACTCCGTGAGTTTGTGAAAGGTGCTTATAAAAATGCGAGTTCTTTCTTTCGAATTGATTAGCACAACAGGCTTGAGAGGCCTGTTCCTATGTTCCAATGGACAGCGCAATAGGGATAGTCTGCTCGTGAGTGGTAATTTATTGAAATTTTGAGGGACTCATTTCTAAAGTGGTACAGTAAGGAACCCACCCACAAGGAAGGGATAGTGCAATATTGGATTTAGCTCAAACGATGAGAAAAGAACAATAAGCAAAGTAGAAATAAGAGAAAATTTGGGGCTAAAAATTGAGTGGGGTGCTAACTTCGCCGGGGCGCTACTTTTAGTCCCCGCGCCAGAAATTGAGTGGTTGCACCCCAAGAGGGAGGAGGGGCGTTACTGGAAGCGCCTCGCATCCCTCTTGGGGTGCTGCGAGTCAATATCGCGCGCGGCGCTACATGCCGCAGCGCCACGCAAAAGAGAAGTGCCGGGCTCTTGTAACGCAGCCGGCACCCCACGAGGGGGGGGGGGGCGTTCAGGAGGCCAGGGGACGGGAGCGCAGGCAGGTGCTGGCAGGTGGCCAGCAACAAAAATGGCCGCCCCGCACCTCGCCTTTAAATAGCGGCTCCCCGGCTGCAGGTAGGCCCCCCCTGACCCCGTTGGACATAGCGTCCGGCGGTAAGTCAGGGGGCACTCCCGAGAAATCGCGGCCGGGGTGCGAGCGGGGCGCTGCGCACAGTGATGACGTCATTGCCGGCAGCGCAGCGCCGCAGGGCGCTACCAGTGAGTGCCGCCGCTAACTTCCCGCTGAATTTTGCGGGAGGCGTGGGCGGCGCCGCGCCCGGGCACTAGTTGCTTTGCGCCCCGTTAGGTAGCGGGAGGCGCAAAGCACCCCAATTTTCCCCCTTGAGATCTAATGACCATAATGTTCAGGGTAGACATGGTGCCAGTTATCAGTGGAGTGCCACAAGGTTTGGTATTGTTATCTCTGTTGTTTATAAATGATGTAGAGAAAGAAATTGTGTCCAAAGTTTCCAAATTTTCAGATGAAGCCAAATTTGGAGTATTGGCAAATGACAACAACAACAAAAACAACAACTATATAGTGCCTCACAAGTATCAATGTACATAAATTCAAAAGGATCTTGACAATCTCGGTCAGTGGGTGAAGAAATGGCAGGTGCAATTGAATACAAGGAAATGTAAGGTTATGGGATTTGGCAGACGAAAGGTTGATGTAGATTATGTGCTAACTGAGATATTGGAGCAGGAGAGAGATCGTGGGTTTTTAGTGGATATCAAGAAATCTATCAGCACAACGTTCTCAAGTTGTTAAAAAAAGCAAGCAGGATATTGGGGTGCATAGCAGGGGGTATAACACGTAAATCAGGGAAGTCATTTGAAAACTGTATCTGGCCCTACTTCAATAAAAAAAGATAATGCCCCGATTTTGCGATCAGCGGCGAACGAACGGCACAGTCTGGGCTGGCTGGCTGACCGGCACCAGCAAGGGCACTGGCGGAGTGGCAGGGGTGGGAGGATGAATGCTGTCATCCTGAGAGAGGACAGCAGGTTCGTGCTCCACAGAGCCACTGCTATTCCCTGGGGCGGCACCTCAACATTCCTAGTAATCTGTTGGAGGACAGATTGCTGGACTGCTGTGACACCCTGCAAGCACCTTTGGACACTGATAAGCGCAGCCACGATTGCAGCAGTCTGAGCTTGCGTGGCAGCAGTCTGAGCTTGCGTGGCAGCAAGCTGCACTTGCATGACAGAAGTCTGAACTTGTACTGCAGCACTCAGACGTGGGGTGGCTTCTGCTTGTGCTGCAATGGAAGCTGCGACATCAACCATCAGACGCTGCATCCTGTTAGGGTCCACAAGTGTGCTAATGGAGTTGGCTAGCACTTCCATGCTTTCATGCAATCATTTTAATTAGCAGGCAGCACAAAGTTTAAGTGGCGCCTGCATTGGATTCAATAGCGCAAGCTAATCACGCATCGCGATACCTGCGCCCATTTTCAGGGGTTATCGATTTTAGCACCCATAGCGGGAGAAATTCAGTTGGTTAGTGCCTCCCGTTAGCACCTGGCGGGGGCACTAACGGGAGGTGCTAATGAAGTAGCGCCGGGGTGAGGCAAATCCAGTGCCACACGACAAATCCAGTCACCCCTTAGCACTGCCGCTAACAGTTAGCGCCTGGGGCTTTAGCGCCAGGCAGAGCGTGATGTCAGAGAGCGTGTAATACTCGCTGAGCGCCCGATCTGCTAAATTGATTATCGCCCCTGCCTTAGCGCCTCGCCCCAACAACGACAGGAAGAGGAGGCGTGAAGCAGGCGGATGGCGGCTCCAGTGGCGATATTTAAAGGGATCAATCACAGCTGTCAGGTTAGTGCTGTTTCACTGCTTTCTTGTCAGTTGCGATTGTGCAAGACTTTAACTCAGTCATTTAAAGGTTCTTTAGTGTCAGGAGTATTGTGGCTACTAAAAATTTGTTACATTTATTCTGACAAAATTTCAAAATGCTACACATCGTTACATTAATGGGGGCTGTACTGGCAGTTGACCTCGCCCTCCAGCATCTACTGCGGTGGGAGCTGAGGCAGCGAGAAAGATTGCAAGATGTGGCCAGTGGGAGAACGAGGACCATCAGGGCTCTCAACAGGAGGCCTTACCCTCTGAGGGTATTCCGAGAGCACTTATAAGAACATAAGAACATAAGAAATAGGAGCAGGAGTAGGCCAATCGGCTCCTCGAGCCTGCTCCTCCATTCAATAAGATCATGGCTGATCTGATCCTAACCTCAAATCTAAAGAACACAAGAAGTAGGAGCAGGACCCGGCCACTCAGCCCCTGGGCCCACTCCGCCACCCACAGGGCCCTGACCGATCCGAACTCAGTCTCATGTCCAATTTCCTGCCCACTCACCGTAACCCCTAATTCCCTTTACTTCTAGGAAACTGTCTATTTCTGTTTTAAATTTATTTAATGATGTAGCTTCCACAGCTTCCTGGGGCAGCAAATTCCACAGACCCACTACCCTCTGAGTGAAAAAGTTTCTCCTCATCTCAGTTTTGAAAGAGCAGCCCCTTATTCTAAGATTATGCGCCCTAGTTCTAGTTTCACCCATCCTTGGGAACATCCTTACCGCATCCACCCAATCAAGCCCCTTCACAATCTTATATGTTTCAATAAGATCGCCTCTCATTCTTCTTAACTCCAATGAGTAGAGTCCCAATCTACTCAACCTCTCCTCATATGTCCACCCCCTCATCCCCGGGATTAACCGAGTGAACCTTCTTTGTACTGCCTCGAGAGCAAGTATGTCTTTTCTTAAGTATGGACACCAAAACTGTATGCAGTATTCCAGGTGCGGTCTCACCAATACCTTATATAACTGCAGCAATACCTCCCTGTTTTTATAATCTATCCCCCTAGCAATAAAAGCCAACATTCCATTGGCCTTCTTGATCGCCTGCTGCACCTGCATACTAACTTTTTGATTTTCTCGCACTAGGACCCCCAGATCCCTTTGTACTGCAGTACTTTCCAGTTTCTCGCCATTAAGATAATAACTTGCTCTCTGATTTTTCCTGCCAAAGTGCATAACCTCACATTTTCCAATATTGTATTGCATCTGCCAAATCTCCGCCCACTCACCCAGCCTGTCTATATTCCCTTGTAGTTTTTTTATGTCCTCCTCACTTTCTACTTTCCCTCCCATCTTTGTATCATCTTCAAACTTTGATATGTTACACTCGGTCCCCTCCTCCAAATCGTTAATATAGATTGTAAAGAGTTGGGGACCCAGCACCGACCCCTGCGGAACACCACTGGCTACTGGTTGCCAGTCTGAGAATGAACCATTTATCCCAACTCTCTGCTTCCTGTTAGATAACCAATCCTCCACCCATGCCAGAATATTACCCCCAATCCAGTGATTTTTTATCTTGAGCAATAATCTTTTATGTGGCACCTTGTCGAATGCCTTCTGGAAGTCTAAATACACTACGTCCACTGGTTCCCCTTTATCCACCCTGTACGTTATGTCCTCAAAGAACTCAAGCAAATTTGTCAGACATGACTTCCCCTTCATAAAGCCATGCTGACTTTGTCCTATTAAATTATGTTTATCTAAACGTTCCGTTACTGTCTCCTTAAAAATAGACTCCAAAATTTTACCCACCACAGATGTTAGGCTAACTGGTCTATAATTTCCAGCCTTCTGCCTACTACCCTTTCTAAATAAGGGTGTTACATTAGCAGTTTTCCAATCTGCCGGGACCTTTGCTGAGTCCAGGGAATTTTGGAAAATTATTACCAAAGCATCCACAATCCCTACTGCCACTTCCCTCAAGACCCTAGGATGTAAGCCATCAGGTCCAGGGGATTTATCCGCCTTGAGTCCAATTATTTTACTGAGTACCAATTCCTTAGTGATTTTAATCATATTTAGCTCCCCCCCCCCCCCAGAGCCCCCTGTTTGTCCAGTGTTGGGATATTCTTAGTGTCCTCTACCGTAAAGACTGAAACAAAGTATTTGTTCAGCATTTTTGCCATCTCCATGTTTCCCACCATTAATTTCCCGGTCTCATCCTCTAAGGGACCTACGTTTGCCTTAGCCACCCTTTTTCTTTTTATATAACTATAGAAACTCTTGCTATCTGTTTTTATATTTTTTGCAAATTAATTTTCATAATCTATCTTCCCTTTCTTAATCAATCCTTTAGTTACTTTTTGCTGTCTTTTGAAGACTTCCCAATCTTCTATCATCCCACTAAGTTTGGCTACCTTATAGGTCCTTGTTTTTAGTCGGATACTATCCTTAATTTCTTTACTTAGCCACGGATGGCTGTCATTTCTTTTACAGCCTTTTTTCCTCAGTGGAATATATATTTTTTGAAAGTTGTAAAATAACTCCTTAAATGAACACCACTGCTCATGTACCGTCTTACCCTTTAATCTATTTTCCCAGTCCACTTTAATCAATTCCGCTCTCATACCATCATAGTCTCCTTTATTCAAGCTCAGTACGCTTGTTTGAGAACCAACCTTCTCACCCTCTAATTGGATATGGAATTCAACCATGTTATGGTCACTCATTCCACTTCTCTTACCTTCAATTAAGCGAGGAGCAGTGTATTAGCAGGAATAAAAACAGAAAATGCTAGAAATACTCAGCAGGTCAGGCAGCATCTGTGGAGAGAGAAACAGAGTTAACATTTCAGGTCGATGACCCTTTGTCAGAACTGGGAGGAGGAGGACCATCAGGGCTCTCAACAGGAGGAAGAAAGATTTTAAGAGAAGGGAGCACCATCCGTCGCTAACTAAGGAAGTAAAGGATGGTATCAAATTGAAAACGAAGGCATACAATGTTGCCAAGATTGGTGGGAGACCAGAGGATTGGGAAATTTAAAAAAACCAGCAAAGGATGACTAAAAAAATAATAAAGAGAGAGAAGATGAATTATGAGAGTAAACTGGCAAGAAACATTAAAACAGATAGTAAGAGCTTCTACAGGTATAATAAAAGGAAGAGGGTAGCTAAAGTAAACATTGGTCCCTTAGAGGATGAGACTGGGGAATTAATAGTGGGGAACAGGGAAATGGCAGAGACTCTGAACAAATATTTTGTATCTGTCTTCATGGTAGAAGACACTAACAACATCCCAATAAGGGATAATCAAGGTGCCACAGGGAGGGGGGAACTAAAGACAATCACTATCACTAAGGAAATAGTACTTGGTAAAATAATGGGACTAAAAGATGACAAGTCCCCTGGACCAGATTGCCTGCATCCCAGGGTCTTAAAAGAAGTGGCTGCAGAGATAGTGGATGCATTGGTTGCAATATACCAAAATTCCCTGGACTCTAGAGAGGTCCCAGTGGATTGGAAAACTGCAAATGTAACACCCCTATTTAAGAAAGGAGGGAGACAGAAAACAGGAAACTATAGACCAGTTAGCCTGACATCTGTCGTTGGGAAAATGCTGGAGTCCTTCATTAAGGAAGCAGTAGCAGGGCATTTGGAAAATCATAATGCAGTCAAGCAGAGTCAGCATGGTTTTATGAAAGGGAAATCATGTTTAACAAACTTGCTGGAGTTCTTTGAGGAGGTAACGAGCAGGGTGGACAAAGGTGAACCAGTGGATGTGGTGTATTTGGATTTCCAGAAGGCATTCGATAAGGTGCCACATAAAAGGTTACTGCATAAGATAAGAGCTCACGGAATTGGGGGTAATATATTAGCACAGATAGAGAATTGGCTAACTAACAGAAAGCAGAGAGTCGGACTACATTTCCTTCCCCATCACCAGAGAGAAGCAGGATGAGCGTGCATGTGGCTTTGCCAGGATAGCGGGCTTCCCCATGGAGCAGGGCGCCATTGACTGCACCCACGTGGCTTTGCGGGCACCGCATAACAATCCTGAGATCTTCCGTAACCACAAAGGCTACCACTCATTTAATGTGCAGTTGGTGCGCGACCACAGACAGCAATGTGAGTGCCCGCTATCCTGACAGCAGCCACGATGCCTTCATCCTGCGCCAGACGGTGTGCCAGCACTCTTCCAGCTGCCACATCAAGCTCGTGGCTGGCAGCTCGGAGACAGGGGCTATCCATTCTCCACCTAGCTCATGACTCCCCTCCACAACCCCAACACTCCAGCACAGCACTCATATAATGAGAGCCATGCTGCCACCAGGAACATCATCGAGCAGACCATCGGGGTGCTCAAACAATGGTTCCACTGCCTTGACTGCTCGGGAGGAGCCCTCCAGTACGCGGCTGAGTGGGTGTCCTATTTCGTTATGGTCTGCTGTATGCTCCACTACTTGGCCACCACGAGGGCCCAGCCCTTGCCACCAGGGATTGTGCAACCACCTCAGGAGGAGAAAGAGGAAGAGGAGGAGGAGGATGAGGAGAAACAGGAGTGATGGAGGAGGCAGCCACTCAATCGGCCTTCTGGCAGGGCGGTCCGTGACCGCCTCATCAGACTGTGGTTCCAATAAATTAAACCCCATATCCTGTTGTTCACCACATCCCCATCATTCCATCCCTGTCGCAGGCCATTTCACAGTGCAAAGCTGAAATGAGAGACACCACAAAATCATCCAAAGCCAATTAATAAATTTATCAATAATCAGTGAACAGATATTTACAACAACAATATTACCTATTCACCCTTCTGCAATCCCTTAGTGCCCCCTCGTTACAGTGCCTTTGCCTACTCTAGTGTTGGTCCATTGGCTGCAGCACAGCTGGTGGAAGGCTGCTGAGTGTCCATGTGGGAGACTTCAGATGGCCTTGCAGGTCACCCTTGACCAGCTCTGGGCCTGGAAGGACCGGCTGTAGACTGCACCACCTCAGCATGGGCGGCGGCAGTCTGGGCTGACTGGATGACAGGCAGCGACAAGGGCAATGGCGGAGTGACAGTGGTGGGAGCAGGAATGCTGTCATCCTGAGACAGGACGGCAGATTCCTGCTCCACTGGCCCACAGCCACTCCCCCGGGACAGCACCTCAGCATCACTACCAATCTGCTGGAGCAAAGATTGCTGGCCTGCTGCGACACCGTGAAAGCCCCGGTGGACGGTGGACGACCCAGCCATGATGGCAGCAGTCAAAGCTTGCGTGGCATCAAGCTGAGACTGCATGAGAGCAGTCTGAGAATCGATGGCACCAAGCATAGACTGCATTACAGCACTAAGATGTTGCGTGGCTTCTGCCTGTGCTGCAATGGAAGCTGCGACATCGCCCATCACACGTTGCATGAGGTCTGGGTCACCACGGTCTCTCTGGGAGTCCACCATCCTCTGCAGAGTGGAAATGATGGGCTCCATGGTGTGTTCAGAGCTCTGTGCAATGTTGGAGACAGACTCCTCCACGCCCCTTACCATTGCTGAGAGTCTCTAGGGCACACTTGCCGTTGCACCTATCATCACCGTGTGCATGCCAATCACCCTTCTTCTAAAGGCCTTCCCATTGAGGTCCTCATCTGAGCTCTGTGTAGCAGAACTCACGTGCAAATTTGACCACCAGGGAGCTGATTCCTGAGCTACCCTTTCCCCCTGGCCTTGCTGCAGCCCACTTGTCCCCGGTGCCTCACCCTGTGCAGATCCCGCTACTATACTAGCCTCTAAAGAACGTGTAGTGCCAGTATCTGAGCTGGTGCCTGCGGGTGAGAGATGCAGTGACGCAGTGTCTTCTTCCTCCTCCTCTTCTCCCGCCCCGCTCTCAACGGTACCCTCAGGGACAGGCTGCTCAGCTGCTTGCTCATTATCTGAAAGCATAAAGGCACAAGATTCGGGTTAAGGTGAGGGCGGGGGGGGCAGGAAGGGAGAAATGCATGCATACAGCATGATACGCTGGAAAATGGGAAAGACTTGTGAGGTGAGGGGGAAGTGGGTGTGAGAAGGAGTAGGGATGAACATACCGTTGTTGTCCCCAAGAGGGTCAATGTCGCCAGTGGCCACGGTGCCTTCCACCTGGCGCCCAATGATTTGCAGCACTCTATCTTCCAGCTCAGACAGTGGTTGGGTGTCAGGTTGTCCCCCGCCTGTGCGCTCCTGCTCCCTCCTGTTGTGAGCGACCTTGGCCTGCAAGAGAGAGTAAAGTGTGTGAGTGAGTGTGGAGCAATGTGTTTGGGAGAGGTGCCTGTTATAGTTGAATAGCTGTCATTGATTGCAAGGTGTGAGATGTGGGTCTGAATGTTGGTAGGTGTAGATTGTTGGTGGGTGAGTGCTGGGGGTGTGGTGCTTTGGGCAGTGTGTGCAGACTGAGGTTCAGATGGTGGTATGTAGCAATTGTTGAAGCATTGACTCACCCTGACCACCCGAGTGAGGCTGTTAAATTTCTTCCTGCACTGTGTGTGGGTCCTGGGGACCACAGTGCTGCCCGAAACCTGCTGGGCAACCTCCCTCCACATGGTGCGGAAGACTTGCGTCAAGGGCCTCCTGCCACTTGCCGGGTAGAGCACCGCCCTCCGTCTCTCCACAGCGAAAACCAACTCTGTGAGCTCTCTCCCTGTGCTGTTGTTCTGCCCTAATGACTCCTCCTTCAGGGGTCCGGTTCCTTCTCCTTGGCCTTCTGCTGCTTGCTGAGTCAGCTGTAGAACCAGCAATGCTGAGAATGAGGTTCTGCAGCATGAATGAACTACCCCTTTAAGAACTGGAAAGAGCCTGTGGCAATGATGACTTGCGATTAGACTGCACCTGAAATTGCTTAGCGCTTTGAGTCTAACGACACTGAGCTAGGCTGTTAGCGCTTGATTTAGCGCTCCCATCCTTTCTTTGAGTGATGACACTAAATTTTGCATGCAGCGTGATTCATTAGCGCCTGGCACTAAATCTCAAACTTTTCCAAAGTTAGCGCCCACTCCTGGCCGATAATGAATTTCTCCCCCATAGAGTCTAAACCAGGAAGTATAAGTTAGAATATTTAATTCAATGTAAAATCATGTACAGAAAGTGAAATAAAGTGAGTGAAAGATGGGATTAAGAGAGAGAGAGATAAAAGATACAGAAAGAAAAAGTAAAAAATAATGTTTTTATTTAAATCTGCAACAATAATTAAAATCTTAAGGAATGAGACTCCACATTTGTAAAAGAAAATTTTCAGTGCCAGAGTGGTTGTTTGGCAATAATTAAGACTTATCACGCCGTTAAAATTCACTTACACTTGAATGGACAGGCCCTAACTTTTTCTGGCATGTTTAGTAGGTATCCAGTGGGTAAGTACCGCAACTTCACGCCATTGCATTTATTTCAATACCAAATCTCTCAACGAGCTACCAGTGTATCGAAGCTTGTCAAGGAGCAGGGCAACTCGGACTGCAACGTCCTGATTTCCACGTTTAACTGTGCAAGTGCAGGCGCCAGAAGTTGCTGTTTGATTTACTCCTTAATAACGGTGAGCACTGTTAGCCTCACCATTATTCTTACTGCAAAATCTGGGCTATTCAGTTATCGGAGCGGGTGAAGAGAAGGGCTACATGGTTGATTACAGAACTTAAAGGAATGACATATGAGGATAGATAGATGCTCTGGCCATCATGGAGTAGGGCAGGCTTGATGGACGAGCTGGTCTTTGCCAACCCGTCAATTTTATATGTTTGCATACGTTGCATCCAAGTAAGCTATTTTTGCCATGTACAGAACTTAAGCACAGGAGGTCTGATTTACAAATTAAGGACAACAACAGAAAATAGGAAATGCAGGAGGAACATTTTTATTTAAAGGTTGGTAAGTATGTTGAATAGAATACCATCCCAGGTCGTGGAACAAGAAACCTTAAATGGTTTCATGAAGGAACTAGATAGGTTCTTGTCAATAAATGGGATTCAGGGTTATTAGAAATGCACCAAGGGAACACTGTGGCTAGTTGGGCGAGGTGGACCGAGGGTCATCTCCTGCCTGAAACTGTTACTATGTTACTATGAGGAAAAATTCAACTCACAGTTATCCATTTTGCACCTGAAAAACGGGTTGAAAATCACGAGAGCACCTCGGCTGCCCCATTGACAACCAAGGCCCGCACGATGCCATATTCAGGTGGGCCTGTAAATGGGTGTGCAGCCGATCCGCCGGAAACAGGTTAAAGGCTACTTAACTATGCAAATGAAAGTTGTAGGACCCTGATGCAAGATTCAGATACAAATGGGCAGAGCTTGCGCCGCACAAGATCCGCCTTGTTCTATCAGGTCTTGAGCAGCCTAACCAGCAGTCCTTAAAGGGAATGCTGGAGGCTGCTCAAAAAATGGACACACATTTTTTTAAAGCTATATTTCTGTGCTCCTCCTGGCTCCACAGAAACACTGCGGGTCAGTGCTGGCTCGGGCTTGCCCATCTCGGTTTTGTCTCCCCTACCAGACCTAACTGCTCAGCATTGGAGCTGACTGGGATTCATCAGGCCCCGATCGACGAGCTGCTTTGGGAATCCCGTTTGCTGCCCGCACCTCGCCGCTTCCGTTCAAATGAGGCCCAATGGCAAATTTGGCTCCGGCCTCAATCGCTCTGCCGACTTGCTGCCCGTTTTGTGCGTGAGTTGAATTTCTCCCCTAAGTTGCTGTTTGTTAACACTTTCACATGGAAATTTCTCTGCGCTATTTTAAAAAGTTACTAATCCATTTATCTTACATGGGTTAATTTCTTTAAAGATAGCAGACAGCGTCATTCCACATGAATACATTAGCTGGGGGTTAAAATATCGCACAAATTATTTTCTATCCCTCTAAATTGACTAAAGAATGTGGTAAAAAAAATTTGCAGCAGCTTTTGATGGCAATTGTGAAAATTGTTCTGTGTAGGTAAAAAGCGGGAAGAGGTCCTACAAGCAGAATTTAGGGAGCTAGGAGCTAAATTAAAAAGTAGGACCTCTAAGGTAGTAATCTCTGGATTGCTACCAGGGCCACGTGCTAATCAGAATAGAGAGAACAGGATAGTGAGATTGAATACGTGGCTTGAGCAGTGGTGCAGGAGGGAGGGATTCAAATTCCTGAGGCATTGGAACCAGTTCTGGGGGAAGTGGGACCTGTACAAAAGGGACGGTCTGCACTTGGGCAGGACTGGAACCGATGTCCTCGGGGTAATATTTGCTAAAGCAGTTCGGGTGGATTTAAACTAATATGGCAGGGGAATGGGAACCTATGTAGCGAAACAGGGGGAAGTAATATGCAGTCAGAAACAAATGTTAGAAGGGTGAGAAACAATAGGGGAAGGCCGAGTAAACAAATGCAAGAAACAGAAAGGGCCATACTAAATCATAAGTCTAAAAGGACAAAGGATGTTAATAAAACAAGCCTAAAGGCTCTGTGTCTTAATGCAAGGAGTATCCGTAATAAGGTGGATGAATTGACTGTGCAAATAGATGTTAACGGATACGATGTGATTGGGATTACAGAGACGTGGCTCCAGAACAATCAAGGCTGGGAACTGAACATCCAGGGGTATTCAACATTCAGAAAGGATAGAATAAAAGGAAAAGGGGGTGGGGTAGCATTGCTGGTTAAAGAGGAGATTAATGCAATAGCTAGGAAGGACATCAGCTTGGAGGATGTGGAATCAATATGGGTTCAGCTGCAGAACACCAAAGGGCAGAAAACGTTAGTGGGAGTTGTGTACAGACCTCCAAACAGCAGTAGTGAGGTGGGGGAGGGTATGAAACAGGAAATCAGAGGTGCGTGCAAAAAAGGCACGGCAGTTATCATGGGTGACTTTAATATGCATATAGATTGGGCTACTCAAACTGGAAGCAATACGGTGGAGGAGGATTTCCTGGAGTGTTTAAGGGATGGTTTCCTAAACCAATATGTTGAGGAACCAACTCGAGGGGAGGCCTTCCTGGACTGGGTGTTGTGTAATGAGGAAGGACTAATCAGCAATCTTGTGGTACGAGGCCCCCTGGGGAAGAGTGACCATAGTATGGTGGAGTTCTACATTAGGATGGAGAAGGAAACAGTTAAGTCAGAGACCATGGTCCAGAACTTAAATAAGGGCAACTTTGAGGGTATGAGGCGTGAATTGGCGAGGTTAAATTGGCAAGCGATATTTAAGGGGCTATCAGTGGAAGGGCAATGGCAGACATTTAGAGATCGCATGGATGAACTACAACAATTGTACATACCGGTCTGGCGTAAAAATAAAAAAGGGAAGGTGGCTCAACCATGGCTAACAAGGGAAATCAGGGATAGTATTAAAACCAAGGAAGTTGCATACAAATTGGCCAGAAGTAGCAGCAAACCCGGGGACTGGGAGAACTTCAAAACTCAGCAGAGGAGGACGAAGGGTTTGATTAGGGCAGGGAAAATAAAATATGAAAGGAAGCTTGCAGAGAACATTAAAATGGACTGCAAAAGCTTTTATAAATATGTAAAAAGAAAGAGGTTAGTAAAAACAAACGTAGGTCCCCTGCAGTCGGAAACAGGGGAAGTCGTAATGGGGAACAAGGAAATGGCAGATCAATTGAACAAGTACTTTGGTTCGGTGTTTACTGTGGAGGACACACACAACCTGCCGGAAATAAAAGGGGTCAGAGGATCTGGTAAGAGGGAGGAGCTGAGGGAAATCCTTATTAGTCGGGAAAAGGTATTGGGGAAATTGATGGGACTGAAGGCTGAAAAATCCCCGGGACCTGATGGTCTGCATCCCAGAGTACTTAAGGAGGTGGCCTTGGAAATAGTGGATGCATTGACGATCATTTTCCAACATTCCTTAGACTCTGGATCAGTTCCGATGGAGTGGAGGGTGGCCAATGTAACCCCTCTTTTTAAAAAAGGAGGGAGGGAGAAAGCAGGGAATTATAGACCGGTCAGCCTGACATCGGTCGTGGGTAAAATGATGGAAGCAATTATTAAAGATGTCATAACAGACCATTTGGAAAGTGGCAACATGATAGGTCCAAGTCAGCATGGATTTGTGAAAGGGAAATCATGCTTGACAAATCTTCTGGAATTTTTTGAGGATGTTTCCAATAGGGTGGACAGGGGGGAACCAGTAGATGTGGTGTATTTGGACTTTCAGAAGGCCTTCGACAAGGTCCCACACGAGAGATTGGTGAGCAAAGTTAAAGCACATGGGATTGGGGGTAATGTGTTGACGTGGATTGAGAACTGGTTGGCACACAGGAAACAAGGAGTAGGAGTAAATGGGTACTTTTCAGAATGGCAGGCAGTGACCAGCGGGGTACCGCAGGGTTCGGTGCTGGGACCCCAGCTGTTTACATTATATATTAATGATTTGGACGAAGGGATTAAATGTAATATCTCCAAATTTGCGGATGACACTAAATTGGGAGGCAGTGTGAACAATGAGGAGGATGCTAGGAGGCTACAGAGTGACTTGGACAGGTTGGGTGAATGGGCAAATGTATGGCAGATGAAGTACAATGTGGATAAATGTGAGGTTATCCACTTTGGTGGTAAAAATAGAGAGGCGGACTATTACCTGAATGGTGGCAGATTAGGGAAAGGGGAGGTGCAACGAGACCTGGGCATCATGGTACATCAGTCACTGAAGGTGGGAATGCAAGTGCAGCAGGCAGTCAAGAAAGCAAACGGAATGATGGCCTTCATAGTAAGGGGATTTGAGTACAGGAGTAGGGAGGTGATGCTGCAGTTGTACAGGGCCTTGGTGAGGCCACACCTGGAGTATTGTGCGCAGTTTTGGTCTCCTAACTTAAGGAAGGACATTCTTGCTATTGAGGGAGTGCAGCGAAGGTTCACTAGATTGATTCCTGGGATGGCCGGACTGACATATCAAGAAAGATTGGGTCAACTGAACTTGTATCCTCTGGAGTTCAGAAGAATGAGGGGGGATCTTATAGAGACATTTAAAATCCTGACTGGTTTAGACAAATTAGATGCGGGCAGAATGTTCCCAATGGTAGGGAAAACTAGAACCAGGGGTCACAGTCTAAGGATTAAGGGGAAGCCATTTAGGACTGAGCTGAGGAGGAACTTCTTCACCCAGAGAGTGGTGAATCTATGGAATTCTCTACCACAGAAGGTTGTTGAGGCCAGTTCGCTAAATATATTCAAAAGGGAGTTAGATATAACACTCACAACTAAGGGGATCAAGGGGTATGGCGAGAAAGCAGGAATGGGGTACTGAGGTAGCATGTTCAGCCATGAACGCATTGAATGGCGGTGCAGGCTCGAAGGACCGAATGGTCTACTCCTGTACCTATTTTCTATGTTTCTATCTATGTTTCTAGTGAAGTGACTGGCTAAAACCGACTCAACCTAACTTTATATGTAATCCGTCACTTATCTTTTAATTTCCAATTAAAAAGAAAAGTAATTGAAAAGATGACAATTTGGTAAGTGCTCTCTCTTCTGTGGCACAGTTATAATTTATACATACTCCATGAGAGGGTTTGCTAAGTCTGGCATTGGTGTTGTGATATTTGACTGGGGCCAGAGATGACTGAATCTCAGAATCTGTTACTTCTTGAAATTGCTTCAATGAAATGGATACCTATCGAGATTTTTCTATTAAATATTTGACAATTTTAAATGTTTTGCCATAAAATGCCCATGGTTGATAAACTTTCAAAACTGTATGTGTATACAGTCACTGAAAGTCCAAGGAGAACACCTACATACAGGAAACGTACTGGAGTAGAAATAAAAATGGAAATAATGGAAGCTCTGGCGGTCTGTAGAAACTGAGATTGAATCAATGTAATTAGAAAATGTGATGGGTGCTCAGAATAAAAAGGTCAGAAAGAATAACACCCCAATCTTTAGCAATAGCTGGGACTGTGAACAAAGAAAAAAGACACGCAGACAAAAATGACAGTGCAGAAACAAAATTAATAACTGAAACACTCGCTGTTTTGCAACTTATTTAAGGAAACAATGTTATGAACAAAGAAGTCTTTCCCAAGATCATCACAAAAGTAAGCAGAGGTGGTATCTGGCTTCAATTTCTTCCTTCTTTATATGTATTCTTCCTCCATATTTCCCTTCCTCTCATGATGTTAGAAGTTGACTTGTGCCGGGCTACAGTTCCATGGATACTGGCCTCCCTCTAGTGCAACAGCCGAGTGGCTATTCTTCAGATGTAAGCCTAGACATTGCCAATGGGTTGTTGGGCCATCAGAGGGCAGGGGAGTGGCAGGGGAGCACAGATGAGCTAATTCTTGTACTTACCTGATGTGTATATATATATATATACATATATGCATTTTATATATCGTATGTTCAGGCGTTGCTGAACTATGTGTCAGTAGTGGGAACCTGGCTCATTTTTGGCATCCTTAATCCAGGTACCAACAGCCAACTGCAAGGCCCCTGCGATTGCCTGGCTGTGATCTCTGAATTAAGCACAGTTCTAACATTAAAGATATCTGATTATGATGTGCAGTGTTATATGAAGTCCAGGTAGTATGGAGTGAAGCTGACTGCCAGGAGAAAAGAAAAAGCAGCAGAAGGACAAACAAGACAAAAAATTAAGAAGGTAAACAATCAAATAAAAAGAAAGCTATTAAATAAAAGGAAGATAAGAAATAAAATGAAAGATAGGAAGATAAATTAAAAGTGGAGAAAGAATAAGTAACCCCCCAGAGTCGAGGGATTTGGCCTGATCTCCTGATCCACTGAGTTCATAGTCTCAGCTAAGTCGCTGTGGGGAGAGGGTAAATGGAGGCCAAGCACCTCCACATTAGGATAGGAGAAGGAGAATCATAAATAGAATTGTGATAGGATGCCATAAAAACTGTATGGGGAGAAAAAAGAAGGGGGAAGATAGAAGTAAACATATTTCATCAACCTCTCCCCCTCCTCCTCCCCCCCCCACCCGCCATCCCAAAGAAGTAGAGGGAAGTAAAGAATGTGTGGCTGATTTTCCTCTCCAAAGCACCTTGGTCTCCACCCACTTGATGTTGGCCCAGTATTTCTGGGGCTTCTCTTGAGGGAGGGTTGAGTGCCTGCACCAACAACAGGCCAGGCAAAGTGAAGCCATGTTAATGAGCCAGGTGAGGGCATTCCCACCCCTCCTGCCTCACTTTGCCTTGACAGAACAGGAAAGATGTATATTTTGAGAGGTGCCTGGAAGTTGTGGACCTTAGGCCCTGCATCCAACGCCTCTATATTTGGAAGATTGGAGCGGGGAGGCTGCAAAGAACAGAGGACCCAATGTAAGTCCTCTTTTTCTTTCAGGAACAGAAGGTTCAGACGCTCACAGGCCAGCAGCAGCGGCTGGATTTCTGTCCCCATTTCCAGATGCAAGGCCCTGCCCGGGGGCCATCCTGCACCAGGAGCATGTCGAGAGTAGAATAATGGTCTGAACATGGAAATACAGGCAGTTTCAGGTCATTGCAGGTGTGTTGGGAGGCGTCAGGAAAAATAGTTCTTATATTTAATAAAAGAGAGAGGAAAAATTAAAGGAAAATAAAAAGTTAACATGTGGACATGGTAAAAGAAAAGTAAATATAAGATAAAATAAGAAAGAACAAAAAAAGACAAAATGAAGAACTGACTAGATTTTCCTATGTCGTTATGTGGTTGACATTAGTGGTAGCAAGTTTACGGCAAAATACACATGCGTTATATATTTACTGTCAGTTCAGAGTTTCTATTCAGCTCATCACCAGCACTCAGGATTTAACCTGAGCAATTGAGCCATTTAAGCTCATAATTAGAGGGCAGAACAGCAGAAACAATACTCCCACGCAATCTTCAAAGATAAATTCCACCATTAATTCTCGGTGGAAATCTGCCCAAGTTGAATTTGGCCTTAATGCTACAAGACCACTATAAAAAATGCTGACAGGAACATACTGTAATCAAATGTTTCATGCACCAAGAGCCACCCACACCAGTGACAAGATTAGATGGGAGGCTTTGCTGGAATACAAAAAAAGCATTTTACCTCTTTGCAGTTTTGATCGTTTGTTTGCTTGCCAGCTTAAACCTTGAAGCCTAATGCAAAAGGTCATTAAGAAAAGTTACAAAATCCCCGAATACATGAAACATTATAATTAGTAAATAATGTAGGAGACAGATTATTATAGATAAATGATGTAGCTCATCACTATCTGTGGATAGATCCACTGGGTTGGCAGAAATGCCAGTCAAGGTAAGCAAATTTAAAATTTGCTCACAAATTATCATCACAGTGAACAAAAAAATCCATTGTAGTTTTCCACTCTACTGAAGTCACTGACCTACTCTGAGGTACGGTGCCACAGATGCTCGCTGCCCTTCAGTAGCTCACCCAAGTGGTCAGTCACCATGTGTGGATCTAACAATTCTTCCAACTTCAGAGGGGTTGTGGCAAAGTCCCTTCCCCAAGTGATCCAAGCATCAGAAACACTGCTTCAACACCCCCAGAAGCTTGCTCAATGAATACTCTGGTTTTAGTGGAGGCATCAATATTGTATCTATGCTGTGGTTGTGTATGAGAATTCACCAGATGTGTCAACAACCATGACACAATGAGCATGCCTGGTCTCCCAGGAACAGGTTTTCCATCTGCCCTCCCTCCTCAAATAATTCAGGCACACTTAACTATCTCAATAGCAATTATGTGTATTCTAGCCCCAGGACATCGCTGCAGGAGTTCCTCAGGGCAGTGTCCTAGGCCCAACCATCTTCAGCTGCTTCAACAATGACCTTCCCTCCAACATAAGGTCAGAAATGGGGATGTTCGCTGATGACTGCACAGTGTTCAGTGCCACTCAAAACTCCTCAGATAATGAAGCAGTCCATGCCCGCATGCAACAAGACCTGGATGATGTTCAGGCTTGGGCTGATAAGTAGCAGGTAACACTTGTGCCACACAAGTGCCAGACAATGACTATCTTCAACAAGCGAGAGTCTAACCATCGCCCCATGACATTCAATGGAATTACCATTGCTGAATCCCCCACCATCAACATCCTGGGGGTCACCATTGACCAGAAACTTAACTGGACCAGCCACATAAATACTGTGGCAACAAGAGCAGGTCAGAGGCTAGGTATTCTGTGGTGAGTGTCTCACCTCCTGACTCCCGAAAGCCTTTCCACCATCTACAAGGCACAAGAAAGGAGTGTGATGGAATACTCTCCACTTGCCTGGATGAGTGCTGCTCCAACAACACTCAAGAAGCTCGACACCATCCAGGACAAAGCAGCCCGCTTGATTGGCCCCCATCCACCACCTTAAACGTTCACTCCCTCCACCACCAGCGTACCGTGGCTGCAGTGTGTATCATCTACAAGATGCACTGCAGCAACTCGCCAAGGCTTCTTCGGCAACATCTCCCAAACCCGCGACCTCTTCCACCTAGAAGGACAAGGGCAGCAGGTGCATGGGAACACCACCACCTCCAAGTTCCCCTCCAGGTCACACACCATCCTGACTTGGAAGTATATCACTGTTCCTTCATCGTTGCTAGGTCAAAGTCCTGGAACTCCCTACCTAACAGCACTGTGGGAGTACCTTCACCACATGGACTGCAGGGGTTGAAGAAGGCGGCTCACCACCACCTTCTCAAGGGTAATTAGGGATGGGCAATAAATGCTGGCCTTGCCAGCGACGCCCACATCCCATGAATGAATAATTTAAAAAAAATGTTCATATTTGTGAGCTACTGGTTGCAAACCATCTGCACTCAAGAGTAGATGCCCTTCCTTCCAACCATGAGCCAGATTATGAGCAGATGTACAAATGACAAATGATAAAGAATGCCCTTGCTTGATTTGGGCTGGCTGGTAAGAGCTAAGTTGCCTTTGTTTGTGCTGCTAGTAGTCAATGGTGCACTGTAGTGTGCCTTCTGCTGGAGCACACAAATGCAGCAGTTTGCTGTAGAGAGCCTGAGTCAGGTCAAGCCTCCCATGGGCACCTCAATGGGTGCTGCTGGTATGTACATTGAGAGCAGTTACTAGTTTGACTTTCACTGACAGTGCTGTTCATAGAATCATAGAATCATAGAAAGTTACAGCACGGAAGGAGGCCATTTTGACCCATCGTGTCCGCGCCGGCCAACAAAGAACTATCCAGCCTAATCCCATTTCCCAGCTCTTGGTCCGTAGCCCTGTAAGTTACTGCATCCCAAGTGCACATCCAAGTACTTTTTAAATGCGGTTAGGGTTTCTGCCTCTAACACCCTTTCAGGCAGTGAGTTCCAGGCCCCCACAACCCTCTGGGTGAAGAAATTTCCCCTCAAATCCCCTCTAAACCTTCCTCCAATTACTTTAAATCTGTGCCCCCTGGTTTTTGACCCCTCTGCTAAGGGAAATAGGTCCTTTCTATCCACTTTATCTATGCCCCTTGTAAAATTCGCAATTATCGCGGTTCGAAATAACGAGATAAAGCAGATTCATTTCATCAGTTTTATTTCAACAAAATGCTGTCATGATTAAACAGGACACAGAAGCCTGTAAAATGGCCGCCGCACCTCGTGGCAGAAGCTTCCAGAATTTTCAGTGGGCAGACAAGATGGCGTTCGAATAAACATTTCAGTATAAGATTGGTTAATACGCAGCAAACACTGATAAAGACAGGATGCAGCCTGTCTGCATTCGACACAATAGCAAAGATATAAGTGCTGGAATCATTTTCCATGCACAAGTAAGGACCATTGTACTGGGCAATCGAAGGCCCATCCAGATACATCAATATGCAAATTCCCCACGGCTCTACAATGAGAGAGCCATTCTCGGGTGCTTACACAAGTATTCGGAGGCCCCCAAAACCCCGCCAGGGAGGCTCCTAGCCGGTTCGACAATGGGAAAAACATTAACGGGTAGTTGGCCAGTTTAAGGTGCTACCGAAACCCATTAAAGGAAAGAATCACCCCATACTGGGAATTTTGAGCGCCAAGATTTTACAAAGGATGCACATTAAGATTGGGCGGGAGATAAGGAAAACACAGCACTATAACTATAGTGAACAAATGTCCATCGCTCTCTTGACTCTTGACTCTTATCTCGTTGCTGGCTGCTGAACTCTCTTATTTCCTCTGATCCTCCCGGGGCTGATTCGTTTGAACTGACTCTTGACGCGGGCTGAACTTTTATTCTCCTATGTTGGGTGGAGCTCAATTTGGAGCGAGCCGCCTCAACGAAGGCCAGTGACCGGGTGCACCATCCCGAGGGTCGGTAAACGGTGTTCTGGACCCGAAGGCCCGACGAGACGAGATGAGAAGAGAAGAAGAAGAATCCACGTGCCGCCGCGGTCAGTAAACCCCGACCGCGCCCGTAAATATAAAGACCATTTTTGAACTCTATCAGGTTGCTGCCGAACCAGTGGAGGACTCTTTCGACAACCGGTGTCAATACAGGAAGACTCTTCTTTGAATTTTACCGGTTAACTGGTGTCGGTCCAGAAAGACTTTTCTTTGAGTTCTACAGCCGGGCCTGAGCACTGTCGAGTTCTTCATGACAACGGGGAGCCCAGCCTGCTAGCCGGAGCAGAGAAGATAAACAAGTGGGGTACAGAGACCCCTTCCAACACGTGACAGTCAGGTGTTGCAGCGAAACAAGCCGAGTGCCTCGTTTAAAATTCTCCGAAGTATCACGAGTGGTGAGCATGTTTCCTCGATCCTACAAATCTAGATTAGTGTAGGTATTAATAGGGGAGGGTGGTTTTATTAAGGATAAATATAATGTGTTCCCCTTTTTACGATGTGCCGTGCGTTCCTCATTACCCTAGACTAAGTTTTATGAATGTATGTATACCTGTACTGTCATTAATTTGTGCCTATGACATGTACTTCATGATTTTGGACGTTATGCAATAAAGATTTCCATTTCGTACTATTCAACCGGGTCTATCTGAGTTTTTCTCTGCATTACTGCTCTCGCACCTAAGTCCAGTGTTAGAACCGTAAGGGCGAGTGGGTCGAACCACTCACAGGTGCTTATTGCAACAAGGCTGGCCGGAGACCAGAACAAGCAATAGTATTAGGCAACGAAGGCCTAACCCCGCACAAGCACCTACGACCGTAACCCCTTACACCCGCATAATTTTATACACCTCAACAAGGTCTCCCCTCAGCCTCCTCTGTTCCAAGGAAAACAGACCCAGCCTATCCAGTCTTTCCTCATAGCTAAGATTCTCTACTCCCGGCAACATCCTTGTAAATCTCCCCTGTACCCTCTCTAGTGCAATCACATCTTTCCTGTAATGTGGTGACCAGAACTGCATGCAGTACTCGAGCTGAGGCCTAACTAGTGTTTTATACAGTTGAAGCATAACCCCACTGCTCTTGTATTCTATCCCACGGCTAATAAAGGCAAGCATTCCGTCTGCCTTCTTAACCACCTTATCTACTTGGCCTGCTACCTTCAGGGATCTGTGGACATGCACTCCAAGGTCCCTTTGTTCCTCTACACTACTCAGTGTCCTACCATTTAATGTGTATTCCCTATCCTTGTTAGCCCTCCCCAAATGCATTACTTCTCCGGATTGAAATCCATTTGCCACTGTTCTGCCCACCTGACCAATTTATTGATATCTTCCTGCAGTCTACACCTTCCTTCTTCAGTATCAGCTACACAGCCGATTTTAGTATTATCTGCAAAGTTTTTAATCATACCCCCTATATTCAAGTCTAGATCATTGATATATGCCACAAAAAGCAAGGGACCTAGTACTGAGCCCTGCGGAACCCCACTGGAAACAGCCTTCCAGTCACAAAAATACCCATCAACCATTACCCTCTGCTTCCTGTCTCCGAGCCAGTTTTGAATCCAACTTGACACTTGGCCCTGGATCCCATGGGCTTTTAACTTCGTGATCAGTCTGCCATGTGGAACCTTATCAAAAGCCTTGCTAAAGTCCGTATCCACTACATCAATTGCACTACCTTCATCTACCCTCCTTGTTACCGCCTCAAAAAATTCAATCAGGTTTGTCAGACACGACCTTCCCTTAACAAATCCGTGCTGCCTGTCCTTGATTAATCTGTATCTTTCTAAATGAAGATTTATCCTGTCCTTCAGAATTTTTTCCAATAATTTTCCCACCACCGAGGTTAGGCTGACTGGCCTGTAATTACTCGGTCTATCCTTTTCTCCCTTTTTAAACAAGTGTACCACATTAGCAGTCCTCCAGTCCTCCGGCACCACACCTGAAGCCAGAGAGGATTGAAAAATGATGGTCAGGACCTCTGCTGTTTCCTCTTTTGCTTCGCTTAACAGCCTGGGATACATTTCATCCGGGCCTGGGGATTTATCCACTTTTAAAGCTGCTAAACCCCTTAATACTTTCTCTCTCACTATGTTTATTTTATCTAATATTTCACACTCCTCCCCCCGATAGCAATGTCTGCTTCGCCCCTCTCCTTTGTGAAAACAGACGCAAAGTATTCATTAAGAACCCTACCGACATCTCCCGCCGCCACACACAGATTACCCTCATGATCTCAAATTGGCCCTACCCTTTCTTTAGTTATCCTTTTACTCTTAATATATTTATAAAACAAATTTGGGTTTTCCTTGATTTTTCTTGCCAAGAATTTTTCATGCTCTCTCTTTGCTTTCCTAATATCCTTTTTAATCGCACCCCTACACTTTCTGTACTCCTCTAAAGATTCTGAAGTATTTATCCCTCGGTATCTGTCATACGCCTCCCTTTTTTTCTTTATCTTACCCTATATATCCCTAGACACCCAGGGGGCTCTAGATTTGTTAGTCCCACCTTTATTCTTTAAGGGCACATATTTGGTCTGAACCCTCCGGATCTCCTCCTTGAATGCCTCCCACTGCTCTGACACTGATTTACCTTCAAGTAGCTGTTTCCAGTCCACTATGGCTAAATCCCCTCTGAGCTTAGCAAAATTTGCTTTTCCCCAATTTAGAATTTTTATTCCTGGTCTATCCTTGTCCTTTTCCATAACTACCTTAAATCTAACAGAATTATGGTCACTAACACCAAAATGCTCCCCCACTGATACGCCTTCTACCTGCCCAGCTTCATTCCCTAAAACTAAGTCCAGAACCGCCCCCTCCCTTGTTGGGCTTGCTACATACTGGCTAAAAAAGTTCTCCTGGATGCAGTTTAGGAATTCCGCACCCTCTCTACCCTTCACACTAATTTTATCCCAGTTAATATTAGGGTAGTTGAAATCCCCTACTATTACTGCCCTATAGTTTTTGCACTTCTCAGAAATTTGTCTGCATATTTGTTCTTCTATCTCCCTCTCACTGTTTGGGGGTCTGTAGTACACTCCTAGCAGTGCGATCGCCCCTTTTTTGTTTTTCAATTCGACCCATATGGCCTCGTTTGATGATCCCTCCAACATATCATCCCTCCTCACAGCTGTAGTAGTTTCTTTAATCAATACTGCATCCCCCCTCCTCCCTTTTTACCTCCCTCTCTATCCCATCTGAAAATCTTGTAACTAGGAATGTTGAGCTGCCATACCTGCCCCTCTTTCAGCCATGTCTCTGTAATAGCTATAATATCATAGTCCCAAGTATCTATCTGTGCCCTCAGCTCATCTGCCTTGTTCGTTATACTCCTTGCATTGGAGTATATACCATTTAGTACAGGCAAACCTCCTTGTTAACTACTATCTAGCCCTTGATTCCTCTGTCCTTCCAATTTACTTTCTATGTTTTTGTTTTCCAATTCCAATTTTTCTTCCCTCTCTATTGACTCTATACTTAGGTTCCCATCCCCCTGTTGTTGACCTCAGCTGAACATCACCTTGTATCAAGCAGCAAAACACATTGAAAGTTTCTTGATTCAGTCTGCCTCTCATTGGACATCACTCCTTGGTCAGCTCCTGTTAGCTGATTCTGAGGCAGTTGTTTGACACAGTGGAACATAAGAACAGGAGTAGGCTATTCAGCCCCTCGAGCCTGTTTGGCCATTCAATTAGATCATGGCTGATCTGTATCTTAACTCCATCTACCCGCCTTGGTTCCATAATACTCTTGCCTAACAAAAATTTATCAATCACAGTTTTGAAATTTTCAATTGACCTAGCCTTAACAGCTTTTTGGGAGAGGCAGTTCCAGATTTCCACTACCCTTTGTGTGAAGAGTGGTAACTGTCTGAGGCCCTGATGATACTTTCTACAATCTCCTGTATCTAGTTGTCCACAGTGTCACAGCCCACTATCGGGGCTGCATCCACCTGCTCCTGCTAAGTATGCACAGGAAATAAATCAACATGGTATCTGTAAAATCTTCAACAGGACCTATTCAATACTATTCCTTACAATTAGAAAGTTTCAGCAAGCTGTTTAATGCAGCAAACATAGGTATTCTGGTATTCTACTCAAATGAAGAGATGCTGACTGAAGCTTTAATGTGTTTACTGCATAAATCAGACACTGACACGGTGAAGTTCAATTCCTCTGAGTGCATGGGTACATTTTTTGCAAATTGTTTTTAAATAGCTGTTTCTTGATTTGGGCAACCAAACCCTATATGGTGTATTGTAGATTGTGTGAATGGTAAATTAACTCATTGATTTTAAAACTGGCAGAAGATCACGATAAGAAGTCAACACTGTAGTCTGGGGATCAGAGACTTGTGGAGTTCTTCAAGGTCTGTTCTGGATCTGCTACTGTTTAAATTATGCGACAATACCTCATGTAACATAAACTCATGCTTCATATCAGCTAAATTATGAATAAAAGTTCAACTGATAATACTCAAAGGGATCATAATCAGTTAAATAGTTTGATTAAGGAAGAGCTGATGGATTTTAATGAAGATTATTATAAAGTAATGCACATTGAAGAAGGAAGCACAAAACAAGCACACGATGTATGGGATTCCATTGAGAAGGAATTGGTTGCTTTATTGACCATCTATTCAATGGTAAATTGTCAACAAGATTCATTGGGTTAAAGATTTGTTTGTCCCCGAAAACAGACGCGGGGATTACAATGCACGATCAACCTGCACCCGTTCAGAGGAATGCATAAAGCATGTGAACTTTGTTTTGCTTGCTGATTAGCATGATTGTGGCATTCAGCCCAGCACTGAATGTGCTGCTGAGTGGCTGAATGCTCAGCAAGGGGCCCAAGTTTGTGTGAGGCTAGCACCAATTAAAGCTAGCCTGCGCTCCTTAAAAGCAGCCTGCATCTCTTAAAGGGGAAGTGCATTCTGCCTGCAGTAGCTCATTGAATTGGCTGGGGAAGAGAGTCAGAGCAGCAAAAAAAACTGATGTCACAACAGGGGAGATATCATGCTCCAAGGTTCTCCGAAGCAGCACTGGAGGCCTTGGTGCAGGAGGTAAACATGAGGAGAGAGGTTCTGTTTCCACAGGGGGCCAGGCAAATGTGTAAAATGCAATTGGAGCAGATAGCCATTGTGGTGAATGCCAGGAGTATAGCCCCGAGGACCTGGAAGCATTGCAGAAAGAGGTTTAATGACCTCACACGAATGGTCAACATCAGTGAATAGATCTTCAAATGCCATATCCCATCATCTGCACCACTCGCCTCACACACTGCTCAATGCACCACACCCCCATCACTCACCTACCAACAATCTCTACCAAACATGACTCATACCTCACATCCATAGCTTAACCTCATCCCCACACTCATACCACTGCTGTAAGTCTTACACCCACATTTCACAGCTTACACACACTGTCAGCTATTCAACCATGACAGGCACATCACCCAAATACATTGCACCACACTCACTGACACACTACCCTCTTTCTTGCTGGACAAGGTGGCTTACAAATGGTGCCAGCAGCACATAACCAGTGGGGGACAGGCGCGTCTGCATAACCTAACCGCAATGCAAGAGATGGTGCTGGCCAATATTGGGAGGGCCATTGCTGAGCCCATGGCCAGCGGCGGGGCTGAAAGAATACAAGATATCTATATCCTCGTATGTAATCCTCCTTCTCACATCCCACTTCCCCCTCATCCCAGAATCGCTTCTGAATTACAAGCTGTACATGGTTTAAGCATGCACCTCTTGCTTTCTCCCCTTGCCCTCACCACAACAGTACCCTTGTGCCTTTCTCCTTTCAGATATACAAGAACTGCCACCTGGCCAGGCACTAGTGGAGGAGCACGAAATAGAAGAACACCAAGGCACTGATGATGAAGACACATCACCGTCACTCGATTTCACACTCGCAGCCACCAGCTCAGATACTGACACTCCGCATAGTTTAGAGGACTGCTGCCATTGTGGCTGCATTTACCAGTGTGGAAATGGGGTTGCAGGGTGTCACAGCAGTCCAGCAATCTGTCCTCCAACAGATGGCTTGGAATGCTGAGGCACCACCCAGGGGGAGTGGCAGTGTCTCCGTGGAGCACGAACCTGCTGCCTCTCTCAGGATGACAGCATTCGTCCTCCCACCACTGCCAGTGCTCCTGATGCTACCTGTAAGCCAGCCAGCCCAGACTGCTGCTGCTCATGCTGAGGTGGTGCACAAACGTGATTAGTTGACTTTGTTATGTAATATTGGATGGATTGATGTACGAAGTTGGATTGGAATGTTTCTTTTGTGGTGGGTTTTATTTCAGCATTGTGGCCAAGAGGACACTGTGATGGTCAGTAACAGAGGGAAGGTAAGGTGAAACTGTTGTTGAATGGGGATTTGGGGTTGTGGTCACTGGTACCACAGTCGGATGAGTCGATCACGGACAGCCGGGCAGAAAGGGGCTGTCTGTGTTGCCTCCTCCCTTCCGCTTCCTCCTCTTCCGCTTCCTCCTCCTCCTCCTCAGCTGGTCGTTGTGGCGAGGGCTGTGCCCTCATGATGGCAAGGTTGTGGAGAAGGCAGCAGACCACGATGAATCTTGAGATGCACTCTGGTAAGTACTGTAGGGCTCCTCCAGAGCGGTCCAGGCAGCGGAAGCATTGTTTAAGGACGCCAATGGTCTGCTTTATCATATTCCGTGTGGCAGCATGGCTCTCATTATATGCATGCTGCCCACGTGTGCGTGGGTTGCGCAGCGGAGTTCTGAGCCAGGTGGTCTGTGGATAGCCCTTGTTGCCCAGTAGCCACCTCTGGTTTGTCGTGATTGCTCAAAGAGTGAGGGAACAGCAGACTAGCACAGAATAAAAACATCATGACTGCTGCCCAGGATACTGGGCATTCACCATCATGATGTGCTGAGCATGGTCACACACCAACTGCATATTCAGCGAGTGGTAACCTTTGTGGTTGTAGTACACCTGGGCATTTAGATGCGGTGCCCGCAAAGCCATGTGTGTGCAGTCGATGGTGCCATACACCATAGAGAAGCCCACTATCCTGGCAAAGCCACGTGCATGCTCTGTCTGATTCTTTCTGGTCAGAGAGAAGACAATGAACTCCCCTCTCCTGGCATAAAGAGCGTCTGTCACCTCTCTTATGCAGCAGTGGTTGGCGAACTGGGAGATGTCACCTGCTCCAGCCTGGAAGGATCCCAACACAAGGAAATTCAGGGCCACGGTCACCTTCACAGCCACTGGCAGTGCTGTCCTTTCCCTGGTGTGAGGCTGCAGGTCTGGTTGCAAGAGGTGGCAGAGTTCTATGAGCACCTCCTTCGTAAAGCGCAGATGCCTCATACACTGCTCCTGGCTCAGTTTGAGGTAAGAGAATCGCTCTTGGAAGACCCTAGGTGGGTAAGGCCTCCTGCTAGAGCCCTTCTCCCCCTCCTTGTCCTCCCTCTGTGAGCAACTTGTCCTCTTCTTTGCTGCCTCTGCTCCATCTTCCTGTCATGCTGCAGAACAAGTGGGATGACAACTAGAGCACCCATGACTGGGAGCAAGTGGTCTGACCAGCAACCCTTGAAGTCAGAACCAAGGCCTTCTCCACTTGCAGCAACACTCCCCGTCACCTCACCAACTTTAAACAACTCTGGAAAGCTCCAAACACTTCCGCAATCTTCCACATTGCCAGTAGAAATTAATCAGCAACTAACCGGAGAGTGGTTACTGATCCTTTAAATATCGCTGGTGGGGGGTCTTTGCTGCTGCTGAACGCATGTTCAACTGTGCGAGGTTACCTCCAGCATTGAGGATGAAAATGGCAGCTGATTGTTGTCATGATCTGCCCACTCAACATACTTCCGGCGCACGCTCCTAACGCCCACCTACCGCTCTCACCAAGATGGCGTCCGGCGTGTCCTGCACCAGAAGTGTGTGCACAGGGACGCCATTTTTGACACAAAACAGCATCCGTTGCGCCAAAAAATCAGGCACTACGGAGTCGAATTTCTAGCCCAAATTTGTTTATTGGAATGCAGCTCAACGGCACTCGATTACAAGTGCAGACAAATTATTCTTGCACTGCAGAAGTCATTGATAAGGCCCTATTTGGAATACTGTGTATAATTTTGGGTGTCTTGCATAAAATTAATGATACTGCATTGGAGAGGGTTCAGAGGATTAAATATTCATATTTAGCACTGCATAGCCCTATGATTCAATATCGATTCATTTTAATGGAGGGAAAATGGTTGGGGGCGCACACTTGAACTCCCAGTATGTGCTCCTGGCACATAAAAGCTCTGTCAAAGGCAAAAGTTTACTGCATAGAAGGGTGATTCAGAGAATTAAGCCCTAACTCTGCAGTAAGACAGCTATTTTTGGAGAAGCAATGAATGAGAGGGGATATTAACCATGTCGAAATGCTGAGTGGCTTGGATAGTGTAATTGTAAGCAAAATGTTTACTTTTGTCTGTGAGCACAGAGCTATGCAACACATTCAGAAAAATTAACATTAGCTTATGGTGGACAAATTGGCTTGTCTGGCTGTACTCTTTTATCATGGCCACTGATAAGCATAACCATACGTTAGCAGTCCTTTCCGCTTTTGATACCGGAAATTGCATCAAAGATTGACCTGATCTTGTCTGTGGCAAGGTCAGATCAAATTCAGATCTGTAACATTTGATTACCTGAGAAAACAATCTCTGGACCTATTTTTTAGCCAAGCAGCTACATTTTCAAGTTGCTCCCTATTTTAGGAGGTGGAAGAGAAAATGTAGGAATTACTTCAGACTATAAACAGATAGAAAAGACGACATCAATTTAATTAATTAGTAAAAGAATACAATTAAAATAAAAACATAGCAGAGAATATGGAAGAGAGATTAGAAAGAAAAAGGAGGGTGCACATTAATTTACAATTTTTAAATATTTTAGTTGTATGAGATTAATATTATTACTGACCATAATAAAGCTATTACTGATATTTGTAATATTAGTGCTTTTGTTTCCCCACCTTTGCAGTGTGCTAATTAAAACGTTCCAAAACCAGGGAGACAGGACCACTCCTACAACCTAAGGGTTAACAGGCCTCAAGTGAGACCAGCTATTCAAAAGAATTTCTTCCCACAGAATAGTGGATACATAGAATAGAATTTCAGCAAGAGCAGTTAATGATAGAACTGCTTACAGATCTCTGTAGGACAGAATTGAAAGGTATAAAGATAAGCATAAAGAAAGATGATCAAATACTATACCTCAGTAAAATGCCTCTTCATCCTTCTGACCTCAGGTCTGATGATGGGTACACATCAGAAATGTCATATGTTTTTTTTTTCTTTCTAGATACTGACCTGCTGTACATTTGCAGCACTTTTTGTTTTTGCTGTAGACTCAGTACTATTGCGACCATGGAAATGCCACACCATGAAAAGCAATTGGTCAAAGATGAATAATGTAAGTTGTAAGGCCAGACATATACACTGGAGTGGGGGGGGGGGTGGCGGGGCGGGGGGGGGGGGGGGAAGGAGGGATCTAGAGAATCTTTGAGGAATCACTTCTCAAGATATCAAATAAATTGGTTTCAGTTCATGTTAGGAGCTGCATGAGCTTTTCTTGTCTTATGCTTTCTTTGGTTTTAATCAGGAAATTAGCTGGGATATTTTTCAAGGAATGGTTGAATTTGAAATGCCACTGCACCACAACAACACTTATAGAAAGGATAAAGGGCAGATCCAGAAGAAAGGTCAAGATTGGGTTCCCTGGAAGACTGACTGTGAATTAACTGTGCTTTAGAAAACAACAATAGTGATGCTAAAGACTAAAATAAAGAGATATATTACAATCTGAAGCACAGAAAAGCTATATTAGAAGTAAATCAATATATCATTTACATTTTATAGCACCTTTCAGGTCAAAACATTTCAGAATTTATTACTTTTGATGTGCAAGGAATATTGTTCTGTAGGCAAAAATTAAATTAATTAATAATTGTACGCTGGGTAATAACAGTCAAGTCAAATTAGGTACTTTGAAATGTACCTCTCAGTTCCCAGTCTGTCACATTTTAAATTGGGCCTTCCACTAGGAAGTCCAGGTGCCTGCCTGAATCAGCCTGGAACCCTCATTAAGCTATGCAAATCAGGGTCTTATGATGTACAGAGGACACTGATGCAATTTAGAGGACCTACTGGGCGGATCATGCAGTATGGACACTCCACATAGTGAAACCTGGCAGTCTAGAGGAAGAGGCCCAAAAAGTTAAATCTAAAACTATTTTTGTAGGACCAGAAGGACCAGGAATGCTCATTCGAGCTCCATAAGAATAAAATGGGCCACTGCTGCCCTGGGCTCTGCCCCTACTGCAATCAGCCACCACCCAGACTTATTTCTGCCAGCTGAGTCAGCCTCCTTGCATGGAGCTCACTGGCGACATGTTATGAGGCCTGGTCTTCAAAATGGACTGGGCCTCCCACCGGAAGGATTGGGCGGCTGACCCGTGCACTCTGCATTCTGCACGGGTACTTACTCACCCCATGCCATGGTGTCTTTTTTTACTTAATCAACTTGTTGGCTACTAAAAAAAAATTAATCAACTGCATTGCGCTTCAGGTTTCCAGCATTTGCAGTTTATTTAAATGTTTATTTTCATTGAAATGCTGTGCTTTCTACTTTTGGAATTGGAGGCGTCAAACTTACCATGTTTTAATTTTAAACAGCAGGAAACAGAAATGCTAATTACAGGAAACTCTCATTTAAACGGCACCTAAATATCTGGAATACTCTATTAACCGGCAAAATTCAGGAGTAGGTTCAGGTAAGTTTTACTGTATATTAGTGGCCGTGTAACCGGTGTTCCTGCACCTGTGGCCGTGTAACAGGGACTCCTGGATCTGTGGCCGTGTAACCGGGGTTCCTGCACCTGTGGCCGTGTAACAGGGACTCCTGGATCTGTGGCCGTGTAACTGGGACTCCTGCACAAGTGGCCGTGTAACCGGGGCTCCTGCACTTGTGGCTGTGTAACGGGGCTCTCGTACCTTGGTAGGTATACATCTCCGTTATCCGGAATTTTTAATAAACCGGTACAATCCCGGTCCCGTAGGTGCCGGATACCAAAGAGTTTCCTGTACTTCAGTTTTCCGCTTGGTAAGTTTGTGGTAATGAACTTCATTAGTCTTACTGGCAAAAACCTCGTCCATCAAAACTTTCCTGCAATAATGTATCTTTTGTGCCTCTCAGATGGTTTAACAACTAATTAACTAGTCAAATAATGGCTAAAGATATTAATCCAGCTCTGGAGAATAGGAAACAGTAAGACAATGAGCAGAACACAAATTTTGAAAGGCTGATTTCCAAATTTTGAAGTCTGATACCTAAATTCATGCCATTAGAACCAAAGTATTTGCTCTTATCTGTAAAATCAACCTCAGTTTGCCACCATAGGCAGTCGTGCCTTCAGCTGTCTAGGCTCCAAGCTCTGGGATTCCCTCCCTAAACCTCTCCACCTCTCTCTCCTCCTTTAAGATGCTCCTTAATACCTACCTCTTTGACCAAGCTTTTGGTCATCTGTCCTAACGTCTCCTTCCTTGGCTCTGTCAGTTTTTATGTGATAACATTGCTATGAAGTGCCTTGGGATGTTTTGCTACATTAAAGGTGTCATATAAATGCAGGTTGTTGTCATAGTTGAGTTTTAAATCAAGTTTTAAAAATTGTGTGCAATATCTGCTTATGTAGTTGATATTGAATATTATATTTTTAAATTAAATTCTTGGTTAGTTCTAGCCTTCTTAGTTAATTTCTCAGTAAATAACTATGCAGGCTCTACTACAGGATAAAATTATATATTTGGACAATCAAAACTAATCAATGCCATTCAGTGCAATTTCTAAGATGCAGGACCAGTTTGATCATTCTTTTAGAATTCTTTGAAGAAATAATACAGAGGATAGATAAGGGAAACCCGGCAGATTTGGCATATATAAACCTCTGAAAACATTTAATAAGGTCCATAAGAAAGACTTATGACATGGATAATGACACACTGGATTAAGGGGACAGAGAGATGGTTGGAGGGCAGAAATCAAAAGGTAAGGATAAAAAGAAAGTTCTCAGACGTGGAAGGTGTCAATTCATTTCTACCCCCAAGTACTCTGGATTAAGGAATTGAGGAATATTGACGTCTGCTGATGACAGCAGATTGAAGGAGTATGGCAAAGTGTGATGAGGATTGTAAAAAACTAGATGCAGCTCAATGTAGAAAAAAGTCAACTAAATATTTTGCAACTAAAAATGGGGAAAGGAAATACCTTAAATTGCAAGATTTTAAATGGAATAGAGGAGCAGAAGAACCTTTCTGTGCACAAGTTAATAAAGGTATCATTCCAAATAGATTTCAGGACATAAAAAAGATAAACAGAATCTTTGGTTTTGTATGTAGAGGCGAGTACAAAAACAAGGAGATAATAGTTACCTTAGTTATGTTACAGTTAGATGATTGTGTACAATATTGGGCAATAATTATAGGAAGGCTATAAAAGCAATGAAAAATGTGCAGCATAGATTGGGTAGGGTGGTACCAGAGATGAGCGTTATAGTTATGAAGAAAGACTTGTGGAGTTAGGGCTTTCTTAACTTGAGCTGTGAAGGTGGAACACCAATCACCACATATTTCCAGCCAGAAGACCTTCCTTTTACATCTACAGTTTGCTTTCTGCCCAGGTTTCTGTTTAGGTTTTTTAAATTTTTACAGAGGTCTTCAAGTTTATAAAGGGTTATGATGAGATAAATAGTGATAGATTATTTCCACGGGAATGATTTTGCCAATGGGGAGCTTTTGGAGGCGGGACTCCCACTTGCCGGGTTTCAGTCCTGCCTCCAACAACTTCTGGCCAACCCACACTATTTTCCCTTGATTGACCTTGTTAAGCCCGCCCAGCGGGCTTAGGAGGCCAATTAAGGGAAAGCCGATTGCAGAGAACATCAGCGTATGACGTTTCATCTGTCAAAAATGTTTGACAGATGAATTGTCATCGTCTGACAGCTCTGTGAAGCTGTCAAACAGTGACATTCTATGTAGTTTGATGAGGTCTTGAATTCAAGACCTCATCAAACATCTTTCTTTTGCAGAAATGAGATGGTTGTTGCATCTGAGAATGCAACAGCCATCTGTCATCCCCAAAGCGGAGGTGTGAGACTCTCCGCATACACACCGACTGAAGCCTGCAGGAAGAAACAAAGGTAAATACACTTTTAATAACACTTTGCACTTACCTCAGATAATCACCTCTCCACACTTGCACCCATCACTTACCTTCACAGCGCACTTTTACACCCCCCCGACCCCCGCAGACCCACTACTCGCCTCGCTGACCTGGTGGGTTTCGGAGCCTTCGGGAAGCCTGCGCTTGTGAGGGCAAAAAGGGGATAATCCTGTTTTCTGCCTGTTAACAGGCAGTTAATAGGCTTTAATCGCTTCCCGCCTCCAAGGAGACGAGACCTGGCACGGGACGGCTACCCGCCTCCTGGAAAGATGTCATGGAGGCGGGTTGGGGGCGAGTTGGGCACCCGCCCCCAAATTCTGCCATTTTCCCAGCAGTCCCGCCTCCATACCTGCCTCCCCAGGGCTGGCAAGATCGCGCCCCACTGTTTAGCAAGGCAGTAACAGGAGGGTACAAATTTAATATAATCATAAAAAAGAATGAAAGGGAAGGTTAGAAAACATTTTTAACACAGATGGTGTTTACAATATGGAATTCTCTGCAACAAATTTGCTTGAAAAAGAAGCATATTAAAGGTTATGGGAAGTGAGCAGGAGAATGGGATTAGACTAGATGGCTCATATGGAGTAAAGTACTTCAACGACTTGATGAGCTGAATGGCATTTTTCTGTGCTGTAATACTCTCTACAATTCTTTCTACTTGTGATGATTTATTTGGACAAACAAACTATGATATTTTCCATTTCCTCTGAGGGAGAATGAAATGTACAGCTAAGCACTGCATCAGGACTTTGAAACAATTTTCTGCTCATTGGGGCTGTTAAAAAGTTTACTGTGTGTCCATAAGCAAAGTATTGCTCCTTGCAGAGCAGAAAGCTGTTTAAAACCCCTAATGGTAGTTTGCGGAGTGAGTGTTTGATGTCTGAGCTTGTGCCAGTAATGTGCAAGTTGCAATGAAATCCAAGATGACCACATACTCCAGCAAGGATGCTCATTATTGATTGAATTCCAGTTCAATGTGGGTGCTAATTCCTACCTGGTCATTTTAATTCTCCACAGCAGAAGGCTGCCATAGCTTTTTCTGAAAGCTCATCAATAGGAAATTAACAGTAGATTTACTGTTACAAATGTAATTTCCCATTTTTGGGCAGGAAATGAAATAATGCAGAAAAGTGGAAAAAAAACCCAGGAGCTTTTAACTTAATTCCCCCCAATTTTCGGCCGTTTTCAAGGCCTGTCTCCTGCAGAAATTGACAGAAGAAAGACCCTTTAATGACTGACTAAATCATAGTGAATAGTTTAATGGGTGGATCAAGACTGTTGCCAGTTTTTGTACTTTCTTCTCCATTCTGCTTGATCTTGATCTTTCATCTCCTTTGCACCTGGTTTCCCAATTCTTGTCCCACTGTTTCTCCACACGCCTCTCTCTTTCCTCTCATTCGATGAATAAGTATCTCTGGAGATCAGACTATAAAGTATCGAATGAAAATTTCCACGGATCTACCAATCTGAAGCCTGGGGGCAAAACAGAGAGTGGAGGGAAGAGACAAGTGGAAGAAAGAAAGAGTTAGGAAGCCAACAATCATTATAAAGAGCATGGGTCGGAGATAGAGCCACAACATCCTCGAAGCTCTGACCTGTTATCCCTGTGAGCAGACTCCCTGTTGGGAGTGTGGGATTGTAGAATTGCCTCTTTCATTTTCCAGCATTATGTACCAACAGTTTAAAATGGATTGCACATGCACCTTTTAATTGATGTCTTGATAAATCAATTAAGTCCTTCAAAATGACCAACTAGCATATAGGAAACCTGAAAGCACATACATTCTTGGAAAAATCACAGTAAACCTTTCAGCTTGCAGTAGCAGGAGGGCCGAATGATGAGCAACACAGGAGGAGGAACATTACTCTCCAGAATGCCAGAATCTGTCTGTAACTGAAAGGAAAATGTATGAGACTCGATAGCCTGGATTTTCCACTCTCAACTGACTGCTGCAGTCATTTTCAGCAAACGGCAAAGAGCAGAATATGGAAAGAAGTCTCAGAGTAGTTTCGCACCTGCCTCAGTTTCAAACCTAATTTCTGCCATTTCCTACATATAAGAAAAAAAACACTTGCATTTCTATCGCGCCTTTCATGACCTCAGGGCGTCTCAAAGTGCTTTACAGCCAACAAAGAACTTTTGAAGTGCAGTCACTGTTGTAATGTAGGATATGCAGCAGCCAATTGTGCACAGCAAGCTCCCACAAACAGCAATGTGATAATGACCAGATAATCTGTGTATTTTAGTGATGTTGTTTGAAGGATAAATATTGGCCTGGTCACCAGGAAGAACTTTTCTGCTTTTCTTCAAAATAGTGCCATGGAATCTTTTATGTACACCTGAGAGCACAGACAGGGCCTCGGTTTAACATCTCATCCAAAAGAAGGCACCTCTGACAGTGCAGCCCTCCCTCAGTACTGCACTGCAGTGTCAACTTAGATTTTGTGCCCATAGTTTCTGGAGTGGGACTGTGAACCCACATCCTTCTGACTCACAGGCGAGAGTGCTACCCATTGAGCCACGGCTGACACCTTGGGCTGGATTTTCAATGACCCGTGGAGTCGGGTTTGGAGGCGTGTGGGGGGTTTAAAATAGTGAAAAGTGGCGGGCGGACCTGATCCCGACTCCATTCCGCCTGCACGCAATTTTGACAAAATCGGTCGCGGGGTTCCCGACTCCGTCCCGCCTCCAAGAGGTGGGAGAGGCCATTAAATCCCTTAACAAGCCCTAAATTGGCTCTGTAATGCCATTTTGAAATGTTTCAGCTAGTTTAACCCTTTTCCGAGGTGAAGCACGCCTGATGTGAAACACGCCAGTGAAACCTGGCGGGAGCACAAGTGGATAGCTGACTATCAGCTGCAGGTCCACTATTACAACAGAGATGTGATGAAGTTAGTAGTAGTATTAGGTCTGAAAGTCGCCTCTGATGCTGCTGCATTGAATGTCTTCAGAGACTGCCTTGGTTGCAAAAAAATTCTCTCTCTCTCTCTCTCTCTGAGATGCTGCTCATTTTGCATCCAGGTCCTCTCACAGCAAAGGCCAGGCAATCTCTGAGACCAGGCAGTCTCTGACCTGCAATGCAGCAGCAATGATGACATCATCAGAGGCGACTTTCAGACTGAAACCACTAATTGGTTCATGGGTTCCCACATGCTGGAACTCAATTGCCCAATTAAGTGAAAATTGCATCAATCTCCCACATCCAATTGCAGGCGGGTGGATAACACGAAATGCGGATGACACGACCCCAACCCGCCCCAGTATCAAAATCCAGCCTCTTATGTAAGCAGCATAATACTTGTTTTAGGTGGTTGGCAGAGACACCTGAAAAATGGCCCCATCCAATATTGGGTCAGATGTCTTTGAGATGTCCTTTGGGGGGGCGGGACATTGGTCCCTGCAGTTCCCCTTGTAGTGCCTGTTATATGCCTGTAAAACATAAATCCCCAGGGCCTGATAATCTACATCCTAGGTTACTTAAGGAAGTGGCCCTAGAATTAGTAGATGCATTGCTGGTCGTCTTCCAAAGTTCTATAGACTCTGTCACAGTTCCCATGGATTGGAGGGTAGCTAATGTAACCCCACTATTCAAAAAAGCTGGTAGAGAGAAAACGGTAGTGGGGAAAATGCTAGAGTTCATTATAAAAGATGTAATAGCAGAGCACTTGGAAAACAGTGACAGGATTGGACAAAGTCAACATGGATTTACAAAAGGTAAATCGTGCTTGACTAATCTACTGGAATTTTTTGAGGATGTAACTGGTAGAATAGATCAGGGAGAACCAGTGGATGTGGTGTATTTGGACTTTCAGAAGGCTTTCGATAAGGTCCCGCATAAAAGATTAGCGTGTAAAGTTACAGCACATGGGATTGGGGGTAAGGTACTGATTTGGATAGAGAACTGGTTGGCAGACAGGAAGCAAAGAGTTGGAATAAATGGGTCTTTTTTCGAGTGGTAGGCAATGACTAGTGGGGTACTGCAAGGATCGGTCCTTGGACCCCAGCTATTCACAATATATATTAATGATCTAGACGAGGGAACTAGATGTAATATCTCCAAGTTTGCAGATGACACAAAGCTGGGTGGGCGTGTGTGCTGTGAGGAGGATGCCGAGAAACTCCAGTATGATTTGGACAGGTTGGGTGATTGGGCAGAAGCATGGCAGATGCAGTATAATGTGGATAAATGCGAGGTTATCCACTTTGGTGGCAAAAACAGGAAGACAGATTATTATCTGAACGGCAATAGATTGGGAGAAGGGGAAGCACAACGAGACCTGGGTGTCCTTGTGCACCAGTCACTGAAGGTAAGCATGTAGGTGCAGCAGGCGGTTAAGAAGGCAAATGGTATGTTGACCTTCATAGCGAGAGGATTCGAGTACAGGAGCAAGGATGTCTTGCTACAGTTGTACAGGGCCTTGGTGAGACCACACCTTGAGTATTGTGTGCAGTTTTGGTCACCTTATCTGAGGAAGGATGTCTTGCCATGGAGAGAGTGCAGCCAAGATTCACCCGACTGATACCTGGGATGGCAGGAATGACGTATGAGGAGAGATTGGGTCGATTGGGCTTATATTCACTGGCGTTTAGCAGAATGAGAGGGGATCTCATTGAAACTTATAAAATTCTAACAGGACTAGACAGACTAGATGCAGGAAGGATGTTCCCGATGGCACGGGAGTCCAGAACCAGGGGTCACAGTCTAAAGATAAGGGGTAAACCATTTAGGACAGAGATGAGGAGGAATTTCTTCACCCAGAGAGTGGTGAACCTGTGGAATTCTCTACCACAGAAGGCAGTTGAGGCCAATTCATTAAATATATTCAAGAAGGAGTGAGATATATTTCTTAAGTCTAAAGGGATCAAGGGATATGGGGAGAAAGCAGGGACAGGGTACTGAATTTGGATGATCAGCCATGATCTCATTAAATGGCGGAGCAGGCTCGAGGGGCCGAATGGCCTACTCCTGCTCCTATCTTCTATGTTTCTATGTTTCTATGTAAAACGGGTGCAACAAGGTTCAATTTCTATCCCTCAATCTTTCTCTCCCTCTCACTCTTACTCTGCCATACGACTGTATTACCCCAGGACGTCAATAATTTAACCAAATCTATGCTAACTTAGAAATACATATTTTCTGGAGCTAATACCAATAAAACATGATTCAATTTCGACAGTAGTTCTTGTCATGTGAACAAATTTGACAACACAATTGCACTGCAAGGATGGATGGTTTAATTAAAATTCTGTTACAGTTGCAACTGTCAATACAGAAAAAAATTATACAACTGAAAACAGTTTCAAGTTTACTTCAAAATCACTGTCGTGGTGATTACAGCATCTGATGGCCCTTCATGAGAGAACATTAAAAAAGATCAAAAATATTCTAATTCAAAATTATTTTTTTGGTGTTCTGATGTTTCATTGTAGAATGGCACAATGAAAGTGGATCCCTAGAAACTGACCTTAATGAAAATGTAGTCATCAACATTACAGCACCTGCAATGCCCAGAAAGTGATCATGTTATACAATAGAAAGTTAACAGCATAAGAATGGCTATGCAAGTCTCAGTGTACAATTCCATTATTTTGCCCATATAAACACATTACTCTATTCTTATTAATGTTCTTATTATATTACATTATTAATTGGAATTCTTTATCATTGCAGAATCCTGGGTGTCTCTATACTTTACAAATGTTTTTGCTTTGTAAGATTTCAAACTGTCCTCAATTCTTTTTTATTTTGAAATTGAATATTTTGTTTCATCTGTTGCTTAGTTAAGCATTTTAGTAATCAGTTCAATTGTTAAAAATAATTGATGCATACCCCTACACAATTTGTTCATGTAGCTATCCACTCCTTCAATTAAAATTTTAACAATTCTCCTTGAATATCTGTCACCGAACATGACATTTTAATGTCTCTGAAAGAGAAATGACTCCTGCCTGAACATTTCAGAGTTCCGTGTGGGCGTTATCATTCTAGAAAGCCTGGCAAATGAAATATCTTTCTATCAGTTAAACACCTAGCTCAGGAGACTGAAAGATTCATGTCAGAAGATTTTTAGAATTTAATAAATGGATGATTAAAATCCATTGATTGCAGGGTTTAGTAATTTAGAAATACTTAAAAGAAAGCTTTGATACCTGCTATAGACTCCAGGTCCTTTGTAGATATTTTCTTTATCTCTGTCTCTCATAAGGTTATGGATGAAATTACTATAAAGATGGTATGACTCCAGCTATTGAGAATTCAGAATAGTTTCCCAACACTAAGCAGGGAAGTCTTCTTCTGATAGCAACACCTGCAGTGCATATTAATTGCTATTTTTCAATTTGCTTCTTTGGGAATTTAAACCAGGTGTTGCATTGAGATAAATCAAGAACGCAAGGGGAAATTTTCCTGGGTCTGTGCCAAGCTGCACCACATTACCTGCATGCAGCGAGTACTGGAAAGTTAGGCGAGTCAGAGTGCACATCTGTAAAGGAACCTGCCTGTTTTTCCTCCATTTACTGTAATAGAAGGAACATCAGGTGGGCCCCTTTACAGGCGTATGCTCCGACCTGCCTGATTTTCTGATATTCCATGCAACCAAGCAATCTAGTGACGTGGGCACAGACCCAGGAAAATCTCCCCTCTGTAGTTTATTCATGCTTTATCTGAGGAGGAGGAGGATTAGTGTTAGGGGGGATTAAATATGTGGGGTTATGGGGATAGGATGGGATATGTTAGGGGGAATTAAATACGTGGGGTTACGGGGGTAGGGTGGGATATGTGTACTGTGGGGATTAAAGCAGGGACAGGGTACTGGATTTGGATGATCAGCCATGATCGTATTGAATGGCGGAGCAGGCTCGACGGGCCGAATGGCCTACTCCTGCTCCTAGATTCTATGTTTCTATGTTTCTAAATAATTCTCATGCTCCTGGACATTAAACAAGAAAAAGCTTGCTGCCTGATAGGTAAGGTCTCTCTGTCACAACGGGCTGGATTTTGTCAATGGGGAGCTTTTGGAGGCGGGACTCTCACTTGTCGGGTTTTAGTCCCGCCTCCATTGACTTGTGGCCAACCCACGCTATTTTCCCTTGATTGACCTTGTTAAGCCCGCCCAGCGGACTTAGCAGGCCAATTAAGAGAAAGCCGGTTACAGGTGACATCAGCGAGTGATGTTTCATTTGTCAAGAGCTTTTGACAGATGAAATGCCAGTGTTTGAGAGCTCTGTGAAGCTGTCAAACACTGACAATCTGTCATCTAACTTCAGTCCTGTCACTCAGGCTGAGTTAGAGAGCTCTCCTGAGCAGAAAGCAGAAGGCTGCAGCTTTTGACAGTTAAGCGGCCATTCTGCTTTCTGTGCCGGTGAGCTGAGGGACTCCCGAGACTTGAATGGAAGAAGCCTACAGGAAGAAGTAAAGCTTTTAAAACACTTTACACACACCAAACACACTTACCTCTGCACACATGCACCCATCACTCACCTGAACACCGGACATCTCGGCCCCTCCGACCTCCGCAGACCGACGGCCTGCCTTACGACCCTGGCGAGGTTCAGAGCCATCGGGAAGCCCACACTTCAGGGCTCAAAATGGGGATTAGCCAAAAAACTGCCTGTTAACTACCTGTTAACAGGCAGTTAATTGGCACTAATCCCCTTCCCACCTCGAGGAGACGGGACCCAGCGCGGGTCGGGTATCCGCCTCCTGGGAAGATGGCACGGAGGCGGGTTGGGGGCGGGATGGGAACCCGCCCCCAGATTCTGCCATTTTCCCGGCAGTCCCACCTCCAAACCCACCTCCCCAGGGCTGGCAAAATCGCCCCCAATGTTTCCTCATCCTAGTTAATCGATATTACCATGGTCAACATTTATCGGAACTTTCCTCTCTTCCTTCTAAGTGCTGAGTACACCATCCTAAACATCCTTCATCCTTCCACATCATCAGAAAACCATCACCAACACTGTACTCTGCACTATCTGAAGTCCATCCCTACATTTGCTGCTATCTTATTTTGATTCAGCAGAAAGAAATTCTTTGGACAAAGATGAAATAAAGCCCAACCAATTTAAACTCAAAAGTGATCACTGCAAGTGTACACAATACATTTTACCCTGGTTTACTCCAGGGACTTGAGCAGAGAAATCTAGGCTGACATTCCAGTGCAGTGCTGAGGGAGCACTGCACTGTCGGAGGTGCCGTCTTTTGGATGAGACATTAAACCAAGGCCCCGTCTGCCCTCTCAGGTGGACATAAAAGTTCCCATGACATTATTTCAAAGAACAGCAGTGTCCTGGCCAATATTCATCCCTCAATCAACATCACTAAAACAAATTATCTGGTCAATATCACATTGCTGTTTGTGAGAGCTTGTTGTGCGCAAATTGGCTGCCATGTTTCCTACATTACAACACGAGCTACACTTCAAAAATAAGTACTTCATTGGCTGTAAAGCACTTTGAGATGTCCAGTGGTCATGAAAGGTGCGATATAAATGCAAGTCTTTCTTTCTTTTTGGTGCTTCCTCTTGGTGACAGTGTATGGTGTGTGTTATTCCAGTGCTCGTTCTCAGTGGATCCCTAGAGAAAGAATTAGTGAAGTGGTTGGTTGCCGTGTGTCTGTGGGAGCCTCTTGGGATTGAGGTGTGGCTGTACCATTGAAATATTACTGACCAATGTGTGTCCTGGTTTATATATTGGAATTTGGACATTGAAGTCCATCCATGCTGGGAAATGCTGAACACTAAGGCCTTGATTTTGACTCCACTCACCCAGTGCGAATGGTGCATGTGAGGGGTTAAGCTTAAACTGAGTCCACTTACCGGATGGAGGCTACACTGTTTCCACCCGATGGCATCGTATCTTCACCGACTATGAAGTAGGCCGAGGCTCCCTCTGCAGGCAGGTGAGGGCCTAATTTAAATTGGAAAGTGATTTTAACGATGAGTCAGGGGGCGGCCTGCTCGGTGTCAAACCAACAGCAGAACCACGACAGGAGCTGCCAACTGACCAGAAGAGGCCAAGGTAAGTTTTGAAAAGTTACTTTTGTGCGAAATCCTTGTGGGCCAGGAGGAGCAGGAATGCTGCCCCCAGGTCCCGCAAAGAGTCCTTAGACCTCCCCGGCCCCGGCCTTGCCTCTCCCACTGCATGCTGGCATTGGCTGCAAAAGCCCTTGCCCAATGCTAACTTGATGCAGAGGACTGTTCCTTTGGGTCCCCTGCATCCTAAAGCTCCCGACCTGATTTCAGTCAGTAGTCTGCTTTCTCATGTTATGTGCCATCTTCTCCTGCAAGAAAAAGGGAAGTGTGTTAGTGAGTGTCTGGTGAGATGTTTGGGGGATGTGGCTGTCATGGTTGAATAGCTGCCAGTGTGTGCATGAGATGTGAGTTGTGGGTGAGAAGTTTGCACCAGTGCTGTGTGTGTGAGGGTGAGGTTACACACATGAATTGAAGTCTTCAATACTGATTGATACAGATTTCAGGTAGGTGGGGTTGGGTGTGGTGTGAATTCAGCAGTTGGTGAGGCTTGTAAAGTTTCGCAATTATCGCGATTCAAAATAACACAAGAGAAGCAGATTCGTTTGATCAGTTTTATTAAACAAAATGCTGTCCTGATAATAAAGGTCGCACAACACCAGGTTATAGTCCAACAGTTTTATTTTAACTCACAAGCTTTCGGAGTTACAACTCCTTCGTCGGGCGAAGGAGTTGTAACTCCGAAAGCTTGTGATTTAAAATAAAACTGTTGGACTATAACCTGGTGTTGTGCGACCTCTCAATTTTGTCCACCCCAGTCCAACACCGGCATCTCCGCATCCTGATAATAAAGGACACAGAAGCCTGTAAAATGGCCGCCGAGCATCGTGGCAGAAGCTTCCAGAAACACAGTGGGCAGACAAGATGGCGTCGAATATACATTTAGTATAAGATTGGATCATACTCGGTAAACACTGATAAAGACAGAATGCAACCCGTTTGCATTTGGAACAATAGCAAAGATATAAGTGCTGGAATCGTTTTCCTATGCACAGAAAGGATCATTGTACTGGGCAATCGAAGGCCCATCCAGACACATCAATACACAAATACCCCCCCGGCTCTACAATGAGAGAGACATTGACGGATGATTAAGCAAGTATTCGGGGGCCCCCAAAACCAGTCAGGGAGACGATTCATACACATCCTGGCTGGGTCAACAATGGGGAAAACATTAACGGATAGTTGGCCAGTTTCAGGTGCTACCGAAACCCGTTAAAGAAGACAACCGCCCCATGCTGGGAGTTTTGAGCGCCAAATATTACACAAAGGACAAACATTAAGATTTGAGCGGGAGATAAGAGGACACATCACTATAACTATAGAGAACAAATGTCCATCGCTCTCTTATTCTCCCGGGTGGCCCTTATCTCTGCTGACTCTTGACTCGGGCTGAACTCTTATCCTCTGGTACCGCTCTGCTAGACGAGCAGCCTTTTGATTTTCTCTCTGGACTTTGTTGACTCTTGACTCTTAGCCGTACTGGTCGGTTATTCAAGTGTTGGGTGGAGCTCAATCGGAACGAGCCGCCCCGACAAGGGCAAGTAACAGGGTACACCATCCCGAGTGTCGGTAAACGGTGTCTGGACCCGGAGGCCCGAAGAGACGAGACGAGACGAGAAGAAGAGGAGAAGAATCCACGTGCCGCCACGGTCAGTAAACCCCGACCGCGCCCGAAAATATAAATAAAGAACTTTTCTTTGAAGTCTACCGACAACCTGTATCGAGCACAGGAAGACTCTTCTTTGAACTGTGTCCGAGGTCCGTCGAGTTCTTCATGACAACAGGGAGTCTGGCCTGCTTTTCGCAGCAGCAAAAGTAAACAAGTGGGGTGCAGAGACCCTTCCAAACACGTGACAGTCTGGTGCTGCAGCGAAACGAGCCGAGTGCCTCACTTTAAAATCTCCGAAATTATACGAGTGGTGAGCATGTTTTACGATCCTACAAATCTAGACGTAGTGTAGGTATTATTAAGGGAGGGTGTTTTAATAAGGTCAAGATATAATGTGTTCCCCTTTCTATGATGTGCCGTGTGTTCTCCATTTCCACAGACCAAGCTTTATGAATGTATGTATACTTGTACTATCATTGATTTGCGCCTATGACATGTATTTCATGATTTTAGACGCCATGCAATAAAGATTTCCATTTCGTACTATTCAACCGGGTCTATTTGAGTTTTCTCTGCATTACTGCTCCCTGCACCTAAGTCCAGTGTTAGAACCATAAGGGCGAGTGGGTCGAACCACTCACAGGTGCTTATTGCAATAAGGCTGGCCGGAGACCAGAGCAAGCAATAGTATTAGGCAACGAAGGCCTAACCTCGCACCAGCACCGTCTGAGACACGTCCCCCTTACAGGCTAGTGGTGCAGCTGATATGAGAAGTCATTTGAAGATTGATCATTTGTACTGCTTCCTGCACTGCATCCAGGTGCGAGGAACCATGCTCCTCATGTTCATCTCATCGGATACCTCCTCCCAGTGCCTCCTGGCAGCTACAGGCTTTGAAGTGCGATTTTGCACTAAGTGCAGTTTAAACAGAGTGCTGCAAGTTGGGTGAGTCAGGGAGTTAGGTGAGGAGTGGAAGGAGGAGAGCTCCCTTGCTTCGCCTTTGTTTTTCCTAACTTTTCACACTGTAGGAATTGGTTCTTACTTTACACCAAGGAAAGAGTCCGAGAGCGGGAGCAGTCAAACAGCAACAACTGCAAAACCGCTAAAGTGACGTCACAACCAGGGAAGGAGCTGATTGGTAAGTAGGACCTGGTGAGTATTTCCACAGTCCAGTCGTTAAAGTAAAAATAAGGTCTCCAGTTTAGAGTAAGTAATGTTTAAAGGGAAGTAAGGTCCCTAGTGTATTTAATATTCTTTAATTTAAAGGAAGTAAAGGGAGTAAATTAAGGGTAAGACATGGCAGGGCAGCTCGGCAGCGTGGAGTGCTCCTCCTGTGTTATGTGGGAAGTCAGGGACACACAAGTGCAGGAAGTGTCTCCAGCTGCAGCTACTGGAAATCCGCATTTTGGAGCTGGAGCTGCGGCTGGAGTCACTGTGGAGCATCCGCGAAGCTGAGATCTTCGTGGATAGCACGTTTAACGAGGTGGTCACACCGCAGGTAAAGAGTGCACAGGCAGACAGGAAATGGGTGACTGCCAGACAGAGTAAAAGAACTAGGAAGGTAGTGCAGGAGTCCCCTGGGTCCATCTCCCTCTCCAACAGATTTTCCATTTTGGATACTGCTGGTGGAGATGGTTTCTCAGGGGAATGCAGCAAGAGCTAAGATCGTGGCACTATGAGTGGCTCAGCTGCACAGGAGGGGAGGAAAGAGAGTGGGAGAGCAATAGTGATAGGGGATTCTATCGTAAGGGGAACAGATAGACGTTTCTGTGGTCGCAGACGTGACTCTAGATGGTATGTTGCCTCCCTGGTGTCAGGGTCAAGGATGTCACTGAACGGCTGCAGGGCATTCTGAAGGGGGAGGGCGAACAGTCAGAGGTCGTGGTTCACATTGGTACCAACGACATGGGTAGAAAGAGGGATGAGGTCCTGCAACAAGAATTTAGGGAGCTAGGTAGCAGATTAAAGAGCAGGACCTCAAAGGTTGTAATCTCAGGATTACTCCCGGTGCCTTGTGCTAGTGAGTATAGGAATAGGAGGATAGAGCAGATGAATGCGTTGCTAAAGAGTTGGTGCAGGAGGGAGGGCTTTAGTTTCCTGGATCACTGGGTCTGCTTCTGGGGAAGGTGGTACCTGTACAAGTCGGATGACTTGCACCTGAACTGGAATGGGACCAACATCCTTGCGGGGAGGTTTGCTAGTACTATTGGGGGCGGTTTAAACTAACTTGGCAGGGGGATGGGATACGGAGTGGAGCTATAGTAGGGGGTGATGCACAGCCAAATATAGAGGAAAAAACAAGTCAGCCTGGAAGGCAGAGCAAATATGTAACAGCACAAGGGAGTATGGCAAGGCTGGATGGCATTTATTTTAATGCAAAGAGTCTTGTGAGTAAGGCAGATGAATTGAAGGTGTTGATGAACACATGGGAGTATGATATTGTTGCTATCACAGAGACATGGTTGAGGGAGGGGCAGGACTGGCAGCTCAATTTTCCGGGGTATAGAATCTTCAGGCGATTCAGAGGGGGGTGTAAAAGAGGAGGGGGTGTCGCAATATTAATCAAGGAGTCAATTACTGCTGTAAGGAGGGATGATATCTTAGCAGGTTCCTCGAATGAGGCTATATGGGTAGAACTTAAAAACAAAAAGGGGGCAAGCACTTTGCTGGGAGTGTACTATAGGCCCCCAAACAGTCAGGGGGAGATAGAGGAACAGATATGTAGGCAAATCTCAGAGAAGTGCAGAAATAATAGGGTAATAATAGTAGGGGATTTCAACTTCCCCAATATTAACTGGGATAGTCAGAGTGTGAAAGGCTTAGAGGGTGCGGAATTCTTAAAGTGCATCCAGGAGAGCTTTTTGAGCCAGCATGTAGAAAGTCCTACAAGAGAGGGGGCGGTACTGGACCTGCGATGGATGCATATTGGAGCATTCGCGACGCTGAGAACGTCGTGGATAGCACGTTTAGCGAGTTGGTCACACCGCAGGTAAAGTGTATTCAGGCAGGAAGTGAATGGGTGACCACCAGGCAGAGTAAGAGGTGCAGGCAGGTAGTGCAAGGGTCCCCTGTGGCCATCCCCCTCTCAAACAGATATACCACTTTGGATACTGTTGGGGGGGATGACTTATCAGGGGAAGGCAGCAGCAGCCAACTTCCTGGCACCATGGGTGGCTCTGCTGCACAGGCTGGGAGGAAAAAGTGTGGAAGAGCTATAGTGATAGGGGACTCAATTGTAAGGGGAATAGATAGACGTTTCTGCGGCCGCAAATGAGACTCCAGGATGGTGTGTTGCCTCCCTGGTGCAAGGGTCAAGGACGTCTCGCAGCGGCTACAGAACATTTTGGAGGGGGAGGGCGAACAGCCAGTTGTCGTGGTGCACATAGGCATCAACGATATGGGTAAAAAACGGGATGAGGTCCTAAAAGCAGAATATAGGGAGTTAGGAGGTAAATTAAAAAATAGGACCACAAAGGTAGTAATCTCAGGATTGCTACCAGTGCCACATGCTAGTCAGAGTAGAAATAGGAGGATATTTCAAATGAATATGTGGCTAGAGGAATGGTGCAAGGTGGAGGGATTCAAATTCCTTGGACATTGGAACCGGTTCTGGGGGAGGTGGGACCAGTACAAACGGGACGGTCTGCACATGGGCAGGGCCGGGACCGATGTCCTAGGGGGAGTGTTTGCTAGTGCTGTTGGGGAGGGTTTAAACTAAAGTGGCAGGGGTTTGGGAACCTGAGCAGGGAGACAGAGGAAAGGGAAACAAGGATAAAAGCAAAAGACAGGAAGGAGAAAAACAAAAGTAGAAGGCAAAGAACTCAACGGTTTAAATCAAACATGGTCACAGTAAATAATAATTCATATAGGTCTGAGAGCGTTAAAAAAACAAGCCTGAAGGCTTTGTGTCTTAATGCAAGGAGCATTCGGAACAAGGTGGAGGAATTAGCTGCGCAAATAGAGGTAAATGAATACGATTTGATTGGGATTACAGAAACATGGCTCCAGGGTGACCAAGGCTGGGAACTCAACATCCAGGGGTATTCAATATTTAGGAAAGACAGGCAAAAAAGAAAGGGAGGTGGGGTAGCATTGCTAGTTAAAGAGGGGATTAACACAATTGAAAGGAAGGATATTGGCTCTGATGATGCGGAATCTGTATGGGTAGAACTGAAAAATAACGAGGGGCAGAAAACATTAGCGGGAGTGGTATATAGACCTCCAAACAGTAATACGGAGGTTGGGGATGGCATTAAAAGGGAAATTAGAGAAGCATGCAGTAAGGGCACAGCAGTCATCATGGGTGACTTTAATTTACATATAGATTGGGCTAACCAAATTAGTAAAAATACTGTGGAGGAAGAATTCCTAGAATGTTTACGGGATGGTTTTATGGAACAATATGTCGAGGAACCAACCAGAGATCAGGCCATCTTAGACTGGGTATTATGTAACGAGAAAGGATTAATTAGCAATCTTGTTGTACGAGGCCCCTTGGGTCAGAGTGATCATAATATGATAGAATTCTTCATTAGGATGGAGAGTGAAGTAGTTGAATCAGAGACTGGGGTCCTGAATTTAAATAAAGGAAACTACGATGGTATGAGGCGTGAATTGGGTAGGATTGATTGGGGAATGTCACTCAAAGGGTTGACGGTGGATAGGCAATGGCAAACATTCAAAGACTGCATGGATGAACTACAGAATTTGTTCATCCCAGTGTGGCATAAGAATAAAACAAAAAGGGTGACTCAACCGTGGCTAACAAGGGAAATTAGGGATAGCATAAGATCCAAGGAGAGGGCATATAAATTGGCCAGAAAAAGCGGTAACCCTGAGGATTGGGAGCAGTTCAGGATTCAACAAAGGAGAACAAAGGGATTAATTAAGAAGGGGAAAATAGAATATGAAAGTAAGTTTTCAGGGAACACAAAAACTGACTGTAAGAGCTTTTATAGATATGTGAAGAGAAAAAGATTAGTGAAATCAAGTGTAGGTCCCTTGCAGTCAGAAGCGGGGGAAGTTATAATGGGGAACAAAGAAATGGCAAACCAATTAAATGCATATTTTGGTTCTGTCTTCACAAAGGAGGACACAAATAAGCTCCCAGAGATGTTGGAGAACATATGGTCTGATGAAAGGGAGGAACTGAAAGAAATCAGTATTTGCAGGGAAATGGTGTTAGGGAAATTGACAGGATTGAAGGCCGATAAATTCCAGGGCCTGATAATCTACATCCTAGGGTACTTAAGGAAGGGGCCCTAGAAATAGTAGATGCATTGCTGATCATCTTCCAACATTCGATGGAATCTGGAACTGTACCCATGGATTGGAGGGTAGCTAATGTTACCCCACTATTCAAAAAGGGTGGTGGAGAGAAAGCGGGGAATTACAGATCCGGTAAGCCTGACATCAGTAGTGGGGAAAATGCTAGAGTCCATTATAAAGGATGTAATAGCTGAGCACTTGAAAAACAGTGACAGGATCGGACAAAATCAACATGGATTTACAAAAGGTAAATCGTGCTTGACTAATCTACTGGAATTTTTTGAGGATGTAACTGGGAAAATAGATCAGGGAGAACCAGTAGATGTGGTGTATTTGGACTTTCAAAAGGCTTTCGATAAGGTCCCGCATAAGAGATTAGCGTGTAAAGTTAAGGCACATGGGATTGGGGGCAAGGTATTGACTTGGATAGAGAACTGGTTGGCGGACAGAAAGCAGAGAGTAGGAATTAATGGGTCTTTTTCCGAGTGGCAGGCAGTGACTAGTGGGGTACCGCAGGGTTCGGTCCTTGGACCCCAGCTATTCACAATATACATTAATGATCTGGATAAGGGAACTAAATGTAATATCTCCAAGTTTGCAGATGACACAAAGCTGGGTGGGCGTGTGTGCTCCGAGGAGGATACTGAGAAACTCCAGGTTGATTTGGACAGGTTGGGTGAGTGGGCAGAAGCGTGGCAGATGCAATATAATGTGGATAAATGCGAGGTTATCCACTTTGGTGTCAAAAACAGAAAGGCAGACTATTATCTGAATGGCAATAGAATGGGAGAAGGGGAAGTGCAACGAGACCTGGGTGTCCTTGTGCACCAGTCGCTGAAGGTAAGCATGCAGGTGCAGCAGGCGGTGAAGAAGGCAAATGGTATGTTGGCCTTCGTAGCGAAAGGGTTTGAGTATAGGAACAGGGATGTCCTGCTGTAGTTGTACAGGGCCTTGGTGAGACCACACCTTGAGTATTGTGTGCAGTTTTGGTCGCCTTATCTGAGGAAGGATGTTCTTGCCATGGAAGGAGTTCAGCGAAGATTCACAAGGCTGATACCTGGGATGGCAGGAATGACATATGAGGAGAGATTGGGTCGATTGGGCTTATACTCGCTGGAGTATAGAAGAATGAGAGGGGATCTCATCGAAACATATAAAATTCTGACAGGTCTGGACAAACTAGATGCAGGAAGAATGTTTCCGATGGTCGGAGAGTCCAGAACCAGGGGTCATAATCTAAGGATAAGGGGTAAGCCATTTAGGACAGAAATGAGGAAGAATTTCTTCACCTAGAGAGTGGTGAACCTGTGGAATTCTCTACCACAGAAGGTATTTGAGGCCAAGTTATTAAATATATTCAAGAATGAGTTCGATATATTTCTTAAAGCTAAAGGTATCAAGGGATATGGGGAGAAGGCAGGTACAGGGTACTGAGTTTGGATGATCAGCCATGATCTCATCGAATGGCGGAGCAGGCTCGAGGGGCCGAATGGCCTACTCCTGCTCCTATCTTCTACGTTTCTATGTTTCTATGTTTCTTCATATTTGTACTTCCTTATACCAGGCAGCATCCTAGTGAATCTGTACAGTGCCGTATTTAAAGCCTGAGGGGCAAAAATTCATCACCAGCAACTCGGGTTAATGGCCATTGAAAATGGACGCAGCACGAACGGAAAAAAATTTGTGCGGGGGGCTAAAGATTTTTAGCCCAGCGCTAACTTATTGTGTAATGTCCTCCTGGTGGTAATGGGCCAGAAATTCGGGTCGGAGGCTTCTTGGCCTCCTCCAGCTGCCGGTGTGCAGTGCTTGCATATCCCAGGGGCGCAGTTAGTTCGAAGCATCTCCTGGGATCACGTGGGCCATGGAGAGCCAATCGGAGCAGGGAATCTCCATTCATAGATTTGATAGGAAGACCTGTCAAATTTATGAATAGAGATCGGCCCCAAAACCTCACTAAAACTTCAAATACATTTTTTAAAAAAACATCACATTTTTAAAATAACTATAAATTACACAAAATAACTATTTTAAACAATAATGTAAATTTTTGAAAAAGTTAATTACAGTTTTTAACGGGGCTAAAAATAAACTTACCTTTCTTTAAAGTATTTAAAAATAATAAACCTGTGAAAAAAATGTTTTAATTTTAGTTAATTCACCACTTACCTTGTTAAAAGCAGGCCTTGCACCTGCTTTTTCCCTGCGCAGCTGCTGGGGACTTACCCTCACACAAAAACCTGAAAAAAGCCGGAAGTCTGATGCGTGCGTGCTGCCTCTCCGGCGCACGCATTTGACCTCCGAACCCCTTCCTTCAAGGGAACGGAAGTTCCGGTTTCCAGTGCATACGCAAAACTGGCACTTTCGTTGGGTCTACGGGTGAGTACACAGCGCATACTCACCCGTGGAGACCCAAATCTCTGGCCCATTAGTGCAGGCATGGGAGTCGAAGTTCCTGTCCAGGAGCGGTGTTCCAGCTTTCAACAGCCTCTGGAAGTGAGGCTATGGAGTTCGCATGGAATTGTGTAAATTAAAAGGGCAATGCCTTCTGAACTAATAAAAATTAAAATTAAGTGAAAAAATGCAGTTTTCAGCCCTTACTGGCTTTAAAAATTAAACATTAAAAAGAAGTCAGTACTTAAAGCTGAATTCCCTTCTGAACCTCAAAAAATGCGAAAAGTGCTTTAGCGCTATCACAAATGGCTCAGTAAGCCAGGGAAGGGGCACCCAGGGTCTCGCACGCAACACTCCAGCTTTGTGCAGGGGGTCAACACTGAAAGAGAGGTCCTCTACCCATAGGGGCCCGGGGCCCTCCAGAAAGAATGATGTGGGACCACATCACCGACTCCGTCACTGCCAGCAGTGTCACCCCCACCACTTGGCTCCAGTGCCCAAAGAAGCTTTATGACCTCAGACTACTAGTCAAGGTCAGTGAATGCATCTTCAAAAGCCATCTCCTACCAACTGCACCACCAGTCTCACACACTGCTCAATGCACAACTCTCCGCCCCCAATCACTCACCTAACATTAAACTGTACCAATCACGAGGCACATTTCCCATTCCTAGCCTCACCTTACATCCTTGGAGGAGATGGTGCAGGCCATTCTTGGCAGGGGAATGGCTGAACATTTGGCCAGTGGCAGGGCAGAAAGGATACAAGATGCTGGTATCCTCATACGTTATCCTCCTTCTCACATGCACCTCTTGCTTTCCTGCCCTCCCTTCACCACAATTCCACCCTTGTGTCTTTCTCATTTCAGACACCCAAGAAATGCAGCCTGCCCAGCCAATGGTTGGCCAAGAAGAGGGAGAGGTGAGTGAAGAAGAAGGAGAAGAAGAAACACCATTATTCGATTTGACACTCCCAGCCACCAGCTCCTCAAGGTCGACCAGCAAGGCCATCTACAGTGTCCCCCACTGAAAGTCAGCAGCCTTCCACCAGCCATGCTGCAGCACTGTGTGACAACAGTAGGATAGGCAAAGGCACACACAAGGCAATCATTAAGGCCGCGATTTTCTTAGCGGTGTCGGGATGGTGGCGGGAGAGCTGGTTTCCGGGTTCCAGTCACGATCATGCTCCAGGCACTCTGTCAAAGGGATTTTCCCTTGATTGGCCTTGTTAAGCCTGACCTGCGGGCTTCCCGGCCAATTAACAGGAAGCGGGTCTGATGATGTCATTTGATGACGTGTCATCTGCCGGTTTCCTTAAAGGGACCACCGCCACATTGAGTTTGACAGTTGTTCTGTCTGTGTTTGACAGCATTGAGGTGCTGCAAACACTGACAAGCACTGCACAAAGGTGGACACTTGCACCCAGGCTCTCCAATGACTCCTTCAATATGCTTATGGAGGGAGTCACAGCACGCAGGGAGGTTCTCTTCCCTTCCTATGGTGGAAGAGACCTCCCCAGGACACCAACGCAGCCTGGTTGTACATTACATAGAAACATAGAAACATAGAATCTAGGAGCAGGAGTAGGCCATTCGGCCCGTCGAGCCTGCTCTACCATTCAATACGATCATGGCTGATCATCCAAATCCAGTACCCTGTCCCTGCTTTAATCCCCACAGTACACATATCCCACCCTACCCCTGTAACCCCACGTATTTAATTCCCCCTAACATATCCCATCCTATCCCCATAACCCCACATATTTAATACCCCCCTAACACTAAGGGTCAATTTATCATAGCCAAATCAACCTAACCCGCACATTTTTGGACTGTGGGAGGAAACCGGAGCACCCGGAGGAAACCCACGCAGACACGGGGAGAATGTGCAAACTCCACACAGACAGTCACCCGAGGTCAGATTCGAACCCGGGTCCCTGGCGCTGTGAGGCACCAGTGCTAACCACTATGCCACCGTGTTACACAGGGCAAAAGCAGGGATCTTGTCAGTGGCACCAACCTTTCAATGATCTCAGTGGATCACGAAACGTTATTGCAAAGCCACACTCAAACTCACCCTGCTGTGCCACTCAACACATTCCCATCACTCTGCCTTCCAAACCCTTCTCCTGCACATCCTTACTTACAACAACTTACCTTGCACCTCCACCCAACACTCTCTATCTACTTTATAACTTCCCCATCTCACTAGCCACCCCTCACACTCACCCTCATCCTACTGCAAGCATACCAACTAACAACACCTTGAGAGGTTTAGCCAATGTCCATGTGAAGTTTCTGGTAATGTGTTGTCATACAGTGAAATCTATTTTTCCAACACTGCCCCTCATTGGACAGATCTGTGCACACCTTGAGAAGTGTTTTAAGAACATAAGAACATAAGAAATAGGAGCAGGAGTAGGCCAATCGGCCCTTCGAGCCTGCTCCGCCATTCAATAAGATCATGGCTGATCTGATCCTCACCTCAAATCTAAAGAACACAAGAAGTAGGAGCAGGACCCGGCCACTCAGCCCCTGGGCCCGCTACGCCACCCACAGGGCCTCGACCGATCCGAACTCAGCCTCATGTCCAATTTCCTGCCCGCTCCCCGTAACCCCTAATTCCCTTTACTTCTAGGAAACTGTCTATTTCTGTTTTAAATTTATTTAATGATGTAGCTTCCACAGCTTCCTGGGGCAGCAAATTCCACAGACCTACTACCCTCTGAGTGAAGAAGTTTCTCCTCATCTCAGTTTTGAAAGAGCAGCCCCTTATTCTAAGATTATGCCCCCTAGTTCTAGTTTCACCCATCCTTGGGAACATCCTTACCGCATCCACCCGATCAAGCCCCTTCACAATCTTATATGTTTCAATAAGATCGCCTCTCATTCTTCTGAACTCCAATGAGTCGAGTCCCAATCTACTCAACCTCTCCTCGTATGTCCACCCCCTCATCCCGGGGATTAACCGAGTGAACCTTCTTTGTACTGCCTCGAGAGCAAGTATGTCTTTTCTTAAGTATGGACACCAAAACTGTATGCAGTATTCCAGATGCGGTCTCACCAATACCTTATATAACTGCAGCAATACCTCCCTGTTTTTATAATCTATCCCCCTAGCAATAAAAGCCAACATTCCGTTGGCCTTCTTGATCACCTGCTGCACCTGCATACTAACTTTTTGATTTTCTTGCACTAGGACCCCCAGATCCCTTTGTACTGCAGTACTTTCCAGTTTCTGATCATTAAGATAATAACTTGCTCTCTGATTTTTCCTGCCAAAGTGCATAACCTCACATTTTCCAATATTGTATTGCATCTGCCAAATCTCTGCCCACTCACCCAGCTTGTCTATGTCCCCTTGTAGGTTTTTTATGTCCTCCTCACTTTCTACTTTCCCTCCCATCTTTGTATCATCTGCAAACTTTGATATGTTACACTCGGTCCCCTCCTCCAAATCGTTAATATAGATTGTAAAGAGTTGGGGACCCAGCACCGACCCCTGCGGAACACCACTGGCTACTGGTTGCCAGTCCGAGAATGAACCATTTATCCCAACTCTCTGCTTCCTGTTAGATAACCAATCCTCCACCCATGCCAGAATATTCCCCCCAATCCAGTGATTTTTTATCTTGAGCAATAATCTTTTATGTGGCACCTTGTCGAATGCCTTCTGGAAGTCTAAATACACTACGTCCATTGGTTCCCCTTTATCCACCCTGTACGTTATGTCCTCAAAGAACTCAAGCAAATTTGTCAGACATGATTTCCCCTTCATAAAGCCATGCTGACTTTGTCCTATCAAATTATGTTTATCTAAATGTTCCGTTACTGTCTCCTTAATAATAGACTCCAAAATTTTACCCACCACAGATGTTAGACTAACTGGTCTATAATTTCCAGCTTTCTGCCTACTACCCTTTTTAAATAAGGGTGTTACATTAGCAGTTTTCCAATCTGCCGGGACCTTTGCTGATTCCAGGGAATTTTGGAAAATTATTACCAAAGCATCCACAATCCCTATTGCCACTTCCCTCAAGACCCTAGGATGTAAGCCATCAGGTCCAGAGGATTTATCCGCCTTGAGTCCCATTATTTTACTGAGTACCAATTCCTTAGTGATTTTAATCGTATTTAGCTCCTCCCCCCCTAGAGCCCCCTGTTTGTCCAGTGTTGGGATATTCTTAGTGTCCTCTACCGTAAAGACTGAAACAAAATATTTGTTCAGCATTTTTGCCATCTCCATGTTTCCCACCATTAATTTCCCGGTCTCATCCTCTAAGGGACCAACGTTTGCCTTAGCCACCCTTTTTCTTTTTATATAACTATAGAAACTCTTGCTATCTGTTTTTATATTTTTTGCTAATTTATTTTCATAATCTATCTTCCCTTTCTTAATCAATCCTTTAGTTACTTTTTGCTGTCTTTTGAAGACTTCCCAATCTTCTATCCTCCCACTAAGTTTGGCTACCTTATATGTCCTTGTTTTTAGTTGGATACTATCCTTAATTTCTTTACTTAGCCACGGATGGCTGTCATTTCTTTTACACCCTTTTTTCCTCAGTGGAATGTATATTTTTTGAAAGTTGTAAAATAACTCCTTAAATGAACACCACTGCAAACTTTGATATGTTTTATTGAGTTCCAGTGAATGTTGAGACATAATATCCCCCCACCCCCCGCCCCGCTATAGTGATGAGTGAGCATGGAATGGCTTGGACATTAAAGGTTTGTTTCACGGTGCTGGTGTGGGGTGGTGTCAACCTGGCACATCATGTGGCAGCCAGAGTTAACTGCGTCAAGTGAAGTAAATTTGGCCATGGTGATGCCATCACTGGCTTCCCGGGCAGCAGTGTTGTCAGGGGCTGATGTCCTGTGTCCTGTGCAGTATCAGGTGATGGCAGGGAAGCTTGGTGATGTTAGTGTGCCTGGTGATGTTGGTGTTGGGGCTGATCGTGGAAGGATTCAGAGGACCAAGGTCTGATTTTTTCAAGGGCACCGATGTTGCTGCAATAGATGGCAGCTGCAGGTGAGATGACAGAAGCGATCTGTCAATGGTGAGAGAGGTTGTTCCAATGAGGTGGCACTGGACATACAGTTGCCTTTAAACACTTGCAAGCTAAAGAAATCTCTATATGTATTACAAGTGAAGTAACCAAAACTTTCTGCGCTCTGAATCTGACCATCTGCAACATGGCATCCTTTACAACACTTCTGCAGCTGTCAGCTTTTCAGATACATCAGAGCAGACTCAACTCATTCCAGGGTGAGCTGACGTGTTCCCCTAGCAGCGAGTAACCCGATGGGGAGCACGTAAAATTGGGAGGAAGCCTCAAAATACCATTAAATTGGCTCATTTTGGATGGATAGATGTATAAAGTTGGATTGGAAAGTTTGCTTTGTGGTGGCTATTATTTCAGCATTGTGGCCAAGATGACGCTGTGATGGTGAGTAACAGAGGGAAGATAAGGTGTGGGACAAATGTTGAAAGGGGGAATTGGGTTTGTGGTTACTGGGACCACAGGAGGATGATTCCATCCTGGATATCCCGGCCAGAAAGGGGCTGTCTGGGTTGCATCCTTCCTTCTGTTTCCTCCTCTTCTGTGTCTCCTCTTTGGCTTTTTCCTTTTCTGTTTCATCCTCTTCTGTTTCTTTCTCTTCTCTCTGCAAGCAGATGCTGTAAATGACAGCATAAAATGCTGGAGATACTCAGCAGGTCAGGCAGCATCTTGACCTGAAACGTGAACTCTGTTTCTTTCTCCACGGATGTTGCCTGACCTGCTGAGTATTTGCAGCATTTTCTGTCTTCTCAGAGGCCGTCCTTTACCATCTGAGGCCTTTCAAGCATCCAGCAGCACGCCCTATACACTTAAAGAACTTTTAACATCTATTGCAGCAAGCCACTGCTTCAGTAAAATTTAAAAAAACAATCCAAAAGCATAAATGCTAATTTACCTGAAAGATGTGTGTGCCCATTTAAGAGGTGCTAACAGTGCCTCTGTGAGTCTGCTTGCACGCTGGGTTTACAGGCGAGTATAGGACCCAGCGTTGAACGCAGTGCAAAGGTCCAAGTTCGCCGTGGTGTCATCTCTCCCTCATTTTACTTTGCAGGGCAATGGATCTTACTGGCAGTGCTGCTGGGCCTAGGATAATGGAGGATGCCGCGGGACCCGTCACTAGCTGGTGAAAGAGTGGTGGCCGCCCTCTTTTCCTGATTTTTTGCTGGTAACGGGTGGCATAAAGCCCCCGAATTTTTAGCCCTCAATATCCTTCCTATTGTGTTGAGCCCAATACTGTGCATATGGCTGCCCAAGTATATGTTATGCTATTGACTCCACTAGTTGCTAAGGTCACAAAGATATTTAAAGGCAAGTAGAGTCTCCTTGTGTTTCATTATATACTATCAGGATGGAGTGAGGAGACTCAGATCAAACTGCCACAGGACGGAGAGTGAGGAGACTCAGAACAAACTGCCACAGGACGGAGAGTGAGGAGACTCAGAACAAACTGCCACAGGACGGAGAGTGAGGAGACTCAGAACAAACTGCCACAGGACGGAGAGTGAAGAGACTCAGAACAAACTGCCACAGGACAGAGTGAGGAGACTCAGAACAAACTGCCACAGGACGGAGTGAGGAGACTCAGATCAAACTGTCAGGATGGAGTGAGGAGACTCAGATCAAACTGCCACAGGACGGAGAGTGAAGAGACTCAGATCAAACTGTCACAGAAGTGTATTGTTTTAATTTAAATCAATTAAAGGGTAAATAATAATAAATTTAATTAATTACATAGAATGGGAGAGCAGGTGATGTGTTACTGCTGCAATATGTGGGAGCTGGAGGACACCATTGATGTTCACGGTGATCACATTTGCAGTAAGTGTTGGCTGCTCGAGGAACTCCGGCTCCGTGTTGATGAGCTGGAGTCCGAGCTTCAAACACTGCGACACATCAGGGAGGGGGAGAGTTACCTGGACTCTGTGTTCCAGGAGGTAGTCACACCAATTAGATTAACTAATTCAGATGTAGCCCATGATCAGGGACAGGAGGGTGTGACTACGAGTGAGGCAGGTACGGGGATCCAGGAGGTAGTGTTGGAGGAGCCGCAGCCCTTGCTCTTGTCCAACAGGTTCGAGGCTCTTACTCCCTGTGAGGACGGGAGCAGGGACTGCAGGGAGGATGAGCAACCTGGCCACAGCACTGTGGTACGGGGAGCCATTCAAGTGGAGGGAGTAAAAAGAAATGTTGTAGTGGTAGGGGATAGTATCATTAAGGGGATAGATAGGGTTCTTTGCAGCCGAGAGCGAGAGTCCCGAAGACTATGTTGCCTGCCCGGTGCCAGGGTTAAGGACATCTCCTCTGGGCTGGAGAGAAACTTGGAGTGGGAGGGGGAAGATCCAGTTGTCGTGGTCCATGTTGGTACCAATGACATAGATAGGACAAGGAATGAGGTTCTGCTGAGGGAGTATGAGCAGCTAGGGGCCAAATTAAAAAACAGAACCTCTAGGGTAGTAATCTCTGGATTACTACCTGAGCCACGAGCAAATTTGGCTAGGGTAAATAAAATCAGAGGGTTAAATGCGTGGCTCAAAGACTGGTGTGGGAGAAATGGGTTTTGCTACCTGGGACACTGGCACCAGTACTGGGGCAGGAGGGAGCTGTTCCGTTGGGACGGACTTCACTTGGCCAGTGCTGGGACTAGAGTCCTGGCGAATCGAATAACTAGGGCTGTAGAGAGGGCTTTAAACTAATTAGTGGGGGGGAGGTTTCAAGAGAGCAAAAAATAAAAATGTCAGCGGAGAAGGCAATAGAGCAAAGTAGCAGTGGGGTAATTAAAAACCAGAGCGTGTCAGGAAGGGACAGAATATATAAAGATAAAGGTAAAGTAGTAAAGGGGGTAAAAGCAGGAATAAATTGTCACAAAACATATTTAAAAGTTCTTTATCTGAATGCACGCAGCATTCGTAACAAAATAGACGAGTTGACGGTACAAATAACTACGTATGGGTATGATCTTGTGGCCATTACAGAAACATGGCTGCAGGGTGACAACGACTGGGAATTAAATATGCCAGGGTATTTAACAATCAGGAAGGACAGACAAGAAGGAAGAGGAGGTGGGGTAGCTATGTTAATAAAGGAAGGAATCACTGTATCACAGAGAAATGATATTGGGTCAAAGGATCAGGATAATGAAACAGTTTGGGTGGAGATAAGGAATAATAAAGGGAAAAAAACACTAGTGGGAGTAGTATATAGGCCTCCTAATAGTTGCAACTCTGCTGGAAGAAGTATTAATCAGGAAATAGTTGGGGCATGTAATAAGGGAACAGCTATAATTATGGGGGATTTTAACTATCATATTAACTGGACAAATCAAATTGGGCAGGGCAGCCTTGAGGAAGAGTTTATTGAGTGTATTAGGGATGGATTTCTTGAGCAGTATGTAACTGATCCTACAAGGGGGCAAGCAACCTTGGACCTGGTCCTGTGTAATGAGTCAGGATTAATTAATAATGTCTTAGTTAAGGATTCCCTTGGAATGAGTGACCATAACATGGTTGAATTCCATATCCAATTAGAGGGTGAGAAGGTTGGTTCTCAGACAAGCGTACTGAGCTTGAATAAAGGAGACTATGATGGTATGAGAGCGGAATTGATTAAAGTGGACTGGGAAAATAGATTAAAGGGTAAGACGGTACATGAGCAGTGGTGTTCATTTAAGGAGTTATTTTACAACTTTCAAAAAATATACATTCCACTGAGGAAAAAAGGGTGTAAAAGAAATGACAGCCATCCGTGGCTAAGTAAAGAAATTAAGGATAGTATCCAACTAAAAACAAGGACATATAAGGTAGCCAAACTTAGTGGGAGGATAGAAGATTGGGAAGTCTTCAAAAGACAGCAAAAAGTAACTAAAGGATTGATTAAGAAAGGGAAGATAGATTATGAAAATAAATTAGCAAAAAATATAAAAACAGATAGCAAGAGTTTCTATAGTTATATAAAAAGAAAAAGGGTGGCTAAGGCAAACGTTGGTCCCTTAGAGGATGAGACCGGGAAATTAATGGTGGGAAACATGGAGATGGCAAAAATGCTGAACAAATATTTTGTTTCAGTCTTTACGGTAGAGGACACTAAGAATATCCCAACACTGGACAAACAGGGGGCTCTAGGGGGGGAGGAGCTAAATACGATTAAAATCACTAAGGAATTGGTACTCAGTAAAATAATGGGACTCAAGGCGGATAAATCCTCTGGACCTGATGGCTTACATCCTAGGGTCTTGAGGGAAGTGGCAATAGGGATTGTGGATGCTTTGGTAATAATTTTCCAAAATTCCCTGGAATCAGCAAAGGTCCCGGCAGATTGGAAAACTGCTAATGTAACACCCTTATTTAAAAAGGGTAGTAGGCAGAAAGCTGGAAATTATAGACCAGTTAGTCTAACATCTGTGGTGGGTAAAATTTTGGAGTCTATTATTAAGGAGACAGTAACGGAACATTTAGATAAACATAATTTGATAGGACAAAGTCAGCATGGCTTTATGAAGGGGAAATCATGTCTGACAAATTTGCTTGAGTTCTTTGAGGACATAACGTACAGGGTGGATAAAGGGGAACCAATGGACGTAGTGTATTTAGACTTCCAGAAGGCATTCGACAAGGTGCCACATAAAAGATTATTGCTCAAGATAAAAAATCACTGGATTGGGGGGAATATTCTGGCATGGGTGGAGGATTGGTTATCTAACAGGAAGCAGAGAGTTGGGATAAATGGTTCATTCTCGGACTGGCAACCAGTAGCCAGTGGTGTTCCGCAGGGGTCGGTGCTGGGTCCCCAACTCTTTACAATCTATATTAACGATTTGGAGGAGGGGACCGAGTGTAACATATCAAAGTTTGCAGATGATACAAAGATGGGAGGGAAAGTAGAAAGTGAGGAGGACATAAAAAACCTACAAGGGGACATAGACAAGCTGGGTGAGTGGGCAGAGATTTGGCAGATGCAATACAATATTGGAAAATGTGAGGTTATGCACTTTGGCAGGAAAAATCAGAGAGCAAGTTATTATCTTAATGATCAGAAACTGGAAAGTACTGCAGTACAAAGGGATCTGGGGGTCCTAGTGCAAGAAAATCAAAAAGTTAGTATGCAGGTGCAGCAGGTGATCAAGAAGGCCAACGGAATGTTGGCTTTTATTGCTAGGGGGATAGATTATAAAAACAGGGAGGTATTGCTGCAGTTATATAAGGTATTGGTGAGACCGCATCTGGAATACTGCATACAGTTTTGGTGTCCATACTTAAGAAAAGACATACTTGCTCTCGAGGCAGTACAAAGAAGGTTCACTCGGTTAATCCCCGGGATGAGGGGGTGGACATACGAGGAGAGGTTGAGTAGATTGGGACTCTACTCATTGGAGTTCAGAAGAATGAGAGGCGATCTTATTGAAACATATAAGATTGTGAAGGGGCTTGATCGGGTGGATGCGGTAAGGATGTTCCCAAGGATGGGTGAAACTAGAACTAGGGGGCATAATCTTAGAATAAGGGGCTGCTCTTTCAAAACTGAGATGAGGAGAAACTTCTTCACTCAGAGGGTAGTAGGTCTGTGGAATTTGCTGCCCCAGGAAGCTGTGGAAGCTACATCATTAAATAAATTTAAAACAGAAATAGACAGTTTCCTAGAAGTAAAGGGAATTAGGGGTTACGGGGAGCGGGCAGGAAATTGGACATGAGGCTGAGTTCGGATCGGTCGAGGCCCTGTGGGTGGCGTAGCGGGCCCAGGGGCTGAGTGGCCGGGTCCTGCTCCTACTTCTTGTGTTCTTTAGATTTGAGGTGAGGATCAGATCAGCCATGATCTTATTGAATGGCGGAGCAGGCTCGAATGCCGATTGGCCTACTCCTGCTCCTATTTCTTATGTTCTTATGTTCTTATAGCAAACAGCTATAATAAATAATGATTTTGCAAACTAATTAAGGGGATAATGTTCCAGAAAATGCCATGCTCTGCGAGAGAGTTCCACAGACAAAATATGGAAAAAAATAAAGTACTTGCATTTACATAGTACCTTACCATGTCATTGTAATCTCCCAAAGCACATCACATGTAATTAATTCTTTTTGTAGTGCAATTATTATTATTATGTATGCAAAAAGTATGTCGAGTTTTCTATTGGTATTCTGTGTGCAAAATTTCTGGTTTGGTATAAAATGTTGAGATGTAGTGGCAGCAGTATTTTTTGTTCCAAATATAAATAAGGAGGTCTGATTTAGCCACGAGCAACACTTGCTGTTCTGCTCCATTCATTTACTCATGGAGAACTGACAGATGGTCACATTTTTGCAATTTTAGAGTAGATCAACCTTATCCAATTAATTTATTTTAATGGCTTTAGACTGTACTGAGTCCAGGAGCAACAGGTGAGTTTTGTTTTTCACCTTATCAAAGAGGGCTACAATGTTCCATCACTTCATGATTGTAGGATTGTAGGGAGTTGTTAACTGTGACAAGTGGAATCATATTTTGTAAAATGAAGCTGCATACTTGTGGTTAAAACAAGATTGAAAAAGAATATTAAACCAAGTAACAGAGAGTAGGAATAAACGGGTCATTTTTGGGTTGGCAGGCTGTAACTAGTGGGGTACCGCAAGGATCAGTGCTTGGGCCTCAGCTATTCACAATCTACATCAATGATTTGGATGAGGGGACCAAATGTAATATTTCCAGTTTGCTGATGATACAAAGCTGGGTGGGAATGTAAGTTGTGAGGAGGATGCAAGGAGGCTTCAAGGGCATATAGACAGGCTAAGTGAGTGGGCAAGAACATGGCAAATGGAATATAATGTGGAGAAATGTGAAGTTATCCACTTTGATAGGAAAAATAGAAAAGCAGAGTATTTTTTAAATGGTGAGAGATTGGAAAATGTTGGTGTTCAGAGGGGCCTGGGTGTCCATGTACATGAATCACTGAAAGTTAACATGCAGGTACAGCAAGCAATTAGGAAAGCAAATGGTATGTTACAAGAGGATTTGAGTATAAGAGTAAAGACGTCATCCTGGAATTATATAGGGCCCTGGTGAGACCACACTTGGAGTATTGTGTACAGTTTTGGTCTCCTTACCTAAGGAAGGATATACTTGCCATAGAGGGAGTGAAACAAAGGTTCACCAGACTGATTCCTGGGATGGGGGGATTGTCCTTTGAGGAGAGATTGAGTAGACTAGGCCTATATTCTCTGGAGTTTTGAAGAATGTGAGGTGATCTCATTGAAACATACAAAATTCTTACAGGGCTTGACAGGGTAGATGCAGGGAGGATGTTTCCCCTGGCTGGGGAGTCTAGAACCAGGGGTCACAATCTCAGAATAGGGGTCGGCCATTTAGGACTGAGATGAGGAGAGATTTCTTCACTCAGAGGGTGGTGAATCTTTGGAATTCTCTACCTCAGAGGGCTGTGGAGGCTCAGTCGTTGAGTATATTCAAGACAGAGATCAATAGATTTTTGAATATTAAGGGAATCAAGGGATATGGGGATAGTTCAGGAAAGTGGAGATGAGGTAGAAGATCAGCCATGATCTTATTGAATGGCAGAGCAGGCTCGAGGGGCCAAATGGCCTACTCTTGCTTCAATTTTTATGTTCTTATGAAACAGAAGTGGCTTTAGGCTTGCTATATTTTCTTGATTCACTAATGTTAGTGAAATAGTTGTCATAAATATAAAGCTGGGGAAGCCCACATTATACTTATGCAACCTTTTCGCTAACATTAGATAATGGAGGAAAATAAAGCTATGCCGTTGAAATTAAGAAAATTACTGAGTACAAAAAAAGACATCAGCTTGGATGTGCTGTCTTTTTTGGCGCAATTCGGCCTAAATCGGCCAAACTAACGTGAAAGATCACAGAATTTTAAGCGCAAATTACGTTCTGCGCAAATAGAGTTTCTGCGATCTTTTGTGCTAGTTTAAAAATCATTGGGCTAGAAGCTGGCCTCTGCCATAAATCTGGCCACGTCCCCAGTTCAAATTAATCATCATTGCAAGTTTCCGCTAATTGCGCTCGTTTGCGGGCCTTCAAGGAGGCTCTTAAAATTAAACTGGTTCTTTTGGGTGCAAGAACACTAGTAGGAACATTTTAAAAGCTTTTGAGAATCATTTTTTAAAAATTTATTAGCAACTGATATCTATACACCAATATAATTAACAAATGGTTCTGTATAATTTTACTAGTCATTTTCAGTTATTTAAAATCGGGTTACTCACAGGTGGAGGAATAGACATTCTGATTAAAATGCTTATTTTTTGTGATAAACCCATTTTCAGCTGTATTAATCAAACTGCACAAAATGACTACTCTTAATTATATAAACAAATGTTTTTGCACTGGTTCATGGCAGATTTTACATTTGGCCCTATGCAAATGAGTTTGAGCAGAAACTTGAGGGAAAAAGCCACTTCTGAAAACGAGCGCAATTTTAGGAAAAATTTTCACCCAGATCGCCGATTGCGCCCAAAGCGGAAACTCTACTCCACGAAGTTGCCTTTCTTTTGAAGACTGTCAGCCATTTTAAATAACTTTGCCAACATGCCTATCTGAGGCAGCTCCAATGAAAATGAAAAGAAATTTGATCAAAAATAAGTCAAAGGCAAACCTGCTTATCTGAGCAATGAGAACAGTCCCAAAAATCAAGCAAAGCTTAGATGACCAGGGGGGTAATTTAGATTTTTAGTGATGGTGTAAATCGGATGATACTGGCTGGGTCATCCTTTAAACATCTCCACTGTTTTTCATTTCCAAACAAAAGGTGTTTAACGGGTGTTCAAGCCCCACACTATTGCCAAAAGTCAAAATTACACAACAGAAGTGGTGGCCATAGGAAAAGTTGATGCATTTGGCCAGATGAACATGGATCATCATAGGAGATCCCTCTTTCTAGGATCAGCCCAAATAGGAGGCATTGAGGGCACAAAAGAGTATTCATTTGCAAGTAATAAATAGAGTTGTTAGACTTATTTTGTACGTTGCATCCCAGCTCACCTGCATTTGTGGAATGGTGGTTTTTTTTTAACTTACCTTCACCTTGGCCAGGTAGCATGTGTGGCAGATACAGACGGGTTTACGCATACAGATTTCTGCATAACAATCAGCTCCAGAACACGGAGAAAACTCATCACTACTGGGTCAGACTCCTATTTGACCTGCTTTTACTGCTGGACTAGCTGCAAGGAACGAATAATGCTGACAGTCGTCATTGGTTTGTCCTCTCAAGTTAAATGTCAGTATTTTAATGCATTAATACAAGGCTTCAGCTTTCCACCTCAGCTAACATGCTCAGTAGTATTTTTATTATATATTAGCTATTTTGCTCCTCATTTAGGCTGGCACACCATTAAACGATGTTAACTAGATTTCAAAAGGTTTCAAACCACTGTTAATAATATTGTCAGGATTATTTATATTATATCAAATCAAATTCAGTGCTGATTTCATTGAAGTCTCTGCTGAAATGCCAAATATCACAGAGCGGTTTGCACAGAGTAGGATTAAAACAGAGTGTACTTAAACAGAGTGTTTTATTTGGGAATTTGGAAAGAGTGGGAATTCGGAGAAGTGCGGGAAGGAGTTGCTGCTTTTTGCCTAAACTACTTGTAGGGCTTTGTGTTACAGGTAGATATTTAATTTCAGTACCCATAACTTAATCTAGATCAAGTAAGTAGTCAAGGAACTAAACTGTAAACTAAGTTACCTAATTACAAATTTAATTAAATTTAATTAAATAAAACAAGGTCATATAGGGATGGCAGTGCAGGTGGTGTGCCACAACTGCAGCATGTGGGAGTTTGTGGAGAGCATTGTGATCCCGGACAGCCACGTTTGCAGTAAGTGCCTGCATCTTGAGGAACTTCAGCTCAGAGTTTTTGAGCTGGAGTCTGAGGTGCAGACATTGCAGGGCATCAGGGATGGGGAGTTATCTGGACACTTTGATCCAGGAGGCAGTCACACCCCTTAGGTTAGGTAGCGGTACAGGTCTATTTAGTGGTCAGGGACAGGAGGTTGTGACTGCAACTCAGGCAGGCAAGCGGACCCCAAGTGCAGTACTAGAGGAGCCTCAGCCTTTGCCCTTGTCCAAGAGGTATGAGGCTCTTGCTGCCTGTATGGATGAGGGAAAAGCCTGCAGGATGGATGAGCAAGCTGACCATGGCACCATGGTGCAGGAGGCCATTCAAGTGGCAGGGGTGAAAGGGAATGTAGTTGTGGTAGGGGACAGTATAGTCAGCTGGATAGATACTGTACTCTGCAGCCGCGACCGAGAGTTTCAAAGGTTGTGTTGCCTGCCCAGTGCCAGGGTTAAAGACATCTCCTTGCAGCTGGAGGAGAACTTGGAGTGGAAGGGGAAGGATCCAGTTGTCGTGGTCCACGTAGGAACCAATGACATCGATAGAACTAGGAATGAGGTTCTGCTGAGGGAGTTTGAGGAGCTCGGATCCAAATTAAAAAGCAGAACCATAAGGGTAATAATTTCTGGATTGTTACCAGAGCCACGCGCAAATTGGCATAGAGACAAACAGATTAGAGGTTTAAATGCATGACTCAAAAAGTGGTGTGGGAGGAAGGGGTTTCAGTTCATGGGGCACTGGCACCAGTACTGGGGAAAGAGGGAGCTGTTCCGTTGGGACAGGCTCCACTTAAACCAGGCTGGGACCAATGTCCTGGCGAACCAAAAAACTAGGGCAGTAGACAGGGTTTTAAACTAATGAAGGGGGCTGGGAGGATTCAGGAAAGAGTAAATTTAAAAGCAGCGAGAGAAATGACAAGGCTCTAGAGCAGAATAGATTTTTGGGTAAAAATAAGCAGAGTGGGTCAGGAAGGAACAGAGAGAGTAACAAAGGTAATAAGGCATCAGTGACTAAGGTGACATCAGGGAAAAATAGAAATAAGTCAAAGCTAAAGGCATTATATCTGAATGCAAGAAGCATTCACAACAAAATAGATGAATTAATAGCGCAGACAGAAATTAATAGGTTTCATCTAATAGCCATTACAGAGACGTGGTCACAATGTGGCCAAGGTTGGGAACTAAATATTCCAGGATACTTAACTGTTAGAAGAGATAGGCAAAATGGAAAAGGAGGAGGGGTAGTCCTGATAATAAAGGATGGGATAAAGACAGTAGAGAGAAAGGATCTTAGCTCTGAAAATCAAGAAGTAGAATCAGTTTGGGTGGAGCTAAGATACAGCAAGGGCAGAAAACATTGGTGGGAGTTGTTTATAGGCACCCAAACAGTAGTTGTAATGTAGGGCAGAGTATAAATCAGGAAATTAGAGGTGCATGTAACAAGGGTAATACAGTAATCATGGGGAACTTTAATCTACATATAGACTGGGCAAACCAAATTTGCAGTAATAGTGTGGAGGACAAATTAATGGAATGTATGCAAGATAGTTTTCTAGATCAGTATGTTGAGGAACCAACTAGGGAACATGCTATTTTAGATCTAGTATTGTGCAACGAGAAAGGGTTAATTAATAACCTTGTAGTAAAGGGGCTTTTAGGGAAGAGTGACCATAATATGTAGGATTTTATATTGGGTTTGAAAGTGATTTAGTTAAATCCGAAACTAGTGTCTTAAATCTAAACAAAGCAAACTACATAGGTGTGAAGGGTGAGTTGGATAAAGTAGATTGGGAAACAACGTTAAAAGGTATGACGGTCGAGAAGCAATGGCTAGCATTTAAAGAATTAATACATAATTTACAACAAATATACATTCCTTTAAGGCACAAAATTCCCACAGGAAAAGTGTTCCAACCGTGGCTAACAAGAGAAGTTAAAGATAGTATTAGATCAAAGGAAGAGGCTTATAATGTTGCCAAAAAGAGTAGTAAGCCTGAGGATTGGGAGGATTTTAGAATTCAGCAAAAGAAGACCAAGAAATTGATAAAGAAAGGGAAAATAGAATATGAGAGTAAACTAGCAAGTGACATAAAAACAGACTGAAAACCTTTTAGAGGTATGTAAAAAGACAAAGATTAGCAAAACTAAATGTGGGTCCCTTACAGGCTGAGACAGGAGAAATTATAATGGGGAATAAGGAAATGGCAGCGAAATTAAACAAATACTTTAGTGTCTGTCTTCATGGACGAAGATGCAAAAAACTTTCCAGAAATAGGGAGAACCAAGGGTCTAGCGAGAATGAGGAACTGAAAGAAATTATTATTAGTAAAAAATAGTACTGGAGAAATTAATGGGACTGAAAGCCAATAAATCCCCTGGACCTGATGGCCTACATCCTAGGGTTTAGAAAAAGGTGGCTATAGAGATAGTGGATGCATTGGTTGTCATTATCCAAAATTCCATAGATTCTAGAACGGTTCTTATGGATTGGAAGGTAGCAAATGAAACCCCACTATTTAAGAAAGGAGGGAGAGAGAAAATGGGTAACTACAGACCAATTAGCCTGACATCATAGAGTCATAGGGGGAAAAATTCGGTTGCTTTGTGCCTCCCGTTAGCGCCCTAAGAGGGTACTAATGGGGTGCAAAGCAACTAGCGTCCGGGCGTGGTGAATTTTGCGCCGCTCGCAAAATTGACCAGACATTTTGCGGTGGCACTAAACACTACAGCCACGATCCTGCGCCCGCAGATCGTGATGTCAGTCGAGCGTGCAATGCCCCGGTAGCGACCCGGACCAGATATTGAGTGGCGACCCCTGCCTTTCCACCTGCCGCTAGCAACAACAGGTTGAGGGGACGTTTTACAGTCGGGAAGGGACTGGGGGAGCGCTATTTAAAGGCACCCGCTTCCTGCCTTTTTTTGTCGGTGACATTTTTGCACCACGCATTCTGAGAGAGAGAGAGAGAGAGAGAGACTTCTGGAGAGATTCAACGCTGTGTGAAGGAGTTTTGGGTACTGAGCAGCACTTTGCAGAATCATTTTGATTTGACCTTCCTTGCATCGATTTAGAAAAGACTAGGGGGCTGCACTCAGAGCTCTTTCCCTGCGCCTCTCCATTGTTCTTTCCAGCAGATTTGATGTACAGGTCTCTCCAGGCCGAGATTCAAGGCTGCAATGAGCAGGGTGTGGATGGAGAGCAAGATCGACCCTCCCCTTTAAGAACTGGCTGGCGCCAGTGTGTCTTTGTTTCATTGCTGACTGACATCACATGAGCTTCGCCAGCGCTCTGAGGTAGGACCTCGCTCCTCGGCGTTAGCGCCTTAAGACAGGTGTGTTGCGCCTGATTTAGTGCTCCAATCACCTCCAGGGGCGATAGAAGCCAAGTTTGCAGTCGGAGGCGATAATTTGCGCCAGGCGCTAAACTTTGTGCCCGGCTGATAATTGCGCCCCAAACAGGGCGATACCGAATTTCTGCCCCATCGAGTCATAGGGGGAAAAATTCAGTTGGTTTGCACCTCCCGTTAGTGCCTTAAGAGGGCGCTAATGGGGTGCAAAGCAACTAGCGCCCGGGCGCGGCGATATCTGCGCCTCTTCCGAAATTAACCGGACATTTTGCAGCGGCGCTAAACAATACTGCCCCGATCTCCTGCGCACGCAGATCTTGACATCATTCGAGCGTGCAGCGCCCTTGTGGCGCCCCGGAACGGAAATTGAGAGGCGCCCCCATCCTTTCCGCCTGGCGCAACCAACGACAGGTAGACTGGAACACTTCCCAGTCGCTGTGGGGCTGGGGGGTCGCTATTTAAAGGAGGCCTCTTCCTGGCTTTTTCTGTGGTAGACATTTTTGCACCACTCGTTCTGAGAGAGAGAGATTCTGAGAGAGAGAAAGAGAGACTTCTGCATTGAGTCAATGCTGTGTGAAGTAGTTTTGGCTACTGAGCATAACTTTGCAGGTACTTTGGTTTTTGACCTTCATAACTTTGATTGCCAAGAGACTCTGGGGGCTGCACTGATTGGGGGCGTCGTCCTGCGCCTGCAGAATTGGAGGCCACAGAGACGCAGAGAGAGAGTGGCAATCATGGCCAGACGGAGGAGGGCCAACAGGCCTCTGTACAGGAGACCTTACCCTCCCAGGGTATTTCGCCAACAATTCTCCTACATTAATATGTCTGAGGAGCAGTGTTTGCAAAGGCTGCGCTTCAGCAAGGAGGTCGTCACTGAGCTCTGCCATCTGCTGCAGCCAGATCTGCAGCCTCTACTGAGGACCAGGACATCTCTGTCGGTGGCAGTGAAGATCACAGTGAACTTTTTATGCCACCGGCTCATTTCAATCAGCTACTGGGGACATCGCCAATATCTCCCAGTTCGTGGTCCATTGCTGCATCCGTCAGGTCACAAATGCCCTCTATAAAAGGAGACTAGAGTACATCTCTTTCCCCATGACCCCGGTCAAGCAGCATGAACGCGCAATGGGCTTTGCGAGGATAGCAGGCTTCCCCATGGTGCAGGGCGCCATTGACTGCACGCATGTGGCTTTGCGTGCTCCGCATGAGAATGCAGAGGATTTCCGCAACTGAAAGGGGTTCCATTCCTTAAACGTGCAGTTGGTCTGTGACCACAGACAGCAGATACTCGCTGTCAACGCCCACTATCCTGGCAGCTGCCACAATGCATTCATCCTGCGCCAGACTACTGTGGCAGAACTTTTCCAGACACCGCATCACCCAGGTGGTTGGCTTCTCGGGGACAAGGGATATCCACTGTGCACCTGGCTGATGACACCGCTCCATACGCCCAACACCCCTGCTGAGCTGCGGTACAACGAGAGCCATCTCGCTACCAGGAACATCGTTGAGCACACAATCGGCGTGCTGAAGCAATGGTTCCGCTGTCTGGACCACTCAGGAGGAGCCCTGCAGTACTCGCCTGAGCGAGTCTCCCTCTTCGTAGTTGTGTGCTGCATGCTGCATAACCTGGCAATCCTCAGGACCCAGCCAATGCCACCAGGCCTTGGAGCACCAGCAGAGGAGGAGGAGGAAGAGGAGGAGGATGATCATCAGCAGCACCAAGGTGGGAGGGAGGCCCACAATGTAGAAACTGGAAGGGCCGTCCGTCAACGTCTGATAGCAAGCCATTTCTAGGCCCCTGCTGAGGAAATGGCTTCTGCCATTGAGAACAACATAAATGAAACCAACCCGCAACCCCTAAGCCGGCCAAGGCAGCAATGATTCCAAAGACCAAACATGTACATTTTGAATACAAAAACTTATTTATTTTACAAACTCTGTGTGTGTCATTTCATCATGACAAACTAATAGAAAGAAACACAAAAAAACAGTCATTAACATAACTGGATCTCACAACCTGGAGATAATGTCCAAAACACTAAACAAAAGTTTGACCACGAACATCGGCCTTTAATAAAAAAATGACCAACATTTTGTCACACCTCCTACTTTTTGCCCTTTGAGGGTGATCTCCTTCCTTTGCGCACTTCCCACCTTCCCACCCTACTGCTCCTCCATAATGGGACCCCAGTGGCTGCAGCAAGGCTGGTGGAAGGCTGCTGATTGTCAGAACCTGAGACTGCAGATGCCCTTGAAGGACGGCTTCAACCAGCTCTGGGCCTGGAGGGCCCGGCTGCAGACTGCACCAACTCTGCATGGGCGGCAGCAGTCTGTCCTGCAGGCGGTAGCAAGTGCAGTGGAGAAGTGACAGTGGTGGCAGCAGGAATGCTGTCATCTTGAGAGAGAAGTGAGAAGTCGCACAACACCAGGTTATAGTCCAACAGTTTTATTTGAAAGCACAAGCTTTCGGAGCTGCTGCCCCTTCGTCAGGTGAAGTGAAATAATACGAATCGGCAAAGCATATATAGACAGAAAACAATGCCTGTGCAGCGTACAATGTCAGACGACTACAGTTAATCTTTCTGACTGCCTTTTATCACACCTCGGCAGAGAGACAATCAGGTCAGTCAGGAAGGCATTATATCAAAGACATAGCAAGATACAACTAAGACAATGAGGTGGGGTCACAGGGGGTCTAATGTATCAAATGCTGCAGTCTGTATGGAAAACCATAAACTTTAAACAGAACCTGAGACTGCAGATGCCCTTGAAGGACGGCCTCGACCAGCTCTGGGCCTGGAGGGCCCAGCTGCAGACTGCACCAACTCTGCATGGGCGGCAGCAGTCTGTCCTACAGGCGGTGGCAAGTGCAGTGGAGAAGTGACAGTGGTGGCAGCAGGAATGCTGTCATCTTGAGAGAGGACAGCAACTCCCTGCTCGACCGACACACTGGCACTCCCACGGGGCAGCACTTCAGCATCCGGAGCAATCTGCTGGAGCACAGATTGCTGGCCTGCTGCGGCGCGGTGAGAGCCCTGGGGAAATGTGTCCGAACCAGCGAGGATGGCAGCAGTCAGTGCTCGCGTGGCCTCAATCTGAGTCTGCATGAGAGCAGTCAGAGATGGAGTCATGGCAGCCAGTGACTGATTTGCAGCACTAAACATTTGCGTGGCAGCTGCCTGTGCTACAGCAAAGTGCTCCACACTCCTTGCCAGTGATTCAATGCATTCGGGCACCCTTCCCACTGCACCCATGAGCTCAGTGTGCATGTCCACCGCCTGGGTGTTCATTTCAGCAATGAGCCGCTCCTCCTCTGCGTCCAGTGCAGTAGGACTCGCTGGCATACTCTCCCTCCGGGGAGAAGGCCCCCGAGCTTCCCTACCCCCATCGCGTTGCTGCAGCCCGCTGGGTCCTGGAGCTTCACCCTCATCAGACCCTTCCCCCCTGCTCCCCTCCAGGGAAGGCGTGTTCCCAGTGTGGGCATGGGCTTCCTCAGGAGAGGGTGGCGCTGATGCTCCGGCTTCATCTTCCTCCTCGCCTGCAGCTTCACTCCCACTGGCAGCTTGAGGGCCTGTCTCCTCAGCTGGTGAATCACCATCTGAAAGCAGGGAGGTACAAGAGTGGCTTTAGCGTGAGGACAGGGTGGCAGTAAGGGAGGAATGAGTGCAGCGATTTAGTAAGTTGGATTGAAAGTGTCAAAGGCTGGTGTTGTGAGGGACAAGTGGAAGGTGAGAGGACAAAAAGGTGATAACCTTACCATTGCTGTCCAGAACGGGGTCGGCGTCTCCAGGGGCGATGGGACCGATCACCTGGCTTGACACAATCCTGTGGACGAGCGCCTCAAGATCACTGAGGGGTTGCAGCTAAGGCCGCCCTCCACCCATCCATTGCTGCTGTCTCCTATTATGAGATAGCTTGGCCTGCAAGAAAAAGGACGGCATCTGAGTAAATATACAGCCATGGTCTTGCCTGATGTGCCTCCCATAGTTGAATAGTCATTACTGTATGCAGCCATGGTCTTGCCTGATGTGCCTCCCATAGGTCTTTACAATCTATATTAACGATTTGGAGGAAGGGACCAAGTGTAACATATCAAAATTTGCAGATGATACAAAGATGGGAGGGAAAGTAGTGAGTGAGGAGGACATAAAAAACCTGCAAGGGGACATAGACAGGCTAAGTAAGTGGGCAGAGATTTGGCAGATGGAATACAACACTGGAAAGTGTGAGGTGATGCACTTTGGCAGGAAAAATCCTAGAGCAATTTATTATCTTAATGGCAAGAAACTGGAGAGTACTGAAGTGCAAAGGGATCTGGGGGTCCTGGTGCACGAAACTCAAAAGGTTAGTATGCAGGTGCAGCAAGTGATTAAGAAGGCAAATGGAATGTTGGCTTTCATTGCTAGGGGGATAGAATATAAAAATAGGGAGGTATTGCTTCAGTTGTACAAGGTATTGGTGAGACCGCACCTGGAATACTGCATACAGTTTTGGTGTCCTTACTTAAGGAAAGACATCCTTGCTCTCGAGGCAGTGCAAAAAAGGTTCACTCGGTTAATCCCGGGGATGAGGGGGTGGTCATATGAGGAGAGGTTGGGTAGATTGGGACTCTACTCATTGGAGTTCAGAAGAATGAGAGGCGATCTTATTGAAACATATAAGATTGTGAAGGGGTTGGATCGGGTGGATGCGGGGAGGATGTTCCCGATGACGGGTGAGACTAGAACTAGGGGACATAGTCTTAGAATAAGGGGCTGCTCTTTCAAAACTGAGATGAGGAGGAACTACTTCACTCAGAGGGTGGTAGGTCCATGGAATATGCTGCCACAAAAAGCTGTAGAAGCTACATCATTAAATAAATTTAAAACAGAAATAGACAGTTTCCTAGAAGTAAAGGGCATTAAGGGTTACGGGGAGCGGGCAGGAATTTGGACATGAGTCTAGGTTTGGATCGGTCATGGCCCTGTGGGTAGTGGAGCGGGCCCAGGGACCGTGTAGCCTGATTCTGCTCCTATTTCGTGTGTGCAATTCTGTTAGATGCAGGAGATGGTTCTGTGATCGATAGTAGATTGGCGGTTAGGATCAGATCAGCCATGATCTTATTGAATGGCGGAGCAGGCTCGAGGGGCCGATTGGCCTACTTCTGCTCCTATTTCTTATGTTCTTATGTTCTTATGTTCTTATTACTGTATGCAAAGTGTGGAATGTGCGTGTGTGTTTCATGAGAGGGCCATAGGTGTTGGATGAGTGTTGGGCATTGGGGTTTTAAGACCCTCTGGCCATAGAGTGAGGATGAGATGGAGGGATGGAGAGGTATTGAAAAAAAGCCACTCACCCTGACGACCCGAGTGAGGTCGTTGAACTTTTTTCGACATTGAGTATGGGTCCTGGGCACCATGCTCCTGGAGGAGATGCTCTGAGCCACCTCCCTCCACACTCTTCTGTATTCGCACGGCAAAGTCCTCCTGCCACTCTCTGGGTACAGTATTGATCTTCTGCGCTCCACCGCGCCAACCAGAGCATCCAAGGCCGGCTCACTGAAGCGCTGAGCTCGTTCTCTCACCCTCTCCATAGTCCTTGGCTGCAAGATTTAGCCACAGGTCTCTCCAGGCCTAGATTCAAGGCTCCAATGAGCACGGTGTGGCTGGTGAGCAAGATCGAGCCTCCCCTTTAAGAACTGGCCGGCGCCATTGTGTCTGTGTTCCATTGCTAACTGACATCACCTGCGCTGCGCCCGCACTCTGAGTTAGTGCCTCGCTCCTCGGCCTTTGCACCTTAAGACAGGTGTGCAGCGCCTGATTTAGCACTCCAATCAACTCCAGAGGCGATAAAAGCCAAGTTTGCAGTCGGAGGCGATAATTAGCGCCAGGCACTAAACTTTGCGCACGGCCGATAATCGCGCCCCAAACGGGGCGATACTGAATTTTTCCCCCATAGAGTCATAACGGCACAGAAGGAGGCCATTCAGCCCATCGAGTCCATGCCGGCTCTCTGCAGGGCAATCGAGTCAGTCCCATTCCCCCGCTCTATCCCCGTAGCCCTGCAAGTTTATTTCCCTCAAGTTTCCATCTAGTCTCCCCTACAAAACATTGAGTGTGTCCGCTTCCACCACTTCCATCGGCAGTGAGTTCCAGGTCCTCACCACTCGCTGCGTAAAAACGGTTTTCCCTCATATCCCCCCTGTACCACTTGCCCAAAACCTTAAATCTGTGTCCCCTAATCCTTATACAATCAACTAGTGGGAACAGCCTTTCCCCGTCTAGCCTATCCAAACCCGTCATAATCTTGTACACCTCTATCAAATCACCCCTCAACCTCCTTTGCTCTAATGAAAACAAATTCAGCTTCTCCAACCTGTCCTTGTAGCTAAGATCCCCCATTCCTGGAATCATTCTGGTAAATCTGCTCTGCACCCTCTCAAGGGCTTTCACATTCTTCCTAAAGTGTGGTGACCAGAACTGGATGCAATACTTCAGTTGTGGCCTAACCAGCACTTTATAAAGATTCAGCATAACTTCTCTACTTTTGTACTCAATACCTCTATTTATGAAACCCAAGATCCCATATGCTTTGCTAACCACTCTCTCAATATGTCCTGCCACCTTCAGGGACCTGTGCACATTAACTCCCAGGTCCCTCTGTCCCTGGTTGATGTCATCAGCAAATTTAGAAATTCTACTTTGTATTCCATTATCCAGGTCATTTATATATATCAAAAGAAGCAGTGGCCCCAGCACAGACCCTTGAGGAACACCACTGTCTACCATCCTCCAGTCTGAAAAACAGCCATTTACCATAACTCGCTGTTTTCTGTCCTTAAGCCAATTCCTTATCCAAGCTGCCACTGACCCCTTTATTCCATGAGCTTCAATTTTGTTAACCAGCCTTCTATGTGGTACTTTGTCAAACTCCTTCCTAAAATCCATGTAGACAACTTCCATTACATTCCCTTCATCGATCCACAGTAGTAGGGAAAATGCTAGAATCTATTATTAAGGACGTGGTAACAGGGCACTTAGAAAATAATAATAGGATTGGGCAGAGTCAACACAGATTTATGAAAGGGAAATCGTGTTTGACAAATCTGTTAGCGTTTTTTGAGGTTGTAACTGGCAGAATAGATAAGGGGGAAACAGTGGATGTGGTGTATTTGGATTTTGAAAAGGCATTCGATAAGGTGCCACACAAGAGGTTATTAAACAAAATTAGGGCTCATGGGTTTGGGGATTGGTTAACTGACAGAAAACAAAGCTGGGTGGGAATGTAAGTTGTGAGGAGGATGCAAAGAGGCTTCAAGGGGATACAGACAAGCAAAGTGAGTGGGCAAGAACATGACACATGGAATATAATGATCTTATTGAATGGTGGAGCAGGCTCGAGGGGCCAAATGGCCTACTCCTGCTTCTATTTCTTATGTTCTTATGTTCTTATCCTGATGTCATCATGTATTTTATGACTGAAATATAAACCCACATGATCATTGTGGTATTTTACATTTATCTTAACTCTTTTAGAAGAAAAACAAATGGGCTAGAAATTGGGCACCTTAGCGCCTCCAGGGGGTGCTAGCGGGGCGCTAAGCAGTTACTGACCAGGGCGCCCGCTCCCACAATAGTAGGCAGGAGGTTTGCGGCGGCAGTATTGTGTTGCACCCCGATCTCCTTTGCTCGGAGATCGTGACATCATTGCCGTGTGCATTGCCCCAGTATTGCCCCGGACCCGAACTTCGGTTCCGCCCCCTGCAGCATCGCCAGGCGGAAACACCAGCAGCTGCAGGAGGTGTTCGAAGACCGTGTGCTTCGAGGGCAATACTTAAAGGTGAGGTGGCCGAAGTAATTGAAAAAAATTCTGAAATGCTGTTTCTCATTTTTTTTCCTTGTCTTCGCCAGCGATCGATCAGCCCAGCACTCTGCTGCAGTGCATCGGGCTGTTCGGGCCCGATCGCGGCTGCCACCGGGGACCAGGTAAGTTTTGCCCTTGCAGAGCCTGCAGCAATGGCCCTTCCCTTTAAGGGAGGGAAGGAGCCTTTCAACGCGGTAGCACTGCACACCTACCGCCCCGCCTGCTGCCTGTTACGCTCCTAGAAGGAAGTGGAGTGCTTGATTTAGCGCTCCACTTCCTTCATTGAGCGCAAAATCGAATTTTTTAAAAGTTGAAAAACATTAGCGCCATTTTTTCAACTTTTAAAAGTTAGTGCCCCAGACGGAGCGATAGCGAATTTCTCCTCCAATATGCCTTATCCAAGGAAATTTTTTTACTGACTAGCTTGTTCAGAGCAATCAGATTGAAATATTTTACATTCTATTAAATGAGCGCAGATTTCTATGTGGTCTCTTCAATCATTTGTGGGGTGTAGTGAGCTCAAGGTATTATCTTGAGCCGACCCTTGCACATTCTGCTACAGGAGTCATTGATTTAATTAACAGATGGTCCCTGTAACCAATTCCTTTGTGAGGATTTTGATATATTTAATGAACAAATTTGTCTGGAAACATATGCATTGTATTTGTATACTCTTCTGTATGAGTCTGTGCTGGTGATCATTGGAGGGGCCGTCACTGAGGCATGGCTGGCAAGGTGCAGTTCACAGCCGGGCCTTCTAGGCCCAGAGCTGCTTGAAGTTGTCCTGCAAGGTTATCACCAGTGTCCCCCACGGAAAGCCAGCAGCCTTCCACCAGCCATGCTGCAGCCACTGGGGTAGCACTGCGTAGGAGCACTAGAATAGGCAAAGGAACACGAAAGACCGACACTAAGGGAATGCACAAGGGTGATTAGTTGACTTTGTTATGTAGTATTGGATTGATTCATTTATAAATTATGTTTGGAATGTTTGTTTTGTGGTGGTTCTTATTTCAGCTTTGTGCCCAAGAGAATGCTGTGATGATCTGTGACAGAGGGCTGGTAAGGTGGTGAAGTGTTGGGCAAGAGGATCTGGGGTTTCATTCTGATGACGCACTCACGGACAGACCGTCCAGAACAGAGATCTGCTGACTGCCTTCTCCCTTCCTCCTCCACCTCCTCTTCCTCCTGCTCTTCCTCCTCCTCTTCCTCCTTCTCCTCCTGAGGTGATCATGGAACTCATGGTGGCAAGGGCTGTGCCCTCATGATGGCCAAGTTGTGGAGGATCCAGCAGACACCATGAAATGGGACACCCACTCCGGCGTGTACTGTAGGGCTCCTCCCGAGCAGTCAAGGCAGCAGAACCGTTGTTTTAGCACCCCGATGGTCTGCTCAATGAGGTTCCTCATGGAAGAATGGCTGTCATTTTCTGATTGCTGGCCACAAGTGGTGGGGTTGTGGAGAGGAGTCCACCAGCCAGGTGTAGAGTGGATAGCCCTGGTCTCTGAGCAGCCACTCTTGGGTTTGACGTGGTGACTGGAAGATTACTGGCACACTGGACTGGCGCAGGATGAAAGCATCATGATGTGTTGGGTGCTGTCGCACACCAACTGCACATTAAGTGAGTGGTAGCTGGCCTGAGTAATATGATATAATAATGCAGAAAATTTTCCAAGAAATGAGACCAACGGAAGTTGCTGTTCAACAACAGAACCTTGTTCAACATTTAACAGAGACGATTATATTATAGAATCATAGAATGGTTACAGCACGGAAGAAGTCCATTCGGCCCATCGAGCCTGTGCCGGCTCTCTGCAAGAGCACTTCAGCTAGTCCCATTCCCCCACCCTTTCCCCATAGCCCTGCAAATCTCTTTCCTTCAGATACTTATCCAACTCCCTTTTGAAAGCCGTGATTGAGTCTGCTTCCACCACCCTTTCAGGCAGTGCATTCCAGATCATAACCATGCGCGGCGTAAAAAAGATTTTTCTTATGTCGCCTTTGGTTCTTTTGTTAATCACCTTAAATCTGTGTCCTCTGGTTCTCAACCCTTCTGCCAATGGGAACAGCTTCTCTCTATCTACTCTGTCCAGACCCCTAAGATTTTGAACACCTCTATCAAATCTCCTCTCAATCTTACAAAAGCAAAATACTGCAGATACTGGAAATCTGAACTAAAAACAGAAAATGCTGGAAATACTCAGCAGGTCAGGCAGCATCTGTGGAGAGAAAAACAGAGTTAATGGGCTGGATTTTGCCATTGGGGCGGGCTGGGGGCGTGTCAGGTGGAAATTGTGTCAGGACCCCGACTCCTAAGTGAAGTGCTGAAAAAGTGGGATTTTCCCCTAATTGGGCGATTGATTTCCTGCGTGTGGGAACACCTGGCCAAATTAGTCTTTTCATACAGAAAGTCGCCTCCGATGACGTCATCAATGCTGCTGGATTTAAGACCTGCAAGCAGCCTTGCTTCCTCTGGAGACTGCAAAGGCTCTGCAAATTGTATGAAGGACTTCATTTACCGACCATGTCCACCAGCAAGCAAAAATGTGCACCTCGCTTTGATGAGCCCTCCCTCCAAGCTCTGGTGCAGGGAGCAAGATCTAATAAGGAGGTGCTATTACCTTCCTCAGGGAGAAAAAAGCCACCACAACAGACTAAAGCTGTGTGGCTACAAGTGTCCCAGGAGGTCAATGCCATCTCTATGTGCCGCAGAACCTGGCTGCAGTGCAGGAAGAGGTTTCATGACCTTCTCCGCACAGGAAAAGTGAGTATGACTTTCTCATCACCCTCAAGCTGATCCCCATCGCCTCTCCTCACCAGCACTCTGCTTAGCCAACCTCTTCCTCCACATCCCACTTGACACTGACATCCCTGCACCCTTACCAATTCCCTCTCTCTCTATGGTCACATTCACTTAACTATTCGACCATGCAGCCCTCACACTCCCTATCACTGTGACGCAATGACAACAACTTACAACACACAGGGAGGGCCCTTTGACTCCTTCTAAGCATCTATGCTATGGATTATCTACACTCACTCCTTTATTCTCACTCAAACTCCACTTGTGTTCCTCATTGCAGGAAAAGAGAGCCCACAATAAGAGGGAAAGGGCGAGGACAGGAGGAGGGCCACCCTCAGTAGCCCAGCTCACCACCTCGGAGGAGGCGGACCTGAAAATTGCCGGGATCGAGGAGGATTCCCAAGTGGGGACGGACAGGCGGACGCATCACAGCAAGCTGGTGACAGAATAGTTTGGCATCTCTCTCATTGACATTGCATGAGTGACTGATAATGATTCTGATGCTCTAACAGATTGACTTATGACCATCTGCACAATTCAATGTGCATGCAACCTTTACCTCACATCTCTAACTCTTTCCTTTACTCCCCCACAGGACCATCGAGAGTCCCCGTCCCCACTGTCCAGGAGGAAGAGCCTGAGCTTCCAGGCTCCTCAAAGGAAGCTGCAATCTCTGAGGGCGCTCCGTCGGGTGAATTAAGTGCACCCTGCACCAATGCAGACACTCACACCTCGGTGGGACCTTCGGGACATAGAGTAGAGTTGTCACCTGGTGTATCACAGATCACAAGTGAGCATCAGCAGATGGTGGAGACAGGGACAGCAGTGGAGAGTCCTCGTTGCAGTGGAGAGGACGCTCCCAGCTCGGCTCCGCTGCATGTCGACCCTGTGCCTCCGGGTCCATCTAGAAGGAGAGCAGTGCTGAAACTCCAGGAACAGGTGCAGGAGTCTCTGGCAGGTTTTGTCTCCAGGGTCACTGCGAGTGTGGAGCGAATGGAGGAGTCCATCGCTAACATGAGCAGAGCCTTTGTGGAGGCATTGGCGCATGAACGCATCACCACGGAATGGATGGCAACCTCCTTGGAAAGGATGGCTACCTCCATGGTAAGGCTGGCTACCATAGAGGAGAGGATGGCTACGGTAGAGGAGAGGATGGTTACGCCAGGGTATGGAAAACATGGTAATTGTTCAGAATAGACTGACATCTCTTGAGGAGCAATGGTCAGCTATTGAGCAAACAAACCAGACCTTCATGCAAGTCCTCTGGAGTAGGACTTCCAGTGCAGAAACGGATCCTCATGGACCCCTTGCGGTGCAGCAAGGTGCTGTCCAGCCACATGCTAGCTCTGAAGTGGGACTGACTCATGAGAGGGATGTTGGTGGCATACAGCAAGGAAGTGGGGGCTCCTCTCCAAATGCTCACATGACTATGCCAATGCAAAGCCCTCGGTCAGAGCCCCACCAGAGTCCCCACTCAACTGAGATCGGCGTCTCAATACCTGCACAGCCGCAGGAGCAGCAGACTGTTGCCGAACCCTCACAGGTTTGCAACCCCAGAGGACGCCCGCCAAAGGTGTCGAGACAGGAGCAGCAAGAAAGTGAGCAAGGGGCCTCCACATCTGCTGAAGCCATAGGGGAAGCACCACGTAGGAGCACGTGTAAGAGGAAGATAATGCACAAGTAGTCACAAGGGTAGTCACTTGGCTGTAATGTTGTGTTTAATTTTGAAAAGCCATCAGTTGCTTATTGTCATAAAAAATTCTGATGGCAAACTGTTGCAGTTGTGGCATGTGTCATTTCGCTAATGGGACTTCCACATTGAGGGCTTTGGGCGACTTGCAATTGTCAGTATGGTGGTCACTGTGATAGGAATCCGCAGGTTCTTGGCCATTGTCGATGGTCTGATAAGAAGGTGCGAGGCAAAAGTGTTTGATTGTGCAGGCTAAGCAGATCTGGCCAAGATGAGTGCGTCCCTTGCATCCCGGGCAGCAATGTGGTCGCGCGCTGGCGCCTTCTGGCCTGTGCAGCTTCAGGTGGGTGAGCAGCAGCTTGGCGCTCCTGTTGTTGCTGCTGCTGTTGGTGGTGCTGTTGTTCAGGGTTCTGCTGCTGCCACGACTGGTCTTCGTCCGAATCTGATGCCCAGGAGGAAAGGAAATAAATGGTTCCTATGCTTCTGGTATATGCCTCAGTTGAGGAAGCGCTCAGTCAAGGTGGCGAGAGGGGTTTCCTAGGAGGTCACACTGGAGATGGGTGTCAGGCTCCAAACTTCCAGAACAATGGGTATGTCTGCTAAAAGTTCCCCCAGACCTGAGACAATAAAGTTCTGCCACCTGCAAATGATGATTGCTGAAAACTCCTTTTTAATGGTGGAGCTGCCGCTGTTAGTAAGCAGTCCACTTGTGATGCCGCCAGGATTCACTGGCGTGTTCCAGAGGAGACATGCAGCTCGTGGGAAATGTTTTAAAATCAGAAAGGCCTCTCAAAATGGGATTATCGAGGCAATAAGTGGTTGTTAAGGGCCTTTAGGGCCTATCCCGCCTCTTGGAGGCGGGATGCAAATGGGGTCAGAAAACATGCATGTGGGAAAATTGCTCGGAGGTGGGATGGAGGCGGGATCGGGCCCGCCCGCCTTTTTTGGTGATTTTACCACCTCACACGCCTCCAATCCCGCCTCCTCGGGCCTGGCAAAATCCAGCCCAATGTTTCAGGTCGATGACCCTTCGTCAGAACCCTTCCTCTCAACCTTCTCTACTCTAAGGAAAACAACCCCAGCTTCTCCAGTCTATCCACGTAACTGAAGTCCCTCATCCCTGGAATCATTCTCGTAAATCTTTTCTGCACCCTCTCTACGGCCTAAAGTGTGGTGCCCAGAATTGGATACAGTACTCCAGTTGCGGCCGAACAGTGTTTTTTAAAGATTCATCTTAACTTCCTTGCTTTTGTACTCTATACCTCTATTTATGAACATGATGTGGAGATGCCGGTGTTGAACTGGGGTGGACAAAAGTGAGAAGTCGCACAACACCAGGTTATAGTCCAACAGCTTTATTTGAAATCACAAGCTTTCGGAGCGCTGCTCCTTCGTCAGGTGAAGCCTGATGAAGGAGCAGCGCTCCGAAAGCTTGTGATTTCAAATAAAGCTGTTGGACTATAACCTGGTGTTGTGCGACTTCTTATTTATGAAGCCCAGGATCCCGTAAGCCTTTTTAACTACTTTCTTAACCTGCCCTGCCACCTTCAACGATTTGTGCACATATACCCCCAGGTGTCTCTGTTCCTGCACCCACTTTAGAATTGTACCATTTAGTTTATATTTCCTCTCCTCATTCTTTCTACCAAAATGTATCACTTCACACTTTTCTATGTTAAATTTCATCTGCCATGTGTCCGCCCATTTCACCAGCCTGCCTATGTCTTCCTGAAGTCTATCACTCTCCTCCTCACTGTTCACTATACTTCCAAGTTTTGTGTTAGCTGCAAATTTTGAAACTGTGTCCTGTACACCCACGTCCAAGTCATTAATATACATCAAGAAAAGCAGTGGTCCTAGAACTGATCCCTGGGGAACACCACTGTATTCCTTCCACCAGTCCGAAAAACAACCGTTCACCACTACTCTCTGTTTCCTATCACTTAGCCAATTTCATATCCATGCTGCCACTGTCCCTTTTATTCCATAGGCTTCAACTTTGCTGGCAAGTCAATTATGTGGCACTTTGTCGAACACCTTTTGGAAATCCATGTACACTACGTCAACCGCATTACCCTCATCAACCCTCTCTGTTACCTCATCAAAGAACTCAATCAAGTTAGTTAAACACGATTTGCCTTTAACAAATCCGTGCTGGCTTTCCTTAATTAATCCACACCTATCCAAGTGACTGTTAATTTTGCCCATGATTACTGTTTCTAAAAGCTTCCCCACTACCGAGGTCAAACTGACTAGCCTGTAGTTGCTGGGTATATCTTTACACCCTTTTTTAAACAATGGTGTAACATTTGCAATTCTCCAGTCCTCTGGCACCACCCCCGTATCTAAGGAGGATGGGAATATTATGGCCAGTACCTCCGTGATTTCCGCCCACAATTCCCTCAGCATCCTAGGATGCATTCCATCCACTCCTGGTGATTTATCTACTTTAAGTACAGCCAGCATTTCTAATACCTCCTCTTTGTCAATTCTTATCCCATCCAGTATCTCCTCTACCTCCTCCTTCACTATGTCTAGGGCAGCATCCTCTTCCTTGGTGAAGACAGATGCAAAGTACTCGTTTAGTACCTCAGCCATACCCTCTGCCTCCATGCATAGGTCTCCTTTTTGGTCCCTAATTCGCCCCACCCCTCCTCTTATTACCCTTTTACTATTTATATGCCTATAGAAGTCTTTTGGATTACCTTTTATGTTGGCTGCCATTCTATTCTCATACCCTCTCTTTGCCCCTCTTATTTTCTTTTTCACTTCTCCTCTGACCTTTTTATATATAACCTGATTCTCAGATGTATTTGCAACCTGACATCTGTCATATGCGCTCTTTTTCTGCTTCATCATATTCTTTATCTCTTTTGTCATCCAGGGAGCCCTGACTTTAGTTGCCCTACCTTTCCCCCTAGTGGGAATGTACCTGAACTATTTCCTCTTTAAAGGCAGCCCACTGTTCCATTACAGTTTTGCCTGCCAATCTTTGATTCCAGTTTACCCAGGCCAGATCCGTTCTCATCCCACTGTAATTGGCCTTCCCCCAGTTAAACAGTTTTACTGTCGATTGCTCCCTGTCCTTTTCCATAGCTAATCTAAACATTATGATACTGTGATCGCTGTTCCCTAAATGTTCACCTACTGACACTTGCTCCACTTGACCTACCTCATTCCCCAGAACCAGATCCAGCAATGCTTCCTCCCTCGTCAGGCCGGAAACATACTGATCAAGAAAGTTCTCCTGAACACACTTCAGAAATTCTTCCCCTTCTCTGCCCTTAACACTATTATGATCCCAGCCTATATTAGGATAGTTGAAGACCCCATTATTACTACTCTATAGTTCTTGCACCTTTCTATAATTTCTCTGCAAATTTGCTCCTCCATGTCTTTCCCACTATTTGGTGATCTATAGAATACACCTAGTAGTGTAATGGCACCTCTATTATTTCTTAACTCTAGCCATATAGATTCTGTCCTTGACCCCTCCAGGTCATCCTCCCTCTCCAGCACTGTAACATTCTCCTTAACCAGTACTGCCACATCACCTCCTATCTTTCCTTCCCTATCTTTCCTGAACACATTATAACCTGGAATATTTAAAACCCAATCCTGCCCTTTTTTGAGCTAGGTCTTAGTTATTGCCACAACATCATATTCCCATGTGGCTATTTGTGCCTGCAGCTCACTTACCTTGTTTACTACGCTTCGTGCATTCACATAAATACACTGTAAACTCATCTTAGACCATCCTGTATTCCGTCTTAGTTTGACCCCATCTAATAACTTACTATTTCTTACTGACAGATCTTCTGAACCAAAAGTAAATCAGTATCGCTATTTGCCCAACAACTGCCTAGCAATTGCCCATGAAACTCTTATGGCTGGTAAAAGCAGGTGTAGGGCTTTCATTAGCGTAAGGATTATTATAAATCTTAAATTAAACATTTAAAAATAAAAAAATGATGCACAAACACTTTGGGCTGGATTTTGAATGACCCATGGAGTCGGGTTTGGAGGCGTGTGGGGGGTTAAATTTGCGGGGTCGGGGGTCCCGACCCCATCCCAACTCCATCCCGCCTCCACGCAATTTTGACAAAATCAGTCGCGGGGTTCCCGACTCCGTCCCGCCTCCAAGAGGCGGGAGAGGCCATTAAAGCCCTTAACAAGCCCTAAATTGGCTCTGTAATGCCATTTTGAAACATTTTAGCTAGTTTAACCCTTTTCTGACGTGAAGTACGCCTGGTGTGAAACACTCCAGTGAAACCTGGCGGGAGCACAAGCGGATAGCTGACTATGAGCTGCAGGTCCACTATTACAACGGAAATGTGATGAAGGTAGTAGTAGTATTAGGTCTGAAAGTTGCCTCTGATGCTGCTGCATTGAATGTGTTCAGAGACTGCCTGGCCTGACTTGGATGAAAAAAAATTCTCTCTCTCTCTCTCTCTCCCCATTTTTGCATCCAGGTCCACTCACATCAAAAGCAAGCCACGCAGGTCCTCTCTCACCAACAGTCTCTGAGACTAGGCAGTCAGCAATGATGACATCATCAGAGGTGACTTTCAGACTGAAAACACTAATTAGTTCATGGGTACCCACATGCTGGAACTCAATTTCCCAATTAAGTGAAAATTGCATCATTCATCCACATTAATCTGGAGTCGGGGGGGAACCACGAAATATGGATGACACGACCCCAACCCGACCCCAAGACAAAATCCAGCCCTTTAAATTAGTTTATGCAAGTATTGGATGTTTAAAATTATTTTTGAACAAATTAAATTGTTATTGTATTTGGCATAGTAAAGGGACTTATGAATAAAATTGAAATTCAGAACATTTATATTTATTAGAATTGTGTAAATTGTTTAATTATTTGGGGATTCCATTGCATGTCATCAGGGGATTCCGTTCGAAAATGACTGCAATGGAATCCTCCTTTGTGATTGGAGGACCTGGCCCTTGTGATCCCAGGGATGCTTCTGAACCGCCTGAGTCCCTGGGATCCGTGAGCCTTTAGGCAGACATACGCCTGGAGGCTCGAGACCCAAAAACTCCGCAGACTGGGAGCCTGGAGGTAGGTTCGGAAATGTTTCGTGGGTCGGTGGCGTCCTCCGGAGGTGTGCCTCCGACTGCAATTTCTAGGCCATTTCTTTTTTTCTATTTTGGCTGGATAATCTGTTCAGCATGTTGGATTCTGAAATGAATTACACTGACGTACATATATTCATTCCAATCATTTACCAAAATGAGTTTAAAAGAAGTATAAAGAAGATCATGAGCATTGGTCTCCTGCACAATTCCTTTATTGGGAGAACATGAGGTAATGGCTCTCAATATAGTTCAGATAAGGAGGTAATGGAAAAACTCCAAAAAGTTCAAAAGAAGGACTCAGCAGCAGCACTGTCCACAATCCAGCTCAGCCTGTGATGTGATTAGGCATAATAAACAACAAACTAAACGCTGTCACCAGACTAACATAATCAGATGTTTCAGGTAAATCAGCTAGGTAATGAAAAATGTACAGAAAAATACAGCAATTACCATCCACAGTCCACTCAGTCATTGATATTTCAGATGGACTGCTCTTAAAATAAACCACTTAAAGAAAATCACACAAAAAAAATTGGCCAATAGGGCTTAGTGAGAAATTGACCATAAATTAAACAATACCATAGAGCGATGAGTATAAAGTCTGTTGGTTAAATGCTGTGGTTGTTGCATTAATGATTAGACAATTAGGGGGAAAAATTCAGTTGACCAGCGCCTCCAGTTAGCACCTGGCGGGGGCGCTAACGGGGCGCTGGTGCAGTAGCGCCACGGCGAGGCGAATCCAGCGATGCAAACCAAATCTCCCCCCCCCCCCCCGTAGCGCTGCCGCTACGAGTTACCACCGGGGACCTCAGCACCAGGCAGATTGTGGTGTTCACTAGACGCCCGATCTGCAAAATTCATTGGCGCCCCCCTGCCTTAGTGTCTTGCCCTGACAGCAACAGGGAGAGAAGGTGTCAAGCCGGCGGATGCCAGCCCCAGGGGAGCTAGTTAAAGAAATCGTCAGTAATGAGTCGCAGCTGTCAGGTTAGTGCTGTTTCACTGCTTCCTTGTCAGTTTGACATTGTGAAACAGTTTAATTCAGTCAGTTAAAGGTTGTTTAGTATCAGGAGTTTTTGTGGCTACTAACAATTAGTTACAATTATTCTCACAACATATCAAAGTGCTGCACTTCCTTACATTAATGGGGGCTGTACTGGCAGTCGACCTCACCCTCCAGGATCTACTGCAGAGGGAGCGCAGGCAGCGAGAAAGATTGGAACATGTGACCAGAGGGAGGAGGAGGGCCATGAGGGCTCTCAACAGGAGGTCTTACCCTCCGAGGGTCTTCCGACAGCACTTCTCCTACCTCCAATTAAGCGAGGAGCAGTGTATTAGAAGGCTCCACTTCATCAAGGAGATGGTCACAGAACTCTGCCATCTCCTGCAACCAGACCTCGAGCCTCAGATCAGAGCGACCACGGCTCTCTTAGTGGCAGTCAAGGTCACCGTCGCCCTCAATTTCTTCGCCAGCGGATCCTTCCAGTTTGCAACAGGCGATATAACTAACAATTCGCAGTTCGCCACCCATCGCTGCATCCGGGAGGCCACAGAGGCTCTTTACATTCGGAGAAGGGACTACATTTCCTTCCCCATCACCAGAGAGAAGCAGGATGAATGTGCACATGGCTTTGCCAGGATAGCAGGCTTCCCTATGGTGCAGGACGCCATCGACTCCAACCACATGGTTTTGCGGGCACCGCATAATAATCCTGACATCTTCCAATTCCGCAAAGGCAACCACTCACTTAATGTGCAGTTGGCGTGCGACCACAGACAGCGAATCCTCAATGTGAATGCCCGCTATCTTGGCAGCAGACACGATGCCTTCATCCAGCACCAAACCAGTGTGCCAGCACTCTTCCAGCCACCATGTCAAGCTTGCGGCCGGCTGGTCGGAGACCAGGGTTATCCGCTCTCCACCTGGCTCATGACGCCCCTCCACAACCCCAACACTCCTGCCCAGCACTCATATAATGAGAGCCATGCTGCCACCAGGAACATCATCGAGCAGGTCATTGGGGTGCTCAAGCAATGGTTCCGCTGCCTTGACCGCTCGGGAGGAGCCCTCCAGTACTTGGGTGAGTGGATGTCCTGTTTCGTCGTGGTCTGCTGTATGCTCCACAATTTGGCCATCACCTGATATTGTTCAGCGCTTTGAGTTTAATGTCACTGAGCTTGGCCATTAGCGCTTGATTTAGCACTCCAATCCTTTCTTAGCCTGGTGCTAATTCTCAAACTTTTCAAAAGTTACTGCCCATTCCTGGGCTTTAATGAATTTCTCCCCCTTAAACATTGAAACCTGCTTAATAATGGGATTTCCATAAAAATTTAAACAAGTATTGTGCCCCCGGCTTTAGCACTGAATTTGATCTATTTGTTTCTGTCCCAACTTAGTTATGGCTTTAGATTGGATTTGAAACCAGAATGTTTAGTTCATTTCAGCTCCAGCCTAGTAAAAGCCATCCAATCTGTTTATGCCCAAACCATTTTCTATATAAAGAACACCATCACCTCCAAATTCCCCTCCAAGTCACACACCACCCTGACTTGGAAGTATATCGCCGTTCCTTCAACGTCGCTGGGTCAAAATCCTGGAACCCACTCCCTAACAGTGCTGTGGGAGGTACCTTCACCACACGGACTGTAGCGGTTCAAGAAGGGGGCTCACCACCACCTTCTCAAGGGCAATTAGCGATGGGCAATAAATGCTGGCCTTGCCAGCAATACCCACATCCCAGGAATGAATTTAAAAAAAGAATCAATTGGAAAAGTAAAGTTTTGTCAGGTAACCCAAATGTAACAAAACTTTAATTAGAAAAGAAGTCTTGGATGCAACATGACTAGTATAATATGAGATAAAGATAGGGCTAGAAATTCCATCACGCCCCAATGGGACGCTAACTTTTGAAAAGTAGAAAAAGTAGTGCCAGGTGCTAATGATTCTCTCCTGCCGGGAAATTCAGCTTTAGCGCTCCAAGAGGGAGGTGGAGTGCTAATTCAAGCGCTAATCACTTCTCTTAGGGCGCTAAAGTCCGAGAGCAGGGCGGTAGCGGCAGAGCGATGAACAATGTGGAACGCATTGCTAATGGCAACAAAGGCTGCTTCCCTCGCTTAAAGGGAAGGGCCACTGATGGTGCACAGCCTACTTGTCGGCATATCTGTGTTGCAAGGCGACCTGCGCAACTGCCATTACAGCCCCAAACACTCTCACAAAATGGAGGGCTTGGACATCTTGCAGCAATGAAACATCAAAAACTTTGAGCAGGCACCAGACTGGTGCAAATAATAAAGGTTAGCCTACCTGAAAACCATTCGCTTAAATTAGCGCTCCCCAAGTGACCAGCCGAGTTGACAACGTCGCCTCTTCCTGCCGCTGTTCACGCCCGGCAATACAGCAGGGGGCGGGAGGCAATTTCACATCTGGGGCAATAACGGGGCGAGGCGCTTGAGGCCCAGGTGGTAAGAGTTAGCGCCAGCGCTAAACTGGCACTGAAGTTCACGGGCGTCGCTGCATTCGTCGTGCCCCGTCGCTAACTCCTTAGCGCCCCATTAGAGCCCCACCCTAGCACTAACGGGAGGCGCTAACCAACCGAATTTCTCCCCCTCTGATTCCCTCGAGCAATAGACCATTAGGAACCATAGCTGGGATCTGTAACTTAATTTGATGCCAAATGGGAATCTTATCTTATCTAGATCCAGTACAAAAATTATTTCCAGAGTGATAGTACTTTCTTGATAGCATGTGATCGTGCACAACTTTGCATACTTGGCAAAGTCATTTATTCAATTGTAACAATGAATGAGATTTCTTCAGCAGGTTGAACCCCTCAGCAACCCACCAACATTATCTTAGTGGGATTCATGTTATTTGAATGTAAAGAGCAGTAATGGGTCACCGCATACTGTATATTTTGATTGTATAAAAGCCAGAGACAATCTGCAATTCATTTTAGAATGCCTGTATCATTACTAAAAGAATTAGGTAACTTGCATTCCATAGTTTATGCAGGAGGAAATATTTTGAATTAAATTGCACAATTCTTGCAATTCAGTCAAGCACGATATGTTAAAAAATAAAATAGAAAACTCATGTACTGCTCCATAGGGGAGCAAAGTTGTTTTGAAATGCAACTACAATGAATGATCTCTGTTTTGGTTATTTATTTTGTGTGAATTTTCAATTCATTAAAGTTATGGAGCATGCAGCAGACAAACTAAATCTGGATACCCGTCCAGGGCTGTACTGCAAAGCTCCTCCCGAATAGTCCAGGCAGCGGAAGCGTTGCTTGAGCATGCAGAGTATCTGCTTAATGACGTCTCTGGTGGCAGCATGGCTCTCATTGTAGGCCAGCTATCCAGCTGTGCCCAGGTTCCTGACAGGAGTCATGAGCCAGGCTGAGTTGTGGCTCAGCAGGTGACATAGCTCGGTAATAGCCTACTTTATGAAGCGAAGGCACCTGGGACATTGTTCCTCAGTGAAGTTCAAGTAGGATATGTGCTCCCTCAAGGCCAGCTGTGGCTATGGCCTCCTGCACAGTGCTTTCCTCCTCCCGCTTATCCCAGCTGTTCTCTTCTGTCTTCTTGGCTGCTCCCCTCATCCTTCAGCCTCAAAGGCAGCCTACCAGACCACCCATGACTGCAGTAAAATTCTTTTAAAAGCAGCCAAAAACAGTGCAACACCAGCAAAAGCATTTTCTCAGAATTCAGAAATCAGTTGTAGAAGTGAAAACATTTGCTAAAAAATGTCCAAAAGTTAATTCAGCAGCCTAAAAGGACAAAGCAACAACTAACCTGTATGTAATGGATAAGCACTTTAAATAGGGTCCTTCCTGCCTGTTAGTACCACGAGTTGCTGAGCAAGTTTATCATATGGTAACTGGCGAGGCATATTGGATGCTTAGGCACCTATTTTACGCCTGTAAATCAGGCGCGGCGCTAATGAATTTATAATGAATTCAGTTACGGATTTTAACAAAAATATCTGTTCCTCCCTCGTATCATTGTGCCTACCTTGTTTGCCTCTGCAGATTTGTCCATTTTATTCATACAGCAGCATGTGCTGAAAAGCCACTATTCTGTGTGCTTCTCAATATTCCTGAATTAAAATCAGGCTTTTCTTCTAGATTTACGTATTTTACTGCACTTCTTGATGAATTTCTGCAAAAGATAAGTAAAGCCAAGAAAAATATGAAGAAAAAATTGTTCATGTTTTTCTGAAGAGTGAAGAAACATAGGCCCACTATTTGGCCTATAGGGATGGGCAATAAATGTAGCCTTGCCAGGATTGCCCACATCCGAAGGACATATTTTAAAAATATACAGCTGATTGAGTCTGGTGTACCATGTAAATCGGCAAGCACTGCTTCCATAATGGGTCCAATAGATTGATAATTGCTAGTTTGGTAATGTCTGGATATATCCCTCAGAGAATACGGCTGCGATTTTTGCTACCTCGGCGGGTCCGTGGCGGGCGAGGTCGGTGACGGGTCACGGCCCCGCTGCTGGCTCCATACTGGCCACCGACATGACTTTCCCCTGATTGGGCTTGTTAAGCCCGCCCAGCGAGTTTTCCGGCCAATTGAAGGAAGTGGGTCTGATGATGTCATTTGTTGACGTGTCATCAGCCGGTTTCCTTAAAGGGACATAGAAACATAGAAACATAGAAAATAGGTGCAGGAGTAGACCATTCGGTCCTTCGAGCCTGCACCGCCATTTAATGCGTTCATGGCTGAACATGCTACCTCAGTACCCCATTCCTGCTTTCTCGCCATACCCCTTGATCCCCCTAGTTGTGAGTATTATATCTAACTCCCTTTTGAATATATTTAGCGAACTGGCCTCAACAACCTTCTGTGGTAGAGAATTCCACAGATTCACCACTCTCTGGGTGAAGAAGTTCCTCCTCATCTCAGTCTTAAATGGCTTCCCCTTTATCCTTAGACTGTGACCCCTGGTTCTAGTTTTCCCTAACATTGGAAACATTCTGCCCGCATCTAATTTGTCTAAACCAGTCAGGATTTTAAACGTCTCCATAAGATCCCTCCTCATTCTTCTGAACTCCAGAGGATACAAGTTCAGTTGATCCAGTCTTTCTTGATATGTCAGTCTGGCCATCCCAGGAATCAATCTAGTGAACCTTCGTTGCACTCCCTCAATAGCAAGAATGTCCTTCCTCAAGTTAGGAGACCAAAACTGCACACAATACTCCAGGTGTGGCCTCACCAAGGCCCTGTACAACTGTAGCATCACCTCCCTACTCCTGTACTCAAATCCCCTTGCTATGAAGGCCATCATGCCATTTGCTTTCTTGACTGCCTGCTGCACTTGCCTTCCCACCTTCAGTGACTGATGTACCATGACGCCCAGGTCTCGTTGCACCTCCCCTTTCCCTAATCTGCCACCATTCAGGTAATAGTCTGCCTCCCTATTTTTACCACCAAAGTGGATAACCTCACATTTATCCACATTGTACTTCATCTGCCATACATTTGCCCATTCACCCAACCTGTCCAAGTCACTCTGTAGCCTCCTAGCATCCTCCTCATTGTTCACACTGCCTCCCAATTTAGTGTCATCCGCAAATTTGGAGATATTACAATTAATCCCTTCGTCCAAATCATTAATATATAATGTAAACAGCTGGGGCCCCAGCACCGAACCCTGCGGTACCCCGCTGGTCACTGCCTGCTATTCTGAAAAGTACCCATTTACTCCTACTCTTTGTTTCCTGTGTGCCAACCAGTTCTCAATCCACGTCAACACATTACCCCCAATCCCATGTGCTTTAACTTTGCACACCAATCTCTTGTGTGGGACCTTGTCGAAGGCCTTCTGAAAGTCCAAATACACCACATCTACTGGTTCCCCCCCGTCCACCCTATTGGAAACATCCTCAAAAAATTTCAGAAGATTTGTCAAGCATGATTTCCCTTTCACAAATCCATGCTGACTTGGACCTATCATGTCGCCACTTTCCAAATGGTCTGTTATGACATCTTTAATAATTGATTCCATCATTTTACCCACCACCGATGTCAGGCTGACCGGTCTATAATTCCCTGCTTTCTCCCTCCCTCCTTTTTTAAAAATTTACTTTGACATTTGTACTGTCAGTGTTCTACAGCATTGAAGTGCTGCAAACATTGACAATGACTGCACAGAGGTGCAGGGCTGCACACAGGCTCTCCCCATGACTCCCTCCATATGCTTATGGAGGGAGGCACAGTACGCAGGGAGGTCCTCTTCCCTTCCAATGGGCGGAAGAAATCTCCACAGGAGACCAACGCAGCCTGGTTGCACATTGCACAGGAGGGCACAAGCAGGGATGTCATCAGGAGGACCAGGCTGCAGTGGCACAAACCTTTCAATGATCTCAGTAGATCATGAAACATTACTGCAAGCCACACTCAACCTAATCCTGCTGTGCCACTCATCACATCCCCATCACTCTGCCTTCCCTACCCTACTCCTGCACATCCTTATTCGCACCAACTTACCTTGCACCTCCACCCATCCCTCTCTATCTACATTATCACTTCCCCATCTCACTAGCCACCCCTCACTCTCACCCTCATCCTAGTCCAATCATACCAACTAACAACACACAAGGGTAGGCACTTGGGTGGTTTAGCCAATGTTCATGTGAAGTTTCTGGTAATGTGCTGTCAAACATCGAAACCTTTATTTTCAACACTTTGCGTCCTTGGACAGATTTGTGTGCACCTTTGGAAGTGGATAAGTGAGTTGCAGTGAATGGTGAGACATAACGGTACCCCCCACAATGCTGATGAGTGTGAAAGGAATGGCTTGGGCATTGTAGGGATGCTTTATGTTGTTGGTATGGTGTGGTGCCAAGCTGGCACATCATGTGACATCCAGGGTGTACAGCATCAAGTGAAGTAAATGTCGCCATGGTGAGGCCATCCCTGGCATCCTGGGCAGCAATGTGGTCGGGTGCTGATGCCCTCTGTCCTGTGCAGCATCAGGTGATTGTGGAGAAGGTTGGTGTTGTTGTTGGTGCTGCTGGTGTTGGAGCTGATCATGGTCAGAATCTGAGGACCAAGGTGAGAGAGTATAAAGTGCACCCATACTGATGGAATAGATGGCAGATGAAGTAGAGATGACAGAAGTGATCTGTCAATGGTGAGAGAGGTAATGAGGTCAGACAGGATGGAGCCGTGTGTAAAGATTTGCAGCATTCTGAATCTGTAGTGGAAATGCAGTTTAGAGAAGCTAGTGATTAAGGGAACATTTCTCAATCAGCTGGGAGCTTTGACTTGACATTTGAAGCTGTCAACTCATAAGCTGATTCAATGATAAGTGACCTCCCACCTCAGGTTCACAGACGAGGTCTAGGCACAGCGGGAAACCGGTGGATGACCTGTCAAATTCAAAAAGGTGGGAAAAAAAGCATTGTTAGGTGGCTGTAAACAAGCCACTAATGATTTGAATTGGGTTCCCCGCCGCTGCCTGTCGGGTCTGCTCAGCGCTGACAGACCCAACATCGGGAAATGCAGGTGTAAACTTTTTGACAGTGGGTTCCCGACCCGCTGTCAATCATTCTTTATTTCACAGCTGACCCGCCACCCATCCTGTCGGCTGAGCGCTGACAAAATCGCGGCCTTCATATTTCACGTTTGTTCTTTTTATGTAATGCACCAATGTTTACATTACTGCAATCAAGCATTTGTCTATTAATGCAACACAGAAAACGTCTTTTTTTTCATACTTATCTCCCTGTGTGCCACCACGTTGACTACAGTTTGGCTCAGTTGTTCAAATTCTTGCCTCTGAATCAGAAAGTTGTGGCTTTAAGTCCCACTGCAGGACTTGAGCACATAATCCAGCTGATACTTCAGTGTCGTACTGAGGGAGTGCTGCACTGTTAAAAGTGCCATCTTTTGAATGTGATGTTAAGCCTGTACAGATGGACGTAAAAGATCACAAGGGACTATTACTGTCTTGGTCTTGGTCAACAATCCCCCTCAACCAACACCAAAAACAGATTACCTGACCATTCATCTCATTTTATGTTTGTGGAACTTTGCTGTGTGCAAATTGACTGCCACGTTTGCTTACATAGCAACAGTGACTACACCCCAAAAGTAATTAATTGGCTGTAAGGTTTGTGGGACAGCCTGAGGATGTATTAAGATGCTATATAAATACACTTCTTTTGATTCCTTCCTGTATTTGTATACAGATTATTTCCCTGTAAAATGTAAGAATTTCAATTGATCTCACGCTGCACGCATCACCACTATTCCAGTTTTAGTTCCCTGGTGATCTATGTTTCTGCAGTTGATTTGGTAACCAGTAGCCAAAATGTCACTATTTTCTTGTATAAGGTCAAGGAATTCTCCCAAAGGCTTTTCATTCATTCTTATTAAGCTAGTTTTGATGTAGCTTCTGGAGTCAAAATTGCACAGTGGACCCTTCCCCCTCCATACATGTCCAATTTTGGAAGTTCTTATATTTCCCTCAATTTTCTTTCAACTTCGCTTGTGCTGGGAGAAACTTGCAAGTCTGTTTTTCTTTCTTCAAAAAACTTTAATATTTTAAATTAAGTGGCAGAAAATTAATTTGAATTCATATGTAAATGTTTCAGATTCTGAGGGGGATTGACAGGATAGATGCTGAGAGATAGTTTCCTCTGGCTGGAGTGTCCAGAACTAGGGGCATAGTCTCAGGATAAGTAGTCGGCTATTTAAGACTGAGATGAAGAAGAATTTCTTCACTCAGAGGGTTGTGAATCTTTGGAATTCGCTGCCCCAAAGGGCTGTGGATGCTCAGTCGTTGAGTATATTCAAGGCTGAGATAGATAGATTTTTGAACTCATGGGGAATCAAGATATATGGGGATCAGGCAGGAAAGTGGAGTTGAGGTTGAAGATCTGCCATGATCTTATTGAATGGTGGAGCAGGTGCGAGGGGCCGTATGGCCTACTTCTGCTCCTAATTCTTATGTTCTTATGTTCTTATCCCGGTTTCTGGGTCATCCCCTGTTTGTATGTTGAGGCAATCTGTCTGTCAGCAACATACTCCCCATATGGAGCAAGAGTAGGCTGAATGGCCTTCTCCTGCTCCTATTTTTCTTTGTTTCTATGTTTCTATAGGCAGGAAATCAGGCCCTGCTGCAGGTTCTTAAAGACCTGTAGTAGCTTAAAGGAGAGATACATCTCTCATGATGACACCACTTCAGCATTAGGGTTGTGACCCCTGAAACGATGTCTGCCCTGTTGCCAGACACCTAGCACTTCGTAGAAGCACTACAGTAGTTAAAAGAGCACTTTGGACAGGCACTGGGAGTGCACATCAGGGTGAGAAATAGTTTACAGGCTTTTCTGTAAACTTGTAAACCTGTAAAACCACAATGCTGTTGAAGTATTTGTTCCTGTAGTGGCTGGTGATTTTGCAACATGAATAGCAATTTTGATATTTGGGAAAATGCAGCTTATTTAAGGGTGGTAGGACAGGGACGAATGTTGAAAATGACACTTAATGCAGGGGAGCACAGATGGTTCAGCTGAAGTTCTTGTCCATGAGCTGCTGTAGAACAACTGTGGCTGTAAGCAACTGTCGCCACCTGCTGCTCCCCCATGTCATCAGTGTCCTCTCCTTCATCATAGAATCATAGAAATTTACAGCACAGAAGGAGGCCATTCGGCCCATTGTGTCTGTGCCGGCTGACAAAGAGCTATACACCCTAATCCCACTTTCCAGCACTTGGTCCGTATCCTTGTAGGTTATGGCACTTCAAGAGCATATCCAAGTACTTTTTAAATGTAATTAGGGTTTCTGCCTCTACCACCCTTTCAGGCAGTGAGTTCCAGACCCCCACCACCCTCTAGGTTAAAGGGGAGGTGGCGGGCGGCCATTTTTGTTGCTGGCCGCCTGCCAGCACCTGCACCCGTTGCTGTCCCCTGGCCCCTGTGAAGCCTCCCCGCGGGGTGCTGGCTGCTCTCCGTGAGCCCGGCACTCCTCTTGAGTGCTGGGCTCGTCTGCTGGCACTCCAATCCCTGGTGGCCCAGCTGGGCGCCGGGTCGCACTGTGTCAGGCCTCTCCCCTTTAATAAGGGGAGGAAGGCCTGCAGTACCGCGCTGCGGCACGTAGCGCTGCGATATTGGCTCACAGCGCCCCAAGAGGGACGCGGGGCGCTTCCAATAGCGCCCCTCCTCCCTCTTGGGGCGCTACCTGGGAAAATCGGCCTCGGGGGCGCTAACTTTTTCGGGGTGCTAAAATTAGCGCACCGACGAAGGTAGCACCCCAAAGGAGGTGCAACCCAATTTTTACCCCATAATATCATACTCCCATGTGTCTATCTGTGCCCTTAGCACATCTGCTTTATTCCCTAGATTCCTTGCGTTGAAGTATATACCATTTAGCACAGCCAAACTCCCTTGTCGATTTTCTAACCTTTGTTTCCTCTGCCTTCCAAACTCGCTTACTAATTTTCTGCCTTCCATTTCCAGCTTTGATTCTCTCCCTTCTGAATCTACTCTCAGGTTCCCATCCCCTGCCAAACTAGTCTAAACCCTCCCCAACAGCACTAGCCACCCCCGCCGCGAGGATTTGGTCCCGGTCATGTTGAAGACCCACCTGCAATGGTAGATTCATGAGTTGCCCCATTGCAGAGTAAATTTAGGCAGCATAGAGAAAACCACTAGCATACGGGACACTCTGAGGGCGGGTTCAGAGGTGGGTCCGCTGTCAAAATCAAAAAGATTGACAGCGGGTCGGTATCCCAAGTGTCGGGTCTGTCATTCCTGAACAGACCCAACACCAAGTGGCGGGACAGCCAATTTAGTTAGTTAAAACTTGTTAAAAGGTAGTTAAGCAGGATTTTACCATGTATTTACCATTTTACCAGCTTTTCCATGAGTTTCCCGGCACGTGGGAATCATGTTAGGTAAGTAGGCTGGGTGTTATGTCAGCATGGAATGATTTACTAACCTGACAGCTGCAAATGTTCTATGAAAGCTGCCATTTCATAGGTCTTCACTTTCCAAGGTTAGAAGCTGTTGCTCACTGCATTTGGAAGACAAAAGTGAGAAGTCGCACAACACCAGGTTATAGTCCAACAGCTTTATTTGAAATCACAAGCTTTCGGAGCGCTGCTCCTTCGTCAGGTGAAGACAGATTGAGCTTTATGCAGCTAACAAGTGTTTGGAGCAAACTCTCTATCCAGTGTCACCTCATTGGAACAACCTCTCTCACCATTGACAGATCACTTCTGTCATCTCAACCTCACCTGCCATCTATTCCATCCTCATTAGTGCCCTTGAAAAAATCTCACCTTGGTCCTCTGAATCCCACCACGATCAGCCCCAATACCAGCATCACCGAGCACACCAGCAGCACCAACATCCACACCAACCTTCTCCGCAATCAACTGATGCTGCACAGGACACAGGGCATCAGCACCCATGCACCGGGATGCCAGCGATGGCCTCACCATGTCCAGATTCACTTAACTTGACACTGTACACCTTGGCTGCCACATGATGCGCCAGGTTGGCACCACCCCACACCAGCACCATAAAGCATCCCTACAATGTCCAAGCCATTCCTTTCACACTCATCGCCATTGGAAGTGTCTTAGTGAGTTCCAGTGATGTCCCACCATTCACTGCAACTCAATAAGACACTTCCAAAGGTACACACAAATCTGTCCAAGAACGCAAAGTGTTGAAAATAAAGATTTCAAATGTTTGACAGCATATTACCAGAAACTTCACATGAACATTGGCTAAACCACCCAAGTGCCTACCCTTGTGTGTTGTTAGTTGGTATGCTTGCAGTAGGATGAGGGTGAGTGTGAGGGGTGGCTAGTGAGATGGGGAAGTGATAATGTAGATAGAGAGGGATTGGTGGAGGTGCAAGGTAAGTTGGTGTGAGTAAAGATGTGCAGGAGTAGGGTAGGGAAGGCAGAGTGATGGGGATGTGATGAGTGGCACAGCAGGATTAGGTTGAGTGTGGCTTTGCAGTAATGTTTCGTGATCTACTGAGATCATTGAAAGGTTTGTGCCACTGCAGCCTGGTCCTCCTGACGACATCCCTGCTTGTGCCCTCCTGTGCAATGTGCAACCATACTGTGTTGGTCTCCTGGGGAAATGTTTTCTGCCCATTGGAAGGGAAGAGAACCTCCTTGCGTGCTGTGACTCCCTCCATAAGCATACGGAGGGAGTCATGGGAGAGCCTGGGTGCAGCCATGTACTTTTGTGCAGTGCTTGTCAGTGTTTGCAGCACCTCAATGTTGTAGAACACTGACAGCAGAACTGTCAAAGTCAATTTGGACATGGTCCCTTTAAGGAAACCAGCTGATGCATAATGGCAGCTGCCAGAAAGTGGACGCAGACCTGCATGAAGACAATCGCATTGTGTGAAGGAGCCCACAGGGTGATACAGATGCAATCAATGATACTCTGGACTTGGAGGAATCCTGTAATCTGTGTGAACCCCAATATGCTATCTGCTACTTAATATTTCCAAGGGGAACGTGGTGCCAACAAGGAATAAAGTACCTGTTTAATAGAAACATGGACTTGAGACTGACTGATGTTGCTGATATCCCCTGTAGCAACCTGGAAGAAGCCAAGGGCAAAGAAGTTCAGGGTTGCAGTGACCTTGACTGAAACGGGCAATGCTGTGCCAGCTTTAACAGTTGGCTGCAGGTCTTCTTGCAGGGAAGGACACAACTCTGTCACTGCCACCCTGGATAATCAAAGCCTACTTATACATTGTTCCTCAGAAAAATGCAGGTATGTTTTTCTGGGCCTATAAACTCTGTTGGGATCTTAAGGATTTCTCTGAGCACACCTGGTGGTTTATCTTCCAGCTGTAGCTCTGTTTTCTCTTTCCTCCTGCTGCTCCTCCTCCAAGAGAGAGACTCGAGAAGGATATCCACCAACAAACAAGTGCAATGCCAGAAACCGCGTGACAGTTCAGAATCTACAACAGTGACTACAATAACTTTCAAATCCTTTAACGTTAAAAAACTAAGAAGCTACTACAGGAAAAAAAATGCCCCAGAAACTCTATACAGCTTTATCTCAATGACAGGCGACCGGAAGCTCCGGGTCCGCCTTACGGACTGAACGGAGGTGTTCCACAAAGCGGTCACCCAATCTGCGTTTGGTCTCCCCAATGTAGAGGAGACCGCATTGTGAGCAGCGAATACAGTATACTAAATCCGTAAGGGGGACCCGGAGCTTCCGGTTGCCTGTCACTTTAATTCTCCACTCCACTCCCACTCAGACCTCACCTTCCTAGGCTTCTTACATTGTTCCACTGAAGCTCAACGTAAGCTCGAGGAACAGCACTTCATCTTTCGATTAGACACTTTACAGCCTTCTGGACTCAACATAGAGTTCAACAATTTCAGATCATAACCTCGGCCCCTATCATATATATTTTATTTCCACACTTTTTTTGTTTTGTTTGTGTTTTCTTTTCTTCTCTCCCACATGGCAGCTGTCTTTCATTCTGGCACCGCAATTTACACTTCATCTAGAGCCATCTTTTGTTTCTTAACCTGTCCCATTACCATCTCCTTTTGCCTTGAATATCTCTTAATGTCTCTTAATGTCTCTTAACCTCTCCTGCCTTCTATCCTATCACAGACCTTCCCTTTTGTTCTTCCATCCCCTCCCCCCTTTCCCAGCTCCTACACTTGCTTAAAAATCTGTTCCCTTTCCTGCTTTTATCCAGTTCTGACGAAAGGTCATCGACCTGAAACGTTAACTCTGTTTCTCTCTTCACAGATGCTGCCTGACCTGCTGAGTATCTCCAGCATTTTCTGTTTTTATTTTACCTCAAAATAACATTTGAATTGGCTGCCTCAGGACTTCTACTGCCCATAGTTAGTGGATGGCACCAGGAAATGGCTTTAGTCAGAAGTAAGGTCAGAAAATGGCGCCAACATCATTATAACATAATTTGACCCCGGTTTCAATATATTCAGGAGGCTCCTGCCTGTTTCAGATGGGAGCTCTGGCCACCGGTAAATATATCCGCAGGAAAATCAGGTGAGTCTTAAAAGCAGGAGGCGCAAATCAACCGAATGTAGCTCCCCAAAGGTGCAGTGCGGTGCCTGCACACTCCTAGATGAACCTTCAAATGCAATGGGCCACGGCTCCTTTAAATATCCTGGCTGAAGACCCGCACCATTTAATAGGGCCGAGTAGCGCGCTGGGCTGCCTTAATAGGCGCCATTAATGGAAAGTCGATCTCAGAAGCAGGACGAAATCAGGAACGGGGTTGAGACCCGCCACGGCGACCGCCTGCACCCGAGCCGCCCAGGCACAGAAAATTCCAGCCTTTGTTTTCTGCCTGCTGTCGCCCTGATTTTGAGCGCAAACAGAATGGTAAATAGCGCCCAATATTAATCTGCTGACAACTTAAGTATGTTTAGAAAAAATATGAGTGCTCAACATCAGGAAAACTAACTTGGGCAAGTTTCTGAGGTCAACAGTACAAGAGATTGCTTTAACATCTGAAGATACTGGACCATTCTGTTCAAGTGGATTTATTGGCCAATTGAAAATTCAATTTTAGGTGGTAAATCAAAGTTGAATGGGATTACCATATATTTGCATTTTGAAATATATTTTGATTGTTGCAGGGGATTGTTATGCCTAAATAAATGACAGAAGGACAAGACAGCGGAAAACCATCAGGTACAATATTCCATCGATAATTTGCACGTTATCTGTTGGAGTTATTAAGAATCAGTTAAACTGAGATTTTAAAACTCCATAAATTATGAAAGTGCCTAATGAATAAATCATGCTGCTAGGCATGAGAACTTACTTTTTATTTTGGGAATCATTTTAACTGATTATCTGACAATGGCTGAGGAATGGTAAGATATTGCTACAACTGATGCATTATAAATATTTCCTTCAGTAACAAAAGTATATACAGACTATATATAAAACTTTTCTTAAAACTGCAGTAAGGCCTTGCAACAATTATCATGGTCCGAACTCTAGCTATTGAGTTTGCAGACAGAAAGCTAGGATATGCCTACACAGACCACTATTCGTGTCAGTTTGGCTCAGTTCATAGAACTCTTGGCTTTGAAAGTGCAAAGGCCTTCCAGCATACTCCTACCGTAAGTTAGATGGGAGTGTGTTGAAGGTCCGTGCAATCGGCCGGAACTCAAACACCGTCACTATCATTTTGCTGTCAGTATCCATGGGGCCTTGTGTCGGCGGTACCTCCACCCACCCCAAATATGGTCCATCACATCAGAGAGGGTGTGGTCGGTGAGGGGGACCTCCCAGGCCAAGGGTTTCCTCAGCCTCAGTCAGGGTTCCCACAGGCAGCCAGTACACCGAGAAAAAGTTGTATCTGTCTTGCCTGTAACACATGTGGAGTCCACTTGGGAATCCAGGCCTGAGTCCTGGCCTGGGCCCCTGAAGAAATCTTTATGGGTGAATCAGCCCCTTTTAACAGGTGACCTAAAAAAGATGTGCCCATAAAATAATGTTCTTCATGCTGATGATGCCGGCACACACACAAGTGGCTGCCTGTGCCACAATACCAATGCTCTTGCTTTAGAGGGTGCTCGAGATGCATCTATAGTGGCACGTGCACCTGCCAGTTTTATGCTCATGGAGGAATCCATTCGTAACTCCTCCAATAATGAAGCAGCCCATTCCAGTCTACAGCAGTATTTGGAAAACATCCAGGCTTGGACTAATAAGTGCAGGTAATATTCAAACCATATAACTGCCAAGCAGTGAACATCTCCAACAAGAAAAGGCCCAGCCACCTCAATGGTACCACCATCACTAAGTCCCCCACCATCAACATCCTGGGGGGTCAACAGCAGCTTAACTGGACCAACTATTTCAATACTCTGCCTACAAGAGCAGGCCAGAGACTGGGTACTCTGCAATGAGTGACTCATCCTCCTGACCTCTCAAAGCCTCTCTATTAAATACAGGTCTCAAGTCAGGAGTGTAATGAAATATCACTCGCCTGGATGGGTGAAGCCACAAAAACACTCAAGAAGCTCAACACCATGCAGGATACTGTGTGATATGGAGCAGTGCATTTGACAGAATTCAAGTGAAACTCTTGACATTAATCATTTTTTAAAGAGGGTTGAATTAAACAAGTAAAATTCTCCTTTAATTTGTCCATTCCTATATGCAAACTAGTAGAAAAGCAAATAACCAAAGTCAGTCACTCTAGAAATCAATATATTCGACTTTAAATGAATTTGTACATTATTCTGTTGTGTACTTCATCAATGGATTCAATCATTTGGATTTAAGTCAATCACTAGCTTACCTGGGGCCAAAAGCATGCATAAGTGCAAGGATGCTCCCGCCCAGGACCTCCAGTGCTGACCCTGCTAAAGTTCACAGAGTCAAGGGGAGGTTCCTTAATTTAAATACTCTGGGCAGGCACCCTTGTCATTCGAGGTGCATCTTAAGTGCCATTTCCCCCAAAAACCTGGGGAAGCCCAGCAAAGGATGCTGGATCTAGGTAAAGAGGTGCTGACGCCCTCACTTAGGTAGAAAGCAAAAATGCAAAATTGACCCCCTTTGTAAAGATCCAGAACTGTACTAATAAAATCTTCTTTCTTTAGGGGCCTTGACTTCCAGGTGGGCCCCAGTTCTGCCATTAGGCAGGCCAGTATGCTTAGTGTGCCAGCTGCCAATTCTCTTTCTGGCATATCAATGCCAGGGCTGTGTGACTTCCCTGCCAGAGAGTGCCTGCCTATGTCTGCCTGGGCATTATTTGGAGTGGGTAGAGGCTCTGACCTCAACAAGATCCCACCAAAACTCTGGAGAAAGGCATATCTGTGGCCCTGCCGTTGCAATCCTGCTAGAGTTACAGTAGGAGTGTGTCAGAAGGGCCAAAGATTTTTGCCCCCTCTGTATCTTTTCCGGATGTTTTGTCAAGAATAAATATATCTGACAGCATAATATAAGTCCCTATTAACAAAAAAGACTTTCATAGGGCCATAAGGGGACAAATGCTGAGCAAAGATGGAAGAGTTTAGCATGGGTAACCAACAACATGGTTAAAGAGCTGGGCTTTGAGAGATTCTTACATAAGAACATAAGAAATAGGAGCAGGAGTAGGCCATTCAGCCCTTTGAGCCTGCTCCGCCATTCAATGAGATCATGGCTGATCTTCTGCCTCAACTCCATTCACCGGCCCTATCGCTATATCCCTTGATGCCCTTACTAGTCAGAAATCTATCGACTTCTGTTTTGAATATACCCAATGACTGAGCCTCCACAGCCCTCTGGGGTAGAGAATTCCAAAGATTCACCACTCTCTTTGTGAAGAAATTTCTTCTCATCTCAGTCCTGAATGGCCTACCCTTTTTCCTGAGGCTGTGGCCCCTGGTTCTAGACTCCCCAGACAAGGGAAACATTCTCCCAGCATCCACCCTATCAAGCCCTGTAATAATTTTGTATGCTTCAATGACATCCCCTCTCATTCTTCTGAATTCAAGAGAATACAGGCCTAGTTTACTCAATCTCTTCTCATACGACAGTCCCACCATCCCAGGAATCAATCTCGTGAACCTTCGTTGCACTCCCTCTATGGCAAGTATATCCTTCCTTAGGTAAGGAGACCAAAATTGTACACAGTACTCCAGGTGTGGTCTCACCAAGGCCTATATAATTGGAGTAAGGCTTCTTTACTCCTGTACTCAAATCCTCTTGTAATGAAGGCCAGCATACCATTTGCCTTCCTAATGGCTTGCTACACCTGCACATTCACTTTCAGTGACTCATGTACAAGGACACCCAGGTCCCTTTGAGCATCTGCATTCCCCAATCTTTCACCATTTAGGAAATACTCTGCCTTTCTGTTTTTTCTACCAAAGTGGATAACTTCACATTTATCCACATTATATTCCATCTGCCATGTTCTCGCCCACTCACTGAGCCTGTCGAGATCCCCTTGAAGCCTCTTCACATCCTCTTCACAACTGACACTGCCACCTAGCTTTGTATCATCAGCAAATTTGGAAATGTTACATTTAGTCCCCTCATCCAAATCATTGATATAGATTGTGAATAGCTGGGGCCCAAGCACCGATCCTTGCGGTACCCCACTAGTCACAGCCTGCCATCCTGAAAAAGACCCGTTTATCCCTACTCTTTGTTTTCTGTCTGTTAACCAATTCTCAATCCATGCTAGTATATTACCCCCAATTCCATGTGCCCTAATTTTGTTCACCAACCTCTTGTGTGGGACCTTATCAAAGGCCTTCTGAAAATCCAAATACACCACATCTACCGGTTCCCCCTTGTCTACTCCACTAGTTACATCCTCAAAGAACTCCAATAGGTTTGTTAAACAGGATTTCCCTTTCATAAATCCATGTTGACTCTGCCCAATTTTACTATCAGTTTCTAAGTGCCCAGTTATTGCATCCTTTATAATAGATTCCAGCATTTTCCCAACTACTGATGTGAGGCTAACAGGTCTATAGTTCCCCGTTTTCTGTCTCCCTCCTTTCTTAAATAGCGGGGTTACATTTGCTATCCTCCAATCTATAGGAATCATTCCAGAATCTATAGAATTTTGGAAGATGACAACCAATGCGTCCACTATCCCAATGGCCACCTCTTTCAAAACCCTAGGATGTAGGTAATCCGGTCCTTGTGATTTATCGACTTTTAGTCCCATTAATTTTGCTAGTACTGTTTTTTTACTAATAATAATTTCTTTAAGTTCCTCATTCTCGCCACACCCTTGGTTTTCTCGTATTTCTGGGAGGGTTTTTTTGTCTTCCTCCGTGAAGACAGAAACAAAGTATTTATTTAATTTCTCAGCCATTTCCTCATTCCCCATTATAAATTCACCCGTCTCTGACCGTAAAGGACCTACATTTACCTTCGCCAGTCTTTTCCTTTTCACATACCTATAGAAGCTTTTACAATCCGTTTTTATATTTTTCGCTAGTTTTTGCTCATATTCCATTTTCCCTTTCTTTATCAATTTCTTGGTCCCCCTTTGCTGATTTCTAAAAAGATCCCAATCCTCAGGCTGGCCGCTTTTTCTGGCAACTTTATAAGCTTCCTCCTTTGACTTAATACTAGCTTTAATTTCTTTTGTTAGCCATGGTTGGATCACTTTTCCTTTTGGGTTTTTATGCCTTAGAGGAATATATGTTTGTTGCAAATTATGCATTATTTCCTTGAATGTTAGCCATTGTACGTCCAAAAAGATGAAGCGAGAGGTGAAGAGACAGAATGCTTCAGTGAAGGAGTTTCAGAGTGAGATTGAGGCAGCTGAAAGCTTTGCCACCAAAGATAGGACAAAGGAAGGAGGGGGGATGCATAGAAAGCTGCAGTTGGAGAAATTGGAGCATTCAGGAGGGGATATAGCGTTGGAGGAGATTTCTGATGCATGCTGAGGGAAGACCATGAAGGAGATTATAGACAAGGCTTTTAAATCTGATCTATTGGAAGATGGGGGACCAACATAGGCTAGTGAAGACAGAAGGGGGAGAGGTGATAGGTCAATAAGACTAAGAATGGGACAGGATACATGCAGCAGTGTTTTGGACAAGTTGGAGGTTACGAAGGGTGGAGGATAGTAGGTTATAAAGGGGGTGGGGGGATTAGTGAGGTGACAAAGCAATGGTTAGGAGTAAAGATGGGCAATGTTGCAGGAGTGGAAATAAGTGGTCTTAGTGATGGATGATTTGTGGAATTTAGAGCTCAGCTCAGAGTCAAATAAGACACCAAGGTGGCAAACGGATTGGTTCAGCCTAAGAGTGATTGGCAGTAGGAGGGGGGATGAAATCAGTGACAAGGGATCAGAGCAAAAATCCTCAATATTTAAGCTGAATGTTTAGTTGGCAATAGTCAAGTTTTTCATAAAAAGCATCAACTCAGATTTTAGGAGGGTAAGTGTAGGATGACACACAGTAAGATATGAAGCAGTTAAAATGTGTAGAGTTCGCAATTATCGCAATTCAAAATAACATGAGAGAAGCAGATTCAATTGATCAGTTTTATTAAACGAAATGCTGTCCTGATAATAAAGGACACAGAAGCCTGTAAAATGGCCGCCGCACATCGTGGCAGAAGCTTCCAGAAACACAGTGGGCAGACAAGATGGCGTCGAATATACATTCAGTATGAGATTGGATCATACTCGGTACACATTGATAAAGACAGGATGCAACCCGTTTGCATTTTGAACAATAGCAATGATAAAAGTGCTGGAATCGTTTTCCTATGCACAGTAAGGATCATTGAACTGGGCAATCGAAGGCCCATCCAGACACATCAACACACAAATACCCCCCCCCGGCTCAACAATGAGAGAGACATTGGCGGGTGATTAAGCCAGTATTCGGGGGGCCCCAAAACCAGTTGAGGAGACGATTCATACACATCCTGGCTGGCTCAACAATGGGGAAGACATTAACGGATAGTTGGCCAGTTTCAGTTGCTACCGAAACCCGTTAAGAAGAGAATCGCCCCATGCTGGGAGTTTTAAGCGCCTAAATCACACAAAGGATAAACATTTAGATTTGAGCGGGAGATAAAGCGGACACAACAGTATAACTATAGAGGACAAATGTCCATCGGTCTCTTATTTTCTCTGGACTCGAACTCTTATCTCTCTGCTGACCCTTGCTGAAGCTCTTTCCTTGGGGCTGGACTTTTGGTCGTTTGATTCTCTGAACTCTGTTGACTCTTGACTCTTAGCCTGTACTGGTCGGTTATTCGAGTGTTGGGTGGAGCTCAATCGGAACGAGCCGCCTCGACAAGGGCAAGTAACAGGGTGCACCATCCCGAGTGTCGGTAAACGGTGTCTGGACCCGGAGGCCCGAGTGACGAGAAGAAGACGAGAAGAAATTCCACGTGCCGCCACGGTCAGTAAACCCCGACCACGCCCGAAAAATATAACTACAAGAACTTTCCTTTGAGTTCTACCGACTTCTACATGTACCGCAACACAGGAAGATCCTTCTTTGAATTCTAAGACGGTTTGAGTCCATCGACTGCTTCATGACAACAGGGAGTCTGGCCTGCTTGTCGCAGCAGCGAAAGTAAACAAGTGGGGTGCAGAAACCCTTCCAAACACGTGACAGTCAGGCGCTGCAGCGAAACGAGCTGAGTGCCTCACTTTAAAAATCTCCGAAGTAAACCGAGTGGTGAGCATGATTTCCGATCCTACAAATCCAGACGTAGTTTAGGTATTGTTAAAGGGAGGGTGGTTTTTAATAAGGTTAAGGTATAATGTGTTCCCCTTTTTACGATGTGCCGTGTATTCTCCATTTCCATAGACCAAGTTTTATGAATGTGTGTATACTTGTACTCTCTTTGATTTGCGCCTATGACATGTATTTCATGATTTTAGATGCCATGCAATAAAGATTTTCATTTCGTGCTATTCAACCGGGTCTATTTGAGTTTTTCTCTGCATTACTGCTCCTTGCATCTAAGTCCAGGTGTCAGAACCGTAAGGGCGAGTGGGTTGAACCACTCACAGGTGCTTATTGCAAAAAGGCTGGCCGGAGACCAGAGCAAGCAATAGTATAGGCAACGAAGGCCTAACCTCGCACCAGCACCGTCTGAGACATGCCCCCTTACAAATGTAAGAGAAGTTAGAATGAAACAAAAAAAAAGCATTTGGCCCATGTAGCTCACAACTTTCTTAGATCAGGTTAAATCCACCCCTTCCCCAACCTTATGAGATGCAACCACATACAAAGAGCTGGGTGGTGAGGACACCAGAGGCATGCCAATATTTGGAAGGGCTAATTTTCTAGTCAAGTAGTCCTGTTAATTTGGTAGTGCAGGTTGTCCAAGCCTTGCAGATCAAGACTGATAGGTGATTACATCTTGTGTAACAATTTGGGGAGATAGGATCAAACCCATGTAAAAAGTAATTGGGCAATATGTTGACCTCATCAGCCTAATTATTTTGGCTAGGCCTTATTTTCTACATTATCCATCCATGATCAGTTGCTTTTCCTGGCATTATATTGCCATTTACATGGTCCAATAGTTCTGACAGTTCACAAACTATTACGTTCCACAAGCAGCAGTCAATCATCCGGTACTTGTCCATGTAAATTGGCAGTCTTTTCCTAACCAAATATTTATTCAGCTCTTTTTTTTTCAAAAGGACATAAATGACATAGAATTCATTGTTTTTACTTAGCGACTGCATCAAATATCCAACATTTTGGGAAAAATAAATTCTTCCAACCTTCAATCTTGCTAGTTCAGATGTGGAAGCAGCATGCTATAGACAAGGCTAAGCGATCCCACAATCAACGGATCAGATCAAAGCTCTGCAGTCCTGTCACATCCAATCGTAAATGGTGGTGGACCATTAAACAACTAACGGGAGGAGGAGGCTCCATGAATATCCACATCCTCCATGATGGAGGAGCCCAGCACATGAGTGCAAAAGACAAGGCTGAAACATTTGCAACCATCTTCAGCCAGAAGTGCCAAGTGGATGATCCATATCAGCCTTCTTTTGAGGTCCCCAACATCACAGAAGCCAGTCTTCAGCCAATTCGATTCACTCCACGTGTACTGGATACAGCAAAGGCTATGGGCCCCGACAACATCCCGGCTATCGTGCTGAAGACTTGTGCTCCAGAACTAGCCGCGCCTCTAGCCAAGCTGTTCCAGTACAGCGACAACACTGGCATCTATCCGACAATGTGGAAAGCTGCCCAGGTATGTTCTGTCCACAAAAAGCGGGACAAATCCAATCCGGCCAATTGCCGTCCCATCAGTCTACTCTCAATCATCAGCAAAGTGATGGAAGGTGTCATCGACAGTGCTATCAAGCGGCACTTACTCACCAATAACCTACTCACTGATGCCCAGCTTGGCTTCTGCCAGGACCACTCAGCTCCAGACCTCATTACAGCCTTGGTCTAAACATGGAAAAAGGAGCTGAATTGCAGAGGGGAGGTGAGAGTGACTGCCCTTGACATCAAGGCAGCATTCGACCGAGTGTGGCATCAAGGAGCCCTAGTAAAACTAAAGTCAATGGGAATGGGGGGGGAAACTCTCCACTGGCTGAAGTCATACCTAGGTTGTGGTGGTTGAAGGTCATCATCACAGCCCCAGGACATCGCTGCAGGAGTTCCTCAGGGCATTGTCCTAGGCCCAACCATCTTCAACTGCTTCATTAATCACCTTCCCTCCAACATAAGGTCAGAAATGGGGATGTTCACTGATGACTGCACAGTGTTCAGTGCCATTCGCAACTCCTCAGATAATGAAACAGTCCATGCCAGCATGCAACAAGACCTGGACGACATTCAGGCTTGGGCTGATAAGTGGCAGGTAACATTTGTGCCACACAAGTGCCAGGCAATGACTATCTCCAACAAGCGAGAGTCTAACCACCGCCCCTTGACATTCAACAGCATTACCATCGCTGAATCCCCCACCATCAACGTCCTGGGGGTCACCATTGACCAGAAACTTAACTGGACCAGCCACATAAATACTGTGACAACAAGAGCAGGTCTGAGGCTAGGTATTCTGCGGTGAGTGTCTCACCTCTTGACTCCCCAAAGCCTTTCAAACATCTACAAGGTACAGGTAAGGAGTGTGATGGAATGCTCTCCATGTGCTTGGATGAGTGCAGCTCCAACAACACTCAAGAAGCTCAACACCATCCAGGACAAAGCAGCCCACTTTATTGACACCCCATCCACCACCTTAAGCATTCACGCCGTCCACCACCGGCGTACCATAGCCACAGTGTGTACCATCTACAAGATGCACTGCAGCAACTCGCCAAAGCTTCTTCGGCAGCACCTCCAAAACCTGCGACCTCTACCACCTAGAAAGACAAGGGCAGCAGGCGCATGGGAACACCACCACCTCCAAGTTCCCCTCCAAGTCACACACCATCCTGGCTTGGAAATATATCGCCGTTCCTTCATCGTCGCTGGATCAGAATCCTGTAACTCCCTCCCTAACAGCACTGTGGGAGTACCTTCACCACACGGACTGTAGCGGTTCAAGAAGGCAGCTCACCACCACCTTCTCAAGGGCAACTAGGGATGGGCAATAAACGCTGGCCTTGTCAGTGATGCCTACATCCAATGAACGAATAAAAAAAAATTATAATTATTAACATAAATTCAAATTTGAGTTGTGTTATTACATTGGAATTTATTCCAATTGTGTTGGAAGTTATGAAAAGTGGAGCATCGGAGCCCAGCAAGGCAGGTATTGGAACAGCTGAGGTGACACAGCAATGTTTACAGTGGCAGAGGGCCTGAGGCAGGAGCAGAGGTGAGTAATGTTGCGGGAGTAGAAATAAGTGGTACAGTATATAAAAACATGGTAAGGGCGGAGGAAACTTCCCCTTGGCCCTATGTCTGGTGAAACCCTAAATGCATTTGTAAAGGATGAGTTTATGATTTCATTACACGTAGAAAATCACCCCCCATGGCTAGTTACTGCCAGATCCACTTTCTGTTTCAATTTTGTTTGCCAGAGAAGTTGTCACGGCTGACAGTGATTTCACAAGAATTTATATTTTAGCACATGGCTTTGCGTTCAGTTAAGTCAAGATTTATTTTGCTAATTGATACAATAGAATATCATAGAGTTTCTGTCTATTTCTAAGTACTTTTTCTTTTTGATGGATTTGGTTGTTTTGGTTAGACAGCCCAGTTTGCATTAAGAACAAAAGGTTTTGCAATTTCCAAAGATCCGTGCAAGTGCAGCTTATGCTTCTACAATGCTTTCTTTGAGCAATTACACAAAATGTCTGTTAGCATCACTGCACTGATCTGGGAATTGGCACATGTGTGCTAATATATTTTTATTAAATAATGCTGCAATTGCGCAAAAGGCACAAGAAAATGAAAATTGATGTAAATTCTCTGGCAACGATTGTTGGGTTGGGTGGACATCGAGTGGGCGGGCGGTTGGCAGAGCAATTGCACCGCCTGCCCGCTGGCACTAGCTAGAGGCTTGAACCATTTTCAAGGTTGGGCTTCATCTGCACAAATTCAGCCAATCGGGGATTTCATACTTTTTCTAAAATTTTAGAATAGACTTACCTTTTTAATGTATTTTTCACATATACTATTCTTATGTCCTTTTAAGGAAGACCTAATACTTGAAGTTATATAGCTCCTTTCAATTAAAACACCTCAAAGTATTTTAATTACTTTTTGATATGAAGTGACTATTATTATGTAGTCAAACAACAGCTATTCTGTATCAACTATGTCCTACAAATAGCCATAGGATAAATGATTGATTAATCTTTCAGGTAGTATTGTTTTACGGGAGCAGTATCAGTCAAGGCGCCAGGAAAAACACCTTCTGTTTTTTGAATAATACCTTGGGATCTTTAACATCCATTGAATGTGTCATTCCCCAGTACTGCACTGGAGGGGCCGATTTTGCCAATGGGGGCGCGGTGGGGGCGGGACTGCTGCTTGTCGGGTCGATGTCTCGCCTCCATCGATTTGTGGCCAACCCACGCTATTTTCCCTTGATTGACCTTGTTAAGCCCACCCAGCGGGCTTAACAGGCCAATTAAGGGAAAGCCGGTGACAGAGAACGTCAGCGTATGACGTTTCATCTGTCAAAAATTTTTGACAGATGAATTGACATCGTTTGACAGCTCTGTGAAGCTATCAAAACATTGACATTCTCTGTAGTTTGATGAGTTCTTGAATTCAAGACCTCATCAAACCTCTTTCTTTTGCAGAAATTAGATGGTTGTTGCATTGGAGAATGCAACGGCCATCTGTCATCTCTGCCGCGGAGGTGCGAGACTCTCCGCATACCCAACGATTGAAGTCTGCAGGAAGAAACAAAGGTAAGTAAACTTTTTCTAACACTTTCCACTTACCTCACATACTCACCTCTCCACACTGTGCACCCATCACTTACCTTCACAGCGCACTTTTGCACCCCGCAGACCCCCGCAGACCCACTACTCGCCTCGGTGACCCTGGCGGGGTTCGGAGCCTTCAGGAAGCCTGCACTTGTGTGGGTAAAATGGGGATAATCCTCTTATCTGCCTGTTAACTACCTGTTAACAACCCATGAATGAGAGTGCTCAACTGAGCCAAGCTGACAAACAACAAATTTAATACAAAAAGAAGGGTGCAAGTATATAAAATATGAAATGGCTTAAAAATAGTTTTTTTGCCTTATGATTTTTTTAAATCAGTTGATATTCTGATAGTGGGGAATGAGCTGGGCAACTAGGAGTTAAACTTCAGAAGTACCTGTGGTGACTTTCACACTGATTGATCCATCACTAAACCTTAACCAACACTCTGGTTACAGTGACATTTAAGTCATAGTATTCCTTATTTGTAACAAGCAGATGTAATGTACCACTACCCTAAAAATTAAATTAATAAATTACTAGATACGAGGTGCCAGGCAGATGCTTTGGCTTAAAGCTGATTTACAGCTTAATCAGCCATTAAGCTCGACAGCATTCTGAACTAGATCCAGTAAGACTGATGGGCAGGCAAAGCTTCCCAGGACGCTCTAGGAGAAAAAGGTCTTTTTTAATTTTCTTCAACGCCTCCTCCTACATTCCCAAGCTGCTCCAGGAATTTTGCTCATTATGGCCTAGGTAGGCCTCAGTGGACTTCATGCCAGTTCAGAGCTGCGTGACTTCCATTTAAACCCCGGGATCAATTATCTTACTCTTAAGAGACACAGGGCTAAAAATTCACTGACGTAATGCCTGTTGTTTGGGCGCTACGGGTGCAATTTTGGGTCAAAAGTGGCGTCCGAGTCGCGCGTGCACAATTCTGGTGCAGGCCGCACCGGATGTCATATTGGGGAGGGCGGTAGCGTTGGCGCTGGGAGCATGCGCCAGAAGTATGTAGAGTAGGCAGATTGTGACGTCTATCAGCGTGCAATGCTGATTTAATGCCAGCGCTCCCATTTTCCTCCTCAACACTGGAAGAAACGCCCTGACTTAACCTCGTACAGTTGAACATGCGTTCAGCAGCAGCAAAGACCCCCCACCAGCGATATTTAAAGGGATCCTCAACCACTCTCAGGTCAGTTGCTGATTAATTTCTACTGGCTCTGTGTAAGTTTATGGAAGTGTTTGTAGCTTTCTAGAGTTGTTTACAGTTGGTTAGGTGACAGGGAGTGATGCTGCAAGTGGAGAAGGCCTTGCTTCTGATTTCAAAGGTTCTGGTCAGACCACTTGCTCCCAGTCATGGGTGCTCTAATTTTATTCCCCTTGTTCTGCAGCATGACAGGAAGATGGAGCAGAGGCAGCGAAGAAGAGGACAAGCTGCTTGCAGAGGGAGAAGGCGGAGGGGGAGAAGGGCTCTCAGCAGGAGACCTCATCCACCTAGGGACTTCCGAGAGCAATTCTCTTCCCTCAACCTGAGCCAGAAGCAGTCTGTGAGGTGTCTGCGCTTTACAAAGGAGGTCTTTACAGAACTCTGCCACCTCTTGCAACCAGACCTGCAGCCTCACACCAGGACAAGGACAGCACTGCCAGTGGCTATAAAGGTGACTGTGGCCTGAATTTCTTCACCTCAGGATCCATCCAGGCTGGAGCAGACGACATCTGTAACATCTCCCAGTTTACCATCCACTGCTGTGTAAGAGAGGCAACAGATGCTCTTTATGCCAGGAGAGGGGAGTTAATTGTCTTCTGTTTGAACAGAGTGAAGCAGGCGGAGCATGCGTATAGCTTTCCTAGGATAGCGGGCTTCCCCATGGTGCAGGGTGCCATTAACTGCATGTAGGTCGTTTTGCGGGCACCGCATCTAAATTCTGAAATGTACTGCAACTACAAAGGTTACCACTCGCTGAATGTGCAGTTGGTGTGTGACCATGCTCAGCACATTATGATGGTGAATGCCCGGTATCCTGGCAGCAGTCATGATGCTTTCATTCTGCGCCAATCCACGGTTCCCTCAGTCTTTGAACCACCACAACAAACCAGAGGCTGGCTACTGGGTGACAAGGGCAATCTGCTGACCACTTGGCTCACAATTGTGCTCCGCAACCCAACCGCATGTGGGCAGCATGTGTAAAATGACAGCCATGCTGCCACACGGAATTTTCATCACTCTCCTCTCCCTCTTCTTCTACAACCACTGGCTGAGCAGGTTGGATTTCTTGGGTATCTGAAATGAGGAAGGCACAAGGGTATGGTTGTGGTGAGGGGAGGGGGAGAAAGCATGAGGTGCATGCTTACACCATGTGCAGCTTGTAAATCAGAACAGATTATGGGATGAGGGGAAAATGGGATGTGAGAAGGAGAATTACATATGAGGATACCAACATTTTGTATTCTCTCAGCCCCGCCGCTGGCCACGAGCTCAGCCATACCCCTCCTAAGAATGGCCAGCACCATCTCCCACAAGGGGTTGAGGTGATGCAGGCGAGCCTGTCCCCCGCCAGTTAGTTTCTGCTTGTGCCAGTTATGTGCCACCTTTTTCTACAAGGGAAAGGGAAGTGTGTCAGTGCGTGTGGTGCAATGTGTTTGAGTGATGTGCCTGTCATGGTTGAATAGCTGGCAGTGTGTGCAAGCTGTGAGATGTGCGTGTGAGGCTTGCAGTAGTGGTAAGTGTGTGAGGGTGAGTTATAGCTATGAAAGTGAGGTATGAGTCGTGTTTATTGGGGATTGTTGGTAGGTGAGTGATGGAGGTGTGGTGCATTGAGCAGTATGTGAGGCCAATGGTGCAGATGGTGGGATATGGCATTTGAAGATGATTTCACTGACCTTGACCACTTGTGTGAGGTCATTAAAAGTCTTCCTGCTCTGCGTCCACGTCCTCGGTGCAACACTGCTGGCATTCACCACAGTGGCATTCTGCTGCCATTGCACTTTTGTCGGTTGCCTGGAGGGCCTCCTGGACCCTTGTGGAAAGCGGACCTCTTTCCTTGAGTTGACCTCCTGCACCAAGACCTCCAGTGCTGCATCGGAGAACCTTGGTACGCACTCTCTCCCCTGTTGTGCCATCATGAATTGATTTATTGCACTGTCTTCCTTAACCAATTGAATGATGATCTGCAGCCATTTTTTGCGATTTTACCACCTCACACGCCTCCAATCCCGTCTCCTCGAGCCCATTGTATTCAAGCAGCTTAGAAACATAGCCATCACAATTCTTAAAGCCGGCTGGACAAACATTGATATATTTTAATTTGCTGATCCCTGGCATCATTCAAGAATTTTCTGCAGTACCTTGATGTGTGAATTTTTTTTTTAAATGCACTAAGAGGAAAATCCAGAGTTTAATGTTGAAACACACTATAACATAAACTAGGTAAATATATTTACAACCTCTTATTCTAACCCATGAGTAGATATTGGCAGTAGCTCTTGTTTTTTTTGTTAAATCCAGACTGGACAGTGGTGCAGATCATAAGGTGAAAACGCTGTTTACTCAGTTGTTATGGTTGCCTCATATTATTCACTGGATAATGGAAACATTAGAAGTCAGTATTCGAGACTGACTGTCTTTTCACCATTTTACAGAAATGGTCATAGTTTCTTGTTTCAAAATGACTAAACAATAATTATTTCTAGCTCAAACGCAAAATACTGCTTCTCTTTTTCTTTTTCAAATTGCGCTTGAAATTGCACAGGTTTTCCAAAGTGAAGTTGTGGTTCAAATTTCTGCTTAAACTCATTTGCATAATCACAAACGTAAAATCTTCCATGAACCAGCGTAATGGAATGTAATCTTTTTTCTTGCATTAAAAAATATTAATTGATGTATTTAAGATTGGTAACCTGGTGCAGTTTTATTAATACAGCTGAAAATGGGTTTATCACAAAAAATAAGTATTTTTAATAAGAGTATTTAGCAATGTACCCTTTAACTTTTTCTGTGTGCGCGGCCCCTTTAACGGATTGCGCGGCTCATTCAAATTCCCGCGCAGGCACGGTTTCTTCTATTTAAAAGCCGGTGGGCCGGCTGTGCAGGAGCTCCAGACAGCTGCACAGCCACACAGCTTAACAGGGATATTGGTATCTAGTTCACCACCTGTGAGTAACCTGATTTTAAATCATTGAAAATGACTTTAATAAACTATACTGAACCATTTACTAGTTTCATTGGTGTACACTAGTCAGTTTCTTATTGAATTAAATACTTTTTAATATTTAAAAACTTTTAAAATGTGCCTTCCAATGCCTGTGCGCCTAAAAATATGCTTAATTTTAAGAGCCTTCTCGAACGGTCGCAAACGGGCGCAATCTGCGGAAACTTGCCATGCTCATTTTTTCAATCTGGGGCGTGGCCAGTTTTGTGGGTGGGGACGGATTTTTAAACCAGCGTTAAAAATCGTGGAAACTCGATTTCCGTTCAATGTAGTCTCCGCTTAAAATTCCTCGATCTTTTACGTTGGATTGGACGATTTCCGCGAATTGCGCTAACTAGCGGAAACTCCAGTCCATTTGCTGTTTCAGAAGTGCTGCCCTCAGCGACTGGAAGAAAATAAATAAGGACATACTTACTGAATGCTGAGGGAAAGGCTGGAAAAGATATGGGAGTGAGTGACAGTAAAGTCAAGACTGACTATTGTGAGGGTAACTATGCCTTTAATATCGAGTTCTTGGTCATAGATAGCATTGCTTGGGCTGAGCACAGAGATGAAAATCGAGTGATGCTTCACATCAAGCAGTAAAGACAAAAATCGACTCCACTGTGTCCATACTGGGTAGAATGAAGCCCGGGTGAAAAATGACCTCATCAACTTGCTAAGAGTGGGAGCACCTTTTTTGTTCTCAGGATGTGGGCAATGCTGTAAAAGACGCATTTATTGTCAATCTCTATTTGTCCTGAAAAAGTGATGGTCGGCCTTCTCCTTGAGCTGTTGCAATCCATGTGTTAATATTGTTCCCATTATGGTGTTTGGTTTGGAATTGCAGGATTTTGACCTAGCAACAATGTAGGAATGGTGATGTATATCCAAGTCAAGATGGCATGTGACTTGGAGAGGAAGTTGGAGATGATGCCATTCCCTGAATATTGCTGCTCTTGTCCTTCTTGATGTAAAGGTCATGGGGCCAAGCATTGCTTTCCAAGTGAACTTTGTGATTTGCTGCAGCACATTCAGTAGAACATACATACTATAGCCACAGTGCACGGGTGGTGGTGGTGGTGGCGGGTTGGTGGGGGGGGTTGTGGTGCGGCGGTGGATCTGATGTTCAGTGGCAAGGGTGTAGATGAAGCAAACTGCTCCGTCCTGGAAGGTGTCAAGCTTCTTGAGTGTTGTTACCACTGTACTGATTCAGGTGAGTGGTGAGTGTGCTATCACGCTCCTGACTTGAGCCTTGCAGATACTGGAGACGTTTTAAGGCATCAGGAGTTGAGCCAAATCTCACAGAGTACCCAGCCTCTGACCTGCTTTGTAAGCATGTTGTTGATACGGCTGGTCATATTAAACTTCAAGCAATGGTGACTCCCCAGATGTTAATGGACGGGGACTTGGCGATGGTGGTGCCACATTCAGTCAATTTGAAATGAAAGAAGATACATGTACTTTGAAAGCTGAAAATATCTTCAAGTTCTCAAATGGTTAAACAAAATCAATGGGCAGAGTTATTTCTGTGCCCAGTTAATCAGATCCTTTTGCGTTCTGAGAATAGTTTCCATAAACAAATGTTTATATATATTTCAGAAGATTCCACTTGTTCCTCCTGTTAAAGAGATTAGGTACTACAGAATAAAGTCTCCAGTCAGTGAGTTATGATCACATTAAGGTATTGTTAATATCATTATAGTTTTCCATTTCATTTTTTGTCTTCCTTAGGATTTAATTATTTTATTTTTTGATGAATTCTTGTGTTCATCAAGGTAGTGCTTTTTCCAATTTTATCACCAGTGCCAGAATCAAGTAGTTCCAAATCAGGTCCAGCACTGGGCAGCTTCAGAGTAGAGCTCCCTCGACTTACTTCAGCCATGTAGTTTCAGCCCCAACCTCAAAGGAGCATCTCCAACTGTGTCAGTGTGACAGTTTCCATCTCCCACACCAGCTGTTCTTGTGATTTACATGACATTGCCAATTTATGCTGATTTGGTTGGTTCTGCCCTGTGGATCTGGTCATATTAGAAACTAAGATAAGACTGTCCGTTGTTATTTCATATGGACTCATCAGAGTCAAAAACACAAGGACACTTTCATCCTATTTGTCCAAGTGGGATTTCAACCAGATCCCAAAGGTCAAGGATACTGTACTAAACTACTGTGGTACTCAATAATTCCTTTAATGGCATTGGGGGAAAAATTTGTTCGCGACCATTTTGGGTTGCTAACATTACCTGGGCGCTAAATTTAGCGCTCGGTGAAAAATAGCGCCGGCGATCGCTAACTTCAGTTTTAGCGCCCCAAGAGGGAGGTGGAGCGTTAATTCAAGCACTCCACTTCCTTCTTAGAGCGCTAACCCCGAATATCGGGGAGGAGCGTTCTGCAGCCTACGCACTGGGCCACATAGCTCTACCGCATTGAAGGGCTCTTCCCCTCATTAAAGGGGAGGGCCCAAGCCCACAACTCTGCGGGGCCCTTCCTGGACCACCAGGGAGCGGGGTGCCGTGCCAGCAGTCCAGTACTCAAGAGGAGTGCTGGGCTGCCGGACCCCGCGTTCAAAGACGCAACGGGCTGCAACAAGTAAGTCGGATGATTTCTTTTTCTCCACGTCCGCCACCTCCCCTTTAGTTAGCACCCCGCAAGCCTCCTGCCGCTCCATTCCCGCCCCCTGAATCAGTCGCTGTCATCGCCCGGCGCAGATTCAGGGGGCGTGGGCTAATTTTGCGGGCCAATTTAGCGGGAGTCGTTAGCGGTGTCGTGCCCGGGCAAAAAGTCGTTTCCCCCGGGGGTGCTAATGGGGACGTTAACGAGATGAGCAACTGCATCGAATTTCTAGGCCATTTGCTTTTAAAGAATCATTACTTTAATAGATATTTTGCTGACTACGACGTGCTTCTATTTGCAGACTTCCACTCTATACATAAGACCAATAAATTTACACATAGTCCTATTAATATCTGAATATAATGTGCATAAATATAGTTTCTCTATAGTATTTGTCTTTAATTCCTCTAAAGTAATATTGAGGAATGCTATCTTTGGTAGTAAATCATTAGCTCCTGCCATCTGGCGTATTTGCATTTACTATTTCACTACCCAGTTATGCAGAGCTCATTTAGTCTCCCCTGAGCCTCCTTTTAGCGATCACAGGAGAGAGGCAGCAGTGTTGCAGTGGTATGCAAGGTAATAGGAGTAAATAAAACATGGGACTATAAGTAATGTAACTCACATGACACCGGGTAGGTGCCATTTCAATCACATTCCCGGGCCGAGGGTTAATGTTACATATGTATATAAACAATGGTGAACTTATTTCACTTAATCCAATTCAACACTTATTCTATAACTTTTTAGTTAGATACCTCTTTTCAAAATGAGATGTAAACCAGTTTATGCTATGTCACATTTGAAGAAAATTGAGAGGTCGCACAACACCAGGTTATAGTCCAACAGTTTTATTTGAAATCACAAGCTTTCGGAGCTATCACTCCTTCCTCAGGTGAAGTAAATTGGATACAGAATCGCCAGAGCATATATAGATGGAAAAAAAAGCATGTGTACTTTACAATTGCAGACCAATAAATTAAATCATCCTGACTATCTGCCGAGGTGTGATAAAGTTAATTAAGTCAGCCAGGAAGGTACCACATCAAAAGACATAGCAAGATACAACTGAGACAATGAGGTGTAGTCGCAGGGGTTCCAACGTGTCAAAAGCTGCCGTCTGTATGTAAAACGAAAAGCTTTAAAAAAAAATTTACTTTTTTACTGGGAAAATTTTTACTTTTTTACTGGGAATCACATCTGTGAACAAGCTAACGACGACTCGAGTCCGGATCACGTCATGTATCGTGACATAAACCCAAGATCCCGATTGAGACCGTCTTCATGAGTTCGGAACTTGGCTATCAGTTTCTGCTCGATGATTTTGCGTTGTCGTGTGTTTCTAAGGTTGCCTTGGAGAACGCTTACCCGCAGATCCGAGGCTGAATGTCCTTGACTGCTGAAGTGTTCCCCGACTGGGAGGTAACAATCCTGCCTGGCGATTGTTGCGCGGTGCTCGTTCATACGTTGTCTCAGTGTCTGCATGGTCTCGCCGATGTACCATGCCGCGGTGCATTCTTTCCTGCAACGTATGAGGTAGACAACGTTGGCCGAGTCACATGAGTATGTACCATGTACCTGGTGGGTAGTGTCCTCACGTGTGATGGAACCCTGTGTGAGAACCTCTCTGGATACGTCGAGGGCATTCTGAAACCCATCGTACAGGGAACCCCCAGCTTCTGTCGCGACACTACAGACTTCTTACAGAAACTCAGCACCCACGGACCAGTTGAACCAGGAACACTCCTTGCCACGATGGACGTATCGGCACTCTACACCAGTATCCCCCACGATGACGGCATCGCTGCAACAGCCTCAGTACTCAACATCAACAACAGCCAATCTCCAGACGCCATCCTACAACTCATCCGCTTCATCCTTGACCATAATGTCTTCACCTTCGACAACCATTTTTTTACCCAAACACACGGAACAGCCATGGGGACCAAATTCGCACCCCAATACGCCAACATCTTCATGCACAAGTTCGAGCAAGACTTCTTCGCTGCACAGGACCTCCAGCCAACGCTGTACACCAGATACATCGACGACATTTTCTTCCTTTGGACCCATGGCGAAGGATCACTGAAAAGACTACACGATAACATAAACAAGTTCCATCCCACCATCAAACTCACCATGGACTACTCCTCAGAATCGGTCTCATTCCTGGACACACGAATCTCCATCAAAGACGGACACCTCAGCACTTCACTCTACCGCAAGCCCACGGACAACCTCACGATGCTCCACTTCTCCAGCTTCCACCCTAACCATGTTAAAGAAGCCATCCCCTATGGACAAGCCCTGCGAATACACAGGATCTGCTCAGACGAGGAGGAACGCGATGGACACCTACGGACGCTGAAAAACGCCCTCGTAAGAACGGGATATGACGCTCGACTCATCGATCGACAGTTCCGACGGGCCACAGCGAAAAATCGCATAGACCTCCTCAGAAGGCAAACACGGGACACAACCAACAGGGTACCCTACGTCGTCCAGTACTTCCCCGGAGCGGAGAAACTACGACATGTTCTTCGCAGCCTTCAACATGTCATCGATGACGACAAACACCTCGCTAAGGCCATCCCCACGCCTCCACTACTTGCCTTCAAACAGCCGCCTAACCTCAGAAGTACCATCGTTCGCAGCAAATTACCCAGCTTTCAGGATAACAGCGACCACGACACCACACAACCCTGCCATGGCAAACTCTGCAAGACATGCCAGATCATCAACACAGATACCACCATCACACGTGAGGACACTACCCACCAGGTACATGGTACATACTCATGTGACTCGGCCAACGTTGTCTACCTCATACGTTGCAGGAAAGAATGCACCGCGGCATGGTACATCGGCGAGACCATGCAGACACTGAGACAACGTATGAACGAGCACCGCGCAACAATCGCCAGGCAGGATTGTTACCTCCCAGTCGGGGAACACTTCAGCAGTCAAGGACATTCAGCCTCGGATCTGCGGGTAAGCGTTCTCCAAGGCAACCTTAGAAACACACGACAACGCAAAATCATCGAGCAGAAACTGATAGCCAAGTTCCGAACTCATGAAGACGGTCTCAATCGGGATCTTGGGTTTATGTCACGATACATGACGTGATCCGGACTCGAGTCGTCGTTAGCTTGTTCACAGATGTGATTCCCAGTAAAAAAGTAAAAATTTTCCCAGTAAAAAAGTAAATTTTTTTTTAAAGCTTTTCGTTTTACATACAGACGGCAGCTTTTGACACGTTGGAACCCCTGCGACTACACCTCATTGTCTCAGTTGTATCTTGCTATGTCTTTTGATGTGGTACCTTCCTGGCTGACTTAATTAACTTTATCACACCTCGGCAGATAGTCAGGATGATTTAATTTATTGGTCTGCAATTGTAAAGTACACATGCTTTTTTTTCCATCTATATATGCTCTGGCGATTCTGTATCCAATTTACTTCACCTGAGGAAGGAGTGATAGCTCCGAAAGCTTGTGATTTCAAATAAAACTGTTGGACTATAACCTGGTGTTGTGCGACCTCTCAATTTTGTCCACCCCAGTCCAACACCGGCATCTCCGCATCATGACATTTGAAGAAAGCAGGCTTTAAAACGTATAAAATAATTACATTGTAGACGGATTGAATGAAACGAGAAATCCGATTGGTTGAAACAACAAATTTCATTCACGTATAGCATTAACGCATGGTTAAAGTCTTCCTAAAATAACTTTTATGCGCCAATAGTAATGCATATTTTTGTCTGTGATGTGGTGGAATATAGGGCCTTAAGCTCATTTAAACCACTTGATCATGTCTCATATTAATCAGCTTGTCCACAAAACTAGGATGTTCATTATTACTACATTAATACATAACTCAGTACAGCTAATATACTGATTGACTCGGCAAATTTCTTTGAGTCTTGTTAAAAATATTGGGATTGAAGAAGGAGGGTAGAAATTCTAATTGCATTAACGTATCGAGCAGGGTGCCCACGTCTGCAGCACCGCAGGAGCGCCCTGCCACTCTAGAGGGGATCTCACAGATCTTGTTAGGCCAAAGATGAAAGGTAAATTTTAATGCTTCTCTTCAAATCCAACAATGGCAGGCCCTAAATCAAAGAGTAATTCATCCTTCTGGAATTAATCATCATTCAATTCTTTCACCGTGGAACCCATATGCAACCAGGAACAGAACCTAAGCCTGCTTTATGCAAATGTAAGTACTGTGGTGCCTTTTTGAGGCTTTTCTAGTGGGATTCCCAGGGTAGTCTAGGAATGCCCCCCAGATAAACTCCCAACTGCTGTTGGAATGTGGAGTGGGTGGGAAGAAGAAGTGTCACACCAGGCTTAATTGGAATTTACTGAATCTGAACTAAGGGGGTGGCAACCATCCCAAATTTTGGTGCCTGCACCTCTACTGTGCCGGAATTCTGCCAAGAGAGGGAGTGTCAACAAAATGCCTCCAAAAGTCTTAATCTGCAATGTGGATATTGCTCAACCACAGCTGTGCAGAATAATCCATTAGATTTTAAACAGAATAATCACCCTCAAATAAAGGTAAGAATTGTGTCCTCTGATGATTGTTTTCCAAGCTAGTAAATTAATACAAGTGATTTGTTAACTCATCACCAATTGGGTTTGCTGCTAATAGACATTCCAGTCCCCAAATGGCTGGTGCCCTCTGTCACTGCCCTCTCCGGAGCATGCGGGGTCAGGAGGAGCATATGAACAGGAATGGTCCATTGAACCCCTTGAACCTGTTCCACCGCCAGTCTATTAGAAAATGGCTGACCTGTACCTCAACTCCATTTACCCACCTTTGCTACATATCCCTTGATACCCTTACCAAATAAAAAAATCTGTCAATCTCAATCTTGAAAATTTCAATTGACCAACCGTCTACAGCCTTTTGGTGGAAAGAGTTCCAGATTTCCATTAACCTTTGTATGAAAAACCTTGCAGAAATGATTGGTGGAAAGCTGGCAGATACAGCTCACTAGGCTCTTGATACCCTGAGATGCTTTATTTCATAGTGTTACTGAACGTATGTGATTGGGACACTTTGAGGAAAGTCACAGCCTTCCCTGCCCTGGACTCACCCCGCTCCGCCCCCCCCCCCCCCCCCACCACGAGATCCTCCCAAAACTTCTCCCTACCACTTACCTGGAAGCCTGTGGACAGCCAAGGGCCACCTGAGCTTTGCCTGCTGGCAGCTTTTTTGCACCTTCATCATGCCGCACAGAAAGTAGACTGGAGCTAATTAAAAGAGGCCCAGGAGTTAAAATATCTGCAATTTAGGCCAATATCTGCAATTTACGCTCATTGGCCTAGAAATTCAATGCTGTAACACTGGCCATTAAGGCCAGTTTTATAGGAAAAATGGCAGCCGCCTTGCTTCCGCCCGCTTTCGGCATGTGACACGATGGCTGCCATTTTGGTAAGGGCCATAGTGCTGCCATTGACAGCGCTGGCCTCTCAAATTTAAATAAGCAGATCGTGACATCAATCAGCATGCAACGCCTGATTTGACGCCACGACTGCTAATTTGGACATTCTCCATTACACTGTGTCCTGAATATGCACAGAAAAGCGTGCGTGAAGCAGCCCTGCAGAGATGCTGTCAGCGCTTCTTAAAGGGACATACACATCTTTCAGATAAGTTTGGATTTCAGCTTTTGGATTTTTTAAATATTTTATTGAAGTAGTGGCTTGGTGCAATAGATTTAAAAAGTTGTTAAAGTGTGCAGGGATTATTGCTGGATGCTTGCAAGGCTTCAGATGGTAAAGGAAGGCCTCTGAGAGGACAGAAAATGCTGGAAATACTCAGCAGGTCAGGCAGCATCCGTGGAGAGAGAAACAGAGTTAACGTCTCAGGTCAAGATGTTGCCTGACCTGCTGAGTATTTCCAGCATTTTCTGCTTTTATTTCAGATTTCCAGCATCCATAGTATTTTAACTCTGAGAAGACCACTTGCTCACAGTCCTGGGGAGCACATGGAGATGAAACAGAAGCAATAAAGGGGACAAACTGCTCACAGAGGGAAGAGCAAGAAGCAGAAGAGGAAGAAGCTGAAGGAAGGATGCAACCCAGACAGCCCCTTTCTGGCCGCGATATCCGGGATGGAATCATCCACCTGCGGTACCAGTGACCACAACCCCAATTCCCCTTTCAACATTTGTCCCACACCTTACCTTCCCTCTGTTACTGACCATCATAACGTCCTCTTGGCCACAATGCTGAAATAAAAGCCAACACAAAGCAAACTTTCCAATCCAACTTTATCTATATATGCATCCAATATGACATCAAGAAATCAACTAATCACACTTGTGCAATCCCTTAGTGACTGTCTTCTGTGTGCCTTTGCCTATCCTAGTGCTGTTATGCAATGCTACCCCAGTGGCTGCAGCATGGCTGGTGGAAGGCTGCTGACTTTCGGTGGGGGACACTGCAGATGGCCTTGCAGGACGACCTTGAGTGGCTGGGTGTGTGAAATCGAGTGACGGTGTTTCTTCTTCTTCACTCTCCTCTCCCTCTTCTTGGTCAACCACTGGCTGGGCAGGCTGGATTTCTTGGGTGTCTGAAATGAGGAAGGCACAAGGGTAGAGTTGTGAAGAGGGGAGGGGAGAAAGCAAGAGCTGCATGCTTACACCATGAGCACCTTGTAAATCAGAAGAGATTGTGGGATGAGAGGGAAGTGGGATGTGAGAAGGAGGATAACATCTGAGGATACCAACATCTTGTATCCTTTCAGCCCCGCCACTGGCCAATGGCTCAGCCGTGCCCCTGCCAAGAATGGCCAGCGCCGTCTCCTCCAAGGGGGTGAGGTGAAGCTAGGAAGTCCAAAGATGTGCGGGTTAGGTTGATTTGGCTATGACAAATTGACCCTTAGTGTTAGGGGGGGATTAAATATGTGGGGTTATGGGGATAGGATGGGATATGTTAGGGGGAATTAAATACGTGGGGTTACGGGGGTAGGGTGGGATATGTGTACTGTGGGGATTAAAGCAGGGACAGGGTACTGGATTTGGATGATCAGCCATGATCGTATTGAATGGTGGAGCAGGCTCGATGGGCCGAATGGCCTACTCCTGCTCCTAGATTCTATGATTCTATGAATGTGAGGTGTGCCTCCTGTTTGGTACAGATTGTTGGTAGGTGAGTGATGGGGTGGGGGGTGGGGGGGGGCTGCTCGTGCAATGAGCAGTGTGTGAGGCTAGTGTTGCAGTTGGTAGGAGATGGCTTTTGACGATGCATTCACTAACCTTGACTACTGGTCTGAGGTCATTAAACTTCTTTAGCTTGGAGCCGGGTCCTGGGAGGCGACACTGCTGGCACTGATGGCCTCGATGATCTGGTCCCACATCATTCTTTCTGCACGGCCTCCTGGCTCCCTCTGGGTAGAGGACCTTTCTTGCAGTGTTGACCCCCTGCACAAAGCTGGAGTGCTGCGTGCAAGACCCTGGGTGCCCCATGCCTGCTTTTTGATCCACTTTGAAATTATTTTTTATTTTTTATTTCCAAAGATAGTTGAGCTCTAAGGGCTGAAGGTTGCCTATTTTTAAATGATTTTTAATTTTTTTCATTTTACAAGGCAGTTCGCCTTTAAGGGCTCGAGACTGCTTTCTAAAATGACAGACTAGCTTTAAGACAACGCTGCCTTGCTCCAGGGATGCTACGGTCATGCTACATTGGGCCTCCTGCTGAGACTACTGCCTGAAACAGCGCGTTATACAGTCGATTTTGCACTCCGATCATTTAAATCAGTAGGCAGTGTCAAAATACTAGTGCTACCTGCGCTCTTTTTGCGGGCGGTGTTTAACCTTGGCCTGTGGTGGCACCACCTGTTTTCAGACTTAATCAAATTTCTACGCCTAAGTCTTTTCAATTTCATTTGCATCATGCCGATTGACATCACGCTCCACCTCACTAAAATACTCTTGCTGATTGCAGTTAACAGCAGCGCTGACGACCTGCTGAAAATGGCGGCCGTCGCTGTGCCCGCCAGCAGCTGGCGGAAGAACGCGGCCGCCATTTTTTTGCCATTTCATGGTGCTAACAGGTGGCGTAAACCATCCAAATTTCTAGGCCATAGAGTACAAAAGCAAGGACGTTATGTTAAACTTTTATAAAACACTGATTAGGCCCTAGCTGGAGTATTGTGGCCAATTCTGGGCACCACACTTTAGGAAGGATTTGAAGGCTTTGGAGAGGGTGCAGAGGAGATTTACTAGAATGGTACCAGGTATGCAGGACTTTAGTTATTTGGAGAGACCGGAGAAGCTGGGGTTGTTCTTCTTAGAGCAGAGAAGGTTAAGGGAAGAGTTGATAGAGATGTTCAAAATCATGAAGGGTTTTGATGGAGTAAGTAAGGGAAAACTGGTTCCAGTGGCAGAAGGGTCAGTAACCAGAGGGCACAGATTTAAGGTAATTGGCAAAAGAACCCGAAGCGAGATGAGGAAAAAAATATTTACACAGCGAGCTGTTTTGATCTGGAATGCACTGCCTGAAAGGGTGGTGGAAGCAAATTCAATAGTAACTTTCAAAAGGAAATTGATAAAATACTTGAAGGGGAAAAATTTGCAGGACTATAGGGAAAGAGCAGAGGAATGGCACTAATTGGATAGCTCTTTCAAAGAGCCGGCACGATGGGCCAAATGTCCTCCTTCTGTTCTGTTTCATTCTATGATTCTGCACTTGAGAATAAGCTTGAAAGTTCAGTTACTAAAAATGTGAATCAGTTTGGATCATTTTCAATAAAAATAACTCATCCTTCAGTTCTAATAAAAAACTCATCTCCATCCTCTCCCTTTCTCATCCATAATTAATTCTGATGTTGCACATGCTGACAATGAGACTTGAGACTACATCCCTCCAGGACCAGATGACATTCAAGGAGTCATGATTAAATCTACTACTCATTTATGTTTTCCAAACTTTGGTATCTCTAACTATAGGCTTATATCATTGCTGCCCCATCAACAAACTTCTCAAATCCTGCATATTGCAGTCTCCTCCCCCAATCACTTTGAAGTCAGTAACTTTCTCAGTCTACGAACAGTGATTTGGCTTTCACCCAGAACACTGTGCTTTACGTGCTGCAACTAAATTAGAAACAGAATATTGATTTTATTTGTTCTATATTTCATCTAATAAAAATCCTTCGATGCATTTTAAGGTCTAGGCTTCTCTCCATAATTTTTAAATCAGTTCCGCAGCTTCTTCACAACCATTTCTACTACACCTGAAATTCTTTTCAATATTCCACAACACTCTATCTGACTTGGACCCCTTTGTTTTCACTATCTATAAATGACAATGAATATTCCCTTTAACTGCATCCAAATTGTTTCTTTATGGAACACACATTTCTTTCATCAACAGACCAAAACAAATTATTAGGTAGGCAATGAGAGCCTATTGTACAGGACAGTGAATAACTTGCATTAGATCAGTGTGAGAAAAATAAAATACATGGTAATTGTAAGAACACTGGGTTCAGTATCATGACAAGTATATGCCAAGGAACCAGATGAATCCTTAACCCCCTCACTTTAACTCCTCATGAAAGACCTGTCTGAGGGATACCACCCAGCTTAGGTCTAGCAGTGAATTATGCCCAAGTTTGTTTGCCAAGCTGTTTTATTTTACCCAGTTCGGATTGAAAATGAATTTTCCTTACCAACCCTCAACTAGGATACCCACAAGCTACTGAATGAATGAATTTACCCTTTCTTGCCAATCATCAAAGAAGAATGTTGGCCCAGATTTTCCTGTCAAAATAACGTTAAGACTAATGGCGCTCTCCGTTATTTATGTGCAAGTGGTACAGCAACTTCAGGCAAGTGGCAGATGCGTGGTTAAACTCAAATTTCCAAAGGTTGCTGGAGTGGGGCGTCTTGTGGCATATGCCATTAGACTTTTTCCTGCATCCTACAGCTCAAAACAATTTTGTCCTGTAAGTTGCTGGAAGTGCAAACTGACAACGGCGCAGTGAGGGCAACAGGGACCTTAGTGAACGGCGGGACCAACAGTGTATCTCCTTAACCAATGAGATTGAACTATTGAGAAAGAAACAGAGGAAGGGCGGAGAAGGAGAGTGAATTACAGTTGGGTGAATTAGAGTCAAATCAGGTACAGGAAAAGAAATAAAGAGAGATAAAGAAAGAATGGATTAAGAGAGAGAGAAAAAAGAAGCTAGAAAGGAAAAGTAAGAAAAAAAATGTAAACTTAAAATTTAATTTTTTTTAAATCTCTAACAATTTACTACCTGTAGGAATGAGATTCCACATTTTAAATTGTTCCCTTTCTGGGCCAGAGTAATTGATTGTTGTTGCATCAACAATTATCACATCATTAAAAGGGTACTTATGCTCCAAATTAGCATCCTCAACATTCTGCAGTGAGATTAATAGGCAATTAATGCAAAAATTCAGCAAGCTCTTAAAAATAACAGGGAGGCTAAGGACGAGATACCATTTGTGTGAAGCAAACAGCGTCAAGTTCTGGAGATTAGCAGTTTACAGCAAGCCCCTGAATTTATGGCTGATTTGTGCATTAATAACGGCATGCATCATTAATACATGTTATTTTTCCAGCAAGATTTGGCCCATTATCTTTTGGTACATGTAAGGCAGTAGATCAATTCAATACTTGTAATTGATCCTTATGACACTTCCACAGCAAACCATCCACCAAAACTAAAAACGTAACAGATCCAATCTTCTGTTCAATAACACCCACTCTATTTTTTCACATTCCCACAAAAATCAAGACAGAATACTTTGTCACCCACACTAGATTTTTGTCTTTTCTTCTGTTGATCTTCACAGCACTATATTATGATGGGGCCTTATTTTTTCTCCCAATCTAGCACCACCTACTGGCTTTCGGCAATACTTAGCTAAATGGCTCAATTCTGTGCAGTTCTGGCATTTAACCTTCTTACAAAAACATCGGTCTGAATGATGATTATTTCTACCACACCTCCAATATGGTTGAGAAACTCATAGGAACATAGGAACGTAGAAACAGAAGTAGACCATTCAGCCCCTTGAGCCTGTTCCACCATTCAATGAGATCATGGCTGATGTGTATCTTAACTCCATCCAACTGCCTTGGCTCCATAACCTTTTATACCCTTGTCTTAGCAAAAATCTATTGCTTTCAGATTTAAAATTATTAATTGCGCTAGCATCTACTGCTTATTGGAGGAGAGAGTTCCACACTTATACCACCCTTTGCACTTTTCTCCTGAATGGCCTGGCTCTGATTTTAATGTTATGTCCCCTTGTCCTGGACTCCCCCACTAGTGGAAAAAGTTTCTCTCTATCTACCCTATCAATTCCTTTCAAAGTCCGAAAAATATCAATAAAATCACCACTTAACATTCTATATTCCAGGGAATACAAGCCACTTTATATAATCTCTCCTCATAATCTAACCCTTGGAGCCCTGGTAACATTTTGCTGAATCCGCGCAGCACTCCTTCCACGGCCAGTATATCCTTTCTAAGGTGTGGTGCCCAAAACTGTACACAGTACTCCAGATGTGGTCTACCCAGGGCTTTGTATAGCTGTCGCAAAACTTCCTCCCCTTTATATTCTAGCCCTCTAGTTATAAAGGCTAACATTCCATTAGTCTTTTTGATTATTGTTTGTGCCTAACTGTGACATTTTAGTAATTTGTGTACATTGACTGCTAAATCTCTTTGGATCTCCACTGTTTCTAGCTTTACACCTTTTAAATAATACTCATATCTATCCTTTTTTTGTTCCAAAATGAATGACCTCACACTTACCTGTGTTGAAATCCATCTGCCACTGTTTTGTCCACTCACTTAATCTATCAATGTCTCTTTGTAATGTTATGCTCCCGTCTACACTATGTACTATAGAGTCATAGGGCTCGAATTTCATTGGGCCGTTGAGGCGGGATTGGAGGCGTGTGGGTGGTTAAAATTGCAAAAACTGGCGGGCGAGCCCAACCCCGCCTCCATCCCACCTCCAAGCAATTTTCATTAAATCGTGTCTACTGGTCCCGTCTCCAAGAGGCGGGATAGGCCGTTAAGACCCTTAACAAGCACTAAATTGCCTCTACAATGCCATTTTGATAGGCCTTTGTGATTTTAACCCTTTTCCCACGTGAAGCACGCCTGTTCTGAAACACGACGGTGAAACCTGGCGGCAGCACAATTGGATTGCTGACTATCAGCTGCAACTCAACCATTAAATAGGAGATTTGATCAGCCATCATTTGCAGGTGGCAGGACTTTGCTGTCTCAGGTCTGGGGGAACTTTTAGAAGGCATAACCACAGCTGTGGAAGTTTGGAGCCTGACACCCATCTCCAGTGTGACCTCCTGGGAAACCCCTCTCGCCACATTGACTGAGCGCTTCCTCAACTGAGGCATATACCAGAAGCATGGGAGCCATTTATTTCCTTCCCTTCTGGACATCAGATGAGGACGAAGACCAGCCGCGGCACCAGCAGAACCATGAACAATGGCAGCAGCAACAACAGGAGCGCCAAGCTGCTGCTCACCCACCTGAAGCTGCACAGGCCAGAAGGGGCCAGCGCATGGAAGCCCGTCGGCGCAGGAGATAACCCCCAAACAGGGTCTACAGACACAGGGTCAGCTACCTCAACATGTCTGAGCAGCAGTGCCAAAGGCAGCTCCGACTTTCGCGAGAGGTAGTGGGTGACATCTGCGCAGTGCTGCAACAAGACCTGGAGCCCAGAGGACCAGGTGGACAACCCTTACCAGTGGCCGTCAAAGTCACCACCGCACTCAACTTTTTTGCCTCAGACTCATTCCAGGGATCAGCAGCAGACATCAGCGGCATCTCCCAGGCGGCCGCACACACTTGCATCACGCAGGTAGCCGATGCCCTCTTTGCCATCGTGCACAATCACATCCATTTCACCAAGGATCAAGCAAGTGTCACGGCGCGTGCGGTTGGATTTGCTAATCTGGAAGGCTTTCCAAGGGTGCAGGGCATCGTTGACTGCACACATGTGGCCCTTAAGGCACCTCATCGCAATCCAGGTATTTTTGTCAATCGCAAGGGCTTCCACTCCCTCAACATTCAGCTGGTGTGTGACCACAAGAAGGAAATTTTGCATGTTTGCGCCAAGTACCCTGGCAGTTGCCATGACTCCTTCATACTGCGCCAGTCTAGTGTGCCTCCGCTATTCAGTCCGCCAGACCAACTTAACTGATGGCTACTTGGAGACAAGGGCTATCCCCTGAAGGTGTGGCTAATGACACCGTTGAGGAGCCCATCCAACGAAGCAGAGGAGAGCTACAACTCCAGCCACATTTCCACCAGAGCCATAATCGAGCAAACCATCGGTTTGCTGAAGATGTGCTTCAGATGCCTGGATAGATCAGGTGGAGCCCTGCAGTACTCAGCAGCCAGGGTCTCCAGAATCGTCCTGGTTTGCTGTGCACTTCACAACATGGCACAGCGTCATGGCTTGCAGATTCCTGAGGACCAAGTGGCTCATCACATATCCTCCTCAGATGAGGAGGAGGAGGAGAGCGAAAACGAACATCTTGCAGAGGCCCATCAACTAGCGGCAGCAGTACGCGAGAACATTGCTGCCCGGGATGCAAGGAACGCACTCATCTTGGCCAGATTTGCATAGCCTAGCCAATCAAGCACTTTTGCCTCGCAGCTTCTTACCTGAGCATCGACAATGGCCAAGAACCAGCGGATTCCTAGCAATTAGAACACCATACTGACAATTGCAAGTAATCCTAAGCCCTCAATGTGGAAGTCCCATTCGCGAAATGACACACGCCACAACTACAGCAGTAGCCATCAAATTTTTTATTTACAGTAATCATCTGATGGCTTTTTAACATAAAACATCAAAATTCACCCTATTGACAACCCTTGTGACTATTTTTGCACTATCTTTCTTTTACGCGTGCTCCTACGTGATGCTTCCCCTGTGGCTTCAGCAGATGTGAAGGCCCCTTGCTCACTTTCTTGCTGCTCCTGTCTCGACACTTTTGGCGGGCGTCCTCTGGGGTTGCGAACCTGTGAGGGCTCGCCAACAGTCTGCTGCTCCTGCGGCTGTGCAAGGGTTGAGACGCCGATCTCAGTTGGGTGCGGACTCTGGTGGGGCTTTGACCGAGGACTTATCAGTGGCATGGAAGTGTGAGCGCTGGGAGAGGAGCCCCCAGTTCCTTGTTCTCTGCAAACAACATCCCTCTCATGGGTCATGTCCACCTCAGCGCTTGCAATTGGATTGAGAGCACCTTGCTGCACATCAGGGGGGCCATGGGGACCCGTATCTACACTGGAAGTCCTACTCAGAAGGACTTCCATGAAGGTCTGGTTTCTGTGTTCAATAGATGACCATCGCTCCTCCAGAGATGTCATTCTATTCTGAACACTCACAATGTTTTCTGCACTCTGGCGACTTATCTCCTCCATGGCCGCAGCCATCCTCTCGTCTACTGTAGCCATCCTTTTGACGGAGGTTGCCATCATTTGCACGGAGGTTGCCATCCTTTCCGTGGTGATGCGTCATGCGCCAATGACTCCACAAAGGCTCTGCTCATGTTCGCAATGGACTCCTCCATTCGCTCCACACTCGCAGCGACCCTGGAGACAAAACCTGCCAGAGACTCCTGCATCTGTTCCTGGAGTTCCAGCACCGCTGATCTTATGGATGGACCCAGAGGCAGAGGGTTGACATGCAGCTGAGCCTAGCTGGGAGAGTCCTGCGCCCTCCGACTAGGACTCTCCACTGCTGTCCCTGTCTCCACTATCTGCTGATGCTCACTTGTGAGCTGTGATACACCAGGTGACAACACTACTGTATCTCACGATGTTCCCTCCGAGGTGTGAGTGTCTGTGCTGGTGCTGGGTGTGCTGAATTCTGCTGACGCTGCACCCTCAGAGGTTGCAGCTTCCTCTGAGGAGTCTTGAGTCTGATGCTCTTCCTCCTGGATAGTGGGGACGGGTGCTTGCGATGGTCCTGGGGGGGAGTAAAGGAAAGAGTCAGAGATGTGAGGCCAAGGTTACATGCACATTGCATATTGCAGATGATCATAAGTCCATCTGTTAGAGCTTCAGAATCATTATCAGCGACTCATGCAATGTCATTGAGAGAGATGGAAAACTATTCTGTCACCAGCTTGCTGTGATGCGCCCGTCTGTCCGTCCCCCACTTGGGAATCTTCCTCCACTCTCACGATCTCTAGGACCGCCTTCTCCCAGGTGGTGAGCTGGGCTACTGAGGCTGGCCCTCCTCCTGTCCTCGCTCTTTCCCTCTTATTGTGAGGTCTCTTTTCCTGCAATGAGGGAGACAAGTGGAGTTTGAGTGAGAATGAAGGAGTGAGTGTAGAGAATCCATAGCATAGATGCTTAGAAGGAGACAAAGATGGAGTGAGGTGGCAAGACCAAGGGCCCTCCCTGAGTGTTGTAAGTTGTAATTGCATCACAGTGATAGGGAGTGTGAGGGCTGCATAGTCGAATAGTTAGGTGAATGTGACCATAGAGAGAGAGGGAATGGGTAAGGGTGCATGGATATCAGTGTCAAGTGGGATGTGGAGGAAGAGATTGCTAAAGCTGAGTGCTGGTGAGGAGAGGCAATGGGGATCAGATTGAGGGTGATGGGAAATTCATACTCATTTTCCAGTGTGCAGAAGGTCATGAAGCCTCTTCCTGCACTGAAGCCAGGTTCTGTGGGTTATTGACAAAGAGTTGACCTCCTCTGCCACCTGGATCCACACAGCCTTGGTTTGCTGGGGAGGCTTCTTCCTCCCTGAAGAAGGGAAGAGCACCTCTTTGTTTGCGCTTGCTCCCTCTACTAAAGCCTGCAGGGCAACGTCATCAAACCGGGGTGCAGACCTAGGTCTCTGGCTGGCCATTCTTCCTGCAGGTGCCTCTAACATGCAAGGGCAAAAGCTTGGCAGTCTGCAGAAGCAGCAAGGCTTGTTGCAGACCTTAAATGCAACAGCAATGATGACGTCATCGGAGGCGACTTTCAGACTGGAAAAACTCACTGGCCATGGGTTCCCACACGTTGGAACTCAATTGGCCAATTAGGTTAAAATGGCATCAATCTCCCACATCGATTTAGAATCGGGTGGCTAACTCGAAATGCGGATTACACGACCCCAACCCGCCCCAGTATCAAAATCCAGCCCATAGAGTCATAGGGGGGAATTTTATCAATGGGGGCACGATTGGGGGCGGGACTGCAGCTTGTCGGGTTTCAGTCCTGCCCCCAACGACGTCCGGCCAACCCATGCTATTTTCTCTTGATTGACCTTGTTAAGCCCGCCCTGCAGGCTTAGCTGGCCAAGTAAGGGAAAGCCAGTGACAGAGAATATCAACGTATGACCTTCCATCTGTCAAAAATTTTTGACAGATGAATTGTCATCGTTTGACAGCTTTGAGAAGCTGTCAAACACTGACAATCTCTGTTCTTTGGTGAGTCCTTGTACTCAAGACTCACCAAACCTCTTTCCTGAGCAGAAATCAGATGGCTGCTGCATCTGAGAATGCAGCAGCCATTCTGTCATCACTGCTATTGAGATGAGGCATCTCCGGATCCCCAAGGGTTGAAGCCTGTAGGAATCATAGAATCATAGAAGATAGGAGCAGGAGTAGGCCATTCGGCCCCTCTAGCCTGCTCCGCCATTCAATGCGATCATAGCTGATCATCAAAATTCAGTACCCTGTCCCTGCTTTCTCCCCATATCCCTTGATCCCTTTAGCCTTAAGAAATATATCCAACTCCTTCTTGAATCTATTTAATGAATTGGCCTCTACTGCCTTCTGTGGCAGAGAATTCCACAGGTTCACCACTCTCTGGGTGAAGAAATTCCTCCTCATTTCTGTTCTAAATGGCTTACCCCTTATCCTTAGACTGTGACCCCTGGTTCTGGACTCCCCGACCATCGGGAACATCCTTCCTGCATCTAGTTTGTCCTGTCCTGTCAGAATTTTATAAGTTTCAATGAGATCCCCTCTCATTCTTCTATACTCCAGCGAGTATAAGCCCAATCGACCCAATCTCTCCTCATATGTCATTCCTGCCATCCCAGGTATCAGCCTTGTGAATCTTCGCTGAACTCCTTCCATGGCAAGAATATCCTTCCTCAGATAAGGCGACCAAAACTGCACACAGTACTCAAGGTGTGGTCTCACTAAGGCCCTGTACAACTGCAGCAAGACATCCTTGTTCCTGTACTCAAACCCTCTTGCTATGAAGGCCAAAATACCATTTGCTTTCTTAACCGCCTGCTGCACCTGCATGCTTATCTTCAGCGACTGGTGCACAAGGACACCCAGGTCTCGTTGCAGTTCCCCTTCTCCCAATCTATTGCCATTCAGATAATAATCTGCCTTTCTGTTTTTGACACCAAAGTGGATAACCTCGCACTTATCCACGTTATATTGCATCTGCCACGCTTCTGCCCAATCACCCAACCTGTCCAAATCATCCTGGAGTTTCTCGGCATCGTCCTCGCAGCACACACGCCCACCCAGTTTTGTGTCGTCTGCAAACTTGGAGCTATTACATCTAGTTCCCTTGTCTAGATCATTAATATATATTGTGAATAGCTGGGGTCCAAGGACCGATCCCTGCGGTACCCCACTATTCACTGCCTGCCACTCGGAAAAAGACCCGTTTATTCCAACTCTTTGCTTTCTGTCTGCCAACCAGTTCTCTATCCAAGTCAATACCTTGCCCCCAATCCCATGTGCCTTAACTTTACACGCTAATCTCTTATGCGGGACCTTATCAAAAGCCTTTTGGAAGTCCAAATACACCACATCCACTGGTTCTCCCTTATCTATTTTACCAGTTACATCCTCAAAAAATTCCAGTAGATTAGTCAAGCATGACTTACCTTTTGTAAATCCATGTTGACTTTGTCCGATCCCATCACTGTTTTCCAAGTGCTCAGGAAGAAACAAAGGTAAGGAAACTTTTTCTAACACTTTTCACTCACCTCACATACCTACCTCTCCACACTTGCACCCATCACTCACCTCCACAGCGCACTTTTCGAACCCTCTGACCCCCCGCAGACCCACTGCTCACGTCGCTGACCCTGGCGGGCTTTCTCGATATCGGGAAGACTGCACTTGTGTTGGTAAAATTGGGATAAGCCTCTTAACTGCCTGTTAACTACCTGTTAACAGGCAGTTAAGTGGATGTAATCCCCTTCCCGCCTCGAGGAGACGGGTCGCAGCGCGAGTCGGGGACCTGCCTCCTGGGAAGATGGCACGGAGGTGGGTTGGGGGCGAGTTCGGTACCCGCTCCCAGTTTCTGCCATTTTCCTGGCAGTCCCGCCTCCAAACCCGCCTCCCCAGGTGTGGCAAAATTCCCCCCATAGAGTCATAATGGCACAGAAGGAGGCCATTCGGCCCATCGAGTCCGTGCCGGCTCTCTGTAGAGCAATCCAGTCAGTCCCATTCCCCTGCTCTATCCCCGTAGCCCTGCAAGTTTATTTCCCTCAAGTGCCTATCCAGTCTCCCCTTGAAAACATTGAGTGTCTCCGCTTCCACCACTTCCGTCGGCAGCGAGTTCCAGGTCCTCACATCCCCCCTGTATCTCTTGCCCAAAACCTAATGGCCCAGAAATTAATGACGGAGCCTTCGTGCGGGGGTAAGGCTTCCCCACGATATCTCACTGCGCACCTGCCTTTTCATTCCGAGCTCGCATGAACTTGATTTTCTAGACAGCAGCCGTGCAGTGCTTCCGTATCCCACAGGCGCAGTTAATTCGTGCGAGCTGTGGGATCACGTGATTCAGTTAGAGCCAATGGCAGCACACCATCTTTCATTCGTAGTTTTCACAGCAAGTGCTGTGAAAGCTATGAATCTATACCCCCTCAAAAGAACAGCTAAACCTCAATTAAATTTAAAAAAAAACATCACATTAATAAAATAAGTATAGTTAAATAAATTAACCACTTTAAACAAAAAATTAAATTTTTGAAAAAATTTAAAATCTTTTAAAAAGTTATAAAAATAAACTTACCTTTCTTTAAAGTCTCTAAAAAAGATATACCTGTTGAAAAAAATTCAAAATAATACTTAATTAACTACTTACCTTGTTAAAAGAGGGTCTTACGCCTCCTTTCTTTATGTGCAAAATCTTCCATGCTTACCTGCGCGTTCAAAGCACTAAGTGCACTGCGTGCGCGCAGCCTGTAGCGCGCACGCGGTTCACCTAGGAACCGCCCCCTTTTGAAATCACGAAGTGCTGGTTTTCAGTGCATGCGTAGTGCATGCAGAAAACCGGCAATTGGAGACAGAATACGCGAGAGTACACAGTGCGTACTCTCGCGTAGAGACACTAATTTTGGGCCTATATCTGTGTCCCCTAGTCCTTGTACCATCAACTAGTGGGAACAGCCTTTCCCCGTCTAGCCTATCCAAACCGTCATAATCTTGTACACCTCTATCAAATCACCCCTCAACCTCCTTTGCTCTAATGAAAACAAATCCAGCTTCTCCAACCTGTCCTTGTAGCTAAGATCCCCCATCCCCGGAATCATTCTGGTAAATCTCCTCTGCACCATCTCAAGTGCCTTCACATCCTTCCTAAAGTGTGGTGACCAGAACTGGACGCAATACTCCAGTTCTGACCTAACCAGCGCTTTCTAAAGCTTCAGCATAACTTCCCTACTTTTGTACTCAATACCTCTATTTATGAAACCCAAGATCCCATATGCTTTGCTAACCACTCTCTCAATATGTCCCGCCCCCTTCAGGGACCTATGCACATTGGCCCAAAAATTAGTCTTAGTACACGAGAGTACGCACTGTGTACTCTCGCGTATTCTGTCTCCAATTGCCGGTTTTCTGCATGCACTGCGCATGCGCTGAAAACCGGCACTTGGTGAACTCAAAAGGGGGCGGTTCCTAAGTGAACCGCATGCGCGCTACATGCTGCGCGCACGCAGTGCACTTAGTGCTTTGAACGCGCAGGTAAGCATGGAAGATTTTGCACATAAAGAAAGGAGGCTTAAGACCCTCTTTTAACAAGGTAAGTAGTTAATTAAGTATTATTTTAAATTTTTTTCAACAGGTATATCTTTTTTAGAGACTTTAAAGAAAGGTAAGTTTATTTTTATAACTTTTAAAAAGATTTAAAAAATTTTCAAAAATTTAATTTTTTGTTTAAAGTGGTTAATTTATTTAACTATACTTATTTTATTAATGTGATGTTTTTTTTAAATTTAATTGAGGTTTAGCTGTTCTTTTGGGGGGTATAGATTCATAGCTTTGACAGCCCTTGCTGTCAAAACTATGAATGAAAGATGGTGTGCTGCCATTGGCTCTAACTGAATCACGTGATCCCACAGCTCGCACGAATTAACTGCGTCTGTGGGATACGCACACACTGCACAGCTGCAGCCTTGAAACTAAAGTTCGTGTGAGCTCGGAAGGAAAAGGCAGGCGCGCAGTGAGATATCGCGGGGAAGCCTTACCCCCGCAGGAAGGCTCCGTCTTTAATTTCTGGGCCATTAACTCCCAGGTCCCTCTGTCCATGTACACTCTTTAAAACTGTGCCATTAAGTGTATATTGCCTCTTCCTGTTCCTTCTGCCAAAATGCATCACCTCACACTTCTCTGTATTAAATTCCATCTGCCACTTGTCTGCCCATTCTGCTAGCCTTTCTATGTCCTGTTGCAGTCGATATACCACCAATCTTTGTGCCATCGGCAAACTTGGATATAAGGCTCTCTATTGTGTTATCTAAGTCATTAATAAATATGGTGAATATAGTCCCCAGCACAGATCCTTGTAGGCCTCCAGTTGTCACTTTCTTCCAATTCGAGTACAAACCCATTATCCCTACTCTGTCTTCTATCGCCTAACCAATCTCCTAACTTGGTCAAAAATTTGCCTTCAATTCCATGAGCTTTAATTTTAGCTAATAGTGTTATACCTGGGACCTTATCGAATGCCTTCTGGAAGTCCATATAAACTATATCCATAGACATTCCCCTGTCTACTACTTTAGTTTCTTCCACAAAAAATTCAATTAAGTTCGTTAGACATGACCTACCCTTTACAAATCCATGTTGGCTCCCTCTAACCAACTCAAATTTCTCAAAGTGCTCAGTTAATCAGTCCTTAATTATAGATTCCAATATCTTCCCCACAACAGATGTTAGACTAACAGGTCTATAATTTCCTGCTTTCTCTCTCTCTCACCTTTCTTAAATAATGGAGTTATATTTGCAATTTTCCAATCTAAAGGGACAATTCTTGAATCGAGAGAGCTCTGATCACTCTGGAGCTATTGGACCCTGTGGCATTTAACTCGCTAGCATACCTGGCAACAATCTCCAAGTGCTGTTCTGTGAGCTCTAGCAGACGTGGGTCTGTCTTCTACCAACAGTTTCCTCTGTATTCAACTTTTTTCAAACTGCAGGCCAAGTGATCTCTTATTTCATCGTTGAGAAACCCACCAAATTCACATGTTTAAGACAGTTTCCTCAGTTCTGTCATAAACTGCAAAATATTTTCATCATCCCTTTGCCTCCTCTGGTTAAGCTTGAACTGTTCCACAATAATGAGAGGCGTCAGGCTCAGATGTTCTTTGACCACTTGGACTAACTCCTCATACGTTTTGTTTTTAGGCTGGGTAGGAACAATCAGATTCTTAATTAATTATATGTTGCAAGTCCACAGATAAAAGCAAACTTACTCTCATTTTAGCATCTATCTATCACAAGTTCATTTCCCTCAATATAAAAATTAAGAGGGAAAAATTGGGTTGGTTTGCGCCTTTCGTTAGTGCCCCCAGGGGCGCTAATGGGGCGCAAATCCCCTAGTGCCCGGGCGTGGCGGCGCTAACACCTCTCACAAAATTCAGTGGGAGGTTAGCGGCGGCGGTAGCCGGTAGCGCCCTGCACCGCTGCGCTGCCGGTGATGACATAATCACTGTGCGCAGCGCCGCACTTGCGCCCCGGCCGCAAACCTCCCTTGCACCCCCTGACCTATCACCAGATGATATGTCCGACAGGATCAGGGGGCGTTTTTGCAGCGGTGGCGGCACTACTTAAAGGGCAGGTGTCGGCCGGCCATTTTTACTTTGGCTGACTGCCAGCACCTGCCCCCTTTCATTTTTTTATGCGGCGTGCCGGCCGCAATCGCTCAGCCCGGCACTCCTCTTGAGTGCTGGGCTGTTTTCACGGCACCCCGCTACCCGCTGGTCCAGCAGGGCCCCAGTGCACGCAGCGCTAGGCCCCTCCCCTTTAAGCAGGGGAGGAGGTCTGCAATGACATGGTGCTACGTGCCGCCACGCGTGGCGCGGCTCCTGCTTGGGGCGCTACGACTACATTTACAGTGGAGAGGTGCTAACTTTTTGGGGGCGCTAAAATTTTCCCCCTAAGTGTCACTACCTACTCATTCCAGCTCGATCCCATTCGATACTCTCCAATTTTTCCAACTCCACATTGAGGTAAATATTACCTGACGATTTCTTTAAAGACCACTGCTTAGACCACTGAAGATCCAGAAAAACTATTCCAAACTTGTGTAATAATAAGCCATTTGCTGTAAATATTGCTGTAACTTGCCCAAAACCGAAAAAAGCTTGACCACATTTTGATATACCAGCATGCTTCGGGAAGTTGAGAGGTTCCTGTGAGAACTTTAGTACTAAAACCATTGACAGATAAAGAAGACCTTGGGCACAGAACTTTGCTAAAAGAACTGTTACGGCTGTATGCTGTGAAAGGCTGCCAGCTGCCTTTTACCAAGATAAGGAAAGCATGCTTTGAGAGTCCTGTGGGAACAGACTATTGAACTGTGGAAACATCTTCAGACTTTGGAATATAACCTTGAAGGCCCATGGATGCCTAACGGACTAGTGATAAGAGGGTCTGAGAAACAATTAATGACCATTATGCCATATAGTTAGGGACACGTACGCAGTGGGAGGGTTGCCAATTTTGTGGTATAAAAGGTACTGTTTCAAGACCACTTGCTGCTGTAGCTGGGCGACCTGGTCAGTTGCCAGAAATCATATGTCGAGTCACTGCCGGATTGACCACCCGCTGGTGTTAGTACGTATGTGGTATTTTGCTTGAGCTTAAAGTAAAGGGATATCTCTGTGAATGCTGAGGTATAATTGGAATTATTATACGCTTAATAACTATCGGATGCTTAATGTAATCTCTTGCTGAGTAAAAGAAGTTTCACAGATTCATTGGGTTTTGTGTTGTCTGTTCGACGGGTCTGAACTTTGGAAACTGTTTGACGGGGCAAGGGGTGATTCCCACATGTCTTACACTTGCTCTGACGAGTCTTAATGAATTTAACAAACATGTCTTGAAACGGGCACAAGACCCTCATTTCAATATTAAGATGGGGCCTGCACACATTGAAAAATTTCAGAAAACAGTGAAAACCCCATAGATACAGATGTTAGTGTGTCCTACTTGCAAAGACGGATTCAAAATTCTTGGGACCTTGGTCACTGTGAACATTCTGGGCGCCCCCCCTCCCCCCATTCCATTAAACACAAACTTGTAGTCAAATGCAGCACACTGCATTAATAATAAAGCAAATCATATCACCATATAGTATTAAGTTAAGCTTAAATAATATCACAATATATTACGCTTAAACAAAACATATTTGCAAGGGCCCCATAGACCTGTGCATCAATCCGCCCCTGCTTACTGCGAGGAAAGACCTGTGTAAACACGAATAATGTCCACAGTCTAGACAAGTGACTGTTGTATGACGCAATAGGACAGATAACCTGTGGTTAAATCTTCGACTAGCTCTTCTTTGAATACCATGATGCAAGTCAAAGGATTTTATTTGCCAGACCAGAGGACACGACAGCCTGAACAGACAGTTGAACGTCCTTTACCCTCCACCAGCTCATACCTGAGGATGTTAAAGGAGACCAGTCGACTGTTGTATTAGGAAGTTAGGTGTAAGAAAGGAAGTCAGATGGAATCTCATTACACAAAGGATAATGAATCTATGTGTTAAGTTACAGAAAAGTCCACTGAAGTTTCTGTATAAATTTAGATATGTTTCTGGAGGAAGGGATATAAGATCAAGGGATATAATAATAAGATGGGTGGTAGGGTTAGAATCTAGCAAAAAAGGGTATGGATTCATTTGATATTTCTTCTAAAAAAAATCATATTTTATGTAAGTGCTAAATGTACTTGCTGCATTTAACCACAACCCTGAGGCTGCCAATTGCACAATGACACACACTATTGCATTTTGGTTGGATCCAGTTGGCAGAGGTCAGTTGTTCTCCAACCAAATATTCTCACTACAATACTGATAAACCGGGATGCCTCCTCCCCACTGCTCCAGGATGGCACTTAGAACATCTTTGAGTCCTCTAAAGACCTTTATGTGGTCCTTAGGTAGATGTGGCCCTGACCTAGAGTACCACCCTGTGGAGAGTGATCTCAGTGATGAGTCTGAGGTTGGCAGTCAGTCCTTCACGTTATCTGTAAAACGAACAAATACTCATAAGGGTATGTATAACGCAATGTGTGCCCAATCAGCATTTTGTGTGCTAGGAACACAGTTGTGGAATCTGTGGAGGTCAGTACACTAGCAGCATTTGCTGTCCATTCACTTTAATCATCGTAAAATCATGCTAACCTGTGAATCACAGATATGTGTTTTTGGTGTGCAAATTCCTAAAATCTAACCAATAGTTTGAATATACATTTGCATACATTAAACATCTTATACATGGTGGTTGCTTTTTTATACTTTTTAAGAGCAAGGAATAAAGCATTCTCTCATTACAAAACTTGAGACAGAAATATTTTATTTTTTCAGGTTTAAAGTCCATGATCTGTAGCGAAGCCAACTTTGTTACATGTCGAGAAATGTTTTATTTTATATTCATTCATGGGATGTGGGTGTCTCCGGCAAGGCCAGCATTTATTGCACATCCCTAGTTACCCTTGAGAAGGTGGTGGTGAGCTGCCTTCTTGAACCTCTGCAGTCCATGTGGTAAAGGTACTCCAACAGTGCTGTTCGGGAGGGAGTTCCAGGATTTGGCCCAGCGACGATGAAGGTACGGTGATATATTTCCAAGTCAGGATGGTGTGTGACTTGGAGGAGAACTTGAAAGTGGTGGAGTTCCCATGCGCCTGCTGCCCTTGTCCTTCTAGGTGGAAGAGGTTGCAGGTTTTGGAGGTGCTGCTGAAGAAGCCATGGCGAGTTGCTGCAGTGTATTTTGTAGATGGTACACACTGAAGCCACGGTACGCTGGTGGTGGAGGGAGTGAATGTTTAAGGTGGTGGATGGAGTGCCAATCAAGCGGGCTGCTTTGTCTTGGATGGTGTCGAGCTTCTTGAGTGTTATTGGAGTTGTACTCATCCAGGCAAGTGGAGAGTATTCCATCACACTCCTTACTTGTGCCTTGTAGATGGTGGAAAGGCTTTGGGGAGTCAAGAGGTGAGACACTTGCCACAGAATGCACAGCCTCTGACCTGCTCTTGTTGCCACAGTATTTATGTGGCTGGTCCAGTTAAGTTTCTGATCAATGGTGACCCCCAGGATATTGATGGTGGGGATTTGGCGATGGTAATGCCGTTGAATATCAAGGGGCGGTGGTTAGACTCTCGCTTGTTGGAGATAGTCATTGCCTGGCACTTGTGTGGCACAAATGTTACCTGCCACTTACCAGCCCAAACCTGAATGTTGTCCAGGTCTTGCTGCATGCGAGCATGAACTGCTTCATTATCTGAGGAGTAGTGAATGGCACTGAACACTGTGCAGTCATCAGCGAACATCCCCACTTCTGACCTTATGATGGAGGGAAGGTCATTGATGAAGCAGCTGAAGATGGTTGGGCCTAGGACACTACCCCGAGGAACTCCTGCAGCGATGTCCTGGGGCTGAGATAATTGACCTCCCACCACCACAATCCTCTTCTTTTGTGCTAGGTATGACTCCAGCCAGTGGAGAGTTTTCCCCCCGATTCCCATTGACTTCAGTTTTACTAGGGCTCCTTGGTCAAATGCTGCCTTGATGTCAAGGGCAGTCACTCTCACCTCACCTCTGGAAATCAGCTCTTTTGTTCATGTTTGGACCAAGGCTGGAATGAGGTCTGGAGCCGAGTGGTCCTGGCGGAACCCAAACTGGGTATCAGTGAGTAGGTTATTAGTAAGTGCCGCCTGATACCACTGTCGACGACACCTTCCATCACTTTGCTGATGATTGAGAGTACACTGATGGGGCGGTAATTGGCTGGATACGATTTGTCCTGCTTTTTGTGGACAGGACATACCTGAGCAGCTTTCCACATTGTTGGACAGATGCCAGTGTTGTAGCTGTACTGGAACAGCTTGGCTAGAGGCGCGGCCAGTTCTGGAGCACAAGTCTTCAGCACGACAGCTGGGATGTTGTCGGGGCCCATAGCCTTTGCTGTATCCAGTGCGCTCAGCCGTTTCTTGATATCACATGGAGTGAATCGATTTGGCTGAAGACTGGCTTCTGTGTTGTTGGGACCTCAGGAGGAGGCTGATATGGATCATCCACTCGGCACTTCTGGCTGAAGATGGTTGCAAATGCTTCAGCTATGTCCTTTGCACTCACGTGCTGGGCTCCACCATCATTAAGGATGGAGATATTCATAAGAACATAAGAACACAAGAAGTAAGAGCAGGAGTAGGCCATACAGCCCCTCGAGCCATTCCATAAGATCATGGCTGATCATCGACCTTAACTCCACTTTCCTGCCCGATCTCCATATCCTTTGATTCCCCTAGAGTCCAAAAATCTATCCATCTCAGCCTTGAATATACACAAAGACTCAGCATTCACAGTCCTCTGGGGCAGAGAATTCCAAAGATTCACGACCCTCTGAGTGAAGAAATTCCTCCTCATCTCAGTCTTAAATAGCCTACCCCTTATCCTGAGACTATGCCCCCTAGTTCTAGACACTTGAGCCAGGGGAAACAACCTCTCAGCATCTACCCTGTCAATCTCCTTCAGAATCCTATATGTTTCATGGAGCCTCCTCCTCCCATTAGTTGTTTAATTGTCCACCACCATTCACGACTGGATGTGGCAGGACTGCAGAGCTTTGATCTGATCCGTTGATTGTGGGGTCGCTTAGCACTGTCTATAGCATGCTGCTTCCGCTTTTTAGCATGTATGTAGTCCTGTGTTACAGATTCCCCAGTTTGGCACCGCATTTTTAGGTATGCCTGGTGCTGCTCCTGTCATGCGCTTCTACACTCCTTATTGAACCACGGTTGGTCCCCTGGCTTGATGGTAATGATAGAGTGAGGGATATGCCGAGCCATGAGGTTACAGATTGTGGTGGAATATAATTCTGCTGCTGCTGATGGCCCACAGCGCCTCATGGATGCCCAGTTTTGAGCTGCTAGATCTGTTCTGAATCAATCCCATTTAGCACGGTGGTAGTGACACACAACATGATGGAGGGTGTCCTCAGTGTGAAGATGAGACTTTATCTCCACGATAACTGTGCGGTGGTCACTGCTACCAATGCTGCCATGGACAGATGCATCTGCGACAGGTAGATTGGTGAAGACGAGGTCAAGTAGGTTTTTCCCTCATGTTGTTTCTCTCACCACCTGTCGCAGGCCCAGACTGGCAGCTATGTCCTTCAGGACTTGGCCAGCTCGGTCAGTAGTGGTGCTACCGAGCCACTCTTGGTGATGGACATTGAAGTCCCCCACCCAGAGTACATTCTGTGCCCTTGCTACTCTCAGAGCTTCTTCAAGTGGTGTTCAACATGGAGGAGTACTGATTCATCAGCTGAGGGAGGATGCTAGGTGGTAATCAGCAGGAAGTTTCCTTGTCCATGCGTGACCTAAAGCCATGAGACTTCATGGGGTCAAGAGTCAATGTTGAGGACTCCCAGGGGCCACTCCTTCCTGACTGTATACCACTGTGCCACCACCCCTGGTGGGTCTGTCTTGCCGGTGGGACAGGACATACCCAGGGGTGGTGATGGAACATCCTCCGCCATTTCCACCACCTCCAGCGTGATCCCACCACCAAACACATCTTCCCCTCACCTCCCCTTTCAGCATTCCGAAGGGACCGCTCCCTCCGCGACACCCTGGTCCACTCCTCTATCACCCCCAACATCCCTTCCCCTTCGCCTGGCACCTTCCCGTGCAAGCGCAGGAGATACAACACATGCCCTTATACCTCCCCCCTTCTCACTGTCCAGGGCCCCAAACGCCCCTTCCAGGTGAAACAGCGATTTACTTGTACTTCTTGCAATTTAGTATACTGTATTCGCTGCTCACGATGCGGTCTCCTCTACATTGGGGAGACCAAACACAGATTGGGCGACCGCTTTGCGGAACACCTCCGTTCAGTCCATAAGGGGGACCCCGAGCTTCCGGTCGCCTGTCACTTTAATTCTCCGCTTCACTCCCACTCTGACCTCACCATCCTCAGCCTCTTACATTGTTCCAATGAAGCTCAACGCAAGCTCGAGGAACAGCACCTCATCTTTCGATTAGGCACATTACAGCCTTCTGGACTCAACATAGAGTTCAACAATTTCAGATCATAACCTCGGCCCCTATCATATATATTTTTTTTACACACTTCTTTTTGTTTGTGTTTTCTTTTCTTCTCTCCCACATGGCAGCTGTCTTTCATTCTGCCAGCGCAATTTACATTTCATCTAGAGCCAACTTTTGTTACTTAACCTGTCCCATTACCATCTCCTTTTGCCTTGAATATCTCTTAATGTCTCTTAACCTCTCCTGCCTTCTATCCAATCACAGACCTTCCCTTTTGTTCTTTCATCCCCTCCCCGCTTTCCCAGCCCCTACACTTGCTTAAAAATCTGTTCCATTTCCTGCTTTTTTCCAGTTCTGACGAAAGGTCATCGACCTGAAACGTTAACTCTGTTTCTCTCTTCACAGATGCTGCCTGACCTGCTGAGTATCTCCAGCATTTTCTGTTTTTATTTTAGATTTCCAGCATCTGCAGTATTTTCTTTTTGTAATATTGATGGAGGAGTTTGGGACATTGGCTGAAAGGTATGATTCTGTGAGTATGACTATGTCTGGTTGTTGCTTGACTCGTCTGTGGGACAGCTCCCCCAATTTTGGCACCATTTCCCAGATGTTGGTGAGGAGGACTTTGCAGGGTCGACTGGGTTGGGCATGCCATTGCCGTGTCTGTAGCCGGTGCCGAGGTCAATGCCGGGTGGTCCGTCCGGTTTTATTCTTATTGTTTTTTGTAGCGGTTTTTAACAACATTTCAGAGGGCAGTTAAGAGTCAACCACATTGCTGTGGGTCTGGAGCCACATATCGGCCAGACCAAGTATGGATGGCAGATTTCCTTCCCTAAAGGACATTAGTGATGGGTTTTTCCGACAATCCAATCGTTTCATGGTCACCATTACTGATACTAGCTTATTTTTATTCTTGATTTATTTAACTGAATTTAATTTCCCCAGCTGCCATCTCACGGATTATTAGTCCAGGCCTACTGGATTACTAGCCCAGTAACATAACCGCTATGCTACTGTTCCCTATAAAATGCAGTAATATACGTACTAACCTGCAGCACTTATCAGCTGATTTGATGAAACAGTTTTATTTATTTATTTACTTCTGCATCATTTTTCTTTTCTGTGACAGTTCTTCATTCCAGTTTGATATAAAGATTGGAAATTCGCAGCATGGTGGTATTTCACCTCCTCCTAACTTCTGGATGATTGTCCCACATTTGGTGCCCCCTTATTCTCTTGGGTTTCTAGATGCTATTTTCCTACAAAGGGAAACTATCACTGTGCCATACCCATTGAGTATATGCGGAACTGTTGCCAAATGCTGACATTTGTTTAATGTCCATGCAGAACACTAAAGACATATGATATACAGTACTTGTAACTCAAATAGCTACATTAGATGTATGACACAAACCAGCTATGTTGCTAATGATAAAGAAAGAAAAAACAAAAGACTTGCATTTATATAGCGCCTTTCACGACCACCGGACATCCCAAAGCGCTTTACACCCAATGAAGTACTTTTTGAAGTGTAATCACTCTTGTAATGTAGGAAATGCGGCAGCCAATTTGTGCACAAGCAAGCTCCCACAAATAGCAATGTGATAATGACCAGATAATCTGTTTTTTTTTAGTGATGTTGATGGGCCAGGACTCTGGGGATAACTCCCCTGCTCTTGAATCATTTATTCTGTATATGAAGCTCTGTTTACTGTACAAAATAAATGTGAAATATATTGAACTAAGTTTATCAGCAGTATTAATGTTTGGGCACTTTACAGCACTGCTGGGTGAAAGCTTATCAATATTAGAATATGCAGTGTTACCTACATCGACTGGATCCCTTTTCTTAATAATTGGATCAACCGACATTTTCATTCTACTGACAGTAAATTGTTTAGCACTGAAATAAACCAAAATGCTACTTCACATTAGTAATGCCTAAACAAATATTAGTTTCACAAGTCTGCTTTTCTCTGATTAACACTGAGTCGATGTAAACATTGCTGACACTTGGAAAGTAGTCACCCTTTAGCTTCCTATTTTTCTTCTGATTTATACAGAAACACAGAAGTGGTGGTATTTTCAAAATTAATTGTTGCTGCTACAACAACAACAAAAACAGCTTGCAATTATATAGTGCCTTTAATATAGTAAAACGTCCCAATGCACATCACAGGAGCGTTATCAAACAAAATTTGACACTGAGCCACATAAGGAGATATTAGGACAGATGACCAAAAACTTGGTCAAAGAGGTAGGTTTTAAGGAGTGTCTTAAAGGAGCAGAGAGAGGTAGAGAGACGGAGAGGTTTTGGGAATTCCAGAACTAAGGGCCTCGCCAGCTGAAGGCATGACTGCCCATGGTGGAACAATGAAAATCGGGGATGCACAAGAGGCCAGAATTAGAGGAGTGCAGAGATCTCCGAGGGTTGTGGGCTGGAGGAGGTTACCAAGATAGGGAGGGGTGAGGCCATGGAGGGATTTTGAAAACAAGGATGAGAGTTTTTAAATCGAGGCGGTGCTTAACCAGGAGCCAATGTAGGTCCGCGAGCACAGGTTTGCGTTGTGGAGATGAAAATCTACTGATCAAAGGATGTATCCCTTTATAAAGATGAATCAAATCAAAACAATTTGTTCATTCTTAGTACCTGGTACTCATATTCAGCTGACATTGTGTTTAGGTTTTACAGTTAGGAAAGGGAGGTAATATATTATTTTGAAGGGTTGATTTTCTCAATCAGAGTACTCCTTGTTTTCAGAAATCAGGCTCCGAGGTGATGCTGATGTAGTTGTCAGTTGACAGTGTCAGCTGTGGCTCAGTTGGTAGCACCCTCGCCTCTGAGTCAGAAGGTTGTGGGCTCAAGTCCCACTCCAGGGACTTAAGCACATAAAGCTAGGCTGACACTCCAGTGCAGTGCTGAGGGAGTGCTGCACTGTCAGAGATGGTGTCTTTCGGATGAGACGTTAAACCGAGGCCGCATCTGCTCTTTCAAGTGAATGTAAAAGATCCCATGGCACTATTTCGAAGAAGAGCAGGGGTGTTATCCCTGGTGTCCTGGCCAATATTTATCCCTCAACCAACATAACAAAAACAGATTATCTGGTCATTATCACATTGCTGTTTGTGGGACCTTGCTGTGTGCAAATTGGCTGCTGCATTTCCTACATTATAACAGTAACAGTTGGCTATAAAACGCTTTGAGATGTCTGGTGGTCGTGAAAGGCGCAATATAAATGCAAGTCTTTCTTTAGTTATAAATGTGTAAGCTTGTTTTGATAAGAGTAGAAAATAACTGACAACAGTTATAAACGTCATTCAATGTTCAAATTTTGATTTTTTTGAATAAAGCTAATGCCTCACAATGCACTAAACTGATTTGTTTTCAGGTATTCAATACACATTGACAAATGTTTTGCAGCCAGACATATAATTTATCCAATAGTAGAATGAAAGTGGGAGACAGTTCCATTTAATGCAATTTTCTTCGATGTAAACTCTTTTCTGCAAAAAAAAATGCACATTACATCAGTAATGGAACCAGATTTAGTGTCAACAGCTGTTCCCTGATAACTGTGAAATGCAGATGGTTCTGGTGCAGATTGACATGAAATGAGTGTGCATGATGCTGTGTGTCCTGTGGAGGGCTAGATAATTATTTGTCAAGCACTGGTGACAGTTAAGGTACCTTTGATGCTGCATACCCACTTAGGATACGCATCAGGCTGTGCTGGCGGTGTCAATCATTACTGCAGGAAACCAACCACAAAATGGCCACAGGCTGCAAAAGCAATGGCTAATTTTACAATTGTTGAACGTGGGTCTCATTTTTGTCAAACTTATTTAATTGTGAATTAAACATTTAGAAGAAGAAACAATAAATTTAGTGCAAGTGTTTCAAAAAAATAACAGTGAACGCCAAAATCTTTCACACTGGAAAGCAATTATGTGTTAAAGGCATAGGTCTAGAAATTCGGCTCCGCAGCACTCAGTTTTTCGGTGCTATGGGTGCCGTTTTGTGTCTAAAATGGTGTCCAAGCCGCACGTGCAAAATTCTGGTGCGGGAAGCCGGGAGTCATCTTGTTAAATGCCAAACAAGAAGCCTCCTTTACCCATGTCTCAGGCATGTGTTAGGCTATTAACATACTTACCATAATTATCGACGCTCCCGGTCCTGGGGGTCTCCGACCTCACTCACGACTCCGACCTCCAGGCCCCCTGGATCTCCCTCGGCCCCACGCCTGACCTGCTAGCTCCCTAGCTCCCCCCCGCCACCCAACAGCACTCCCAAACCACCCCCCCCAACTATACTCCAGACCCCCGCGATATTTTTCCCCGACCCCCAACAACCCTCCGATCGCACTCCGAGGCTCAACCATTCCTCCTCCGGACCCTGAAATCTTCTTCTCCATTCACTTCTTCTTCTTCTTCTTAGGCAGTCCCTCGGAACCGAGGATGACTTGCTGCCACACTAAAATTAAGTTCTCAGGTGACTGATGAGTCCAATGCGGGACCTACAGTCTCTGTCACAGGTGGGGCAGACAGTGGTTGAATGGATGGGTGGGTGGGGTGCTTGGGTTGATGTGTGGAGGCAGCGTTGGTCATACCTCTCCAGCGCTTTGAGGTGCCTGCTGTACATGGTCCATGTCTCTGAAGCATACAGGAAGGCGGGTATCACTACTGCTCTGTAGACCATGAGCTTGGTGCTTGGTTTGAGGTCCTGGTCTTCAAACACTCTCTTCCTCAGGTGACCGAAGGCTGCACTGGCACACTGAAGGCAGGTGTTGGACTTTGTCATCGATGTCTGCCCTTGTTGACAGTAGGCTCCCAAGGTATGGAAAGTGGTCCACGTTGTCCAAGGCCTCGTCATGGATTTTGATAATCGGGGAGCAGTACTGTGTGGCGGGGGCAGTTTGGTAGAGGACCTTTGTCTTACGGATGTTTAGTGTAAGGCCCATGCTCTCGTACACTTCGGTGAAGGTGTTGACAATGGTTTGGAGTTCAGCCTCAGAGTGTGCGCAGACACAAGCGTCATCTGCATACTGTAATTCAATGACAGAGGATGGGATGACCTTGGATCCGGACTGGAGGTGATGGAGGTTGAACAGTTTCCCGTTTGTTCTGTAGAATAGCTCCACTCCAGCAGGGAGCTTACTGAGGGTGAGATGGAGCATTGCAGCCAGGAAGATCGAGAAGAGCGTTGGTGCGATGACACAGCCTTGCTTGACCCCGGTCCGTACGTGAATTGGGTCTGTGGTGGATCCGTTGGTCAGGATCACGGCTTGCATGTCGTCATGAAGCAGGCGGAGGATGGTGACAAACTTTTGAGGGCAGCCGAATTTGAGGAGGACACTCCATAATCCCTCACGGTTGACGGTGTCGTAGGCCTTTGTGAGGTCAAAGAAGGCCATGTACAGCGGTTGGTGCTATTCCCTGCATTTCTCTTACCATTCACTTACCTGAAAATTGGTGCCGAACCTATGCGGGCTCCTACTGCTGCACCATCTGCATGATAATGAGGTCTGGGCTCCTCGGACTTCCCCTTTTGAGCACGGGATGTTAGCACTCTGTGGGTAACGCGCCCAAAAAAATGACGCTAACGAATTTCTAGGCCACAATGTCCTTCAATCTCTATTCCTTTAAAGGTCATTTTAAGCTACATAACCACTTTAGTATGACACTCACAAACATATGACGTCATTACGATTGGACCAAAGATTGGAAGCCTCATTCTCATTTAATGTCAAAATGTGGCTCTAAAGATTCAGTTTTGCTCTGTTTTTCTTCTCCCTGACTCTGAATGCACCATCTTTGTCCTGATCTTGCGTTCTCAGTGAATGACAGGCTGCAGCTGGTGGTAGTTTGCAGTCAGGTTTTAGTAATGTATTTTTTTTTCAAATTGAAACATTTCACCATACATGGCAGGAATCATGGAGCCAAGACTGAAGTCCGTAAATTACAATTGCAGCAGCTCCACTAACCTAACCCGCAGCAATCATGATAAGATTGAGTTTCCATTACCAGAAACATCAGCACAGAAAGAAGAAATCTATGTAGTGGTTGACAGTTTCATTGTCTAGTCTAGCCCCTTGACAGACATTCTGCTCCACTTCCCAAGACCTTGCAGTATTACCATATTGCCATCAATGTCAAAATAGCTTGTTTAATGGTAGTGCTAGTTTACCTATTACCATCCAGAAGTAAACTTTATTTACAGTTGATGGTAGCTCAGCTCCCACTCCCACAGATTGAAAGCAAAACTCCAAGGCCCTTAAAATCCAAGGCCATTCCAGTGAACACCCTCCATAACTTTACTGAGAGTACACTGAAATGACTGGAAACTAGGCCAGGATCCAGATATGCGGGATGTCAGCCGCATGGCGAACTTTCCAGGACGGACCAGTGGGGTCAGAGTGCACACCTACCTGTTACAGAACCATCATTGTAAAGGGGATGGGAGTGGGGTGGGGAGCAAGACCAGGGCAAGAAATCCATAGGTTGGCAGTTTCCATGATCTGGGCTCTCAGAGGAATGTGGAGTATCGTTGGTGAGAGTATGTCTTACAAACGGAGCCACGGGGGCTGCCTAAACACGTTTCCAGGAGGGACCCCATGTTCCCCACCCACGCAAGCCTTTCCAACTTGTTTTAAATGTTGGGTGCCCTTGATGCACTCCTGGTCTGCCATCTGAATAATAATTAAAGAATCTTTCCCTGGCCCTGGAAAATTTGCTAGGCTTAGCAGCGGAGGTTCCCGGTAGGAGCAGTCCTAATGTCAGTGCCCAGAACACTGGCCTGCGGCTTTTAGAGGCCCAAATGTTTTAAGTTTAAAACAATGGGCCAGAAAATCTATGGCTGTTCTGGCGTATCCGTGCTGTAACTTTGGAAAGTAATGGTATTTGTGGGGGCAGAGCCTCTGCCCACTTGAAATGTGGTCAGCAATATAGGGCCGGGGGATTGGGAAACTCCAAGGCCGAGATTTTCCGGGGGTTCAGCGGGCGCGATCAGTGGCAGGTTGGGTGGGAAAGTGTTTTTTTTTTCCCCAGCGGTTTGGGACCCCACTGTGAACCTGCCACCATGCGCAATTCCCTGATATCAGGTCTGTCAGCGTTGAGCAGACCCGACACGCAGGGGCGGGGGTCCAATTCAGGTAATTATGACCTTGTTTAGAGATCTTTAAGAACACATTTGAGCTCACCTTTTGATTTTACGTGCTCGCCCACAGGGTCCTCACTGCTTGGGGATCACGTCTGTTAAGCTGAGGCGGGAGATGAATTGCCATTGAATCAGCTGATTACTTGACAGCTTGAAATGTGCTATAAAAGCTTCCATCTCACAGCTGTTCACTTTCCAAGCTCAGAATCTGTTGCTTACTGCATTTGGAAGACAGACTGAGCTTTATGCAGATTGCAAGTGTTTGGAGCAAACTTTCTATCCAGTGTCACCTCATTGGAACAACCTCTCTCACCATTGACAGATCGCTTCTGTTATCTCAACTTCACCCGCCATCTATTCTATCAGCATGGGTACCATTTATACTCTCTCACTTTGGTCCTCAGAATCCCACCACGATCAGCCCCATCAGCAGCACCAGGCACACCAGCAGCACCAACAACACCAACCTTCTCCATAATCAACTGATGCTGCACAGGACAGAGGGCATCAGCACCCGACCACATTGCTGCCCGGGAGGCCAGGGACGGCCTCACCATAGCCACATTTACTTCACTTGACGCTGTACACCCTGGCTGCCACATGATGTGCCAGGTTGGCACCACACCACACCAACACCATAAAGCATCCCTACAATGCCCAAGTCATTCCTTTCACACTCATTACCATTGCGGGGTGTACCATTATGTCTCACCATTCACTGCAACTCACTAAGCCACTTCCAAAGGTTCAGACAAATCTGTCCAAGAAAGCAAAGAGTTGAAAATAAAGGTTTCAATGTTTGACGCCACATTAACAGAAACTTTACATGAACATTGCGCAAAAACACCCTTGTGTGTTGTTAGTTGGTATGATTGCACTAGGATGAGGGTGAGTTTGAGGGGTGGCTAGTGAGTTGGGGATGTGATAATATAGATAGAGAGGGATAGGTGGAGGTCCAAGGTAAGTTGGCATGAGTAAGGATGTGCAGGAGTAGGGTAGGGAAGGCAGAGTGATGAGAGGCACAGCAGGATGAGGTTGAGTGTGGCTTTGTACTAACATTTCATGATCTACTGAGATCATTGAAAGGTTTGTGGCACTGCACCCAGGTCTCCCTGACCACGTCCCTGCTTGTGCCCTCTTCTGCAATGTGCAACCAGGCTGTGTTCATCTCCTGGGGAGGACTCTTCCACCCATGGGAATGGAAAAGAACCTCCCTGTGTGCTGTGACTCCCTGCTTAAGCATATGGAGGGAGTCATGGGAGAGCCTGGGTGCAGCCCTGCACCTCTATGCAGTGATTGTCAGTGTTTGCAGCACCTCAATGCTGTAGAACACTGACAGCACAAATATCAAGATAAAGTTGGCCATGGTCCCTTTAAGGAAACCGGCTGATGACGCATCATCAAAAGACATCACCAGACCCGCTTTCTCTAATTGGCTGGAAAATGTGCTGGGCAGACTTAACAAGTCCAATCAAGGTAAATTCATTTCAGACAGCGGGATGGAGCCAGCAGCGGGGTTGGGACCCGCCACCGATGTCAACCGCCACAGACCTGCCGAGATCAGCAAAATCGTGGCCCAAAAGTCAAAGTTCCCACATTCTGGACTTTCAATGGGACCTGGCATATGGTCGATGGAGGTACCTTCAGGCATACTCACCATAAACAGGCAGTTGTAGGACCTACTTAGGAATCTAGGCTGGGATTGTGGCTTGGATCTTTGATGATTTGGGAAACCTAATAGATGGGGGGAATTTTTAAAGCTGTTGCCAATATAAAGACAACTATAATGGCCCTGCCTCCCTAGCCCAGGTACAAATGCCAGACTTTCTGACTCATTTCATATGGCAGGCTCCTGGATGCACTCTTAGTGATTCAGGTGCCCACTACTTGGAGGCAAGTTAGAGGACCTACCCCAGAATCCAACAAATCTGCCGGGGTCAGTGACAGAGGTTTCCAGCTGATATGATTCTGGCATAAGTGCTGGACTGTGAAATTTTGTGGCCTATGCATTAATATCAATGATAAATACACAGATTCATTCACCATTCAGATTTGCATTTGAAGAACAGCATATTTGGCCCATGGCCAAGGAACCACATCGATCACGAGGGAATAATCTGGGATGTATCCTCCTAGCCAGATTGACAGAGAAATCAGAGAGAGATAACCTTTCAATACATCACTAGTGTAAATCCCTCATTTCCCTCTCCATGCCTCAACACCCTATCTGAAAACTCAGGCAGAAATCCTCCACTGCAATGCCAAGCCAAATCCTTTACCAGACTGCCAGGTTCTGGCAAGCTATGTCTTCTCAAACTACAGCTGGCAGGGAGCTCAACTAGACACAACTATATCACTATAAAAACTCCAGCTGCAAGTCACCATCTACAAATACTACTGGACATTTCATTTGATTTCAGGCATCTCGAAAGAATACTCAGCCCTGTTAGATATGTCATATAGAAAATATAGAAATATAAAAATTGTCTGCTGAAGATTTAACAAGAACTGGTATTTTCAAGTTCTGAGAAAAATATTACTGACAGATGTTCTGAGCTTGAAATATGGTCTGAGCCCAACATTCTACTAATGTCTACCTGTTCTTGCCCCAAAATGACCATCAGAGCAGAGTAAAAGTTCTGCTTCTGTGCAACCATTGCATTTGCCCTTAATTAAAAACTAGCTGAAGGTATAAAATAAAGGGCCCAGAATTCCTCCATTCTACAGGCACAGGATTTGGTGGTACCCAGTTACACCAGTTCTCTGCCCCTTATTTGGTTGCTGAAATTTCCACCCAGGAGTGGGACAGCTGCTTCTTATGCCACACCCCTTCTGTGTGGGTGTTGTTAAAAAAGGAAGGACCAACAGGTTGATGTCATCCATCCAAATTCCCATCTATCTTTCCTCATTTGCCCACTACACAAAGTATGCCAATATAAAGACAGCGTACTTGCTGTTGGAAGTCGAGCACATAAATTTTAAAATATCAGTTTCCTCACTGCAACCAATTGCCAAGCAATCGATTCAACTCTGCAAACCAGCTTACAAAAATAATGGGGCACATTTGCAAGTTTGGAAACATCTTCAGCCATGCCATAGGCCTTCCTTAACTGCAGCGAGATGCCACTGTGAATTTCTGCTCTCCACCTGAGGTGGGCACCCCTGCTATGCCTTTAATGGCACAGGCACCTGCCAGGAATATGAAAATGCCCCAACGCTGAGATTTTCGACAGGTTCAGGTCTGCATCTACAGGGCAGGCAGAATCTTCACCCTGCTCCAGATCGACCCCCAAAAGTCCACCAGGGCAGGATCAGTGCTAGGGAGTTTTTTTTGATTTTACAATAAACATAGGCTTTTTCTTCCAATCTAGATTTAACACACCTGTCCATCATCTAACTTGCCAATGTAAAGATTTGAAACTTGTTTCCACTGAAAGAATATGAGTTTGACATTTACTATAGGGGTGAAAATCTTCAGTCATGCTCCAGCTTGTGACCGCTGCCCCTCCAGACTACCTGGGTCGTGAGGAGCTCCTATAATTAACATGCGAGTGATGGGCACCTGCCAGAGAAGGGGGTGTGAGAACATAGTCTCTGGCAAGCTGCTCACTCAGATGCTTGCTTAGATGCCAGTGCCACCAGCCAGGACAATATTTTGCTACAGTCCAATCAGCTTCCTTTTGAGGGGACCGACAAAATATGTGCTAACATTTTGATGGGGGTCTAGACCTGGTCCCATGAACTCCTCATTACTCAAATTCTACTGATTGTTGGCCACAAGCGCAGACAATGGCCTCAAATGCTGATTGTCCATGTAAGATGCAGACAGTTGGCAACCGTGCATAAATCATACTCCAACAGAGAGGAAAGACATACAATCTTCTATAAGGCTTCTACTAATGCCATCTATAACCCTCTGCTGAGAGATGCACAAGAGGGTTAGGGAGTCAAGAGGAGGGATTCCATTAACATGTTCAGTTCAGAAGCCACATAGCTGAACCACATTTCTTAGCTGGATTACTCTTTGTTGGTTATTTATGCCACATCTTTCCTTTATTTTTTTCAGATGGTATCAAATCACTCCATTGTCTCTTCAATGCCTTTCCTCCTTCTAACTGGATTCCTTCTCCGAGAACTCTGCGTTCTTCCAATTCTGGCCTCTTGTGCATCCCTGATTTGCTTCGCCCCATCATTGGGAGCCATGAATTCAGCTGTCTAGGCCCTAAATTCCTTCCTTAAACCCTTCCGCCTCTCCACCTCTCTCTCCTCCTTTAAGATTCTACTTAAAACCTCTTTGACCAAACTCTTGGTCACCTGTCCTAATGTCTTCTCCTTTGGATTGGTGTCAATTGTTTTGCCTGATTACGCTCCTGTGATGCGCTTTGGGATGTTTTACTACTTTAAAGGTACTATATAAATTCAAGATGTTGTTGTTGTATAAGAGTTTGCGGAGCTGCTATTCCATTCCTGCTCTTCACACAGTGGCTGTTAACTTATTCCTACCGAAACCAGCAGTCAGATTTCTGAACAGCAGTTTAATAAAACCAGTAATAGTAACAACTTCCTTGCAGCTTTACTTGCTGATGTAAAACTTTAAACTGCAGGGATAAAAATTGTGTGATTCTGCAAAGAGGGTAAGTTTTCAATCTGTAAAACGTTCTACAAGAGTGATTAGTGGACCATAACGCACAATATGGGATGACATTTAATTTTAAGCATGAGAAGCACTTGGTCACATGACTATGTATATGCTTGAGTTCTGGGCATGTGGCATGGAAAGTTTCCATCCTGCACCAATTTTGGTCAGCTAATGCTATGGACACACAAACTGACCGTGTATGCCAATGTTTGATATGTATCTTTCATATATCCTTAAACATGGGTCAAGCAATGTAGCCATTCACGTTCTGAGGCTTGACTCCTAGGGGGCGATTTTGCCGGCGCTCAGGGGGTGGGTTTGGAGGCGGGACTGCTGGCAAAATTACAAAGATTGACAGCGGGTCCCGAACCCGCTGTCAACCCGCCTCCATACAATCTTCCCAAGTGTCGGGTCCCCAATTTGCGCAGGGACCCGACACCTAGTGGCGGGAAGAGGATTATAGGCACTTAACTGCCTGTTAAATCGCCCCCTAGGAGTCAAGCCTCAGAACGTGAATGGCTACATTGCGTGACCATGTTTAAAGATATATGAAAGATACATATCAAACATTGGCATACACGGTCAGTTTGTGTTTCCATAGCATTAGCTGACCAAAATTGGTGCATGATGGAAACTTTCCATGCCACATGCCCAGAACTCAAACATATACATAGTCATGTGACCAAGTGCTTCTCATGCTTAAAATTAAATGTCATCCCATATTGTGCGTTAAGGTCCACTAATCACTCTTGTAGAAAGTTTTTAACAGGTAGTTCACAGGCAGTTAAGAGGCTTTTTTCAATTTTGACAGGTCGACTGCGGGCTTCCCGACGTCCGGACACCATGCCAGGGTAAGTGTGGTGTGCTGTGGGTCTACTGTCAGGTTTGTGCATTGATGACAGCTGCAGAAGTGGTGTGAAGGATCCAATGGTACACTGGTGAGTTTCAGAGGTAAGAAAATGTTGGGAAAATCATTTTTAATTTAGACTTTTTTGTAGGTAACAAGGTTTGAAGTGTTTGTATAGTCCCACCTCATTGGGAGAACCTCTCTCACCAGTGACAGATCACTTCTGTAACCTCATCTGCAGCTGCCATCTGTTCTAGCCTAAGGAGGGTGTCACTGGAGAGCCTCGGTGCAAGGGATTACCTTTGTACAGTGATTGGCAGTGTTTGCAGCACCACAATGCTGTCAAACACTGAAAAATCATCTTTCAAAATTAAATGTGCGCGGCCCCTTTAAGAAAACCGGCAGATGACGCGTCATCAACTGACGTCATCTGACACCGGCTTTCTCTTACTTGGCCGGCAAGCCCGCAGGGCGGGCTTAACAAGACCAATTGACGCAAAATAGCGTCTTTGCGTCGGACGTCATTGGAGGCGGGATCGGAACCCGAAAGGCAGCAGTCCCGCTCCCAACTCGCACTGAAAGGTAAGATCGCGGCCCTACAGTGTAAAAGGCTGTGATTGATCAAAATTGCAGAAAAACACATAGAATTTTGGCAACCTATGTGTAGTCATGCAATTTAGACTGTTTCCCAGTGGGAAGATGGAGGTCACCTTTGTGCAATCTGTAGATCATAGGTTGCTACAGAAGCCATTACAAATTGTTTGCCCTTCTCTGGTATCTTTTTCAAAGTCCATCACCATGGTTACTACCAGGAGGAACAGTCATTCCTATTAGTAACAGAGCAATCAGGGCAAAGTAATTAGGACCTTCACTTGCGGCAAATTAGGGAACATTACTCACAGTACTTCCTTTTTGCCTGTAATTACTTGCACTCAGGTTTAACTGTGTACAATAATCAAACCAATTGCAAGAAACAACCTGTATTCAACCAGAGACATGGCCCATAGCCTGCGGAAAATTCATTTATTTTCTTCCTGGGACTTCTGATTAACTGAGAACATTTTAATAAAGAATTTGCATTAACATTTCATATATTTTCATTTTGTACGAATAATTTTAACATTTAGATTCTATCTCAACCATTTAATCTATTTTAGCAATTATATAGTGCAGATGAAACAAAAACATTGAGAGGCCACAAGTGGCCAATGATCAAAAAAACTTAATTCACTGACTGAACTCTTTTGGAAGTTCCAGATAACTGTTCAAAAGATTCCTCATGAAAAACTGTTACAGAAACTGACATGATTTTTGGACTATAGTATTTTATGAATGAACTCAGATAAGCTGAATGGCTTTTCACCTATGATCTTGTGATTACTGCTTCCAAATATATTGGCCTAAAAATTCGATAAGGCCCGAAAACGGGCGGTGCCACTGCAGGGCGAGGTTTGCTCGTGCCTGTAAAAACATCGCAGGCAGCACCATTATTTTGATGCTGCTTTCTGATTTGAATGATTGCAGCGCACATCCGAGCATGGAATGCGCTGTTTCAGGCTGCGCGCTAAGTGGGATGCCCAATGTAGCATCCCTGTAGTGTCCCTGGAACAAGGCTGCCTTTTCTTAAAGCAAGGCTGTCATTTCAGAAAGCAGTCTCGAGCGCTTAAAGGGGGACTGCCTTCTGAAAAATAAAATTTTAAAATCAATTAAAAATAGGCAGTCTCTAGCCTTGAGAGCTCAACTGCCTCCTGAAAAAAAATAATTCCAAACTAGGCAGTCTTTAGCTCTTAAGAAATAACATACTAGAGTGCACTGAAGGTGCACAAACACAAATTATAGCAAGTATAATCTTCAAAACAGAAATTATTTTACACCCACATTAAACCATATTTTTCTAAAATATGCTTAATTTTCTTGATAGCCCTTTAATTATTCCATATGAAATTACAATACTGTTAGCTTACTGAAGATTTCAGTTGTGCTCATTCCTTCTGTAGGTAAAAAATGGTAAAAGTGCTTCAGCACTAACACAAGTGGTTCAACAGGCCTGGGAAAGGGTACTCAGGGTATCGAATGCAGCACTCGAGCTTTGTGCAAGTGGTCAAAAGTGGAAGCGAGGACCTGGCTCCAGTGGCCAAAGAAGTTTCATGACCTCAGATGAGTGGTCAAGGTCAGTGAATGCATCTTCAAAAGCCATCTCCTACCAACTGCACCACTAGCCTTACACACTGCTCAGTGCACAACACCGCCCCCCACCCCCAATCACTCACCTACCAACAATCTCTACCAAACATGAGGCACACCTCACATTCCTAGCTTCACCTCACTCCCTTGAAGGAAATGGTGCAGGCCATTCTTGGCAAGGGTATGGCTGAGCCCTTGGCCAGTGGCGGGGCTGGAAGAATACAAGATGCTGGTATCCTCATAGGTTATCCTTCATCTCACATCCCACTTCACCCTTATCCCACAATATCTTCTGATGTACAAGCTGCGCATGGTATAAGCATGCAGCTCTTGCATTTCCACCCTCCCCTCACCACAACACTACCCTTGTGTCTTCCTCATTTAAGACATCCAAGAAATGCAGCCTGCCCAGCCAAGAAGAGGGAGAGGAGAGTGACGAAGAAGAAAACCGTCACACGATTCCACACTCCCAGCCACCAGCTCCTTGAGGTCGTCCTGCAAGGACATCTGTGACGTCCCCCACTGAAAGTCATCAGTCTTCCACCAGCCATGCTGCAGCCACTGCGGTAGCACTGCGCAACTTCACTAAGATAGGCAAAGGCACACGCAAGACAGTCACTAAGGGAATACATAAGTGTGATTAGTTGATTTCTCGATGTCATGTTGGATGCATATATGGATAAAGTTGGATTGGAAAGTTTGCTTTTTGGTGGCTTTCATTTCAGCATTGTAGCCAAGAGGACCCTATTATGGTCAGTAACAAGAGGGAAGGTAAGTGTCGTCAGAATGAGCCTTACGCGTGGTGAACTTAAAGTAAGCTTTAATCAACTAAAAAGGTGCTACATACAAAAGAGGTCTTACTCTATGCCTCTCCAGGATCCAACTGCTCAGTCCAGTATTTATCCTGGACTAATCACAGGAAGTGATGCAATAAAGTTCGAGTCACAGGAAGCTGTATTGTGTTACCACATTCTCCCCCCTCAAAAGATTAGGAGGCCGGGATGCTCCCTCCATTTCGTAGCCGCCGGACGAGGGAGAGCCGCACCCGTTTGGGTTCTCGTAGCGGTAGAGGGCCCCTAGCCCGTTTACCCGCCGCGGGCCGTGGACCAGAGTCCGAGTGATCCAGCCCGCTCTGTGAGGGGTCAGGACGATCCTGACTGTGTACTGGTGCCCGAACGGGTGTCGGGCAGGGCTGTGGCAGAACAGTTTCCGAGCGTATGGTACGGGGTGGATCGTGGCTGCGCGTGCGAGCCCCGACGGGCTCATAGTCAGTCTGCCCCAGGTCGGCACGCTGGAGTGAGGTACCAGCCGGCGTCAGATCCAGATCGTGATGAGAGGCACCTGGCGAGCCCAGAGATGTGCCTGGTACAATATCATCCCCTGGTGTCCCTCTATGTTTCGGCGGGCAGGGAGCCAGATCCCGCAATGACACGGTAGATTGCCGACCGTCAGGATACCGAATATAGGCGTAGGTAGGGTTGACGTCAGTGAGCTCAACCTCATCTACCAGGGGGTCATTCTTAGACGCCCGGACATATCTTCGGAGTAGCACTGGTCCTGGTGCAGTCAGCCACGACGGGAGAGATATCCCATAGGATGAGCGACGCTGAAATCGGAAGAACCGTTCATGAGGCGTCGTATTTGTGGCGGTCGAAAGGAGGGACCGTGTGGAGTGTAATGCGTCTGGAAGTACTGCTTCCCATTGCTGGTTGGGTAGGCCCCGAGATCTCAAAGCCAGACGTACCGCATTACCAGATGATAGCGTTAAAACGCTCGACTTGCCCATTCCCGACCGGATGATAAGGCGTCGTTCTGCTGGCAGCAATACCCCGTTCCGAGAGATAGGCCTTGAGTTCTCCTGACATAAAAGAAGGGCCCCGATCCGAATGAACATAGGATGCCATGCCACAGAAAGCAAATACCTGCTCAAGGCAGCTGATAACCGTGGTCGTCAGCATATTGGGGCAGGGAAAGGCAAACGGAAAACGGGAATACTCATCGACCATGGTCAATAGATAAGTGTTGCGAGTTGAAGAGGGCAACGGCCCCTTAAAATCGATGCTAAGCCGTTGCATTGGCTGGGTCGCATGTATGAGTATACCACCCGAGGGGCGGAAAAACTGAGGTTTCAATTCCGCACAGACTCTGCAGTCCGAGCACATCTTCTTTACATCCCCGGTAGAGAATGGGAGATTTCGGGACCGCACGAAGTGTAGCATGCGAGTAACGCCCGGATGACACAACCCATCATGGATGTCTACGAGCGTAGAGGGTGCCATGGCGGAGCAGAATGCTCGTGTGAGGGTATCCGGAGCCACATTCTCCTTGCCAGGTCGATAGTGGATGGTGCAACCAAAAGAGGCCAATTCCAGCCGCCAAAGCTGGTTTTTATTATTTTTAATTTTGGTCCGTTTTCGATTATCGAGCATGAAGGCGACCGATCGCTGGTCCGTGATTAAGGTAAAGTGCTGGCGAGCTAGGAGATGAGTCCACTTCCGTACTGCCTCTATGATGGCTGTAGCTTCTTTCTCGACTGGAGGATAATGTAGCTCAGCCCCTTGAAAAGTCCTGGACAAAAATGGCACCGGACGACCTTCCTGATTCAGAGTGGCCGAGATCGCCACCTCCGAGGCATCACACTCAACAACAAAAGGAAGACTCTCATCGATGGAGTGAAGAGCCGCTTTCTCCAACTGTTTTTTCAGAAGGTTAAAGGCTGCAACAGCCGCTGTATCTAGTGGGAATGTGCTGGCCTTCAGTAGAGGTTGGATTCGGTCCGAGAAGTTAGGAATCCATTTAGCATAGTATGCAAACAGGCCGAGGGCCCGGCGCAAGGAGGCCGGATTCTTAGGTGGCGGGAGCTCTTGGAGTGGGCGAAGCCTTTCAGGGTCAGGTTTAATGATGCCATTGCCCACACAATAGCCAAGGATGTTGATGGTTGGTTGTGACTCAATGGATTTAGCCGCATTTAATGTCAAATTACGGTGCTGGAGTGCATCCCAAAATCGTTGGAGATTGGCGTCATGTTCCCGCTGATTGCGACCTGCGACAGTAATATTGTCCAGATAAGGAAACGTATCCTTCAAGTCTTCCTGTTTGACCAGGTCATCCATTGCTCGCTGGAAGACAGCCACTCCATTAGTGACCCCAAAGGGGAGGCGACGAAATTGATACAGCCGTCCATTGGCTTCAAAGGCCGTATACTGCTTGTCTGAGACCTTCAAGGGTACCTGATGATAGGCACTTTTCAGATCATATGTTGAGAACACCGTGTACTCAGCCAGTTTATTAACCATATCATCGATGCGCGGCAATGGGTATGCGTCCAAGTCCGTATATTGATTGATGGTCTGTGAATAGTCAATGCACAGCCGTTTCTTGTGAGGTTGTAGAGGGTTCTTAACAATAACGACCTGGGCGCGCCATGGCGACGAACAAGGCTCGATGATATCCTCTGCTAAAAGCCGAGAAATCTCAGCCGCAATAAAAGACTGGTCTTCCTGACTGAAACGTCGTGACTTTGTTATAATCGGTTTGCATCGAGGAGGGATACTGGTAAACAGTGAGGGTTCATCCAGTGAAGCTGCTGACAATGCACAGAACAGTAATCGAGGTCGTATATTAGAAATAGTGAGTTCAGGTTTGGATCCGCCGAACTCAATGGTGAGCTTCTTATGCTGCTTTTGAAAATCCAGCCCTAAGATAAGATCACTACATAAGTCCTTGAGCACCGAAAGCCGGGTGGAGGGATACCTGCGACCATTAAGTGTTATTTCAACCATACAAAAGCCAGAAATTCTGGTATTAAGTGATGACTGAGCCATCGCAATTGCCTGGTCTGATGGGAAAACATGTAGCTTTAACTCTGCAACAATCTGTTCCCTAATGAAACTATCAGTGCTACCTGAGTCAATTAAGGCATCTAAAGTATGTCCATTAATTGATGCTTTTGTAGCTGCATGGAATAGGTTCTGAGGACAAGCAGCTGTAATTGGTGTCGTTGCACAAAGAGTGGCTGAAACTCTAGGTGTGTTTCTTCGAGAGAAAACCCGAGAGGAAGCACGATAGATTTTAGCCGGAACATCTTGATAGGCCCTTACCGGGGCAGTTCGGTAGGACTTAGCTTGATAAGCCCTCGTAGAGGCTCTTGATAGGCAAACCTTTGCAAAATGACCCTTTTTGTTGCAATGACTGCAAAACGCATTGCGAGCAGGGCAGAATTTCCGAGGGTGAAACTCATCACCACAAAAGAAGCATTTCTTAGATTGCCAAGAGGCTGCCACAGTGGGGTCATCATCCTCTTCATCAGTGAAGTCATCAGATTGATCGTCAGGGATAAAGTCCTCCCTAATAGAGTTCACCTGTGGCCTCTTAAATTGCCTGACTGTAGTTAAGGCAGCAGACCGAGGTCTGGGCACTGTATAAAGGTCTGCATTTCTTTTTGCCAGATCTAGAGAGCAAGCCATGTCATAAGCTCTCTGAAGCTCAAGTGTCTTACTTTCCAGTAGACGCTGGCGTATAAATGGGGAGGCAAGCCCGCAGATGAAAGCATCACGGATCATTTCTTCACGGTACAGCTCAGCTGAGGCCGCCTGAAAGTTACAGTCCATACTAAGTCTGCGAAGCTCTTGGAGGAATTTATCAATGGATTCCTCCGGCCCTTGTTGGGCTGTAGCTAGTAGATGTCTGGCATAGACCTCATTCGGTGTCTTAGTATATAGTCTTTTAAGCGTCCGAATTGCCTCCTCGTAACTGCCCCATTCCTCAACATACTGAAATACATTCGGAGTGACACAGTTGATGAGTATCCGCAACTTTGTGTCATCATCAGCCTTGCAATATTCGAGAAAATTGTCAAACGTGCGATACCAGTGTTTCCACACCTTACCGGCTGCTGGGGTGTTTGGGTCCAAGTCAAGACGCGATGGTTTAAGGATGTTTTCCATGATGGGTGATTCCCTGGATCCTTCGTTCCGAGTTCGTCCAAAAAGTTTGAGTGCGAAGTTTTTCAAAGTTGATTAAATTGTCGTAAGAATGAGCCTTACGCGTGGTGAACTTAAAGTAAGCTTTAATCAACTAAAAAGGTGCTACATACAAAAGAGGTCTTACTCTATGCCTCTCCAGGATCCAACTGCTCAGTCCAGTATTTATCCTGGACTAATCACAGGAAGTGATGCAATAAAGTTCGAGTCACAGGAAGCTGTATTGTGTTACCACAGTAAGGTATGGGACAAATGTTGAAAGGGGAATCGGGGTGTTCACTGGTACCGCAGGAGGATGATTCCATCCCGGATATGCCGGCCAGAAAGGGGCTGTCTGGGTTGCCTCCTTCGTTCTGCTTCCTCTTCCTTCTGCGTCTTCTGCTTTTTCCTCTTCCCTCTAATTCTTCCTCTTCTCTCTACAAGCAGCTGGTACCCTTTGCTGCCTCTGCTTCATCTCCATGTGCCCCCCTCCCCCCCAGAGCTAGTGTTCTTCTCAGAAATAAAATACTGCAGATGTTGGAAATCTGAAATAAAAATAGAAAATGCTGGAAATACTCATTAGGTCCGGCAGCATCTGTGGAGAGAGAAACAGAGTTAACATTTTATCGAACTGAAATGTTTTGACTCTCCACAGATGCTGCCTGACCTGTTGAGTATTTCCAGCATTTTCTCAGATGCCTTCCTTTAACATCCAAAGCCTTGCAAGCATCCAGCAGCACTCTCTACACTCCCTGCACACTTAAAAAAAGTTTTTAATGTATTGCGCCAAGCCACTACTTCAATAAAATATTAAAAAAACACTCCAAAAGCTGGAATTGAAACTTACCTGCAAGTTGTGTGTTCCTTTAGGAAATGCTGACAGCATCTCTGCAGTACTGCTGCACTCACGTTCTTCCGTGCATGGTTAGGAGAGGGCGTTATGGTGTGCAGCGACATCCAAAATTGCAGTCATGCCTCAAATCAGGCATTGCATGGTGATTGACGTCATGATCTGCACATTAGAATTTGAGAGGCGAGCGCTGGCAGCGCTATCGACCTCTCCAAAATGGCAGCCGTCGTGCCCGTGCCAGAAGCGGAAGGAAGCGAGGCAGCTGCCATTTTTTTAAGAAATACAGCGTTAGTGGTCGCGCTAAGGTAGGGAATTTCCTGGCCATTGTGTGTTTTGTCAGTGGAGAGCTGCATTAACTGGAATGAATATTTGGGATGGGAGGATAGTTGGCGAGGTTGGCTTCTGAACTAAAATATGTTTATTTGTGAATCTACAGTTGTAGTCCTACTCAAAGGATATATGGTGATAAGGCAGGCAATGTCAGAGCAAAGCTATACTAGGGCAGGGGTTCGCAACCGGGGGTCTGCGGTCCGCAATGGGTCCGTGAGGAGGTTTCAAGGGGTCCGCCAAACATAACCAATAGAAACTCTTGTTTCATCTGTCATCTCAATCCACCACTCTCCTGACCAATCATCTTTGCCTAACTCGCACTTAGAAACATAGAAAAATAGGAGCAGGAGCAGGCCATTCGGCCCTTCGAGCCTGCTCCACCATTCAATATGATCACGGCTGATCCTCTATCTCAATACCATATTCCCGCTCTCTCCCCATATCCCTTGCTGCCTTTTGTGTCTAGAAATCTATCTATCTCCTTCTTAAATATATTCAGAGACTTGGCCTCCACAGCCTTCCGTGGTAGAGAATTCCACAGGTTCACCACCCTCTGAGTGAAGAAATTTCTCCTCATCTCAATCCTAAATGTCCTACCCCATATCCTGAGACTGTGACCCCTCTTTCTATAATCCCCAGCCAGGGGAAACATCCTCCCTGCATCCAGTCTGTCTAACCCTGTCAGAATTTTATATGTTTCAATGAGATCCCCTCTCATTCTTCTAAACTCTAGTGAATACAGGCCTAGTCGACCCAATCTCTTCTCATATGACAGTCCTGCCATCCCAGGAATCAGTCTGGTGAACCTTCGCTGCACTCCCTCTATGACAAGTATATCCTTTCTTAGGTAAGGGGACCAAAACTGCACACAGTACTCCAGGTGTGGTCTCACCAGGCCCTGTATAACTGTACTAAGACATCAATGCTCCTGTACTCAAATCCTCTTGCAATGAAGGCCAACATACCATTTGCCTTCCTAACTGTTTGCTGCACCTACATGTTTGCTTTCAGTGACTGGTGTATAAGGACACTCAGGTCCCTTTGTACATCAACATTTCCCAATCTATCGCTATTTAAATAATACTCTGCCTTTCTATTTTTCCGACCGAAGTGGATAACTTCACATTTATCCACGTTATACTGCATCTGCCATGAATTTGCCCACTCACTCAACTTGTCTAGATCGCCTTGAAGCCTCTTTGCATCCTTCTCCCAACTCACAATCCCACCTAGTTTTGTGTCATCAGCAAACGTGGAAATATTACATTTGGTTCCCTCATCAAAATCATTGATATATATTGTGAATAGCTGGGGCCCAAACACTGATCCCTGCAGTACCCCACTAGTCACTGCCTGCCACCCCAAAAAAGACCAATTTATTCCTACTCTCTGTTTCCTGTCTGTTAACCAATTTTCAATCCATGCCAGTATATTACCCCCAATCCCATGTGCTTTAATTTTGCACACTAACCTCTTATGTGGGACTTTATCAAAGGCCTTCTGAAAATCCAAATACACCAGATCCACTGGTTCTCCCTTATCTATTCTACCAGTTACAGCCTCAAAAAACCCCAGTAGGTTTGTCAAACACGATTTCCCTTTCATAAATCCATGTTGACTTTGTCTAATCCCATTGATATTTTCTAAGTGTCCTGTTATCACATCCTTTATAATAGACTCTAGCATTTTCCCTACTACTGATGTTAGGTAACTGGTCTGTAGTTCCCTGTTTTCTCTCTCTCTCCTTTTTTAAATAGTGGGGTTACATTTGCCACCCTCCAATCTGCAGGAATTGTTCCATAATCTATAGAATTTTGGAAGATGACAACCAATGCATCCACTATGTCCATGACTACCTCGTTTAGTACTCTGGGATGCAGATTATCAGGCCATGGGGATTTATCGTCTTTCAGTCCCATTAATTTCTCCAGCACTTTTTTTTACTAATACTAATTCCCTTTAATTCCTCCTTCTCACTAGACCCTTGGGGGTAGAAATTAGGTCGCGCCCCATTTGGGGCGCAAATATCGTCCGGACGCAAATATTAGCGCCTGGCGCTAATTATTGGCACTGACAGGAAACTTCACTTTTACCGCCCCGGGAGGTGAGTGGAGCGCTAAAGCAGGCGCTGCACACCTGTCTTAAGGCGCAAAGGCCAAGGAGTGAGGCGCTAACTCAGCGCGCGAGCGCAGCGCAGCTGCTGCCAGTTAGCGAGGGAACACAGACACACTGGCGCCGGACACTTCTTAAAGCGGGGGGGGGGGGGGCACTTGCTCCCCAGCCACACCCTGCTCATTGCAGCCTTGAATCTCAGCCTGGAGAGACCTGTGAATCCATTTTGCTGCCAAGCATGGAGAGGGTGAGAGAACGCGCTCATCGCTTCACCGAGCGGGCCTTGGATGCTCTGGTTGACGCAGTGGAGCGCAGACGATGTATGCTGTTCCCTGAGAGTGGCAGGAGGCCTTTGCCACGCGAGTTCAGAAGAGTGTGGAGGGAGGTGGCTCAGAGCGTCTCCTCCAGGAGCATGGTGCCCAGGACCCATACTCAATGCCGCAAAAAGTTCAACGACCTCACTCGGGTCGTCAGGGTGAGTGGCTTTTTCTCAATACCTCTCCATCCCTCCATCTCAACCTCACTCTATGGCCAGAGGGTCTTAAAACCCCAATGCACAACACTCATCCAACACCAATGGCCCTTTCATCAAACACACACACACATTCCACACTTTGCATACAGTAAGGGCTATTCACCTATGGGAGGCACATCAGGCAAGACCATGGCTGTATACAGTAAGGGCTATTCACCTATGGGAGGCACATCAGGCAAGACCATGGCTGTATACAGTAAGGGCTATTCACCTATGGAGGCACATCAGGCAAGACCATGGCTGTATATTTACTCAGATGCTGTCCTTTTTCTTGCAGGCTAAGCTGGCTCATAATAGGAGACAGCAGCAACGGACAGGTGGAGGGCGGCTTCAGCTGCAACCCCTCAGCGATCTGGAGGAGCGCGTCCACAGGATTGTGGCAAGCCGGGTGATCGGTCCCATCGCCACTGGAGACGCCGACCCCGTTGTGGACAGCAATGGTAAGGTCATCACCTTTTTGTCCTCTGTCCTTCCACTTGTCCCTCACAACACCAGCCTTTGACACTTTCAATCCAACTTGCTAACTCGCTGCACTTATTCCTCCCTTACTGCCACCCTGTCCTCACGCTAAAGCCACTCTTGTACCTCCCTGCTTTCAGATGGTGATTCACCAGCTGAGGAGACGGGCCCTGAAGCTGCCACTGGGAGTGATGCTGCAGCCGAAGAGGAAGAGGAAGCCAGAGCATCAGTGCCACCCTCTCCCGAGGAAGCCCATGCCCACACTGGGAACACGCCTTCCCCGGAGGGGAGCAGGGGGGAGGGGGCTGATGATGGTGAAGCTCCAGGACCCAGCGGGCTGCAGCAACGCCATGGGGGGTGTAGGGAAGAACGGGGGCCTTCTCCCCAGAGGGAGAGTATGCCAGACACTCCTACTGCAATGGACGCAGAGGAGGAGCGGCTGATTGCAGAAATGAACACCCAGGCAGTGGGCATGCACACTGAGCTCATGGGTGCAGTGGGAAGGGTGCCCGAATGCATTGAGTGACTGGCAAGGAGTGTGGAGCACTTCGCTGTAGCACAGGCGGATGCCACACTAACGCTTAGTGCTGCAATTCAGTCACTGGCTGCCGTGATCCCACCTCTGACTGCTCTCATACAGACTCAGATGGAGGCCACGCGAGCACAGACTGCTGCCAACCTCGATGGTTCGTGCACATGTCCCCGGGGCTGTCACCGCGCCACAGCAGGCCAGCAATCTGTTCTCCGGCAGATTGCTCCGGATGCTGAAGTGCTGCCCCGTGGGAGTGCCAGTGTGTCGGGCGAGCAGGGAGTTGCTGGCCTCTCTCACGATGACAGCATTCCTGCTGCCAACACTGTCACTTCTCCACTGCACTTGCCACCGCCTGTAGGACAGACTGCTGCCGCCCATGCAGAGTTGGTGCAGTCTGCAGCCGGGCCCTCCAGGCCCAGAAGTGGTCGAAGCCGTCCTTCAGGGGCATCTGCAGTGTCAGGGTCTGACGAGCAGCAGCCTTCCACCAGCCTTGCTGCAGCCACTGAGGTCCCATTACGGAGGAGCAGTAGGGTTAGAAGGGGGGAAGTGCGCAAGGGAAGGAGATCACCCTCGAAGGGCAAAAAGTAGGAGGTGTGACAAAATGCTGGTCATTTTTTTATTAAAGGCCGAGGTTCATGGTCCAACTTTTGTTTAGTGTTTTGGACATTATCTCCAGGTTGTGAGAACCGGTTATGTTATTGACTGTTTTTTTGTGTTTATTTCTATGAGTTTGTCATGAGGAATTGACACACACAGAGTTTGTAAAATAAATAAGTTTCTGTATTCAAAATATACATGGCTGGTGGTTGGAATTATTGGTGCCTTGGCGGCTTAGGGTTTGCGTGCTGGGTTGATTAGTGTTTGTAGCAATGGCAGGGGCCCTAGAAGCGGCTTGCTATTAGTCGTTGACGGACGGCCCTTGCAGTTTGACCATTGTGGGCCGCCCTCCTGCCTTGGTGCTGCTGATGATCATCGTCCTCGTCCTCTTCCTCCTCTTCCTCCTCCTCCTCTGGTGGTGCTACAAGGCCTGGTGGCATTGGCTGGGTCCTGAGGATTGCCATGTTGTGCAACATGCAGCACATGACTACGAAGTTCGAAACTTGCTCAGGCGAGTACTGCAGGGCTCCTCCGGAATGGTCCAGACAGCGGAACCGTTGTTTCAGCACGCCGATTGTGCGCTCAATAATGTTCCTGGTTGCTTGATGGCTTTCATTGTACCGCAGCTCAGCAGGGGTGTTTGGCGTACGGAGCGGTGTCATCAGCCAGGTGCTCAATGCGTACCCCTTGTCCCCCAGAAGCCAACCAACTGGCTGATGCGGTGCCTCGAAAAGTTCTGCCACAGTAGTCTGGCGCAGGATGAAAGCATCGTGGCAGCTGCCCGGATAGTGGGCATTGACAGCGAGTATCACCTGTCTGTGGTCACAGACCAACTGCACATTCAAGGAATGGAACCCCTTTCTGTTCCTGAATTCCTCTGCATTCTCTCGCGGAGCACGCAAAGCCACATGCGTGCAGTCAATGGCGCCCTGCACCATGGGGAAGCCCGCTACCCTCGCAAAGCCCAGAGCACGGTCACGCAGCTTGTCTGGGGTCATAGGGAAAGAGATGAAGTCTCGTCTCCTTCTGAAGAGGGCATTGGTGACCTGCCGGATGCAGCGATGCACCGCAAACTGGGAGATATTGGCGAGGTCCCCAACAGCAGCTTGGAATGAGCCAGTGGCGTAGAAGTTCAAAGCCACTGTGACCTTCACTGCCACCGACAGAGACGTCCTGGACCTCAGCTGAGGCTGCAGATCTGGCTGCAGCAGGTGGCAGAGCTCGGTGACCACCTCCTTGCTGAATCGCAGCCTTCGCAAACACAGCTCCTCGGACATATGGATGTAGGAGAGCTGTTCACGATATACCCTGGGAGGGTAAGCTCTCCTGTACATGCGCCTGATGGCCCTCCTCCGTCTGGCCATCATTGCCACTCTCTGTCTGCGTCTCTGTATCCTCCGATTCAGCTGGAGCAGGACGACGCCCCCAATCAGTGCAGCCCCCATATTCTCTTTGCCAGAAAAGTAATGAGGTACAGCAACTAAAGTAGCAACAAAGTTAGGATGAATAGGCAAAACTACCTCACCAAGCGTTGAGTCAATGTAGAAGTCTCTCTCTCCCTCTCTCCGAATCTCTCTCTCTCTCTCAGAATGAGTGGTGCATAAATGTCGACCACAGAAAAAGACAGGAAGAGGCCCCCTTTAAATAGCGCCCCCTCCAGCCCCACACCGATTGATAGCGTTCCAGTCTTCCGGGCGTTGGAAGCGCCAGGCGGTAAGGCAGGGGGCGCCACTCAATTTCCGCTCCGGGGCGCCCCAAGGGCGTTGCACCATGGAATGACGTCATAATCTGCGCGCGCAGGTGGTCGCAGCGGTAAGTTTTAGCGCCGCCGCACAATCTCAAGTTAAGTTCTCGAGCGGCGCAAACATCGCTGTGCCTGGGCGTTAGCGGCTTAACGCCCCATTAGCGCCCTCTTAAGGCGCTAACGGGAGGCGCAACCAAGTGAATTTTTACCCCTTGGTTCCCTAGCATTTCTGGGAAGTTATTTGTGTCCTCTTCCGTGAAGACAGAACCAAAGTATTTGTTTAATTGCTCAGCCATTTCCTTGTTCCCCATTATAAATTCTCCCGTTTCTGACTGTAAGGGACCTACATTTGTCTTCACTAATCTTTTTCTTTTTACATACTTGTAGAAGCTTATACAATCCACTTTTATGTTCCTTGCAAGTTTACTCTCATACTCTATTTTTCCCCTCTTAATCAACCTCTTGGTCCTTTTTTGCTGAACTCTAAGCTGCTCCCAATCCTCAGGCTTGCTACTTTTTCTGCCAACTTTATATGACTCCTCTTTGGATCTAATACCGTCCTTAATTTCTTTCGTTAGCCATGTTTGGGCCGCTTTTCCTTTTGTGTTTTTGTGTCAGAAAGGAATGTATAACTGTTGCAATTCATGCATTCAGTCCTTAAATGTTAGCCATTGCCTATCCACCGTTATGCCTTTTAATGAAGCTCCCCAATCTATCATAGCCAACTCCCTCTTCATACCTTCGTAGTTTCCTTTGTTTAGATTTAGAACCCTAGTTTCGGATTGGACTTCTTCACTTTCCATCTTAATGAAGAATTCTAACATGTTATGGTCACTCTTCCCTAAAGGACCCCGCACAACAAGATTATTAATTAACCCCTTCTCATTGCACAATACCCAATCTAGGATACCTTGTTCCCTCGTTGGCTCCTCAACGTACTGGTCTAAAAAACCATCTCGTACACACTCCAGGAATTCATCCTCCACAGTATTATTGCTAATTTGGTTTGGCCAGTCTATATGTAGATTAAAGTCACCCATGATTACTGTAGTACCCTTATTACATGTATCTCTAATTTCCTGTTTAATGCCATCCCCTACATTACCACTACTGTTTGGAAGCCTATAGACAACTCCCACCAATGTTTTCTGCCCCTCGGTGCCTCTTAGCTCTACCCAGAATGATTTTACATCTTTATTTTCTGAGCCAATATCCTTTCTCACTATTGCTCTGATTTCATCCTTTACTAACAACGCCACCCCACCTCCTTTTCCTTTTTGCCTGTCCTTCCTAAATATCGAATATCCTTGGATATTTAGCTCCCAGCCTTGGTCACCCTGCAGCCATGTCTCCGTAATCGCAACTATATCGTATCCATTTATATCTATTTGTGCTGTTAATTCGGCTACCTTATTATGAATGCTTCGTGCATTCAGATACAGTGCCTTTAGATTTTTCTTAACATTTTTAGACATGTTAACATTTTTTTGTACTATGGCCCTATTTGTCTTATTACCATTTTTTCTTACCCAGACCCTATTTGTTAGTGCATTCCTTTGTTTGTACGCTCTGCCCCTTCCTGACACAATCTGGTTATCATTACCCCAATCACTTTCCTGCACTGCTTCATTGTCTTTTCTCTTTAGCATTCTAGATTTCTCTCCACCGGGACCCTCCCCCACCCCCCACTTATTTAGTTTAAAGCCCTATCTACCTCCCTCGTTATTCGATTCGCTAGAACTCTGGTCCCAGCATGGTTCAGGTGTTGTCCGTCCCAACGGAACAGCTCTCTCTTTCCCCAGTACTGGTGCTAGTGCCCTACAAATCGAAACCCACTTCTCCCACACCAATCTTTGAGCCACACATTCATCTCCCTGATCCTATTGACTCTATGCCAATTTGCTCGTAGCTCCGGTAATAATCCAGAGATTATGACCTTTGTGGTTCTGCTTTTTAATTTAGTCCCAAGCTGCTCAAACTCTCTCAGCAGAACCTCTTTCTTTGTCCTACCTATGTCGTTGGTACCTACGTGGACCACGACAACTGGATCCTCCCCTTGCCACTCCAAGTTCTTCTCCAGCCCGGAGGAGATATCCTTTCTCCTGGCACCGGGTAGGCAACATAGCCTTTGGGACTCACGCTCCTGGCTGCAGAGAACTGTGTCTATCCCCCCAACTATACTGTCGCCTACTACAACCACCTTCCTTTTTGCTCCCCCCACTTGAACGGCTTCCTGTACCACGGTGCCGTGGTCAGTTTGCTCATCCTCCCCGCAGTCCCCGCACTTGTCCACAAGGGTTGCAAGAACCTCGAGTCTATTGGACAAGTGCAGGGACTGAGGTTCCTGCAATACTACCTCCTGGATCCCCGTACCTGCCTCACTCGCAGTCACACCCTCCTGTCCCTGACCACATGTCAATTCTAATGTATTTAATCTAAGGGGTGTGGCTGCTTCCTGGAGCAAAAGGTTCAGGTAACTTTCTCCCTCCCTGATTGTCTCGCAATTTCTGCAGCTCGGATTCCAGCTCCTTAACTCGGAGCTGAAGTTCCTCGAACCGCAGACACTTACCGCAGATGTTGTCGCCCTGGACAAAAATGTCCACAAGCTCCCACATATTGCAGCAGCAACACATCTCCTGTTCTCCCATTATTTTATTTATTTAATTAATTAGTTTAGTGTTAAACAAATTATTTACCTCCTTTAGTTTATTAAATTAATTAAATTAATTTTAGTTTTTAAGATTTAGTTATGTTAACTTAAAACTTAGCTCACAGTTACTACCAATCACTTACCTGCCTTACCTGTGATGTCACACTGCCATTTTCTCTTGTTGATGCAGGTCTGCTGTTGCTTTTATCCCCGCTCTCGGGCCTCGGTCTGCTCCCGCTCAGGTCCGCTGCCGCTCTGTGGGAGAAGTTAGGAAAAGCAAGCACCTCCTTCCTCCACTTCACCGAACTCCCACACTTACCAAACTCCCAGTTGTTCACTCTGTGCTGGCTGCACTCACAGGCCCCTGTGTTTATACTGTTTGTGACTCAGATGAGTCAGCACTGCTCTGCTAGGTTTCAGGAACCAGTTTAATCCAGTTAGCTAATGAACTAACTACAGCAGCTCTCCAGCAGGAGAGCTTGCTTGTTTGTCTCTGCTTAAGCCTGAAGAAACTTAAAAATGTAAAGTTTAAATTTTAACTTAAACAGTTGATCTTACTTAAGAGATACTAGCAATTAACACTAGATTGTAAAAGAGATTAACCCTTAAAACTCCCACACTTACCAATCTCCCAGTTGTTCATTCTGTGCTGGCTGCACTCACAGGCCCCTGTGTTTATACTGTTTGTGACTCAGATGAGTCAGCACTGCTCTGCTATGGTTTCAGGAACCAATTTAATCCAGTTCAGTAATTAACTACCTCCAGCAGCTCTCCAGCAGGAGAGCTTGCTTGTTTGTCTCTGCTTAAGCCTGAAGAAATTTGAAAATGTAAAGTTTAAATTTTAACTTAAACAGTTGATCCAACTTAAGAGCTATTAGCAATGAACACTAGATTTTAAAAGAGATTAACCCTTAAAACTCCCACAGTTACCAAACTCTGTAGAATTCGCAATATATCACGATTTTATAAATAAGGAGAAAACACATAGTTTCGTTCAAACAGCTTTATTTCAGCGGAATGCTGTCAGGTTTTCAAAGTGGACACAAGCAGCCTGTAAAATGGCCGCCACGCCTCGTGGCAGAACATTCTAGACTTTTCGATAAGCAGACAAGATGGCGTTCCAATAAACATTTGTACGAGATCGATGAAGACTCAGCACATTTAAGATAATACACGAGACATCATGGGTTTGCAGTATACACATAAATACTGAAATCGGTCTCCCAGGTGCGAATAAGGGCTATTGTACCAAGTGATCAAGAACCCATCCAAAGACATTAATATGCAAAATCCCCACGACTCTACGATGAGAGAGCCGTTAGCAGGTAGTTACAGAAAACATTTGGAAGCCCCAAAACCCCTCCAGGGAGAATACCGACCGATTACACAATGGGAGAAATATTAACAGGTACTCAGACAGTTACGAGTATCCCCGAAACCCATTAAAACGAAGATCACCCTATACAAGAAATTTGAGCGCCAAACCCTAACAAAAGAAAAGACATTAAGGTTGGGTGGGAAAAGAAGAGTTTTGCACTATAACTGTAAGCTACAACCGTCCATCTTTCTCTTATCCTTTCGACTCCTTGCCGCTTGCCTCGTGTCTCTGCCTCTTGCAGCTTTAAAGACTGTTGAACTTTACGATCCGCCATGATCTGCCTCGTGGCTTGCCGCGAAGATCTGTGTGGAACTGGGCTGTGAAGCCTTGGAACGGGCACACCATCCCGAGAAGTCGGTAAACGGTGTTGGAACCGAAGGCCCGAGATGAGATGAGATGAGATGAAATGAGAAGAGAAGAAGGCGACCATATGTATCGCCACGGTCAGTAAGCCCCGACCGCGCCTGTAGGTCGAAGAGACACTTTTTCCTTGCCCAGGAAGACTATTCTTCGAATTTTATCGCATCCCTGCGAGGGCACAGGAAGACTCTTTTTTGAGTAGAGTCGGAACTCCGAGGACAACACAGATCTTCATGACAGCAGACGGTCCAGCCTGCTAGCCGGAGCAGAAACGAGTAAACAAGTGGGGTACAGAGACCCCTGACCAACACGTGGGTGATCAGGTGCTGCGGTGAAAAACATCCGATCAGAGTTTTCGGAATTCTCCGAGCTATCACGAGTGGTGAGCATGAGTCTCGATCCTACAAGTCTAGTTTAGAGCAGGTTTGATAGGGGAGGGTTTAAGTTTTAAGGATAACTGTAATGTGTGCCCCCATTTACGATGTGTCGTTCGTTCCTCGTTTCCCTGAAATTAGTTACATAACTGCGTGTAAGATTGTACTGTCATTAATCTGTGCTTATGACATGTATTTCGTAATCTTGAATAATATGCAATAAAGATTTTCCATTTCGTACCATTCAACCGGGTCTACCTGAGTTTTCTCTCCATTACTGCTCTCGCATCTAAGCCCAGTGTCAGAACCGTAAGGGCGAGTGGGTCGAACCACTCACAGGTGTCTAGTGCTCCCAGACTGGCTGGAGACCAGAACAGGCAACAAGGCCTAACCTCGCACTAGCACCCAGGCTGAGCACAGAGCCACACAAGGCAAAACCCTTACAGAAAATGACGACCGCGGCAGGACACTGGCAGCGAGAGGGTAATGTGTTAGACTTTGGTATGATTGGACGAAATGTCATGGAAGAGAGAATAGCAGATTATGTGTTCGGAAAAGTAAATTTAACTAAGAAATGGATAAGTGACCTGCTAGTGGATAAGTGTCCACTAGAGGCAGCCGAGAGGTGGACAGATAGCAAGGAACACAAAAAGACAGTGGAGAAAGTGGTCTGGTTGATGTGCTATAAAAGACAAGTCCAAATTTCGAACCAGGTCATTACAGCGCAAGCAGCTCGGATCAGGCATTTAGAGGTGGAAATGGACGAGAAGGTCACTGGGGGGCAGTTGCTCATTACAAATTTAAATGCGTTGCACCAAGAACGCCAGGTAGTCACCAGCCACCATAAAGCAAAAATAGATTACCTCGAGTGCCAAGTCACTGAGGCAAAGTTAAGTGAGGGCAGACTACAGGAACGATGTGCCCGCCAGGCTGCCCAAATAAAAGCCCAGGAAGAGAGCTTAACGGGGGTTAGCGCGGCATATAAGATGGCCCTTGAGGATAAGTTTCAGGGGGCCAATCACAGCATCTGCCAAAAGGAGATAGAGCACCTTAAAAGGGCCGTGAACAAAGCGCACGGCATGGTGTGCCTTATCAGTCCGTCAGCACACCAGCCGCTAGTGGATGAGGAGTTTCAGAAATTCCCACCAAACAAAGCAGAGGAAGTATTAGCCACTACGCCCTCCGCGCCACCCAGCTATTCGGAAACCTGGGTAAGGGAGAAAGTGGTAGAAGTAACGAAAGAGCCCACCGAGGTAGAAGTGGAACCGGGACCGTTGTGTCCGGTCACGGGTATCAAAAGTGGCCCGAACGGAGCAGGTGGGGCAGAGGGAAATCTCCTCAACCAGCTTGTGTTGCCTCACAGCTCACACCAGCTGAGGATTATGATCAGTCACGTACCAAAGCTGGCCGAGTCAGACGACCCTTCCGTACATTTGAGGGAGATAGAGCAAACCGCAGCCATTAACGGCTGCGACGATGGGGAAACAGCAAAGATGCTGTTATTCTCATTGGGTAGTTCGATCCTTCAGTGTCTCTCAGATGAGAGCAAGATCGGAACCAAGACATATGGGGCACTAAGAAATGAGGTCCTAGAAGTATTGGGAGCGGACGACGAAGGTCCGTTTGTTAGACTGGGACAGACAGTGCAGATGGAGGGAGAACCCCCGAAGGTTTTCGCCGACAGGCTGTGGCCAGTATACCAGCGTAGCTGCCCAGGTGCGCCAGAGCGCGCCGCTGTGACAGACATCGGTTTAACTCATTGGCTCAGGTGTATAGTAACCAACAGTTTGCCAGCCGTCAGGGAGCAGGCAAAAGCGTGGTTTGATCCCACTGACCCCGCCACTACAGAGGAGTCGGTCCTAAATCGTGGGGTACCGTAATACCAGAAGTATGGGAGCACGTCCCCTTAAGGGAAAGGTGCATGAGGCACGACCCGCAGCCCCGGCTCAAAAGGAGTGGCATCAGGAGGGTAACCGCGCCCCGCAGGCAAGTAATGCTTGTTACGGGTGTGGGAAGACAGGGCACTGGCGCAAGAACTGCAGGAACCCTTGGAAGGATTCCAGGGATAAAAATCCCGCAGCCCGAGCCCAGATGCCTATCTCTGTTAGGGAAGCTAGTGCACCCATCCCTCCCGACGAGATCGAAACAGTGTTGGGAGCCATGCGTAACCTCATGAGTGCGCATGGAAAAGTGGCGGTTGCTACCGGCCCCGTAGGTGCCACAGGCCCGTCTAATAGTACCCAATGACTAGAGCCCGCGCAGCCCGTCTACCTGTGTCCGCTCAGCTATGATGCGTGGAAGCGACCCCTGGTGGAAATGGAGGTAGAGAAACAAAGGGGTAGTTACTTGTTGGACACGGGAGCTTCTTGCACCGTGATTCATACAGATAGCCCTTTTGACTCACCGCTATCTACCAAGGACCCATTCACATTAGCGGGGTTCACGGGAAAAGAACAGGCTGGCGCGTTCTCTCTTCCGCTATCCATTCGTTTAGGAGCACTCCACATCAAGTGGAAGTGCATACTGATGAAATGGCATGAGGGGGGTGGGAGAGGTATCCTCGGGTCCAATCTCCTATCAGGACACGGGATCCTCGTGGACCTCAGGAATCACTGTCTCTGGGGGGCTAAGGGTGGAGACGGCGAGGAAGTGGTAATTCCGGGGGAGGAAGAAACAGGGGTCCTGTGTACCATGAAGCCATCCGGAGGCTACGACCTCGGGCTTATGGTCGCGGATGTCCCAACGGACATGCAAACGTACGTGTCAGATAATATGCACGCGTTTGCAACCCACAAGCACGATTGTGGGAGGGTTACCGGGTTTGAGGTCAGCGTAGATGGGGACCCCATGACCCGGCCCCAAAAGCAGTATAACTTCCCCAAAGAAGCAGAACCCAACATGGAGACAGCAATGTCCTCCTTGGTGCAGCAGGGCATGTTGAGGCTGATAGCCACACACGTGAACTCCCCATTATGGCCGGTTAGGAAGCCGGATAATTCGTGGAGGGCCACGGTGGACTACAGAGTCCTTAACAGTAACATTCCCGCCTGCGCGCCCACGGTAGCAGCAGTCACTGACCTAATAGGGAGTATCCCAGCGTCCGCGACCACGTTCACGGTGCTGGATATCTCGAACGGTTTTTGGTCCATCCCGCTGCGGCGAGAGGACCAGTACAAGTTTGCCTTTACTTTCAAAGGACAACAGTACACATGGAACTGTCTGCCACAGGGTTTCCACAACAGCCCCAGTATTTTCCATCAGTGTATGGCAGGAAGTTTAAAGGAGTTTAGTCAGCCCAATCAGATAGTGCAGTACGTGGATGATTTGCTCCTATTTACGGATTCAAGGGAAGAGCATGGACCACTGCTGGCCGAGTTATTGGAGCTGCTAGCGAGAAAGGGTTTTAAAGTGAACCCTAAGAAAGCATGTATCGGTCAGCAGGAAGTAAAGTTCCTGGGGCTGACCATTCGCGCTGGGGAAAGAGCCATAGATAAGGCTAGGAGGGAGTCGGTGCAAGAGTTACCGATTCCCAACACCATAAGGGGTGTGAGGTCTTTTTTGGGACTGACCGGTTACTGCAGGGATTTTATCGAAGACTATGCGGCCACAGCGGCGCCGCTGCTCCGACTCCTCCATAAGGGAGTGGAGTGGTCTTGGGACGAGGGCTGCCAAGCAGCCTTCGAGAAGTTAAAAAGGGATCTGCAGACCGCGCCAGCTTTAGGGGCCATAGATGGGGGGAAGGAGTTTTTCCTGGAGGTAGCTGCCAGCGGGGACAGCTTGAGCGCTGTGCTGCTCCAAGAGCGTCACGGCAAGCTGAGGCCGGTTGTCTATTCATCCAGGGTGTTAACGGATGTGGAGAGAAGTTTCTCCAATTGCGAAAGGCACCTTTTAGCCACGCATTGGGCTGTGAAAAGATCAACGATCTTCACAGGGCTCTCTCCCATCACTCTCCTCACCCATCACACACCAACTAAGATGCTTCTAGATGGGAGGATTAAAGATGGGACCGTAAGCAGCGTGCGTATTGCGCGCTGGACCCTTCTTCTTTCCCAGATGGATCTTAGGGTTAAAGGTCTTTGCGAGCCCAGGCTTGCGGCCAATTTGGTATACCCCGGGACAGCCCACCGGTGTTCGGTGGAAGGGGTGTGGGAAGTCAACATAGGTTTGCGGGCCGGGATACATCCCACTGGGCGCGAGATTTATGTTGATGGTTCCAGCACAGTATCTGCTGGCGAACGACTCACAGTGTGTGGAGTTTATGACCCTGCGGCAAACCTTGCCCTGGCGATCAAGCTCCCCAGCACCATGAGCGCGCAGCAGGCTGAGCTGTCTGCAGTGGTGTACGTCGTTACCCACCCAGACATTTTCCCAACCCCATACACGATTTGCTCGGACAGTATGTTCACATGCAATTCGTGTACGGAATACCTGGCCATTTGGTCCCGCCGTGGATACACCTCCGCGGACGGGCGACCGTTAACGGTGAAGCCCTTGCTGGAAAAGATCCTAGCAGCAGTAGGGGAGGAAGGGGAGATTTTCATCCATAAGGTGAAGGCTCACTCCTCCACAGAGCCCCGTGGGGAGGGCAACCAGCAGGCGGATGCGCTAGCCAGGGAAGGTGCCCGCAACGGCATTTTCTGGGACCCCTATGGGCCCAGACCCATGGCAGCGATCCAAGGCAGGGACGGGAATCCCGGGAACACCAGGGTAGCATTGCCCCTAGACCTTAAGATCGTCCAGAACCAGGATCCCGCCCTAAAAGCAGTCCTCAAAACCCTTGCTGAGGGGAAGCAGGTAGAGGGTCCGTACAGTACGGCAACCCTCTCAGTTAAGGAAGGCATGCTGTTCCGCGAAGAGCAGTGGGTTGTGCCGCAGCAGCACAGGAGGGAGTTCCTCCAGCTGGCTCACGAGGGACCAGGGGCAGGGCACCCCGGGCCCGAGGTTACCTGGCAACGGGTAGAGCAAGCGGGATGGTGGCCGGGGCTCAGGGAACAGGTCCGCGAGTTCTGTGCAAGCTGTCTCGTGTGTGCTGCAAACAACCCAGACCCCCAGAAAAGGAAAGTGCCCATGGGGCACATCAGGAGGGTAGAGGGACCATGGCAGTCGATACAGATCGACTATATAGGGCCCCTGCCCACCACCCAGGGAGGCTATAAATACTGCCTCGTCTTGGTGGATGTGTTTTCCAAATGGGTGGAAGCCTTCCCCTGTAGAACTGCTACGGCACTGGGTACTGCAAAAATCTTGGTCAGGGAAGTGTTCTCGCGGTGGGGACTCCCCCGTTTTGTGGAGTCAGACCAAGGGAGTCATTTCACCGGCCAGGTGATGCAGAACACCCTCATGCTTTTGGGCATTGAAGGGAAATGGCACGTAGCGCACAATCCCCAGTCATCCGGGATTGTTGAACGCATGAACCGGACCCTGAAGGAAAAATTGAGGAAAGAGACTAGGAACTCGCCCCAAAAATGGGCGGAAGTTCTGCCTTTAGTCCTCATGGGGGTCCGGGCCAGTCAGTCGAAAAGTACGGGGTATTCCCCGCACGAGGTGATGACTGGGAGGATCATGCGAACCCCCCACCCATGTGCTAGCGCCGGTGCTCACTGAGGGTCAGCTCCAAGAGATAAGCAGGGACAAGTTCGCCCAGACCCTCTTGGAGCGCCTGAAGCAGGTTTATGAGCAGGCGGCTGGGAACATGGGAAGGCAGCATCAGGGCAATCGCCTGTTGCTGGAACCCCGCAAAACGCGGGAGTGGGAAGTAGGAGACCAGGTCATGGTTAGAAACTACGCCAGAGTAGGGAGTCTGGAACCACTGTATATGGGACCCTACAACATTGTAGATAAAGCGAGTCCCATGGTATACGCCGTAAAAGTACCTCGGCGCACTAAGTGGTTCCACGTAAACCAGTGCAAACTGTACAAGCCAGGTGCACAAGGGCCAACCACAGGGGCAAAACCTGCGAGTGGGGACTCGCAGCCCCAGGTAGGACCACAGGGCACACAGGCAGGCAAAACAGCTTGCATCAGGGAAGGGGACATCCTGGAAAATTGTGAGACATTTTTGTGGGGTTGGGAGTCAGATGAGGGAGGGTTCGAGGAGCTCGACGAAGATGAGGATAGTGAAGGTAGTGACGAGGAAGAGCTGGAATCGGAGGACGAAATGGTCGCCCCCGATTCAGGTATAGGGGGGACAGGGGCTGCAGATAGAGATCCACACAGGGTGGAAACCGAAGCTGCAGGTCCCGAACGCAGGGGGGAGGAGCCAGGGGAGGCGGAGCCAGCCGCTGTGGGACCACAGGGCGTGACGGTGGAAGCCTCAGAGCCCGAGCCGCCCGCCTTGAACGTCCTGCCCTCGGGGGAGGTAGGGACTGCGAGTGAAGGGCCGCCTGCTGGGCCGAGTAGGGTTGTGCCACAAGCTGCAGGTCCCGAGTTCAGGGAGGCGGAGCCAGGGGAGGCGGAGCCAGCGACTGTGGAGGGACCACAGGTCGCCACGGTGGAAGTCTCGGAACCCGGTCCGTCGGTCCTGGGATTCCTGCCCCCGGTAACTCTCCGTAGGTCAGGTCGGATACCCCAGCCCAGGAAGGTATGGTCAAGTCCCCAGACTGTCCCAAGGCGTAGGCTCAAGGTTAAGGCAGCCCAGGAAGAGCCCAATCCCAGCGCAGCAGCAACAGGCTGCGGCAGATCAAAGGGAGGGATCAATGCCCTCCCACCGTCGGGAAGAGCTCGCGGCAGCCTTTTCAGAATTTAAAGGGGCCGCCCTGGGAACGGGCGGCGCTGTACAGTAATAAGTTTAGGATAAGTTTCTAAGTTTATAGTTCAAGGTTAAGGTTAAGTATAAGTTTATAGTTTTAGATAAGGTTATGAGGTTATAGTTTTAAATCGGTTTAAGGCGGTAGTTGAATTTTGTTTAAGGAAGTAAAATGATGGGAGTTTTAGAGATAGGATTAGTTAAAGTTTATCCAGCGAACATTGAAGTTTACGTGAGGCGAGGTCAGGGGACCCGCTCACCCTTCACAAAAGCCAGAGACTCTTGCGGGGCTGGCTACCTCATTCTATCTGATCACAGGAACCAAGGAAGGATGGAACGAATTCTAGTATTGCTCGCGGCAATCGGATGTGGATTGGCCTATCGAGGCCGCACCAAGGATGTCGTGGTGTTTGGATGCTCCGGGGACACGGCCCCCATCGCGGTGGATGGGACCGGAAGACGGGAGGCTGAGGAGACCACCACCTATTTCCACAAGGGAAGGTGGCCAGGATGGCTGGGAACGAACTCAACTGAGTATTCCAGCACATCGGGGTTTGCCTACCAAGAGACTTCTTTACTGTGCCCCAAAGTAAGGATCATCGCACCCAGGATCAGCGTCACCGTCGGCAAGCGGATTTGTTTGACTTGTAGTGGGAATGTCCCATTGAGCCGATGGTGGTGGCTGCGAAAGCTGAGCAAAAACATGAGGAACTCTTCGGTCGAGTGGGAACGATTGGGTAATAATGCCCATCGGACAATTACGGGGACAAACGGACAAGTGAGAGTCTGTTGGGACAAATGGTGGGAACCGGATGAGGGAATCTATGTATGTATGTGGGGGTCAAAGTACGTTTGCCCCAAAGGCATCTCCATATTTTTCATTAATCAATGGCAGGATAACGGACAGGGGATGAGGTGGGATGCGAGCACCAGGGGGTGCGGAGCCCCATTCTCCCCGATCCCAGTAAATGCCACTGAACTCATTATGCGCCCACGCAAAGCCCTGCCCACGATTCCGGTGGTTCTAGCTAAGGAAGAAGGGTGCCCTAAAACCAGTAAGGGACCCGGGAATGGTTTGGTACTGGTCCCCACAGACCAGATACTATTTCAGGGGGTACATTACGCGCTGGCCTCGGTGATTTTAAATCTCACCGAGGTGCGGTTACCAGAGTGGTGCCCCAAAAAGACGGAACAGTTATATCAGGTCCTGTTGACCAAGATGTTCAGACAATTTTACGAATTCGATTTCGCGGAAATTGATAAAACAAGTTTGTACACCGCACCACATGAAGTCTTTGATCAGGTGGGGAGGCAAAGAAGGGGTGTTGTGAACGACGCGTTCACTGCTTTCAACACAGGTACATCTGTGGTCAACGCTCTAGACAGCGTGGAGCTACAGACCCAGATTAATGGCTTAAAAACGCAATTAAAAGACATTCTCACAGATGAAAATAAGGTGGTTGGGTCGGGTTTACACGAGGACCAAGCCATGACTCTCCATTTAAAAGAAATAATAGCTGAACTAGAGAAACACGCGAGAACGGTAAATGCCCTGATTAGGGAAGATTGGAATGCATCCGATCAAGCTGCGCAGAACGAGGTGTGCGTGCTTTACGGGGCGTGGTTACTGGGCGAGGGCCGCAGTAATTTGGAGGATTTAAAACAAGGTTTGGTCCCGTCCTGGATAAGTAACAAACACCTGCGGGCGCTCCACCCTTTTCAGAACGCATTAAGCCCGTGCCAGCTCAGGCTAGCTTCAGAAGCATATCCAGTCCCCGTGGACTGCGGACGATCAAACCATACTATCATGGGTATAGTACTACGTATGCCGGTTTTGGGCGACACAGCAAAGCCCGCCCCGGTGTATCGGGTAGAGAACATTGGTGTCATTCAGGGGGGAGCCCACATTCGCTATGCAGCGGTTCCACCCTACGTCATCCGCTGGGAGCAAACGATGACAGGTACAGATCTCTCTGGTTGTCGTGGCAGGGGAGCACACCTAATACTGTGTCCCCAGCACTTGAATGCCTTTTTAACACCACAGTGCGGGTTCAGAACGGCTGGCGCCAAGTCCATGAATTGCACCATGGAGGCAATGGCACAAGATCATGTGCCTCCGCAGGTAGCATACATCGGGGGTGGAACATATTGTGTTACCACTGCAGCGCAACACTACCAGCATGGAAACCGTAGCCGGTGTCCGGTGAGTGACAGCAGTTTCTGTTTCAAACCCAGGGCGGAAGTTCAAGTAGCACAACAGCGAATTGTCCCAATCCCTGAACCATCCACGGTTCATCTTACCGTAAAAGAGAACTTCACTGACCTGCAGCGATTCGTCGCGCATTTCGGATACCTCATTCCCCCTCTCCCTGAACACCTCACCAAGCTTTTAAAAGCCGTATCACAAAAACATTTTTACACACTAGAGCAGAAAAATGTCGAAATAGGGACAGACATTCTGGACATAGTAATTCCACCGTGGTGGAATCAGTTCACCAACATTGAAGTGCCTTCCTGGATTAGAATAGCCTCCCACATTTTAGTTGTATGCCAAGTGTTCATTGTGGTATACTTATTGGTCGTACATTGTAAGAGAGGCAAACGCCTCACCAAGAACGAAAACACGGGAGAGTGGCGAGAACGTTACGTGCGCGTGCACGATGAAAGCACCGTGTAATCGGAAAATGGCGTCACTCTCGTTTGCCACGTGCGCCTCGGAAGTGTTGTACTCGATCGTGATTTTTCAGAAACTGTAATTACGTTTGGAACTCGACATGTTTAAGAGTTGGTTTTGATTATTTTGGTGATGGTGTTGTTGTTGAAGATGATTGTTTGGTTTTGTTTTGTTTTTCCTTTCCCTAAATAAAAAATGTGAATATACAGGTGATACGAGAGGCATCGGCCTGGTTACGCCTGGAAGGAAAACAAGTGGTGTAAGTTTAAAGGCAAATAATGCCTGCGGTGTTATAAGAATGTAATTTTCCTGGGAAATAAGGACGACGCAAAGACCCTAGATAGTTTAAGTTATGGGGATTAATTTTCTAGATCTGGAGAAATCGAGATAATATTGCTCACCACAATATTTTTGATACGATAAGCGGAGTTATTCGCATCAACAGGAGGGACTGTAGAATTCGCAATATATCGCGATTTTATAAATAAGGAGAAAACACATAGTTTCGTTCAAACAGCTTTATTTCAGCGGAATGCTGTCAGGTTTTCAAAGTGGACACAAGCAGCCTGTAAAATGGCCGCCACGCCTCGTGGCAGAACATTCTAGACTTTTCGATAAGCAGACAAGATGGCGTTCCAATAAACATTTGTACGAGATCGATGAAGACTCAGCACATTTAAGATAATACACGAGACATCATGGGTTTGCAGTATACACATAAATACTGAAATCGGTCTCCCAGGTGCGAATAAGGGCTATTGTACCAAGTGATCAAGAACCCATCCAAAGACATTAATATGCAAAATCCCCACGACTCTACGATGAAAGAGCCGTTAGCGGGTAGTTACAGAAAACATTTGGAAGCCCCAAAACCCCTCCAGGGAGAATACCGACCGATTACACAATGGGAGAAATATTAACAGGTACTCATTAAAACGAAGATCACCCTATACAAGAAATTTGAGCGCCAAACCCTAACAAAAGAAAATACATTAAGGTTGGGCGGGAAAAGAAGAGTTTTGCACTATAACTGTAAGCTACAACCGTCCATCTTTCTCTTATCCTTTCGACTCCTTGCCGCTTGCCTCGTGTCTCTGCCTCTTGCAGCTTTAAAGACTGTTGAACTTTACGATCCGCCAGGATCTGCCTCGTGGTTTGCCGCGAAGATCTGTGTGGAACTGGGCTGTGAAGCCTTGGAACGGGCACACCATCCCGAGAAGTCGGTAAACGGTGTTGGAACCGAAGGCCCGAGATGAGATGAGATGAGATGAGATGAGATGAGATGAGAAGAGTAGAAGGCGACCATACGTATCGCCACGGTCAGTAAGCCCCGACCGCGCCTGTAGGTCGAAGAGACACTTTTTCCTTGCCCAGGAAGATTATTCTTCGAATTTTATCGCATCCCTGCGAGGGCACAGGAAGACTCTTTTTTGAGTAGAGTCGGAACTCCAAGGACAACACAGATCTTCATGACAGCAGACGGTCCAGCCTGCTAGCCGGAGCAGAAACGAGTAAACAAGTGGGGTACAGAGACCCCTGACCAACACGTGGGTGATCAGGTGCTGCGGTGAAAAATATCCGATCAGAGTTTTCGGAATTCTCCGAGCTATCACGAGTGGTGAGCATGAGTCTCGATCCTACAAGTCTAGTTTAGCGCAGGTATTGATAGGGGAGGGTTTAAGTTTTAAGGATAACTGTAATGTGTGCCCCCATTTACGATGTGTCGTTCGTTCCTCGTTTCCCTGAAATTAGTTACATAACTGCGTGTAAGATTGTACTGTCATTAATCTGTGCTTATGACATGTATTTCGTAATCTTGAATAATATGCAATAAAGATTTTCCATTTCGTACCATTCAACCGGGTCTACCTGAGTTTTCTCTCCATTACTGCTCTCGCATCTAAGCCCAGTGTCAGAACCGTAAGGGCGAGTGGGTCGAACCACTCACAGGTGTCTAGTGCTCCCAGACTGGCTGGAGACCAGAACAGGCAACAAGGCCTAACCTCGCACTAGCACCCAGGCTGAGCACAGAGCCACACAAGGCAAAACCCTTACAACTCCCAGTTGTTCACTGTGCTCACTGCACTCAGTACTTCTGAGTTAGATGTGGCCAATCTGCTTGTTCGGTTTATTTGGTGCTTTGGACGGGCATTGCAAAGCCAATCAGTGCAGTAATTACAGGTGGGGTCGGGTTGGGGGGATGTCGTTGTGCTTCAGACATGGTGGGGCAGGGCGCTCTGGTGCAGAGTGAGATACACCAGGACTGGGCCAACAGGGAATACATTGAGTTTATCACCAGCAGCATCAAAAATTTAGTGGTTTTCCTCAATTCATTCGGTAAGGAGCAGCAGCAGTAAATAATACATAACCAACAGTAACAATAGCGTCACCAAAGGAGAGCTTCCTCTTCACACCCACTCACTCCGGTGTGTGCCAGTAATGCTGGGATTTAGAGCTTGGTTCAGGTCATATCCTGTGTTAGCTAGCTTTGACTTGATGGCAGTGGAAAAAAAAAATACCATCTAATTTCCAGTTTTTGACTAAAAAGAGGGTGGGATTAATATGTGATTCGGTTTTAAAACATCTGTGTAATAAATAGACTTAACGACTGTGTATATATTAAAGGTAGTTTTGCTCATTCAGAAATATAACTCTAAGGGGGGAATTTTGCCAACCCTGGGGAGGCGGGTTTGGAGGCGGGACAGCCAGAAAAATGGCAGAATCTGGGGGCGGGTGCCCATCCTGCCCCCAACCCGCCTCCGTGCCAACTTCCCATGGAGGTGGGTACTCGACCCGCGCTGGGAGCCGCCTCCCCGAGGCGGGAAGGGGATTACAGCCACTTAACTGCTTGTTAACAGGTAGTTAAGAGGATTATCCCTATTTTACCCCTGCAAGTGCGGGCTTCCCGACGTCGGGAAACCCCGCCAGGGTCAGCGAGGCGAGCGGGGGTTGGAGGGGTCGAAAAGTGCGCTGTGGAGGTAAGTGATGGTTGCAAGTGTAGAGAGGTAAGTATGGGAGGTGAGTGAAAAGTGATAGAAAATGTTTACTTACCTTTGTTTCTTCCTGCAGCCTTCAACAGTTGGGGAACCGGAGACTCCGGCATCTCCGCGGCAGAGATGACAGATGGCTGCTACATTTTCCGATGTAACAGCCATCTGATTTCTGCTCAGCAGATAGGTTTGATGAGGTCTTGAATACAAGGACTCATCAAACAACAGAGAATGTCAGTGTTTGACAGCTTCACAGAGCTGTCAAACGATGACAATTCATCTGTCAAAAATTTTTGACAGATGAAACGTCATACGCTGACGTTCTCTGTCACCGGCTTTCCCTTAATTGGCCAGCTAAGCCCGCTGGGCGGGCTTAACAAGGTCAATCAAGGGAAAATAGCGTGGGTTGGCCAGAAGTCGATGCAGGCAGGACTAAAACCCGACAAGTGGGAGTCCCACCTCCAAAAGCTCCCCATTGGCAAAATCCAGCCCTAAATATCACACTTATGAAAGAACATGTTGAATGCCCCAACACTGATCCATTATCTTAAGATTGTTTCTCGAATTGCCTGCCACCTTAAGTTAATCAGGCCCTAAACAACAGTGCATTGAAATCCACCAAATTGAGTATCTGTAAAGAGGAACATCTCTTAATTCTATAACACCAGTGTGTCCAACAGTGCATATTAAGGAAGTCTTTTTAAGGACCTCCGTCACCCTGTTGGCAGGACATAAAAGCTTGTCATTCACTTCTTACCTCTAGTTTCCAACATCTCTCAATGCAGCACTCCCTCAGTACTGCACTGGAGATTATGCGATCAATCTTCTAGCCACATTAAGTAAGTAAAACAAAAATAATAAATATATATGTTTAATTGTATAACTAATTTTTATACGGAAAAAATTACTTATGTTGTGTTACAGGGGATGCGGGGAATTTTTATATTATGGGAGGGGTGTCTCAAAAGCAAAATGTTTGAGAACCCCTCAAAAGCAAAATGTTTGAGAACCCCTGTCCTAGGGCACACTGAGCAGACACACTCTTTAGTTTTGGAGGCTAAGCTACTAATGAGGATTAATAATAGTAGTCTAGATTTTCTGATCAAGCGTAGGCTCGATAGGAAGTGAAGTAGTGCAGGAACAGCATCTACCCAACTATAGTACGGAATTTCCGGAGTCAGCTTCCTTATTTTAATTTGGGTGAGATCTAGCATAGGAGAAGCCTGTTTGTCACTGGCAGCTGACCTGTTGGCGAGCACAAATCGGATGCGGCTGTATAGTTTAAAAGCCCACAGCAGCTTAAGAAAAAGCCATTGGTCAGTATTTTCCGATGCCTACGGGTGTGTATGGGCTGTGTACACACCCGTAGAGACATCTGAAATGCGCTGAAAACCAGCATTTCCGATCTAATGCTCTTGACAGATCGGACGCCTGCCCTAGAGAAGGGCCTCTGCGGGGGGAGAGTTCTGCTTTCTGCAGAACCTCCGCCCACTGAAAACCCTTTGAAATCTTACGCCTGGTAAAAGCAGGCATAAGGCCTGCTTTTACCAGCATAAAAGTTGAAAAAAAGTAAAAAAAACATCTTTTTTCACTCATTTATAATTTTAAAATACTTTTAAAAAAGGTAAGTTTATATTTAGCCCCGTAAAAACCTTTAATTATTTTTTTCAAAAAATAAAATCTTTGTTTAAAATATTTAATTTAATGTAATTTTAACTCATTTTTAAAACATGATGGTTTTTTAAATTTTATTTAATGTTTTAGTGTCTTTTTGGGATGATCTCCATTCATATATTTGATGGGTCTATCTGTCAAAAGTATGAAGGGAGATTCCCTTCTCCTATTGGCTGGCCTGGCCCACATGATCCCAGGGACGCTTGCGAACCACATGCGCCCCTGGGATACGTGGGCCCTGCGCATTTCAACTGTGGAGAGGCCCAGGAGCGAAAGTGTCTGGACCTCGGAAGCCCTCAGGTAAGAGCGTAGATTTTTTTCCGATAGGAGGCATCTGCACGCAGGAAGCCTCCTATCGGAAATTACGGGCCAAGGTGATTTGTAGATTTGGAAGATGGCATGCTTATTTAGAAAAACAAGGCCTGTAAGGAGCGCAAGAGGCCAGAGAACAACCCATTTCTTGGATAGGGCAGTTGGAAACTGCTGGGGAAATAGGAGAACAGACACCAGCTCCAGATTCATGATAACTATCTCTTCTCCCGGCTCTTCATTCTCATTTTAACCTCTCATTGACAACACAGCTTTATTAAAGTACTGTGCCATGTTATTCTTCAAACAAAAAGCTGTAAAGTAAATGTTCTTGACAACTGCACCGGGAAAATACCGATGTTCCCGGGTGCAAAGATCAAGAATGAAGTGCAGAGACACATTTTGCCTGGTCCCCACCTTTTTTAAATCCACTCCCCACCCTTTTAGATTTCAGTGGCTTTTCTGAGGTGGTGGAGTGGGGCGTACACCTCCCTCTTCTACAGCACTCCTGGCCGACTTACACTGGAAGTGTACCACTGGGCCCTCCGATTTGCAGGGTTCCATAGAATCCATAATCAGATACAGTTGCCAACGCTGTTATATATTATGCTTAATCCTCATATAAATATTTATTTTCATGATACAAAAAATGTCTCCTTTTTAACATAAGAACATAAGAAACAGGAGCAAGAAGTAGGCCAGTCGGCCCCTTGAGCCTGCTCCGCCATTCAATAAGATCATTGCTGATCCAATCTTGGCCTCAACACCACTTTCCCGCTCTCCCCATGCCCCTTGAGTCCTTGTAGTTCAAATGTCTGTCAATCTCCGCCTTGAATATATTCAGTGACTCCGCCTCCACAGCTCTCTGGGGTAGAGAATTCCAAAGATTCACGACCCTCTGAGAGAAGAAATTCCTTCTCATCTCCGTCTTAAATGGGAGACCCCTTATTCTGAAACTATGCCCCCAAGTTCTATATACCCCCACTAGGGGAAACATCCTCTCAGCATCCACCCTATCAATCTCCCTCAGAATCTTATATGTTTCAGTAAGATCACCTCTCATTCTTCTAAACTCCAATGAGTATAGGCCCAACCTGCTCAACCTTTCATCATACATCAACCTCTTCATCCCAGGAATCAACCTAGTGAACCTTCTCTGTACTGCCTCCAATGCAAGTATATCCTGCCTGAAACATGGAGACCACAACTGTACGCAGTACTCCAGGTGCGGTCTCACTAGCGCCCTGTAAAGTTGCATCAAAACTTCCCTACTTTTATACTCCATACCCCTTGCAATAAAGGCCAACATTCCATTAGCCTTCCTAATTACTTGCTGTACCTGCATGCTAAGTTTTTGTGTTTCATGTACTAGGACCCCCAGATCTCTTTGTACCGCAGCATTTTGTAGTCTCTCTCCATTTAAATAATAATTTGCTTTTTCATTCTTCCTTCCGAAGTGGATAACCTCACATTTTCCCACATTGTACTCCATCTGCCAAATTTTTACCCACTCACTTAACCTATCTATATCCCTTTGCAGACTCTTTGTGTCCTCCTCACCACTTGCTAACCCACCAATCTTTGTATCATCAGCAAATGTGGCTACAGTACATTTGGTCCCTTCATCCAAGTCATTAATATAGATTGTAAATAGTTGAGGCCCCAGCACTGATCCCTGTGGCACCCCACTAGTTACAGGTTGCCAACCGGAAAATGACCCATTTATCCCGACTCTCTGTTTTCTGTTAGTTAGCCAATCCCCTATCCATTCCAAAATATTACCCCCAACCCCGTGCGCTCTTATCTTGTGCAGTAACCTTTTATGTGGCACCTTATCGAATGCTTTCTGGAAATCCAAATACACCACATCCATTGGTTCCCCTTTATCCACCCTGTTTGTTACATCCTCAAGGAACTCTAGCAAATTTGTCAAACACGATTTCCCTTTCATAAAACCATGTTGACTCTGCTTGATTGTCTTATGATTTTCTAAATGTCCTGCTATTACCTCCTTAATAATGGATTCCAGCATTTTCCCAATGACAGATGTTATGCTAACTGGCCTATAGTTTCCTGCTTTCTGTCTCCCTCCTTTCTTGAATAGTGGCGTTACATTTGCGGTTTTCCAATCCGCTGGGACCTCTCCAGAATGCAGGGAATTTTGGTAAATTACAACCAACGCATCCACTATCTCTGTAACCACTTCTTTTAAGACCCTAGGAAGCAAACCATCAGGTCCAGGGGACTTGTCAGCCTTTAGGCCCATTAGTTTGCCTTGTATTTTTTCTCTAGTGATAGAAATTGTTTTAAGTTCCTCCCTCCCTATAACCCCTTGATTATCTATTATTATTGGGATATTTTTAGTGTCTTCTACCATGAAGACCGATCCAAAATAATTGTTTAGAGTCTCTGCCATTTCTCTATTTCCCATTATTAATTCCCCAGTCTCATCCTCTAAGGGACCAACGTTTACTTTAGCTACTCTCTTCCTTTTTATATATCTGTATATATATACCTCTTACTGTCTGTTTTTATATTATTTGCTAGTTTACTCTCATACTCTATCTTCTCCCTCTTTATAATTTTTTTAGTCATCCTTTGCTGGTTTCTAAAAATGTCCCAATCCTCTGGCCTACCACTAATGTTCGCAACATTGTATGCCTTTTCTTTCAATTTGATACCATCCTTAACTTCCTTAGTTAGCCATGGATGGTGCATCCTTCTTGTAGAGCCTTTCTTTCTCACTGGAATACACCTTTGCTGAGAATTATGAAATATCTCCTTAAATGTCTGCCACTGCTGATCTACCGTCTTACCCTTTAATCCATTTTCCCAGTCCACTTTAGCCAACTCTGTCCTCATACCCTTGTAATTGCCTTTATTTAAGTTTAGGACACTAGTTTCAGACCCAAGTTTCTCACTGTCAAACTGAATTTGAAATTCTACCATGCTATGATTACTCTTTCCTAGGGGATCCTTTACTATGAGATCATTAATTAATCCTGTCCCATTACACATTACCAGATCTAAAATAGCTTGCTCCCTGGTTGGTTCCTCAACGTATTGCTCTAAGAAACCATCCTGAATACACTCTATGAACTCATCCTCAAGGCTACCCTTGCCAATTTGATTTGTACAATCTATATGATGATTAAAATTGCTCATGATTATTGCAGTAGCTTTCTTACAAGCCCCCATTATTTCTTGATTTATACTCTGTCCTACAGTATAGCTACTGTTAGGGGGCCTATATACTACTCCCACCAGTGACTTCTTACCCTTACTATTTCTTATCTCCACCCAAACTGATTCTACATCTTGAGCTTCTGAGCCAATATCATTCCTCACCACTGCAGTGATCTCATCCTTTATTAACACAGCTACCACACCTCCTTTTCCTTTCTGCCTATCCTTCCGAAATGTCAAATACCCCTGAATATTCAGTTCCCAGCCTTGGTCACCTTGCAACCACGTCTCTGCTATCAGATCATACCCATTTATTTCTATTTGTGCCGTCAACTCATCTATCTTGTTACGAATGCTGCGTGCATTCAGATAAAGAGCTTAATTATTATTAATGTTAGCTGAAAAGAAATCCATAACTGACTATTAAATGAATAATTATAACTGGTTAGTGGCCCAAAAATTTATTTATCTCCATCTACTGTTGAAATCTGGAATTTGATTAATGATTTGGGTGCATCTTAATCTTTACCATATCAGCCGTCTTGGAAGTTAAATTTCTCATTTAAGATATTTTTCAGGTTGAATTTTCTGCTTCATCCTACTCTCTATCTCTTTCATCATCCAGGGAGCTCTAACTTTAGTTGTCCTACCTTTCCCTCTCGTGGGAATGTACCTCGACTGTACCCGAACCATCTCCTCTTTAAAGTTCGATTCCAGTTTTGTCTGCCAATCTTTGATTCCAATTTACCCGGGCCAGATCCATTCTCAACCCTCTGAAATTTGCCTTCCTCTAATTAAGTATTTTTACTCTAGATTGCTCCCTGTCCTTTTCCATAGCTAATCTAACCTTATGATGCTATGATCACTGTTCCCTAAATGCTCACCTACTGACACTTGCTCCACTTGACCTACCTCATTCCCCAGAACCAGATCCAGCAATTCCTCCTTCCTCGTTGAGTCGGAAACGTACTGATCAAGAAGGTTCTCCTGAACACACTTCAGAAATTCTTCTCCATCTCTGCCCTTTACACTATTATTATCCCAGTCTATATTAGGATAATTGAAGTCCCCCATTATTACTACTCTATAGTTCTTGTACCTCTCTGTAATTTCCCTGCAAATTTGCTCCTCTATGGGGGCAATTTTGTCAGCCCTGGGAGGCGGGTGTGGAGGCGGGACTGCCGGGAAAATAGGTAGAATCTGGGGGCGGGTACCCATCCCGCCCCCAACCCGCCTCCGTGCCATCTTCCCAGGAGGCGGGTACCCGACCCGCGCCGGGTTCCGTCTCCTGGAGGCGGGAAGGGGATTACAGCCACTTAACTGCCTGTTAACAGGTAGTTAACAGGCAGTTAAGAGGATTATCCCCATTTTTTCAACAGAGGTGCGGGCTTCCTGACGTTGGGGAACCCTGCCAGGGTCAGTGGGTCTGCAGGGGTGAGAAGGGTCCAAAAGTGCGCTGTGGAGGTGAGTGATAGGTGCAAGTGTGGAGAGGTAATTATGGGAGGTGAGTGAAAAGTGTTAGAAAAAGTTTCCTTACCTTTGTGTCTTCCTGCAGGCTTCAATCATTGGGGATCCGGAGGCTCCGGCATCTCCACGGCAGAGATGACAGAATGGCTGCTGCATTCTCCGATACAACAGCCATCTGCTTTCTGCTCAGGAAATAGGTTTGGTGAGCCTTGAGTGCAAGAACTCACTAAACAACAGAAAATGTCAGTGTTTGACAGCTTCTCAAATCTGTCAAATGATGACAATTCATCTGTCAAAAATTTTTGACAGATGAAACGTCATACGCTGACGTTCTCTGTCACCGGCTTTCCCATAATTGGTCTGCTAAGCCCGCTAGGCGGGCTTAACAAGGTCAATCAAGGGAAAATAGCGTAGATTGGCCACAAGTCGATGGAGGCGGGACTAAAACCCGACAAGCAGCAGTCCCACCTCCAATGCGCCCCCATTGGTAAAATCACCCCAATATCTTTCCCACTAGTTGGTGGCCTATAGAATATACCTAGTCTTGTAATAGCACCTCTATTATTTCTTGTTAGTGAGAAAATCTGGAAGGTAAAACAAAACTAACAGACTCAGGTGTTACCCAGATCAATAGTTTTATTACGAGTGCACACGGGAGAACTGTCTCAGCTACCCTTAGCTAGAGACGTCGTTCTCAAAGGAAAATGTGAAAATACAGCATAGTTATACCTTTTATTAGACAACGCCCACTTATTACTAATGAGGGTGTGTACATGAGAATATTGATATTTCATTGGTTTACATGGTTAATCAATCAACTATTAGGCCTACCCTTTGAACTCCAGTAACTTCTGGATACGTCAGTTAAAGCTTATGGACTGCAGAGTCTTCATTCTAACTTCTGCATTCTTGGGCTATCTCTTTACTCGTGTTATCAATATCGGGAGGTGTCTTCAGCAGAGATATGGTTGGGTGGATATAAAGCCCCATTGAATTCTGTAGCCAGGTGACCAGTCTTCAAGGCCTTATCTGCAGAGACTTCGTCACTGTGCATTTGTACTTTTATCTCTTCCAGGAGCAGGCCTCCTCTCAGCATTTACTCAGTGTAATTATAAGTAGATCTTCAGAATGTCCTTGGTCAGCTAAACTCATCTATGTTAGTCTAAAAGGGTTAACACAGCCAAGTATCCCATGGTGCCTTGCGTCTGTTTTCCAGCCTAACAAGACTGAATGGTACCTTTCAGACATATTATACCGGTTAAGTATTGAGGCCTACCCCTTTATATCCCCTAAACCAAATTTTATCCTAACATTTCTTAACTCTAACCAAATAGATTCTGTCCTTGACCCCTCCAGGACATCCGCTCTCTCCAGCACTGTAACATTCTCCTTATCCAATACTGTCACCCCACCTCCTTTCTTTCCTTCCCTATCTTTCCTGAACACCTTATATCCAGGAATATTTCAAACCCAATCCTGCCCTTTTTTGAGCCAGGTCTCCATTATCACCACAACATCATATTCCCATGTGGCTATTTGCGCCTGCAGCTCATCAACCTTATTTACCACGCTTCGTACGTTTACACACGTGCACTGTAAACCTATCTTAGACCTTCTTGTATTCTCTCTTAATCTGACCCCACCTAATACCTAACTATTTCTTACTCTAGTACTATCTGTCTCTCCCCATCCTTTGTGCACTTTGTTTCTCCTTTTTAATGCTACATCCTGGTGCCCACCCCTCTGCCAAATTATTTTAAACTCTCCCCAACAGCATTAGGATATTGGTCCCGGCTCTGTTGAGGTGCAACCCGTCCGGCCTGTACAGGTTCCACCTCCCCCAGAACTGTTCCCAATGTCCCAGGAATCTGAAGCCCTCCCTCCTGCACCATCTCTCCAGCCATGCATTCATCTGCTCTATCCTCCCATTTCTATACTCACTAACTCGTGGCACAGGGAGTAATCCAGAGATTACTAACTATGAAATCCTGCTTTTTAATCTCTTTCCTAGCTCCCTAAAATCTGCCTGCAGGACCTCATCCCTTTTTCTACCTATGTCGTTGGTACCGAAACGGACCACGACCTCTGGCTGTTCACCCTTCCCCCTCAGAATGTTCTGCAGCTGCTCAGTGACATCCTTGACCCTGGCACCAGGGAGGTAACATACCATCCTGGAATCATGTCTGCGGCCGCAGAAACACCTGTCTGTTCCCCTAACTATCGAATTCCCGACCACTATTGCCTTCTCGATCTTCCTCCTTCCCCCCTGTACAGCTGAGCCACCCGTGGAGCCGTGGACTTGGCTCTGGCTGTACTCCCCAGAAGAATCATCGCCCTCACCAGTATAGTTGGAGAGCGAGATGCACTCAGGGGCCTCCTCCACTACCTGTCTGGTCCTCCTTGTTTGTCTGATGGTCACCCATTCCCTCTCTGCCTGCAAACTCTTGCGCTGCAGGGTGACCACCTCCTGAAATGTGCTATCCACGTAGCTCTCAGCCTCACGGATGCACCGCAGTGATGCCAGCTGTTGCTCAAGCTCCGAAACCCGGAGCTCGAGCTCCTCCAACCGACGACACTTCCTGCACACGGGAAGCGTCCTGTATTTCCCACATGGCACAGGATGTGCATTCCGCGGGACTGAGGTGCCCTGCCATGCCTCTATTTAATAGACTACTAACTAACTTACAGAAATAAACTTAAGACTAAGGGGGAGAAATTCATTATAGCCCAGAAATGGGTGGTAACTTTTGAAAAGTTTGAGAATTAGTGCCAGGCGCTAATGAATCAAGCTGCACGCAGAATTGAGTCTCATTGCTCAAAGAAAGGATGGGAGCGCTAAATCAAGCGCTAATGGCCTAGCTCAGTGGCATTAGACTCAAAGCGCTAACCAATATCAGGTGCAGTCTAATCGCTAGTCATCATTGCCACAGGCTCTTTCCAGTTCTTAAAGGGAAGGTTCATTAATGCTGCAGAACCTCATTCTCAGCATTGCTGGCTATGTCAGCAAGCAGGAGCAGGCCAAGCCCAAGGAGCCGGACGACTCAAGCAGGTGTCATTATGGCAGATCAACGGCCCAGGGAGAGAGCCCACAGATTTTCGAACCAAGCATTGGAGGAGTTGATGTGGAGAGAAAAATGTGCGGGTTAGGTTGATTTGGCTATGATAAATTGACCCTTAGTGTTAGGGGGGGATTAAATATGTGGGGTTACGGGGATAGGATGGGATATGTTAGGGGGAATTAAATACGTGGGGTTATGGGGATAGGGTGGGATATGTGTCGGTGCAGGCTCGATGGGGATTCTGTGTGAGGGGGCAGGGACAGGGTGCTGGATTTGGATGATCAGCCATGATCGTATTGAATGGTGGAGCAGGCTCGACGGGCCGAATGGCCTACTCCTGCTCCTAGTTTCTATGTTTCTATGAGACGGAGGGCGGTGCTCTACCTGGCAAGTGGCAGGAGGCCCTCGTCACAAGTCTTGCATGCCATATGGAGGGAGGTTGCCCAGCATGTCTCGGGCAGCACTGTGGTCCCCAGGACCCATACACAGTGTAGGAAGAAATTTAACGACCTCACTCGGGTAGTCAGGGTCAATGCCTCAACAAATGCTACATACCACCATCTGAACCATAGTCTGCACACACTGGCCAAAGCACCACACCCCCAGCACTCACCCACCAACAATCTCTACCTACCAACACTCACACCCACATCTCACACCTGGCACACAATGACAGCTATTCAACTATGGCAGGCACATCACACAAACACATTGCTCCACACTCACTCACACACTTTCCTTTCTCTTGCAGGCCAATGGAGCTCACAACAGGAGGGAGCAGGAGTGCACAGGTGGGGGACAAGCCGACACCCAACCACTGTCTACGCTGGAGAATAGAGTGCTGCAGATTATTGAGCGCCAGGTGGCCACTGGTGACGTTGACCCCAGTATGTTCATCCCTACTCCTTCTTCACACATCCCACTTCCACCTCACCACACAAGCCTGTCGCACTTTCCAGCTAATCATGCTGTATGCATGCGTTTCTCACTTCCTGCCCCCTCCCCTCACCTTATACCGATCTTGTGCCTTTATGCTTTCAGATAATGAGCAAGCACCTGAGCAGCCTGTCCCTGAAGGCACTGTTGAGAGTGAGGGGGGAGAAGATGAGGAGGAATAAGACACCGTGTCACTGCATGTCTCACCCGCAGGCAGCAGCTCAGATACTGGCACTACGCATTCTTTAGAGGCTAGGATAGTAGCGGGATCTGCACAGGATGAGGCACCGGGAATGAGCGAGCTGCAGCAAGGCCAGGGGGAAAGGGTAGCTTGCGGGCCAGCTCCCCGGAGGGCAAGTTCATGCATGATCTCTGCTGCACAGCACTCAGATGAGGACCTCGATGGGGAGGCCTTTAGAAGAAGGGTGATGGCCATGCACACGGAGATGATAGGTGGAATGGCAAGGGTGCCCGAGAGCCTGTCGGCAATGGTAAGGAGCGTGGAGGAGTTCGCCTCCAACATTGCACAAAGCTCTGTGCACACCATGGAGCCCATCATTTCCAGTCTGGAAAAGATGGTGGACTCACAGAGAGACCGTGGCAACACAGATCTGATGCCACGCGTGATGGGCGATCTGGCAGCTTCCATTGCAGCACAGGCGGAAGCGACGCAATGTCTTAGTGCTGTAATGCAGTCTATAGTTGGTCCTATTTAATCTCAGACTGCTCTTGTGCAGTCTCAGCTTGATGCCACGCAAGCTCTGACTGCTGTCATCATGGCTGGGCCTACCACCATCGACCGGGGCTTTGACGGTGACGCAGCAGGCCAGCAATCTGTGCTGCAACAGATTGCTAGGGATGCAGAGGTGCTGCCCCGGGGGAATGGCCGTGGGTCAGTGGAGCAGGAAGCTGCTGTCCTCTCTCAGGATGACAGCATTCCTGCTCCCACTGCTGGCAGTCCACCATTGCCTTTGTCGCTGCCTGTCATCCAGCCAGCCCAGACTGCTGCTGCCCATGCTGAGGTGGTGCAGTCCACAGCCAGGCCTGCCAGGCCCAGAGCGGGTGGAGGGCATCCTGCAAGGCCATCTGAAGCCTCCCGCATAGACTCTCAGCAGCCTTCCACCAGCTGTGCTGCAGCCACTGGGCCAACACTTCATAGGAGCACTAGAGTAGGCAAAGGCACATTAATGAGAGGCACTAAGGGATTGTACAAGGGTGAATAGTATATATTGTTGTTGTAATATGTATTAACTGATTATTGATAAATTTCTCAATTCAGTTTGGATTATTTTGTGTTATGTCTCATTTCAGCTTTGTGCTGTGAAACGGCCTGCGACAGGGATGGAATGTGGTAAGCAATGGGGATCTGGGGTTTATTTTTTTGGAACCGCAGTCTGATGAGGCGATCACGGAAGGTCGGTTGAGAGGCTGCCTCCTCCCTCACTCCTGTTCCTCATCCTCCTCCTCCTCATCTTCCTCTTCCTCCTCGTCATCCTCCTCTCCCTCTTCCTTCTCCTGAGGTGGTCCCGCAATCCCTGGTGGCAAGGGCCATGCCCTCATGATAGCCAAGTTGTGGAGCATGCAGCAGACGACGATGAAATGGGACACCCGCGTACTGGAGGGCTCCTCCCGAGCGGTCAAGGCAGCGGAATTGTTGCTTGCGCAACCTGATGGTCTGCTCGATGATGTTCCTGGTGGAAGCATGGCTCTCATTATATGAGTGCTGGGCAGGAGTGTTGGTGTTGCGAGGGGAGTCATGAACCAGGTGGAGAGTGGATGGCCCTTGTCTCGGACCAGCCAGTCGCGAGCTTGATGTGGTGGCTGGAAGAGGACTTCCATGAAGGTCTGGTTTCTATGCTCAGTAGCTGACCATTGCTCCTCAAGAGATGCCAGTCTATTCTGAACAATGACCATGTTTTCTACACTCTGGTGACTTAGCTCCTCCATGGCCGTAGCCATCCTCTCCTCTACTGTAGCCATCCTTTCCATGAAGGTTGCCATCCTTTCCGTGGTGATGCGTTCATGCGCCAATGCCTCCACAAAGGCTCTGCTCATGTTCGCGATGGACTCCTCCATTCGCTCCACACTCGCAGCGACCCTGGAGACAAAACCTGCCAGATACTCCTGCACCTGTTCCTGGAGTTCCAGCACCGCTCTTGTTCTGGATGGACCCAGATCACAGGGTCGACATACAGCTGAGCCGAGCTGGCAGAGTCCTGCGCCCTCCGACGAGGACTCTCCACTGCTGTCCCTGTCTCCACCATCTGCTGATGCTCACTTGTGATCTGTGATACACCAGGTGCCAACACTACTCTATCTCGCGAAGGTCCCACTGAGGTGTGAGTGCCTGCACTGGTGCTGGGTGCGCTGATTTCTGCTGACGCTGTGCCCTCAGAGGTTGCAGCTTCCTCTGAGGAGTCTGGAAGCTCAGGTTCTTCCTCCTGGACAGTGGGGATGGGGGCTTTCGATGGTCCTGTGGGGGAGTAAAGGAAAGCGTTAGAGATGTGAGGTCAAGGTTACATGAACATTGAATAGTGCAGATGATCATAAGTCAATCTGTTAGAGCATCAGATTCATTATCAGTGACTCATGCAATGTCAATGAGAGAGATGCCAAATTATTCTGTCACCAGCTTGCTGCGATGCGCCCATCTGTCCGTCCCCCACTTGGGATTCCTCCTCGATCCCGGTGATTTCCAGGGCCGCCTCCTCCCAAGTGGTGAGCTGGGCTACTGAGGGTGGCCCTCCTCCTGCCATGGCTCTTTCCCTCTTATTGTGGGCTCTCTTTTCCTGCAATGAGGAACACAAGTGGAGTTTGAGTGAGAATGAAGGAGTGAGTGTAGATAATCCATAGCATAGATGCTTAGAAGGAAACAAAGGACCATCCCTGTGTGTTGAAAGTTTTTGTTGTCATGGCATCACGGTGAAATAGAGTGTGAGGGCTGCATCGTCGAATAGTTAAGTGAATGTGACCTTCGAGAGAGAGGGAATGGGTAAAGGTGCAGGCATGTAAGTGTCAAGTGGCATGTGGAGGAAGAGGTTGGCAAAGCAGAGTGCTGGTGAGGAGAGGCGATGGGGATGAGATTGAGGGTGATGGGAAAGTCATACTCACTTTTCCTGTACGGAGAAGGTCATGAAACCTCTTCCTGCACTGCAGCCAGGTTCTGCGGCACATAGAGATGGCATTGACCTCCTGGGACACTTGCAGCCACACAGCTTTAGTCTGTTGTGGTGGCTTTTTTCTCCCTGAGGAAGGTAATAGCACCTCCTTATTAGATCTTGCTCCCTGCACCAGAGCTTGGAGGGAGGGCTCATCAAAGCGAGGTGCACATTTTTGCTTGCTGGTGGACATGGTCGGTAAATGAAGTCCTTCATACAATTTGCAGAGCCTTTGCAGTCTCCAGAGGAAGCAAGGCTGCTTGCAGGTCTTAAATCCAGCAGCATTGATGACGTCATCGGAGGTGACTTTCTGTATGGAAAGACTCATTGGGCCAGGTGTTCCCACACGCAGGAAATCAATTGCCCAATTAGGGGAAAATCCAACTTTTTCAGCACTTCACTTAGGAGTTGGGGTCCTGACATGATTTCCACCTGGCACGCCCCAGGCCGCCCACACTGACAAAATCCAGCCCAAAGTCTTTATTTACACGATTATTTATAGTTATATTAATTAGTTTATCTAGTTAAGTTAGAGAGAATAAAACACTAATACTCACACACCAATCACCTACCTGCTATCCTGTGACGTCACTCCTTGATTTTGCTGTTCTTTTGGAATTCGCAGGATTTGTAGCAGCTTCCTCGGCTGCTGCTGCCAACTCCTCACAGGTCCGCACAGTCCTCGGCCTCCCGCTGTATCAGCCTCCTCCGCTGCTGCTGCCAACTCCTCACAGGTCCGCACAGTCCTCGGCCTCCCGCTGTATCAGCCTCCTCCGCTGCTGCTGCCAACTCCTCACAGGTCCGCACAGTCCTCGGCCTCCCGCTGTATCAGCCTCCTCCGCTGCTGCTGCCAACTCCTCACAGGTCCGCACAGTCCTCGGCCTCCCGCTGTATCAGCCTCCTCCGCTGCTGCTGCCGACTCCTCACAGGTCCGCACAGTCCTCGGCCTCCCGCTGTATCAGCCTCCTCCGCTGCTGCTGCCGACTCCTCACAGGTCCGCACAGTCCTCGGCCTCCCGCTGTATCAGCCTCCTCCGCTGCTGCTGCCAACTCCTCACAGGTCCGCACAGTCCTCGGCCTCCCGCTGTATCAGCCTCCTCCGCTGCTGCTGCCAACTCCTCACAGGTCCGCACAGTCCTCGGCCTCCCGCTGTATCAGCCTCCTCCGCTGCTGCTGCCAACTCCTCACAGGTCCGCACAGTCCTCGGCCTCCCGCTGTATTTATGCCTCCTCGGCTGCTGCTGCCGACTCCTCGAAGGTCCACGCTTTCAATAAAAATACTGAAGAACTCTTTTTATTCAATGCTATTATATTATCCGTGATTTTTTTTAAGCTGAAAAGCTAGAAATGATTGTTGTCAGAAATAGCTGGTGAAAATCTAACATATTCATATGACATTCTTTTGTCTGCTGATTTAACAATGTCTATGTTCAAAGTGTGGACATGCTAAGTATTGCCCGTTAGGTTTTTGGGTTTTTCTTTTTACCATTTTTAATCTAGATACTTTTGACTTCTATGTTTCAGACTACTCTCGTAAATAACCGTTGCTCTCCACTTCCTCAAGAATGCTTGCACTTCTCATGATATTAAAACAAAATTCATCATGTGCCTGGGACAACAAACAGAACTCTTGTTTACGTTATTTCAGCTATTGGTTCCATCCCATGCCCTCACAAGATCCTCCTTGACTTCATAAGGTGGCAGAATAACACTAGAGGAGACTATACTTTGGCTTTAACTAGTAAACAAATTCATTAATAATAGAAAAAGAAATTGGTAGCAGTAACATAATGGGGTAGAAAATCATGTGAGCCCAATTTTAGGCTCGTGGGGGGAGGGGGTGTTGGGGGGCGCAGGGTACAATCCCTGCATCTGAATGGTGAGGCCCAGCCAGTCGGTGAAGATTCAACCAAGATCGGGCCACTGTGAGCATCACATCAGGTAAGCGAGGGCCGGGCGTGGGGAGATAGGAGGCCGAGGAGGGGGATCAGAGGCCAGGGTTTAACGCAGTTTAACACAGCAGATGTAACATTTTGTAATTTTGCTGTTCCAAAGCGGGCTCACTACCAATTCGTTAGATATTGGATAGGTAAAGGCACATTCCGGGTTATAGAGAGTGAGGATTTGCCTATAGGAATGGTCTGAGATGATCAACCTGAGAAAAAATTTAGGGCGAAATTTTCCGAAACATCATGCCATTGGTAAAACTCCAAAAACTTAGCAAAGTGTTCTCTGGTTAGTGAATATCATTTAAGAAGATAAGTGATAGCAAAATGTATTGGGAGCTAAAGTGTGCAGCATTTGAAGTATTTTGATGCCAATCCTCTGAGCCAAGTTGGTTTGCTAACCCCTGCTTTATTCAGATTGTGAAACAAAGCAATCTCTAAATTCTACTCATTTATCATTGGCAAGCTATCTGCTTAGAGTTTACAATTCAATCTAAAATCTGTATATCTTGGGATGTATTTATGTACAATACAGTAATTGGTATCTTTAAACTGTCAGATTATATGTCTCAAAATTAAGTAGTATTTATAGGATAACAGCTAAAACTTGAATTATAACTATGAACTGAAAGACACATTATTATGGTCAATTGATGTTTTCATCAGTGCAATAATCTTGCCGGCAGATAGCCCTCTTGAATTTCTGAATCTGGGACCTTCAAGGACATAATTATATTTAGATACACATCAGATTGAGGTGTAGATCTTGGGGACAGATTGTATCTGAAATTGGATTATTGACAAGGCAATTATTCCCTATGGGTATATCCAACCAACAAATTAGGTAAAATTTGTCTTTATTCACAGAGTACATTAAGTGTGATTATTTATTTCTCCCTTCTTTAATGCCTAGTCAGGAATGGACAACATGTGTGCTTTCTAGAAGTGTGCTTTTGTTAATGTAGGGGTTTCAAACTTCAGGATCATGCATATGTGGGCTGTTGAATCATAAGAACATAAGAACATAAGAAATAGGAACAAGAGTAGGCCATTCGGCCCTTCCAGCCTGCTCCTCCATTCAACGAGATCATGGCTGATCGCCATATCCCTTGATGCCCTTACTAGTCAGAAATCTATTGACTTCTATTTTGAATATACCCAATGACTGAGCCTCCACAGCCCTCTGGGGTAGAGAATTCCAAAGATTCACCACCCTCTGTGTGAAGAAATTTCTTCTCATCTCAGTCCTGAATGGCCTACCCTTTATCTTGAGACTGTGGCCCCTGGTTCTAGACTCCCCAGCCAAGGGAAACATTCTCCCAGCATCCATCCTATTAAGCCCTGTAATAATTTTGTATGCTTCAATGAGATCCCCTCTCATTCTTCTGAATTCAAGAGAATACAGGCCTAGTTTACACAATCTCTTCTCATACGACAGTCCCGCCATCCCAGGAATCAATCTCGTGAACCTTCGCTGCACTCCCTCTATGGCAAGTATATCCTTCCTTAGGTAAGGAGACCAAAATTGTACACAGTACTCCAGGTGTGGTCTCACCAAGGCCCTATATAATTGGAGTAAGGCTTCTTTACTCCTGTTCTTAAATCCTCTTGTAATGAAGGCCAGCATACCATTTGCCTTCCTAATGGCTTGCTGCACTTGCACATTCACTTTCAGTGACTCATGTACAAGGGCACCCAGGTCCCTTTGAGCATCTGCATTCCCCAATCTTTCATCATTTAGGAAATACTCTGCCTTTCTGTTTTTTCTACCAAAGTGGATAACTTCACATTCATCCACATTATATTCCATCTGCCATGTTCTCGCCCACTCACTGAGCCTGTCGAGATCCCCTTGAAGCCTTTTCACATCCTCTTCGCAACTGACACTGCCACCTAGTTTTGTATCATCAGCAAATTTGGAAATGTTACATTTAGTCCCCTCATCCAAATCATTGATATAGATTGTGAATAGCTGGGGCCCAAGCACCTGATCCTTGTGGTACCCTACTAGTCACAGCCTGCCATCCTGAAAAAGACCCATTTATCCCTACTCTTTGTTTTCTGTCTGTTAAACAATTCTCAATCCATGCTAGTATATTACCCCCAATTCCATGTGCCCTAATTTTGTTCACCAACCTCTTGTGTGGGACCTTATCGAAGGCCTTCTGAAAATCCAGATACACCACATCTACCAGTTCCCCTTTGTCTACTCCACTAGTTACATCCTCAAAGAACTCCAATAGGTTTGTCAAACAGGATTTCCCTTTCATAAATCCATGTTGACTCTGCCCAATCTTAGTATTAGTTTCTAAGTGCCCAGTTATTGCATTCTTTATAATAGATTCCAGCATTTTCCCAACTACTGATGTGAGGCTAACAGGTCTGTAGTTCTCCGTTTTCTCTCTCCCTCCTTTCTTAAATAGCGGGGTTACATTTGCTATCCTCCAATCTGCAGGAACCGTTCCAGAATCTATAGAATTTTGGAAGATGACAACCAATGCATCCACTATTCCAATGGCCACCTCTTTCAAAACCCTAGGATGTAGGTCATCCGGTCCTTGTGATTTATCGACTTTTAGTCCCATTCATTTTGCTAGTACTGTTTTTTTACTAATAATAATTTCTTTAAGTTCCTGATTCTTGTCACACCCTTGGTTTTCTCGCATTTCTGGGAGGCTTTTTGTGTCTTCCTCCGTGAAGACAGAAACAAAGTATTTATTTAATTTCTCAGCCATTTCCTCATTCCCCGTTATAAATTCTCCCATCTCTGACTGTAAAGGACCTACATTTACCTTCGCCAGTATTTTCCTTTTCACATACCTATAGAAGCTTTTACAATCTGTTTTTATATTTTTCGCAAGTTTGTGCTCATATTCCATTTCCCCTTTCTTTATCAATTTCTTGATCCCCCTTTGCTGATTCCTAAAAAAAAACCAATCCTCAGTCTGACCGCTTTTTCTGGCAACTTTATAAGCTTCCTCCTTTGACTTAATACTAGCTTTAATTTCTTTTCTTAGCCATGGTTGGATCAGTTTTCCTTTTGGGTTTTTATGCCCTAGAGGAATATATGTTTGTTGCAAATTATGCATTATTTCCTTGAATGTTAGCCATTGTATGTCCACCTTCATACCTTTTAGTGTAGTCTCCCAATCTACCATGGCCAACTTGTCCCTCATACCCTTGTAGTTTCCTCTGTTTAGATTGAAGACCTTAGTTTCAGATTGGACTCCATCACTCTCAAACTTAATGTAAAATTCAATCATATTATGGTCACTTGTCCCTAAAGGCCCCTTTAACACAAGATTATTGATTAGCCCTTTCTCATTACACAGTACCAGATCCAGAATAGCCTGTTCCCTGGTTGGTTCCTCCACATCCTGATCCAGGAAACCATCTCGCATGCATTCCAAGAATTCGTCCTCCACATCATTAGTGGTAATTTGATTTGCCCAGTCAATATGTAGATTAAAGTCCCCCATGATTACCGTATTACCCTTGTTACATGCACTTCTAATCTTTTGATTGATAGTGTGCCCTACATTACCATTACTGTTTGGTGGACTATACACAACTCCCACCAATGTTTTCCCCCCGTTTGCTGTTTCTTAGCTCCACCCAAACTGATTCCAGTTCTACAGCACAATCTGCCAAGCCAAGATCTTTTATCTCTACCGTACCGATCTCATCTCTTATTAACAGCGCTATGCCACCTCCTTTTCTTTTCTGTCTGTCCATCCTAAATGTTGAGTACCCTGGAACATTCAGTTCCCAGCTTTGGTTACCCTGCAACCACGTCTCTGTAATGGCAATTACATCATACCCATTTACTTCTATTAGTGCCATTAATTCATCCACCTTGTTGCGAATGCTACGTGCATTTAGATAAAGTGCCTTCAACTTTGCCTGTTTAATATTTTTCTGCACTTTGACCCTCTTTACTGTTGGCCTTTGTTTCTGCTCCCTACTAGTTTTGCTGACTACTTTTCTAACTTGCACTTCCAGCTTTGTTTCGCTCCGTTCTGGGCCCACACTTAGGTTCCCAGCCCCCTGACAAACTAGTTTAAATCCTTCCCAACAGCACTAGCAAACCCCCCCGCAAGGATGTTGATCCTGTTTCTGCCGAGGTGTAACCCGTCCAGCTTGTACAGGTCCCATCTTCCCCAGAATCGGTCCCAATGCCTCAGGAATTTAAATACCTCCCTCCGACACCATTTCTCCAGATACGCATTCATCTGGTCTATTCTCCTATTTCTGCTCTCGCTAACACGTGGCACTGGGAGTAATCCTGAGATTACTACCTTTGAGGTCCTGCTTTTTAATTTATTTCTAGCTCCCTATATTCCGCTTGCAGGACCTCGTCCCTCTTTCTACCTATGTCATTGGTACCGATATGGACCACAACCTCTGGCTGTTCACCCACCCCCTTCAGAATGTCCTGCAGCCGCTCAGTGACATCCTTGACCCTGGCACCAGGGAGGCAACATACCATCCTGGAGTCACGTCTGAGGCCACAGAAATGTCTATCTGTTCCCCTTATGATAGAATCCCCTGTCACTATTGCTCTCCCACTCTTTTTCCTCCCCTCTTGTGCAGCTGAGCCACTCGTAGTGCCATGGGCTTGGCTCTTGCTGCATTCCCCTGAGAAACCATCTCCCCCATCAGTATCCAAAACAGAAAATCTGTTGGAGAGGGAGATGGACCCAGGGGACTCCTGCACTACCTTCCTAGTTCTTTTACTCTGTCTGGCAGTCACCCATTCCCTTTCTGCCTGTGTACTCTTTCCCTGCGGTGTGACCACCTCGTTAAACATGCTATCCAAGAAGATCTCAGCCTCATGGATGCTCCACAGTAACTCCAGCCGCAGCTCCAGCTCTGAAACGCGGATTTCGAGTAGCTGCATCTGGAGACACTTCCTGCACATGTGTTCGCCCTGGACACCTAAAGTGTCCCTGACTTCCCCTATTGCACAGGAGGAGCACTCCACGCTGCTGAGCTGCCCTGCCATCTCCTACCCTTAATTTACTCCCTTTACTTCCTTTAAATTAAAGAATATTAAATACACTAGGGACCTTACTTCACTTTAAACACTACTTACTCTAAACTACAGACCTTACTTTTACTTTAACGACTGGACTGTAGAAATACTCACCAGTTCCTACTTACCAGTCAGCTCCTTCCCTTGTGCCGACGTCACTTTTAATCTCTCACGTCACTTTCGAATGTTGCCTGTTGAGGTCCGCTCTCGCTGCTGCTCCCAATAGCTCGGTCTGGGCCTCGAGCCTCGGGCTTTATTTCCTCGCTCCTCCTTCGTCTGTTCCCTCACAGGTCGGTCCGCTCTCGCTGCTGCTCCCAATAGCTCGGTCTGGACCTCGAGCCTCGGGCTTTATTTCCTCACTCCTCCTTCGCCTGTTCCCTCACAGGTCGGTCCGCTCTCGCTGCTGCTCTCAATAGCTCGGTCTGGGCCTCGAGCCTCGGGCTTTATTTCCTCGCTCCTCCTTCGCCTGTTCCCTCACAGGTCGGTCCGCTCTCACTGCTGCTCCTGGCAAAATGGCCCAAAAAGCTCAGACATCTCAGTCCTATTTGTGCTTATATTTCTCATTCATCTGTTTATATTTTGTAGGCTTGGAAACAGGTGTTCTAAGCACTATTATCTCACTGGTAGATAAATTCTAAATCAGAAGATCAAAATCTGATATTATAGGATCAGGAGTAGACCATTCAGCCCCTCGTGTCTGTCACCATTCTAAGGCTGATCTGTATCTCAACTCCATTTACCCGCCTTTGCTCCTAATCCCAACCTGGAGAGATGGCTCTGTGGTCAAGCATAAATGGCGAAAGCATACTTCCTCTGACATAACCAAGTCTGTGGACCTGCCTACTTGGGTAATGGTGGGTCTGTGCATCTTCCTCAGGTATGGACAGATGTCACACAGATTATTCTTCTGCTTCCCCGAGGACAAGAGGAATTCCCAAAGGAATGCTCAACCAAAGCATAGGGAACTATTGAAATTCCCAATTAAATTACCTTGTGTGGAAAGTGTGAAAAGGAAAAAAAGTTAAAAAAAGAAATCAAATGCTGTATCAAAATGAAATGCCACCCTCAAAAAATGTGGTGGGAAGGGGGAGAGTGGGGAAAAGGAGGATCTCCATCAAATGACTGGTTTTCTTGCTGGTGGAGGGAGGGGCTGTCACGTAATGCTAGTTGAGTCCTATTGTACTTAATAGATCACACAGGGTCCCATCTACATGCCCAATGCCACTAACATTTTTAATAATATATAATATATACGAGGATGTTGGACGCTGTTCTGTGGTCGGGAAACCCGGAAGAACGAGTTTCCCTCAGGCTCTGCCGAATTTAATGCCAGGGCCTGATTAACATTTTTTGTCTCCGTTTCATGACCACAGCCAGCCAGATTGAGAGGCTGGCCTGCTGTCAAGCAGGAATGCATGTGGCACCAGGCTGCAGCCAGGGAGCAGAGTGCAGGGAGAGAGAGATTGTGGGTCAGGGGCCGGGGATTGGAAACATAGGAGGGGTCGGAGACATAAGAACATAAGAAATAGGAGCAGGAGTAGGCCATTCGGCCCCTCAAGCCTTCTCCGCCATTCAATAAGATCATGGCTGATCTTCTACCTCAACTCCACTTTCCTGCACTATCCCCATATCCCTTGATTTCCTTAACATCCAAAAACAGAGACATCAGAGAGACCGGAGATGCTTCGGGGTGCGGAGGGGTGGGGGGGGGGGGGGGGGAGGAGGTGTAAGAACACGTAGGGGGACTGGAGGGGAGATTGGCGGTGTCGTGGGGTTGGGGCTGGGAGGTTGGAAGGGACGGGTCGGTGGGAGATCGTGACTGGAGGGTTGGTGTTTGATCACGGAGGTGGGCGCCTCCCTTTAGCTGCCAGATTTATCGAGGTCTGCGAAACCCAACCAGCCACAGTTAAATTTGAAATGCTGGTTAAATCTGCGGCACACCATTCTCATTATAATATTTACATGAGGGACCCGCCTCCTGTGAGCGGGTTGGCTGCCTGTCCCATGTTTCGCCTCCATTAAAACCGGAAGTGGACGGGTTGGAGGCTGGTTCTGGTCGGGATTCAGCTTTTTAACACTTTAACTTCCCAACCACCACCAACCCACCCGTTATTTTGGGGTTAAAATTCCCCCCATTGTTGCAAAGAGAATGGTTGTTGGATTGTTGTTTAATATCTATTGACATCATATACACTGTGCATGGTTCGAGGACAGGAAGTAATTATAATAGGTCTGCGTGTTTCCGTGTATGTGTGTATCATTGGGGCAGTAATTCAATCAGCATACACATACACATCATCTTCTGAGTGAACAGGAAAGAGTTATATTGTCCAACAATCTTACATACCGATGATAAAGTGACCTAAAATTGTTTGTGGTTAGGTTGCTGAAGCCCTTTTGTGAAGGAATAAGCCATATAACCTATTCAGAAAAATACACTATCTTATGAAAGAATTCTGGCCTTATTAATACATGACAAACTGGGTTTGGAAATTTAGAAATTTAACTATGAAATAGCTGTGAAAGCATTCTGGCTATTGAGATAAGACAGTTGTTGACCCTGAATAAATAACCTTATTGAAACAGAAGGTGAAGGGCTCTGACAGGCTGACCTTTGGGAACAAAAACAATGGTTCACCATGGATAAGGTGTTCTAATTTACACTTCATAAAGAGGCACATAGGATAAAGAACATTTGCCTTCGTAAAGATGACATAAAGTAAGGAACATCTGCCGTAACACCATTTTTTATATGGTAAACTTAGAACACCTAGAGATGAGACATGATTCTGGCTGAGGTGGCTGTAAGAGTTGCAGAGGTCGGCAGAAAAATGACTAGAGATAATTAGCTTGCATCAGCAGAAAACCTTAAAGGAAATACCACTGGAAAAAGGTATAAATATTGAACTCTCAAATGGGATAACAGACTCGCTTTAATCGGGCAAAGCGATTCTCAGCTTCAGAACAGCTCTGTAAGTCTTCAACTCTTTGTACCTCGGGGATCAAAGTTTTTGATTTTGGTGGATATCCTGTAGAACACTTTAAGAACTGTAATACTGTAGTGAAGTTGAGATTTAAAAGTAAGATTCTCTGATAATAAGATTGTAAGTTTTCTCTTTTTGGAACTGTTAATGTTGCGATTGACTCACCAACTGTAAATTACATGTCGGTTCTTTAATAAATCTATATATTTTTAGAATTATCTCACATAAGACTTCTGTATCAAAAACTCGCGAACTCAATCTCTGTACACTCTTTGGTGAGGAGTTGCAGAATTCTGAGGGAGTTTTCCAGACCCTCATAATATCTGGAACGTTACAGTCTAGTTAAACCTCGTGAATAGCACGTTTAGCGAGTTGGTCACACCACAGGCAAAGGGTGTACAGACAGGAAGTAAATGGGTGACCACCAGGCAGAGTAAGAGGTGCAGGCAGGTAGTGCAGGGGTCCCCTGTGGACATCCCCCTCTCAAACAGATATACCACTTTGAATACTGTTGGGGGGGATGACTTATCAGGGGAAGGCAGCAGCAGCCAACTTCCTGGCACCATGGGTGGCTCTGCTGCACAGGCTGGGAGGAAAAAGAGTGGAAGAGCTATAGTGATAGGGGACTCAATTGTAAGGGGAATAGATAGGCGTTTCTGTGTCCGCAACCGAGACTCCAGGATGGTGTGTTGCCTCCCTGGTGCAAGGGTCAAGGACATCTCGGAGCGGCTACAGAACATTTTGGAGGGGGAGGGCGAACAGCCAGCTGTCGTGGTGCACATAGGCACCAACGATATAGGTAAAAAAGGGGATGAAGTCCTAAAAGCAGAATATAGGGAGTTAGGAGGTAAATTAAAACATAGGACCTCAAAGGTAGTAATCTCAGGATTGCTACCAGTGCCACGTGCTAGTCAGAGTAGAAATAGGAGGATATTTCAAATGAATACTTGGCTAGAGGAATGGTACAAGGGGGAGGGATTCAAATTCCTGGGACATTGGAACCGGTACTGGGGGAGGTGGGAACAGTACAAATGGGACGGTCTGCACCTGGGCAGGGCCGGGACCGCTGTCCGAGGGGGAGTGTTTGCTAGTGCTGTTGGGGATGGTTTAAACTGAAGTGGCAGGGGGTTGGGCACCCGAGCAGGGAGACAGAGGAAAGCGTGTCAGGAAGGGACAGAAGGTATGGAGTAAAAGGTAAAGTGTTAAAAAAGGAAAAAGCAGGAACTAAGTGTCACAAAACATATTTGAAAGTTCTTTATCTGAATGCACGTAGCATTCGTAACAAAATGGACGAGTTAACGGCACAAATAACTACGTATGGGTATGATCTTGTGGCCATTACAGAAACATGGCTGCAGGGTGACAACGACTGGGAACTAAATATGCCAGGGTATTTAACAATCAGGAAGGACAGGCAGGAAGGAAGGGGAGGTGGGGTGGCTATGTTAATAAAGGAAGGAATCACTGTAATACAGAGAAATGATATTGGGTCAAAGGATCAGGATAATGAAACAGTTTGGGTGGAGATAAGGAATAATAAGGGGAAAAAAACACTAGTGGGAGTAGTATATAGGCCTCCTAATAGTTGCAACTCTGCTGGAAGAAGTATTAATCAGGAAATAGTTGGGGCATGTAATAAGGGAACAACTATAATTATGGGGGATTTTAACTATCATATTAACTGGACAAATCAAATTGGGCAGGGCAGCCTTGAGGAAGAGTTTATTGAGTGTATTAGGGATGGATTTCTTGAGCAGTATGTAACTGATCCTAAAAGGGGGCAAGCAACCTTGGACCTGGTCCTGTGTAATGAGTCAGGATTAATTAATAATGTCCTAGTTAAGGATCCCCTTGGAATGAGTGACCATAACATGATTGAATTCCATATCCAATTAGAGGGTGAGAAGGTTGGTTCTCAAACAAGCGTACTGAGCTTGAATAAAGGAGACTATGATGGTATGAGAGCGGAATTGATTAAAGTGGACTGGGAAAATAGATTAAAGGGTAAGACGGTACATGAGCAGTGGTGTTCATTTAAGGAGTTATTTTACAACTTTCAAAAGAAATATATTCCACTGAGGAAAAAAGGGTGTAAAAGAAATGACAGACATCCATGGCTAAGTAAAGAAATTAAGGATAGTATCCAACTAAAAACAAGGACATATAAGGTAGCCAAACTTAGTGGGAGGATAGAAGATTGGGAAGTCTTCAAAAGACAGCAAAAAGTAACTAAAGGATTGATTAAGAAAGGGAAGATAGATTATGAAAATAAATTAGCAAAAAATATGAAAACAGATAGCAAGAGTTTCTATAGTTATATAAAAAGAAAAAGTGTGGCTTAGGCAAAGGTAGGGAGGAAAAATTAGGTCGCACCCCGTTTGGGGCGCAAATATCGTCTGGACGCAAAAATTAGCGCCTGGCGCTAATTATCGCCACTGACTGGAAACTTCACTTTTACCGCCCCGGGAGGTGAGTGGAGCGCTAAATCTGGTGTTGCACACCTGTCTTAAGGCGCAAAGGCCGAGCAGTGAGGCGCTAACTCAGCGCGCAAGCGCAGCGCAGGTGCTGCCAGTTAGCGAGGGAACACAGACACACTGGCGCCGGCCAGTTCTTAAAGCGGGGGGGCCAACTTGCTCCCCAGCCACACCCTGCTCATTGCAGCCTTGAATCTCGGCCTGGAGAGACCTGTGAATCCATTTTGCTGCCAAGGATGGAGAGGGTGAGAGAACGAGCTCAGCGCTTCACCGAGCGGGCCTTGGATGCTCTGGTTGGCGCGGTGGAGCGCAGAAGATCTATACTCTTCCCTGAGAGTGGCAGGAGGCCTTTGCCACGCGAGTACAGAAGAGTGTGGAGGGAGGTGGCTCAGAGCATCTCCTCCAGGAGCATGGTGCCCAGGACCCATGTTCAATGCCGCAAAAAGTTCAACGACCTCACTCGGGTCGTCAGGGTGAGTGGCTTTTTCTCAATACCTCTCCATCCCTCCATCTCAACCTCACTCTATGGCCAGAGGGTCTTAAAACCCCAATGCACAACACTCATCCAACACCTATGGCCCTTTCATGAAACACACACACACATTCCACACTTTGCATACAGTAAGGGCTATTCACCTTTGGGAGGCACATCAGGCAAGACCATGGCTGTATATTCACTCAGATGCTGTCCTTTTTCTTGCAGGCCAAGCTGGCGCATAATAGGAGACAGCAGCAACGGACAGGTGGAGGATGGCCTCAGCTGCAACCCCTCAGCGATCTTGAGGAGCGCGTCCACAGGATTGTGGCAAGCCGGGTGATCGGTCCCATCGCCACTGGAGACGCCGACCCCATTCTGGACAGCAATGGTAAGGTCATCACCTTTTTGTCCTCTGTCCTTCCAGTTGTCCCTCACAACACCAGCCTTTGACACTTTCAATCCAACTTGCTAACTCGCTGCACTTATTCCTCCCTTACTGCCACCCTGTCCTCACGCTAAAGCCACACTTGTACCTCCCTGCTTTCAGATGGTGATTCACCAGCTGAGGAGACGGGCCCTGAAGCTGCCAGTGGGAGTGAAGCTGCAGCCGAGGAGGAAGAGGAAGCCGGAGCATCAGTGCCACCCTCTCCCGAGGAAGCCCATGCCCACACTGGGAACACGCCTTCCCTGGAGGGGAGCAGGGGGGAAGGGTCTGATGAGGGTGAAGCTCCAGGACCCAGCGGGCTGCAGCAATGCCATGGGGGTAGGGAAGAACGGGGGCCTTCTCCCCAGAGGGAGAGTATGCCAGCGACTCCTACTGCAATGGACGCAGAGGAGGAGCGGCTGATCGCAGAAATGAACACCCAGGCGGTGGGCATGCACACTGAGCTCATGGGTGCAGTGGGAAGGGTGCCCGAATGCATTGAGTCACTGGCAAGGAGTGTGGAGCACTTCGCTGTAGCACAGGCGGATGCCACACTAAAGCTTAGTGCTGCAATTCAGTCACTGACTGCCGTGATCCCATCTCTGACTGCTCTCATGCAGACTCAGATTGAGGCCACGCGAGCACTGACTGCTGCCAACCTCGATGGTTCGTTCACATGTCCCCGGGGCTCTCACCGCGCCGCAGCAGGCCAGCAATCTGTGCTCCAGCAGATTGCTCCGGATGCTGAAGTGCTGCCCCTTGGGAGTGCCAGTGTGTCGGTCGAGCAGGGAGTTGCTGTCCTCTCTCACGATGACAGCATTACTGCTGCCAACACTGTCACTTCTCCACTGCACTTGCCACCGCCTGTAGGACAGACTGCTGCCGCCCATGCAGAGTTGGTGCAGTCTGCAGCCGGGCCCTCCAGGCCCAGAACTGGTCGAGGCCGTCCTTCAGGGGCATCTGCAGTGTCAGGGTCTGACAATCAGCAGCCTTCCACCAGCCTTGCTGCAGCCACTGAGGTCCCATTACGGAGGAGCAGTAGGGTTAGAAGGGGGGAAGTGCGCAAGGGAAGGAGATCACCCTCAAAGGGCAAAGAGTAGGAGGTGTGACAAAATGCTGGTCATTTTTTTATGAAAGGCCGAGGTTCATGGTCCAACTTTTGTCTAGTGTTTTGGACATTATCTCCAGGTTGTGAGAACCAGTTATGTTAATGACTGTTTTTTTGTGTTTATTTCTATGAGTTTGTCATGAGGAAATGACACACACAGAGTTTGTAAAATAAATAAGTTTTTGTATTCAAAATATACATGTTTGGTGTTTGGAATCATTGGTGCCTTGGCCGGCTTAGGGGTTGCGTGCTGGGTTCATTGATGTTGTTAGCAATGGCAGAAGCCATTTCCACAGCAGGGGCCCTAGAAGCGGCTTGCTGTCAGCCGTTGACGGACGGCCCTTGCAGTTTCACCATTGTGGGCCGCCCTCCCGCCTTGGTGCTGCTGATGAACATCCTCCTCGTCCTCTTCCTCCTCTTCCTCCTCCTCCTCTGGTGGTGCTCCAAGGCCTGGTGGCATTGGCTGGGTCCTGACGATTGCCATGTTATGCAACATGCAGCACACAACTACGAAGTTGGATACTCGCTCAGGCGAGTACTGCAGGGCTCCTCCAGAATGGTCGAGACAGCGGAACCGTTGCTTCAGCACGCCGATTGTGCACTCAATGATGTTCCTGGTAGCTTGATGGCTCTCGTTGTACCGCAGCTCAGCAGGGGTGTTGGGCGTACGGAGCGGTGTCATCAGCCAGGTGCTCAATGGATACCCCTTGTCCCCGAGAAGCGAACCAACTGGCTGATGCGGTGCCTCGAAAAGTTCTGCCACAGTAGTCTGGCGCAGGATGAAAGCATCATGGCAGCTGCCAGGATAGTGGGCATTGACAGCGAGTATCAGCTGTCTGTGGTCACAGACCAACTGAACATTCAAGGAATGGAACCCCTTTCTGTTCCGGAATTCCTCGGCATTCTCATGTGGAGCACGCAAAGCCACATGCGTGCAGTCAATGGCGCCCTGCACCATGGGGAAGCCCGCTATCCTCGCAAAGCCCAGAGCGCGGTCACGCTGCTTGTCTGGGGTCATGGGGAAAGAGATGAACTCTCGTCTCCTTTTAAAGAGGGCATTTGTGACCTGCCGGATGCAGCAATGCACCGCGAACTGGGAGATATTGGCGAGGTCCCCAGCAGCAGCTTGAAATGAGCCAGTAGCATAGAAGTTGAGAGCCACTGTGACCTTCACTGCCACCGACAGAGACGTCCTGGACCTCAGTTGAGGCTGCAGATCTGGCTGCAGCAGGTGGCAGAGCTCAGTGACCACCTCCTTGCTGAATCGCAGCCTTCGCAAACACAGCTCCTCAGAAATATGAATGTAGGAGAGCTGTTCACGATATACCCTGGGAGGGTAAGCTCTCCTGTACAGACGCCTGTTGGCCCTCCTCCGTCTGGCCATCATTGCCACTCTCTCTCTGCGTCTCTGTGTCCTCCGATTCAGCTGGAGCAGGACGACGCCCCCATTCAGTGCAGCCCCCATAGTCTCTTTGCAAGCAAAGTTATGAAGGACAGCAACCAAAGTACCAGCGAAGTTAGGATCAGTAGGCAAAACTACCTCACAAAGCATTGACTCAATGCAGAAGTCTCTCTTTCTCTCTCTCCGAATCTCTCTCTCTCTCTCAGAACGAGTGGTGCAAAAATGTCAACCACAGAAAAAGACAGGAAGAGGCCCCCTTTAAATAGCGCCCCCCCCAGCCCCACAGCGATTGATAGCGTTCCAGTCTTCCGGTCGTTGGATGCGCCAGGCGGTAAGGCAGGGGGCGCCACTCAATTTCTGCTCCGGGGCGCCACAAGGGCGTTGCACCATGGAATGACGTCACAATCTGCGCGCGCAGGTGGTCGCAGCGGTAAAGTTTAGCGCCGCCGCACAATGTCTAGTTAAGTTCCCGAGCAGCGCAAACATCGCTGCGCCCGGGCGCTAGCAGCTTTGCGCCCCATTAGCGCCCTCTTAAGGCGCTAACAGGAGGCGCAACCAACTGAATTTTTCCCCCCTAGGTCCCTTAGAGGATGAGACCGGGAAATTAATGGTGGGAAACATGGAGATGGCAAAAATGCTCAACAAATATTTTGTTTCAGTCTTTACGGTAGAGGACACTAAGAATATCCCAACACTGGACAAACAGGGGGCTCTAGGGGGGAGGAGCTAAATACGATTAAAATCACTAAGGAATTGGTACTCAGTAAAATAATGGGACTCAAGGCGGATAAATCCCCTGAACCTGATGGCTTACATCCTAGGGTCTTGAGGGAAGTGGCAGTAGGGATTGTGGAAGCTTTGGTAATAATTTTCCAAAATTCCCTGGACTCAGCTAAGGTCCCGGCAGATTGGAAAACTGCTAATATAACGCCCTTATTTAAAAAGGGTAGTAGGCAGAAGGCTGGAAATTATAGACCAGTTAGCCTAACATCTGTAGTGGGTAAAATTTTGGAGTCTATTATTAAGGAGACAGTAACGGAACATTTAGAAAAACATAATTTGATAGGACAAAGTCAGCATGGCTTTATGAAGGGGAAGTCATGTCTGACAAATTTGCTTGAGTTCTTTGAGGACATAACGTGCAGGGTGGATAAAGGGGAACCAGTGGACGTAGTGTATTTAGACTTCCAGAAGGCATTCGACAAGGTGCCACATAAAAGATTATTGCTCAAGATAAAAAATCACTGGATTGGGGGTAATATTCTAGCATGGGTGGAGGATTGATTATCTAACAGGAAGCAGAGAGTTGGGATAAATGGTTCATTCTCGGACTGGCAACCAGTAGCCAGTGGTGTTCCGCAGGGGTCGGTGCTGGGTCCCCAACTCTTTACAATCTATATTAACGATTTGGAGGAGGGGACCGAGTGTAACATATCAAAGTTTGCAGATGATACAAAGATGGGAGGGAAAGTAGAAAGTGAGGACGACATAAAAAACCGCAAGGGGACATAGACAAGCTGGGTGAGTGGGCAGAGATTTGGCAGATGCAATACAATATTGGAAAATGTGAGGTTATGCACTTTGGCAGGAAAAATCAGAGAGCAAGTTATTATCTTAATGGCGAGAAACTGGAAAGTACTGCAGTACAAAGGGATCTGGGGGTCCTAGTGCAAGAAAATCAAAAAGTTAGTGTGCAGGTGCTTCAGGTGATCAAGAAGGCCTACGGAATGTTGGCTTTTATTGCTAGGGGGATAGATTATAAAAACAGGGAGGTATTGCTGCAGTTATATAAGGTATTGGTGAGACCGCACCTGGAATACTGCATACAGTTTTGGTGTCCATACTTAAGAAAAGACATACTTGCTCTCGAGGCAGTACAAAGAAGGTTCACTCGGTTAATCCCGGGGATGAGGGGGTGGACATATGAGGAGAGGTTGAGTAGATTGGGACTCTACTCATTGGAGTTAGAAGAATGAGAGGCGATCTTATTGAAACATATAAGATTGTGAAGGGGCTTGATCGGGTGGGTGCGGTAAGGATGTTCGCAAGGATGGGTGAAACTAGAACTAGGGGGCATAATCTTAGAATAAGGGGCTGCTCTTTCAAAACTGAGATGAGGAGAAACTTCTTCACTCAGAGGGTAGTAGGTCTGTGGAATTTGCTGCCCCAGGAAGCTGTGGAAGCTACATCATTAAATACATTTAAAACAGAAATAGATAGTTTCCTAGAGGTAAAGGGAATTAGGGGTTACTGTAAGCGGGCAGGAAATTGGACATGAGGCTGAGTTCGGATCGGTCAGGGCCCTGTGGGTGGCGGAGCGGGCCCAGGGGCTGAGTGGCCGGGTCCTGCTCCTACTTCTTGTGTTCTTTAGATTTGAGTTTAGGATCAGATCAGCCATGATCTTATTGAATGGCGGAGCAGGCTCGAGGGGCCGATTGGCCTACTCCTGCTCCTATTTCTTATGTTCTTATGTAAAGGCGCTATCTGGAGGACGGTAACATTCTTGGATTCGGCTACCTCAAACTTTAGTTGAAAGTGAACGTCTGGGGAATACGCCTGATCCGGGGTAGCCCTAAAGGGGCTAGGACTAATAATTTTCCCTTCACTTTAAGCTGATTTATAGCCCGAGCAGGTGAAAGTCTAGTGCCAGGCTCTCCTCCTACAATTGTAAATGTTCTGTTTCTATCACCGCCGTATTAAAGAAGGTTGTGAACCCTATAGGTATGGCAAATTGAAATTGAGTCAGCTATTCAAGGTACTTTGGGTCCAACTGGGAAGTATGTGGTGAGCCAACACTTCCTACTGTGCTAAAAGCCCTTTCAGGTGGCACATCAATGAAAGGTATGTGATTGTCATTCTTGTCAGAACCTGCCTGTTGATACGTGCATTTCCAGAGTGAAAAGGGATTAACCATGCAATCCTGTCGAGACTGTAAACTATAAAAAATTGCATTTTCTGTAGCTGTAAGGACTTCTTATTCTGATGGTTACTTCTCAGTACCATCAAGCTCATTTCAAAACCAGTCATCAGCTACTGTCAAACATTCTGCCCCATCCCCTGTCCCTCAGTCAGTAACTGATGTTGATAAGTACTAATCCTATTAGAGTCTTGAGATTCAAGTCTTACTACTTGGCTCATCTGCCGTCAGATATCTGTAAGCTGGATTACATATCCTGTAACTCTCTTACAAATTCTTCCTTCCAATACATCCAGCGAAAATGGAAAATCCTTTTAGCAAGGGTTAAACTGTGTTACCACAAAGTTTTAGAAGAAAAAGTTGTTCAACAACCTGTTTGAGAAATGTCAGAATAATCAGTTCACCTTGTGTTTCTATCATAGACTGCAGCATTTTATAAAACTGGGATCAATTAACCTAAGGACGAAGAGTGTAATCATTTCATCAGTGCTCTTCATAAACACCTTTGGGAAGGTCGGCAGTGTGGCCGTTGCTTGCTTTCACTACGAAAATGGTAATGAAGCAGATCGTGATGTCAATCAGTGTGCAACGCTGATGTGACGCACGATGTGCAATTTTCGACGTCACCACTCAATTCAACGCCCTCTCCAAAACACGTTCAGCTGCACAAGGGACCACCCACCAGTGCTATTAAAAGGGATCATCAATAACTTGCAGTTGACTTGCTTTTAGATTTCTACTGGCTCTGTGTAAGTTTGTGCAACTGTTTGGAGCTTTCTACAGTAAATTAAAGTTGGAGAGGGAATGGTGCTGCAAGTGGTGAGGTGAGAGTGAATGCCCTTGATATCAAGGCAGCATTTAACCAAGTGTGGCATCAAGGACCCCAGTAAAATTGAAGTTAATGGGAATCAAGGGTAAAACCCTCCACTGGCTAGAGTCATACCGAGCACAACAGAAGATGGTTGTGGTTGTTTGAGGCCAATCATCTCAGCCCCAGGACATCGCTGCAGGAGTTCCTCAGGGCAGTGTCCTAGGCCCAACCATCTTCAGCTGCTTCATCAATGACCTTCCCTCCATCATAAGGTCAGAAGTGGGGATGTTCGCTGATGATTGCACAGTGTTCAGTGCCATTCACAACTCCTCAGATAATGAAGCAGTCCATGCCCGCATGCAACAAGACCTGGACGATGTTCAGGCTTGGGCTGATAAGTGGCAGGTAACATTCGCACTACACAAGTGCCAGGCAATGACTATCTCCAACAAGCGAGAGTCTAACCACCACCCCTTGACATTCAATGGCATTACTATCACTGAATCCCCCACCATCAACATCCTGGGGGTCACCATTGACCAGAAATGTAGCCAAGTTTGCAGATGATAAAAAGATGGGTGGGAAAGCAAGTTGTGCAGAGGACTCAAAGAATCTGCAAAGGTATATAGACAGGCTAAGTGAGTGGGCAAACATTTGGCAAAAGGAGTATAATGTGGGAAAGTGCGAGGTTATCCACTTTGGCAGGAAAAATAAAAAAGCTAATTATTATTTAAATGGAGAGAGATTACAAAATGCTACAGCTCAGAGGGACCTGGGGGTCCTTGTGCATGAAACACAAAAAGTTAGCATGCAGGTACAGCAAGTAATCAAAAAGGCAAATGGAATGTTGGCCTTTATTTCAAGGGGGTTGGAGTATAAAAGCAGGGAAGTACTGCTACAACTGTACAGGGTATTGGTGAGACCACACCTTGAGTACTGTGTACAGTTTTGGTCTCCTTATTTCAGGAAGGATATACTTGCATTGGAGGCAGTTCAGAGACGATTCACTAGGTTAATTCCAGAGATGAGGGGGTTGACTTATGAGGAAAGGTTGAGCAGGTTGGGCCTATACTCATTGGAATTTAGAAGAATGAGAGGTGATCTTATTGAAACATATAAGATATTGAGGGGGCTCGACAAGGTAGATCCAGAGAGGATGTTTCCCCTCGTGGGGAAATCTGAAAATCGGGGGCACAGTTTCAGAATAAAGGGTCGCCCTTTTAGAACTGAGATGAGGAAGAATTTCTTCTCTCAGAGGGTCATAAATCTGTGGAATTCTCTGCCCCAGAGAACTGTGGAGGCTGGGTCATTAAATACATTTAAGGTGGAGATAGACAGATTTTTGCAAGATAAGGGAGTGAAGGGTTATGGGGAGCGGGCGGGGAAGTGGCTTTGAGCCCGAGATCAGCCACGATTTTATTGAATGACGGAGAAGGCTCGAGGGGCCAAGTGGCCTATTCCTGCTCCTATTTCTTATGTTTTTATGTTCTTATGTAGTGTCTGTCTTTCGTGTTACTTTGCCTACTCTAGTGCTCCTATGCAGTGCTACCCCAGTGGCTGCAGGATGGCTGGTGGAAGCCTGCTGACTTTCTGTGGGGGCGACTGTAGATAGTCTTGCAGGACGACCTCGAGCAGCTCTGGGCCTAGAAGGCCCGGCTGTAGACTGCACCACCTCGGCATGGATGGCAGCAGTCTGGACTGGCTGGCTGACAGGCAGCAGCAAGGGCCCTGGCGGAGTGGCAGTGGTGGGAGTAGGAATGCTATCATCCTGAGAGGGGACAGCAGGTTCTTGCTCCATGGAGCCACTGCCACTCCCTGGGGTGGCGTCTCAGCAATCCTAGCCATCTGTTGGAGGACAGATTGCTAGATTGCTGTGAGACCCTGCAAGCCTCTTTCCACACTCGTAAATACAGCCATGATGGAATCAGTCTGAGCTTGCTTGGCAGCAAGCTGAGCCTGCATGAGAGCACTCTGAGCTTCCAATGCAGCACTCAGACGTTGGGTCGCTTATGCTTGTGTTTCAATGGAAGCTGCGACATCACCCATCACACTCAGCATCACGGTTGGGTCCACAAGACTTCTAATGGACTTGCCCACCAATTCCATCCTGGAAATCATGGGCTCCAAGCTGCACGCAAAGCCCCATGCAATGTTGGAGCCGAACTCCTCCATGCTCCTTGACATTGACAAGAGGCTCTCTGACAAGCCTGCCATTGTACCAAGCATTTCTGTGTGCGCGCCCATCACCCTGCTTCTGAAGGCTGCCTCATTGAAGTCATTATGTGAGTCCTATGCAGCAGAACCCGTGCACGAACTTACCCTCTGGGGAGCTGGAACCCGAGCTACCCTTTCCCCCTGGCCTGGCTGCAGGCCACTCGTACCCGGTAACTCACTACGTGCAGATCCCACCTCTATACTAATCTCTAAAGTATGCGCAGTGCCATTTTCTGAGCTGGCACCTGGGAGTGCCAGACCGAGTGACGTTGCCTCTTCTCCTTCACTCTCCTCCTCTACTACGTCAGGATCAGGCTGTGCTGGTGACAGTTCCTGGGTATCTGAAAGGAGAAAGGCACGAGGGTTGGGTGGTGGTGAGGGGATGGGGGGGGGGAGCAAGATGTGCCTGCTTACACCATCAGCAGCATGTAAGTGAGGAGAGATTGTGCGATGGGTGAAGTGGGATGTGAGAAGAAGGATTAGGTATGAGCATACCATCTTCAGCATTGCTTTCAACCTCGCCGTTCACTACGGCCTCAGTGACGGCCCCTCCAATGATCTCCAGGAACGTCTCCCCCAGCTCCGTGACGTTCTGATGTCGGGCTTCCCCTCCACCTGTCTGCTGTTGCTCATGGCGGTTTTGAGCCACTGTTGCCTGCAAGAGAAAGGGAAGAGTGTCAGTGAGTGTGGTGCAATATGTTTAGCTGATGTGCCTGTCATGGTTGCATATCTGACATTGTGTGCAAAGTGTGAGATGTGGGTGTGAGGCTTCCACACCCACATCTGAGGATTGGGAGGATTTTAGAATTCAGCAAAAGAGGACCAAGAAATTGATAAAGAAAGGGAAAATAGAATATGAGAGTAAACTAGCGAGAGACATAAAAACAGACTGTAAAAGCTTATGTATGTAAAAAGGAAAAAATTAGCGAAAGTAAATGTGGGTCGCTTACAGGCTGAAACAGGAGAAATTATAATGGGGAATAAGGAAATGGCAGAGAAATTAAACAAATACTTTGGAGGGAATTTTGCCGGCGCTCAGGGGGTGGGTTTGGAGGCTGGACTGCTGTCAAAATTGCAAAGATTGACAGCGGGTCCTGAACCCGCTGTCAACCCGCCTCCATACAATCTTCCCAAGTGTCGGGTCCCCAAGTTGCGCAGGGACCCAACACCTAGCGGCAGGAAGAGGATTATAGGCACTTAACTGCCTGTTAACAGGCAGTTAAGAGGCTTTTTTCAATTTTGCCAGGTCAACTGCGGGTTTCCCGAAGTCCGGACACCACGCCAGGTAAGTGTGGCATGTTGTGAGCCTACTGTAATGTTTCTTCATTGATGACAGCTGCAGGAGTGGTGTGAAGGATCCAATGGTACACTGGTGAGTTTCAGAGGTAAGGAAATGCTGGGAAAATAATGTTTGATATATTTAGACTTTTCTGTAGGTAATAAGGTTTGAAGTGTTTATGTAGTCCCACCTCATTGGGAGAACCTCTCTCACCAGTGACAGATCGCTTCTGTAACCTCACCTGCAGCTGCCATCTGTTTTATCCGAAGGAGAGAGTCTCTGGAGAGCCTGGGTGCAAGGACTCACCTTTGTACAGTGATTGGCAGTGTTTGCAGCACCTCAATGCTGTCAAACACTGAAAAATCATCTGTCAAACAGAAATGAGCATGTCCCCTTTAAGAAAACTGGCAGATGACGCGTCATCAACTGACACTGGCTTTCTCTTAATTGGCCGGCAAGCCCGCAGGGCAGGCTTAACAAGGCCAATTGACGCAAAATAGCGTCTGTGCATCGGGCGTCGTTGGGGGGCGGGATCGGAACACGCAAGTCAGCTGACCCGCCCCCAACTCGCACCGAAAGGTAAGATCGCGCCCAGTGTGTCTGTCTTCACGGAAGAAGATGCAAAAAACTTCCCGGAAATAGTGGAGAGCTAAGGCTCTAGTGAGAATGAGGAACGGAAAGAAATTAGTATTAGTCAAAAAATATTACTGGAGAAATTAATGGGACTGAAAACCAATAAATCCCCTGGACCTGATGGCCTACATCCTAGGGTTTTGAAATATGTGACTATAGAGATAGTGGATGCATTGTTTGTCATTTTTAAAAAATTCCATAGATTGTAGAACGGTTCCCGCGGATTGGAAGGTGGCGAATGTAACCCCACTATTTAAGAAAGGAAGGAGAGAGAAAATGGGGAACTACAGACCAGTTATCCTGACATCTGTAGTAGGGAAAATGCTAGAATCTATTATTAAGGATGTGGTAACAGGGCACTTAGAAAATAATAACAGGATTGGGCAGTCAACACAGATTTCTGAAAGGGAAATTTGTTTGACAAATCCTTTTGAATTTTTTGAGGTTGTAACTTGCAGAATAGATAAGGGGGAACCAGTGGATGTGGTGTATTTGGATTTTCAGCAGGTATTCAATAATGTGCCATGCAAGATGTTATTAAACAAAATTAGGGCTCATGGGATTGGGGGTAATATATTAGCAAGGCCAGTGTCGGGAGCGGAGAGAGCAGCAACACAGTGAGTAGTTAAACTCACTTTCGCGGGCTTTTTTCCAGAGGTCAGTGTCGGGAGCGGAGAGAGCAGCAGCACAGTAAGTATTTAAACTCACTTTCGCGGGCTTTTTTCCAGAGGCCAGTGTCAGGAGCGGAGAGAGCAGCAGCACAGTGAGTAGTTAAACTCACTTTCATGGGCTTTTTTAAAGAGGCCAGTGTCAGGAGCGGAGAGAGCAGCAGCACAGTGAGAATTTAAACTCACTTTCGTGGGCTTTTTACAGAGGCCAGTGTCGGGAAAGGGCCCTTGAGTATATCATTTAATTGAAGTGAAATTGGTGGGATTAATTTAATTTAATTTTAATTAATTAATTAAACGGTAAGTCATGGCAGGAGAGCTCCGCCCCATGATATGCTCCTCCTGCTATATGTGGGAAATCAGGTTCGCTTCCTGTGTCTCTGATGAACATGTGTGTGGGAAGTGTATCCAGCTGCAGCTACTGATAGACCACATTGCGGCGCTGGAGCTGCGGATGGATGCATATTGGAGCATTTGTGATGCTGAGAACATCGTGGATAGCACGTTTAGCGAGTTGGTCACAACGCAGGTAAAGGGTGTATAGGCAGGAAGTGAATGGGTGACCACCAGGCAGAGTAACAGGTGCAGGCAGGTAGTGCAAGGGTCCCCTGTGTCCATCCCCCTCTCAAACAGATATACCACTTTGGATACTGTTGGGGGGGATGACTTATCAGGGGAAGGCAGCAGCAGCCAACTTCCTGGCACCATGGGTGGCTCTGCTGCACAGGCTGGGAGGAAAAAGTGTGGAAGAGCTATAGTGATAGGGGACTCAATTGTAAGGGGAATAGATAGGCATTTCTGCGTCCGCAAATGAGACTCCAGGATGGTGTGTTGCCTCCCTGGTGCAAGGGTCAAGGACATCTCAGAGCGGCTACAGAACATTTTGGAGGGGGAGGGCGAACAGCCAGTTGTTGTGGTGCACATAGGCATCAACGATATAGGTAAAAAACGGGATGAGGTCCTAAAAGCAGAATATAGGGAGTTAGGAGGTAAATTAAAAAATAGGACCTCAAAGGTAGTAATCTCAGGATTGCTACCAGTGCCACGTGCTAGTCAGAGCAGAAATAGGAGGATATTTCAAATGAATACGTGGCTAGAGGAATGGTGCAAGGGGGAGGGATTCAAATTCCTTGGTCATTGGAACCTGTTCTGGGGGAGGTGGGACCAGTAAAAATGGGGTGGTCTGCACCTGGGCAGGGCCGGGACCGATGTCCTAGGGGGAGTGTTTGCTAGTGCTGTTGGGGAGGGTTTAAACTAACCTGAGGAAGGAGCGATAGCTCCGAAAGCTTGTGATTTCAAATAAAACTGTTGGACTATAACCTGGTGTTGTGCGACCTCTCAATTTAAACTAAAGTGGCAGGGGTTTGAGAACCTGAGCAGGGAGACAGAGGAAAGGGAAACAAGGATAAAAGAAAAAGACAGGAAGGAGAAAAACAAAAGTAGAAGGCAAAGAACTCAACGGTTTAAATCAAACATGGCCACAGTAAATAATAATTCATATAGGTCTGACAGCGTTAAAAAAACAAGCCTGAAGGCTTTTGTGTCTTAATGCAAGGAGCATTCGGAACAAGGTGGATGAATTATCTGCGCAAATAGAGGTAAATGAATATGATTTGATTGGGATTACAGAAACATGGCTCCAGGGTGGCCAAGGCTGGGAACTCAATATCCAGGGGTATTCAACATTTAGGAAAGATAGGCAAAAAAGAAAGGGAGGTGGGGTAGCATTGCTGATTAAAGAGGGGATTAACACAATTGAAAGGAAGGATATTAGCTCTGATGATGCGGAATCTGTATGGGTAGAACTGAGAAATAACAAGGGGCAGAAAACGTTAGTGGGAGTGGTATATAGACCTCCAAACAGTAATACGGAGGTTGGGGATGGCATTAAAAGGGAAATTAGAGAAGCATGCAGTAAGGGCACAGCAGTCATCATGGGTGACTTTAATTTACATATAGATTGGGCTAACCAAATTAGTAAAAATACTGTGGAGGAGGAATTCCTAGAATGTTTACAGGATGGTTTTCTGGAACAATATGTCGAGGAACCAACCAGAGATCAGGCCATCTTAGACTGGGTATTATGTAACGAGAAAGGATTAATTAGCAATCTTGTTGTACGAGGCCCCTTGGGTCAGAGTGATCATAATATGATAGAATTCTTTATTAGGATGGAGAGTGAAGTAGTTGAATCAGAGACTAGGGTCCTGAATTTAAATAAAGGAAACTACGATGGTATGAGGCGCGAATTGGGTAGGATTGATTGGGGAATGTCACTCAAGGGGTTGACGGTGGATAGGCAATGGCAAACATTCAAAGACTGCATGGATGAACTACAGCATTTGATCATCCCAGTGTGGCATAAGAATAAAACAAAAAGGGTGACTTAAACGTGGCTAACAAGGGAAATTAGGGATAGCATAAGATCCAAGGAGAGGGCATATAAATTGGCCAGAAAAAGCGGTAACCCTGAAGATTGGGAGCAGTTTAGGATTCAACAAAGGAGGACAAAGGGATTAATTAAGAAGGGGAAAATAGAATATGAAAGTAAGTTTGCAGGGAACATAAAAACTGACTGTAAGAGCTTTTATAGATATGTGAAGAGAAAAAGATTAGTGAAATCAAGTGTAGGTCCCTTGCAGTCAGAAGCGGGGGAAGTTATAATGGGGAACAAAGAAATGGCAGACCAATTAAATGCATATTTTGGTTCTGCCTTCACAAAGGAGGACACAAATAACCTCCCAGAGATGTTGGAGAACATACGGTCTGATGAAAGGGAGGAACTGAAAGATATCAGTATTTGCAGGGAAATGGTGTTAGGGAAATTGACGGGATTGAAGGCCGATAAATCCCCAGGGCCTGATAATCTACATCCTAGGGTACTTAAGGAAGTGGCCCTAGAAATAGTAGATGCATTGCTGATCATCTTCCAACATTCGATGGAATCTGGAACTGTACCCATGGATTGGAGGGTAGCTAATCTTACCCCACTATTCAAAAAGGGTGGTAGAGAGAAAGCGGGGTATTACAGACCGGTAAGCCTGACATCAGTAGTGGGGAAAATGCTAGAGTCCATTATAAAGGATGTAATAGCTGAGCACTTGAAAAACAGTGACAGGATCGGACAAAGTCAACATGGATTTACAAAAGGTAAATCGTGCTTGACTAATCTACTGGAATTGTTTGAGGATGTAACTGGGAAAATAGATAAGGGAGAAGCAGTAGATGTGGTGTATTTGGACTTTCAAAAGGCTTTTGATAAGGTCCCGCATAAGAGATTAGCGTGTAAAGTTAAGGCACATCGGATTGGGGGCAAGGTATTGACTTGGATAGAGAACTGGTTGGCGGACAGAAAGCAGAGAGTAGGAATTAATTGGTTTTTTTCCGAGTGGCAGGCAGTGACTAGTGGGTTCCGCAGGGTTCGGTCCTTGGACCCCAGCTATTCACAATATACATTAATGATCTAGATAAGGGAACTAAATGTAATATCTCTAAGTTTGCAGATGACACAAAGCTGGGTGGGCGTGTGTGCTGCGAGGAGGATACTGAGAAACTCCAGAATGATTTGGACAGGTTGGGTGAGTGGGCAGAAGCGTGACAGATGCAATATAACGTGGATAAATGCGAGGTTATCCACTTTGGTGTCAAAAACAGAAAGGCAGACTATTATCTGAATGGCAATAGATTGGGAGAAGGGGAAGTGCAACGAGACCTGGGTGTCCTTGTGCACCAGTCACTGAAGGTAAGCATGCAGGTGCAGCAGGCGGTGAAGAAGGCAAATGGTATGTTGGCCTTCATAGCGAAAGGGTTTGAGTATAGGAACAGGGATTTCCTGCTGCAGTTGTACAGGGCCTTGGTGAGACCACACCTTGAGTACTGTGTGCAGTTTTGGTCGCCTTATCTGAGGAAGGATGTTCTTGCCATGGAAGGAGTTCAGCGAAGATTCACAAGGCTGATACCTGGGATGGCAGGAATGACATATGAGGAGAGATTGGGTCGATTGGGCTTATACTCGCTGGAGTATAGAAGAATGAGAGGGGATCTCATCGAAACATATAAAATTCTGACAGGTCTGGACAAACTAGATACAGGAAGAATGTTCCCGATGGTCAGAGAGTCCAGAACCAGAGGTCATAATCTAAGGATAAGGGGTCAGCCATTTAGGACAGAAATGAGGAAGAATTTCTTCACCCAGAGAGTGGTGAACCTGTGGAATTCTCTACCACAGAAGGTAGTTGAGGCCAAGTCATTAAATATATTCAAGAAGGAGTGAGATATATTTCTTAATGCTAAAGGTATCAAGGGATATGGGGAGAAGGCAGGTACAGGGTACTGAGTTTGGATGATCAGCCATGATCTCATCGAATGGCGGAGCAGGCTCGAGGGGGCAAACGGCCTACTCCTGCTCCTATCTTCTATGTTTCTATTGAGGATTGGTTAACGGACAGAAAACAGAGAGTAGGAATAAACGGGTCATGTTCAGGTTGTTAGGCTGTAACTAGTGGGGTACTGCAAGGATCAGTGCTTGGGCCTCAGCTATTCACAATCTACATCAATGATTTGGATGAGGGGACCAAATGTAATATATCCAAGTTTGCTGATGATACAAAGCTGGGTGAGAATGTAGTTGTGAGGAGGATGCAAGCAGGCTTCAAGGGGATATGGACAGGCTAAGTGAGTGGGCAAGAACATGGCAAATGGAATATAACGTGGAGAAATGTGAAGTTATCCACTTTGGTAGGAAAAATAGAAAAGCAGAGTATTTTTTAAATGGTGAGAGATTGGGAAATGTTGGTGTTCAGAGGGGCCTGGGTGTCCTTGTACACGAATCACTGAAAGTTAACATGCAGGTACAGCAAGCAATTAGGAAAGCAAATGCTATGCTGGCCTTTATTACAAGAGGATTTGAGTATAAGAGTAAAGACGTCTTACTGGAATTATATAGGGCCCTGGTGAGACCACACCTGAAGTATTTTGTACAGTTTTGGTCTCCTTACCTAAGGAAGGATATACTTGCCATAGAGGGAATGCAACGAAGGTTCACCAGACTGGTTCCTGGGATGGGGGGATTGTCCTATGAGGAGAGATTGAGCAGACTAGGCCTATATTCTCTAGAGTTTAGAAGAATGAGAGGTGATCTCATTAAAACATACAAAATTCTTACAGGGCTTGACAGGATAGATGCAGGGAGGATGTTTCCCCTGGCTGGGGAGTCTAGAACCAGGGGTCACAGTCTCAGAATAAGGGGTCGGCCATTTAGGATTGAGAAGAGAAGAAATTTCTTGGTGAATCTTTGGAATTCTCTACCCCAGAGGGCTGTGGAGGCTCAGTCGTTGAGTATATTTAAGACAGAGATCGATAGATTTTTGGATATTCAGGGAATCAAGGGATATGGGGTAGTGCAGGAAAGTGGAGATGAGGTAGAAGATCAGCCATGATCTTATTGAATGGCGGAGCAGGCTAGAAGGGCCAGATGGCCTACTTTTGCGCCTATTTCTTATGTTCTTAGCAATAGTAAGTGTGTGAGGGTGAGGTGAAGCTATGATTGTGAGGTAGGAGTCGTGATTGCTAAAGATTGTTGGTAGGTGAGTGATGGGGGTGTGGTGCATTTGAGCAGTGTGTGAGGTTAGTGGTGCAGTTGGTGGGATATGGCATTTGAAGGTGCATTCAGTGACCTTGACCGCTCGTGTCATGTCATCAAACTTCTTGCGGCACTAGTTCCAGGTCCTGGGGGAAATACACATGGCACTGAGGGCTTGTGCTGTCTCCTCCCACAGCCTTCTGGTGTGCTGCCTGGAAGGCCTCCTGCCCCCTGTGAGTAGAGGACCTGACTTCTTCTGTGCACCCCCAGGATCAAGGCCTGCAGTGCTGCATCTGAGAATCTCCTTGCCCTCTCTCTTCCCTGTTGAGCCATGGCTTCTGCAACAAAGCACCTACTCTTTAAGTAATGCAGACAGCCTAGGCAAAATTGTATTGGTCAGTAGACTACACCCGATATTGGCCCTCCTCTTGAGCGCAAAGCCAACCAGCAAGCACGTTTAGCGCTGAGCTCAGTGCTCCAATCATGTAAGTGAGCAAGCAGCACAAATTTTGAGTGTTGCCTGCAGCACTTTGAATGGGCATGGGCTTCCCGCGCCCATTTTTGAGCTTAATCGAATTTCGCCCTCATTATCTTTCACTGAATAAAATTCACTCCTTTTAGTTTCTTGTTATATATATTCTAATATTTACCTATTAATAATATTTCTGTAACTTCAGTCATCACTGTCAACCGATAACAATAATACCTATCAGTGGTAATTAATTTCTCAGCAAGGCAGCTAATATTTGGAGTCTGAGGGCTAAGGCTACAAATTTCCTCGAGTGTTCTGCTGGAAGCCCACCGTATCTCCAGAGTTCGGTGGAACCTTCCAGAAAAAGGCGAGCAGGCTCCAGATTTTTTGGCCATGTAGGGCAGGAGGCCACTAGAGATGTGCCCAGAGTGGGCCAGGCACCTGCCAGCCTCAATAAAATAAGACGCCTTCCCACTGACCCCACCAATTCTAGCAGGGTCAATGCTGGAGGGTATTGTCCCACAGATTTTTGGTTCTTAAGTGTTTGTTGCAGTTAATGCCAGCAACAGTCTATATTATCACAATACAATACTGAGTATGAGAAATGTACTATCCAGGCCCACCACTATGCCAACCAGTGCATCTACAAGACCAGGCACAGCTACCTAGAAATTACTGAGGGCCACTGCCTCCAGAGGCTCAAGTTTATTAGGATGTCACTCAGAAAGCTGTGCTATTTGCTGATTTTTCTATTTTCAGCAACATATGCAATCATTCATTCTCCTGTCCACATGGCTGACTTTCAGGTCCAATGGATGCTGTACAGATGTCTGGAGGTCTTCACTGAGGAGATGGCAGAGCTCTGTTACAGCCTCCCTGTTTAGCCTTAACCCTCTAAGGCACTGCTCCTCAGTCATTTCCAGATAGCTGTGACTGGGATGGTAGATCCGAAGTGTTCTGCATTGTTGGACTATCACAGTATGTTTAGTGTGCTGTCTTCTATCACTAGCAGCCCTTTCCTCCTTCAGTTGACCATCCTCAGCTAATTGTAATGCAACTGCAATACTACATTCAATGCCTTTGTAATCAACATCCTCTACATTGTAGCTTAATTCTGCAGCACATCACTTGCCAGTATAGCCAAGAAGTCTATAGTCCTCATTACTAGGTTATAAGTAAAAATTTAATTCACTGTTAAAAATCAGCGTCTTCATTTTCACTGTCAGGGCATGACCTTTCCGAACTGCTTACAAACATTTGGTAGTCTGTTTCAAATAACCTAATTAGACATCCCTTTTCCTAAAGCATTTCTTCGATACTCGACTCATTACAATATAATCCTCAAAAACAGATAACCTAATATTCTCTTTTCAGTCCTGTGAGCCTGCAGCCTTGAAAAAAGCTTCATATAAAGTTGATCAGTTACTGAGAGCTTGCATTGTACTGGGGCATGAATAGAGTTTGTAACTGTGAATTCCAATTTTCAAACATTTATGTGTTAGGAGCGGTCTCATAAAATATTATAACCATAATAAAGTATGCAACATCCCATGAGCAGCAGGGGGAAACTAAACCTCAGGCAATATCTATGTATCTATTAGTTGCCATCTAATATTTCATGAGGCTTTTTAAATTAAACATTTCATTTCACTGTGCAACCTATTATATTGATAGGGTAAGACAAAGTTGATTATTTGATGAAGGATGAGATCAGAAAGCTAAAAGTCATTTTCATTTCAATTCAATCTCTAGAATTGTACTACGTTATGAATTTGGACCACAGAACTGCACTGAACCAAACTAGTGATGAAATGTAATCTCAGGTAAATATGAAAAGCTGTTTATATTAATATCATAATAAAATAATTCCTCTCCTCTCCCAAATGCTTTAAATCAGAAGTTCTTTTTGCAGCTTTTTATAGCTATATATTTGGATGTAAATATTTTTGATTGGATAAAAGTAGGCTTCAGAATTTCCCTTCTTGCTCAATCAGTTTAGCGACATTTTGTACTCCACTTCCTTACCTTATTGTAATCCCATACCTTGTTAAATATAAAGGCCCAGAAACATAGAAACATAGAAGATAGGAGCAGGAGTAGGCCATTCGGCACCTCGAGCCTGCTCCGCCATTCAATGAGATCATGGCTGATCATCCAAATTCAGTACCCTGTCCCTGCTTTCTCCCCATATCCCTTGATCCCTTTAGACTTAAGAAATATATCTCACTCCTTCTTGAATATATTTAATGAATTGGCCTCAACTGCCTTCTGTGGTAGAGAATGCCACAGGTTCACCACTCTCTGGGTGAAGAAATTCCTCCTCATCTCAGTCCTAAATGGTTTACCCCTTATCCTTAGACTGTGACCCCTGGTTCTGGACTCCCCCACCATCGGGAACATCCTTCCTGCATCTAGTCTGTCTAGTCCTGTTAGAATTTTATAAGTTTCAATGAGATCCCCTCTCATTCTTCTAAACTCTAGCGAATATAAGCCTAATCGACCCAATCTCTCTTCATACGTCATTCCTGCCATCCCAGGAATCAGTCTGGTGAATCTTGGCTGCACTCCCTCCATGGCAAGAACATCCTTCCTCAGATAAGGCGACCAAAACTGCACACAATACTCAAGGTGTGGTCTCACCAAGGCCCTGTACAACTGCAGCAAGACATCCTTGCTCCTGTACTCGAATCCTCTCGCTATGAAGGCCAACATACCATTTGCCTTCTTAACCGCCTGCTGCACCTGCATGCTTACCTTCAGCGACTGGTGCACAAGGACACCTAGGTCTCGTTGCACTTCCCCTTTTCCCAATCTATTGCCATTCAGATAATAATCTGTTTTCTTGTTTTTGCCACCAAAGTGGATAACCTCGCATTTGTCCACATTATACTGCATCTGCCATGCATCTGCCCAATCACCCAACCTGCCCAAATCATACTGGAGTTTCTCTGCATCCTCCTCACAGCACACGCGCCCACCCAGCTTTGTGTTATCTGCAAACTTGGAGATATTACATCTAGTTCCCTTGTCTAGATCATTAATATATATTGTGAATAGCTGGGGTCCTAGCACCGATCCCTGCGGTACCCCACTAGTCACTGCCTGCCACTCGGAAAAAGACCCATTTATTCCAACTCTTTGCTTCCTGTCTGCCAACCATTTCTCCATCCAAGTCAGTACCTTACCCCCAATCCCATGTGCTTTAACTTTGCACGCTAATCTCTTATGCGGGACCTTATCAAAAGCCTTCTAAAAGTCCAAATACACCACATTCACTGGTTCTCCCTTATCTATTCTACCAGTTACATCCTCAAAAAATTCCAGTAGATTAGTCAAGCATGATTTACCTTTTGTACATCCATGTTGACTTTGTCCGATCCTGTCACTGTTTTCCAAGTGCTCTGCTATTACATCTTTTATAATGGACTCTAGCATTTTCCCCACTACCGATGTCAGGCTTACCGGTCTATAATTCCCCGTTTTCTCTCTACCACCTTTTTTAAATAGTGCGGTTACATTAGCTACCCTCCAATCCATGGGAACTGTTCCAGAGTCTACAGAGAGAGGTGATAAGGCCTGAATATGGGTCGTGCCACCGCAGAATGAGGTTTCCTTGCACCTATAACAGGACCACAAGCAGTGCCGTTATCTTAGCGCTGCCTGCTGATTTGAATGATTGGAGTGCACAGCCTAGTGTGGAAAGTGTTGCCTCAAGCTGTGCGCTCAGCAGGCTGCCCAAGGTATCGTGGCCATAGCATCCCTGGAGCAAGCCTGCCTTTTCTTGAAGGCTGTCATTTTAGAAAGCAGTCTCGAGCCTTTAAAGGGGAACTGCCTTCTAAAATAAAAAAAACAGCTCAACTGAAAACAAAAACATTAAAAATAATTCCAAAATGGTAAAAGTGCTTCAGCACTAAAACAAATGGCTCAACAGGCCAGGGAAAGGGCACCTAAAGTCTTGGATGCAGCACTCCCGCTTTCTGCAGGGGGTCAAAAGGGTAAGAGAGGTCCTCTACCCACAGGGGACCAAAAGGCCCTCCAGAAAGAAGGATGTGGGACCAGATCGTCAAGGCAGTCACTGTCAGCAGTGTCGCCCCAGGACCTGCCTCCAGTACCCAAAGAAGTTTCATGACTTCAGACGAGTGGTCAAGGTCAGTGAATGTATCTTCAAAAACCGTCTCCTACCAATTGCACCACTAGCCTCATACACTGCTCAATACATGACCCCACCCCACACCAAACACTCACCTACCATCAATCTCTACCAAACATGAGGTATACATCACATTCCTAGTTTCACCTCACCCCCTTGGAGGAGACAGTGTTGGCCATTTTTGGGAGGGGTATGGCTGAACCCTTGGGCAGCGGTGGGGCTGAAAGAATACAAGGTGCCAGTATCCTCCTACGTTATCCTCCTTCTCACATCACACTTACCCTCATCCCACAATCTCTTCTGATTTACAAGCTGCACATGGTGTAAGCATGCACCTCTTGCTTTCCTGCACTCCCCTCACCACAACTCTACCTTCCACATTTCAGACACTCAAGAAATCCAGCCTTCCCAGCCAATGGTTGACCAAGAAGAGGGAGAGGAGAGTGAAGAAAAGAAGAAGAAACACCATCACTTGATTTGACTCTCCCAGCCACCAGCTCCACGAGGTCATCCTTCAGGCCATCTGCAGTTTCCCCACTGAAAGGCAGCAGCCTTCCACCAGCCATGCTGCAGCCATTGGGGTAGCACTGCGTAGGAGCACTAGGATAGGCAAAGGCACATGCAGGACAGTCACTAAAGGAATACACAAGTGTGATTAGTTGATTTCTTGATGTCATATTAGCTGCATATATGGATAAAATTGGATTGGAAAGTTTGCTTTTGGTGGCTTTTATTTCAGCGTTATGGCCAAGAGGACATTGTAATCGTCAGTAACAGAGGGAAAGTAAGGTGTGGGACAAAAGGGGAATTGGGGTTGTGGTCACTGGATATCACAGTTAGTTAGGGACTCTCTGGATTGCATCCTTCCTTCTGCTTCTTCCTCTTCTGCTTCTTCCTCTTCCCTCTGTGAGCAGCTTGTCTGCTTTGTTACCTCTGCTTCATCTCCATCTGTCCCCCAGGACTGTGAGCAAGTGGTCTTCTCCGAGACAAAATACTGCGGATGCTGGAAATCTGAAATAAAAACCGAAAATGCTGGAAATACGCAGCAGGTCAGGCAGCATCTCAACCTGAAATGTTAACTCTGTTTCACTCTCCACAGATGCTGCCTGACTTGCTCAGTATTTCCAGCATTTCTGTCTTCTCAGAGGCCTTCTTTTACCATCCAAAGGCTTGCAAGCATCCAGCAGTACTCCCTGCACACTTTAACAACTTTTTTAATGTATTGCACCAAGCCACTACTTCAATAAAATATAAAAAATACAGTCCAAAAGCTGAAATCCAAACTTACCTGAAAGATGTGTGTGTTCACTTAAGAAGCGTTGACAGCATCTCTGCAGTACTGCTACATGCACGTTCCGTGTGTGGTTAGGAGAGGGCATTATGGTGTGCGGCGATGTCCAAAATTGCAGTCATGCATCAAACCAGGTGTTGCACGCTGATTGACGTTATGATCTGCTCATTTGAATTTGAGAGGCCAGCGCTGGCAATGGCAGTGCTATGGATGTCACCAAAATGGTGGCCGCCGTGTCCCGCACCGGATGCGGGCGGAAGTGAAGCAGCCGCCATTTTTTGCAAAAATACGCCGCAAATGGTCAGCGGTAAGGTAGGGAATTTCTACGCCAAAATAAATTTGCCTTGGGATGTACCTCCATAACGTGAGCTCTTAATCTGGTATTTAAAGTTTATGGGGGAGAAATTCAGTATCGCCCCATTTGGGGCGCAATTATCGGCCAGGCGCTAAGATTGGCGGCTGGCGCTAATTATCGCTTCCGATTGCAAACTTGGCTTTTATCGCCCCTGGAGGTGATTGGAGTGCTAAATCAGGCGCTACACACCTGTCTTAAGGCGCAAAGGCCGAGGAGCGAGGCGCTAACTCAGAGCGCGGGCGCAGCACAGGTGCTGTCAGTTAGCGATGGAACATAGACACACTGGCGCCAGACAGTTCTTAAAGGGGAGGGTCGATCTTGCACTCCAGCCACACCCTGCTCATTGGAGCCTTGAATCTCGGCCTAAATCTTCCAGCCAAGGACTATGGAGAGGGTGAGAGAACGAGCTCAGCGCTTCAGCAAGCGGGCCTTGGATGCTCTGGTTGGCGCGGTGGAGCGCAGAAGATCTATACTCTTCCCTGAGAGTGGCAGGAGGCCTTTGCCGCGCGAGTACAGAAGAGTGTGGAGGGAGGTGGCTCAGAGCATCTCCTCCAGGAGCATGGTGCCCAGGACCCATATACAATATAGAAAAAAGTTCAACGACCTCACTCGGATCGTCAGGGTGAGTGGCTTTTTTTCAATACCTCTCCATCCCTCCATCTCAACCTCACTCGATGGCCAGAGGGTCTTAAAACCCCAATGCACAACACTCATCCAACACCTATGGCCCTCTCATGAAACACACATGCACATTCAACACTTTGCATACAGTAAGGACTATTCACCTATGGGAGGCACATCAGACAAGACCATGGCTGCATACAGTAAGGGCTATTCACCTATGGGAGGCACATCAGGCAAGACCATGGCTGCATACAGTAAGGGCTATTCACCTATGGGAGGCACATCAGGCAAGACCATGGCTGTATATTTACTCAGACGCCGTCCTTCTTCTTGCAGGCCAAGCTATCTCATAATAGGAGACAGCAGCAATGGACGGGTGGAGGGCGGCCTCAGCTGCAACCGCTCAGCGATCTTGAGGCGCGCGTCCACAGGATTGTGGCAAGCCGGGTGATCGGTCCCGTCGCCACTGGAGACGCCGACCCCGTTCTGGACAGCAATGATAAGGTCATCACCTTTTTGTCCTCTGTCCTTCCAGTTGTCCCTCACAACACCAGCATTTGACACTTTCAATCCAACTTACTAAATCGCTGCACTCATTCCTCCCTTACTGCCCCACTGTCCTCACGCTAAAGCCACTCTTGTACCTCCTGCTTTCAGATGGTGATTCACCAGCTGAGGAGACGGGCCCTCAAGCTGCCAGTGGGAGTGAAGCTGCAGCCGAGGAGGAAGATGAAGGCGGAGCATCAGCGCCACCCTCTCCCGAGGAAGCCCATGCCCACACTGGGAACACGCCTTCCCTGGAGGGGAGCAGGGGGGAAGGGTCTGATGAGGGTGAAGCTCCAGGACCCAGCGGGCTGCAGCAACGCCATGGGGGTAGGGAAGCTCGGGGGCCTTCTCCCCGGAGGGAGAGTAGGCCAGCGAGTCCTACTGCACTGGACGCAGAGGAGGAGCGGCTCATCGCTGAAATGAACACCCAGGCGGTGGACATGCACACTGAGCTCATGGGTGCAGTGGGAAGGGTGCCCGAATGCATTGAATCACTGGCAAGGGGTGTGGAGCACTTCGCTGTAGCACAGGTGGATGCCACACTAAAGCTTAGTGCTGCAATTCAGTCACTGGCTGCCATGAACCCATCTCAGACTGCTCTCATGCAGACTCAGATTGAGTCCACGTGAGCACTGACTGCTGCCATCCTCGATGGTTCATACACATTTCCCCGGGGCTGTCACCGCGCCGCAGCAGGCCAGCAATCTGTGCTCCAGCAGATTGCTCCGGATGCTGAAGTGCTGCCCCGTGGGAGTGCCAGTGTGTCGGTCGAGCAGGGAGTTGCTGTCCTCTCTCAAGATGACAGCATTCCTGCTGCCACCACTGTCACTTCTCCACTGCACTTGCCACCGCCTGTAGGACAGACTGCTGCCGCCCATGCAGAGTTGGTGCAGTCTGCAGCTGGGCCCTCCAGGCCCAGAGCTGGTCGAGGCCGTCCTTCAAGGGCATCTGCAGTCTCAGGTTCTGACAATCAGCAGCCTTCCACCAGCCTTGCTGCAGCCACTGAGGTCCCATTACGGAGGAGCAGTAGGGTGGGAAGGGAGGAAGTGCGCAAGGGAAGGAGATCACCCTCGAAGGGCAAAAAGTAGGAGGTGTGACAAAATGTTGGTCATTTTTTTATTAAAGGCTGAGGTTCGTGGTCAAACTTTTGAACATTATCTCCTGGTTATGAGAACCAGTTATGTTAATGACTTTGTTTTTGTGTTTCTTTCTATTAGTTTGTCATGAGGAAATGACACACACAGAGTTTGTGAAATAAATAAGTTTTTGTATTCAAAATGTACATGTTTGGTCTTTGGAATCATTGCTGCCTTGGCCGCCTTAGGGGTTGCGGGTTGGTTTCATTCATGTTGTTCTCAATGGCAGAAGCCATTTCCTCAGCAGGGGCCTAGAAGCGGTTTGCTATGAGCCGTTGACGGACGGCCCTTCCAGTTTCTACATTGTGGACCTCCCTCCCGCCTTGGTGCTGCTGATGATCATCCTCCTCCTCCACCTCTTCCTCCTCCTCCTCTGGTGGTGCTCCAAGTCCTGGTGATATTGGCTGGGTCCTGAGGATTGCCAGGTTATGCAGCATGCAGCACACAACTACGAAGTGGGAAACTCGCTCAGGCGAGTACTGCAGGGCTCCTCCAGAATGGTCCAGACAGCGGAACCGTTGCTTGAGCACACCGATTGTGTGCTCAATGATGTTCCTGGTAGCTTGATGGCTCTCGTTGTACCGCAGCTCAGCAGGGTTGTTGGGCGTACAGAGCGGTGTCATCAGCCAGGTGCTCAGGTGCCTTGTCCCCGAGAAGCCAACCAACTGGCTGATGCGGTGCCTGGAAAGGTTCTGCCACAGTAGTCTGGCGCAGGATGAATGCATCGTGGCAGCTGCCAGGATAGTGGGCATTGACAGTGAGTATCAGCTGTCTGTGGTCACAGACCAACTGAACGTTTAAGGAATGGAACCCCTTTCTGTTGCGGAAATCCTTGGCATTCTCATGCGGAGCACGCAAAGCCACATGCGTGCAGTCAATGGTGCCCTGCACCATGGGGAAGCCCGCTATCCTAGCAAAGCCCATTGCGCATTCTTGCTGCTTATCTGGGGTCATGGGGAAAGAGATGTACTCTCGTGTCCTTTTAAAGAGGGCATTTGTGACCTGACGGATGCAGCAATGCACCGCGAACTGGGAGATATTGGCGATGTCCCCAGTAGCTGATTGAAATGAGCCAGTGGCATAAAAGTTCAAAGCCACTGTGATCTTCACTGCCACCGACAGAGACGTCCTGGACCTCAGTTGAGGCTGCAGATCTGGCTGCAGCAGGTGGCAGAGCTCAGTGACTACCTCCTTGCTGAAGCGCAGCCTTCGCAAACACTGCTCCTCAGACATATTAATATATGTGAATTGTTGGCGATATACCCTGGGAGGGTAAGGTCTCCTGTACAGAGGCTTGTTGGCCCTCCTCCATCTGGCCATGATTGCCACTCTCTCTCTGCGTCTCTGTGTCCTCCGATTCTGGTGGCGCAGGACGACGTCCCCAATCAGTGCAGCCCCCAAAGTCTCTTGGCAATCAAAGTTATGAAGGTCAAAAACCAAAGTACCTGCAAAGTTATGATCAGTAGCCAAAACTACCTCACACAGCGTTGACTCAATGCAGAAGTCTCTCTTTCTCTCTCTCCTAATCTCTCTCTCTCTCTCTCAGAATGAGTGGTGCAAAAAACTCAACCACAGAGAAGGACAGGAAGAGGCCCCCTTTAAATAGTGCCCCCCCAGCCCCACAGCGACTGGGGAGCGTTCCAGTCTTCCGGTCGATGATTGCGCCAGGCGGAAAGGATGGGGGCGCCACTCAATTTCCGCTCCGGGGTGCCACAAGGGCGTTGCACCCTCGTATGACGTCAAGATCTGCGTGTGCAGGAGATCGCGGCGGTAAAGTTTAGCGCCGCCGCAAAATATCTAGTTAATTTTGCGAGCGGCGCAAATATCGCTGTGCCCGGGCGCTAGTTGCTTTGCACCTCATTAGCGCCCTCTTAAGGCGCTAACGGGAGGCACAACCAACTGAAGTTTTCCCCCTATAACTTTCAAAATTCCATAGTGCGCCGGAAATATGCAGAGTAGGCAGATCATAATATCAGTCAGCGTGTAATGCTGATTTGACACCAGCGCTGCAATTTTCAACCTCAACGCTCCAGCTAATGCCCTTCCTTAAATTGCACAGCTGAACATGCGTTTAGCAGCAGGAAGGGCCCCCCACCCATGCTATTTAAAGGGATCATCAACTGCTTTCAGGTTAGTTGCCGATTGATTTCTTCTGGCTCTTGGTGAGTTTGTAGAGGTGTTTCTTGATTTGGTGTCTTATTTGAAGTTGCTGAAGTCTCCAGGGAGTGGTGTGGCAGGTTATTTCAAGGCTTCTGCTCAGACCAGTTGCTCCCAGGCATGGGGGCAGTAGTTTGTATCCCCCCTAACCTACTGCATGATAGGGAAAACGAACAGAGCAGGACAAGATGCTCGAAGAGGGAGGAGAAGGAGGTGGAGAAGGGCTCTCAGCAGGAGGCCATATCCACCCAGCGTCTTCAGGGAGCAATTGTCCAACTTCAACCTCAGCGAGGAACAGTATATGCAACATCTCAGCTTCACCAAGGAGGTGTTCACTGAAATCTGCCTTCTGTTGTAGGCAGAAGTGCAACCTCAGAGCAGGCCGAGGACAGCATTGCCAGTGGCTGTGAAGGTGAGCGTGGCCATGAATTTTTATGGGTCAGGCTCCTTCCAGGCTGGAGCAGGCAATATTTCCAACATCTCCCAGTTTGCTGTGCACTGTTGCATAACGGAGGTCACTGAGGCTCTGTATGCAAAGAGAGCTGAATCCATTTCATTCTCTCTTGCCAGAGAGAAGTTGGTAGCGCGAGCACATGGCTTTGCCAGGATATCAGGCTTTCCTATGGTGCAGGGTGCCATTGACTACACACACGTCACTTTGCGGGCGCCGTATCTCAATTTGGAGATGTAGCGCAACCAGAAGGGATTCCACTCCCTCAGTGTCCAGCTGGTGTGCGAACATACTCAGCACATCATGCAGGTCAATCCTCGATATCCTGCAGCAGACATGTTGCCTTCATCCTGTGGTAGTCCTCTGTAACATCTGCATTTGAGCCACCACGACAAACCAGAGGGTGGCTGCTGGGCAACAAGGGCTATCCGTTGACCACCTGGCTCATGACTGCGCAACCCAAGCACATAAAAACATAAGAGCATAAGAAATAGGAGCAGGAGTAGGCCATTTGGCCCTTCGAGCCTGCTCCGCCATTCAATAAGATCATGGCTGATCTTCTACCTCAATTCCACCTTCCCGCACTACCCCCATATCCCTTCATTCCCTTAGTTCACAAAAATTTATTGACCTCTGTCTTGAATATACTCAACAACTGAGCATCCACAGCTCTCTGGGGTAGAGAATTCCAAAGATTCACAACCCTTTGAGTGAAGAAGTTTCTCCTCATCTCAGTCCTAAATGGCCGACCTCTTATTCTGAGACTGTTCTAGATTCCCCAGCCAGTGGAAACATTTTCTGAGCATTAACCCTGTTAAGCCCCTGAAGAATTTTCTATGTTTCAATTAGATCACCTCTCATTCTTCTAAACTCTAGGGAATATAGGCCTCGTCTACTCAATCTCTCCTCATAGGGCAATCTCCTCATCCCAGGAACCAGTCTAGTGAACCTTTGTTGCACTCCCTCTAAGGCAAGTATGTCTTTCCTTAGGTAAGGATACCAGAACTGTACACAGTACTCCAGGTGTGGCCTCACCAATGCCCTGTATAATTATAGTAAGACTTCTTTACTCTTATACTCTAATCCCTTTGTAACAAAAGCTAACATACCATTTGCATTCCCAATTGCTTGCTGTACCTGCATGTTAATTTTCTGTGATTCATGTACAAGGACACTCAGGTCCCTCTGAATGCAAACACATCCCAGTCTCTCACCATTCAAAAAATATTCTGCTTTTTTGGTTTTCCTACCAAAGTGGCTAACTTCACACTTCCCCACATTGTATTCCATTTTCCATGTTCTTGCCCACTCAGTCAACCTGTCTATATCTCTCTGCAGCCTCTTTGCATCCTCCTCACAGCTTACTTTCCTACCTAACTTTGTATCATCAGCAAACTTGGATACGTTACACTCAGTCCCTTCATCTAAGTCATTAATATAGATTGTAAGTAGCTGAGGCCCAAGCACTGAACCTTGCGGTATCCCGCTAGTTACAGCCTGCCAACTGAAAAAGTCCTGCTTATTCCTACTCTCTGTTTTCTGTCCATTAACCAATCCTCAATCCATGCTAATATATTACCCTCAATCCCATGAGTCCTAATTTTGTGTAATAACCTCTTGTGTGGCACCTTATCAAATGCTTTTTGAAAATCCAAATACACTACATCCACTGGTTCCCCCTTATCCATCCTACTAGTTACATCTTCAAAAAACTCTAACAGATTTGTCAAACACAATTTCCCTTTCATAAAACCATGTTGACTCTGCCTAATCATATTATGATTTTCTAAGTGTCCTGTTACCATGTCCCTAATAATAGATTCTAGCATTTTGCCTACTACTGATGTCAGGCTAACTGGCCTATAGTTCTCTGTTTTTTCTCTTCCTCCTTTCTTAAATAGCGGGGTTATGTTTGCTACCTTCCAATCCTTGGGGGCTGTTCTAGAAGCTAAGGAATTCTGCAAGATTAATACCAGTGCATCCACTATCTCTGCAGCTACCTCTTTTAAAACCCTAGGATGCAGGTCGTCAGGTCCAGGGGATTTGTCGCAGCTTAGTCCCATTAATTTCTCCAGTACTATGTCTTTACTTATACTGATTTCTTCAAGTTCCTCATTCTCTCTAGACCCTTGGTTCCCCATTATTTCCGGAATGTTTTTTGTGTCTTCTACCGTGAAGACAGATACAAAGTATTTGTTTAATGTCTCTGCCATTTTCTTATTGCCCATTATAATTTCTCCTGTCTCTGCCTCTAATGGACCCTAATCTGCCTCTGCTAGATCACATTCACATGTGGGCAGCATGCATATAACAAAAACCATGCTGCCACATGGAATGTGATCTAGCAGATCATTGGGGTGCTTAAACAATGCTTCCGCTGCCTGGACCGCTCTGGAGGAGCCCTGCAGTACTCACCAGAGCGCAATTCAAGATTTGTTGTGGTCTGCTGCATGCTGCACAACCTCACTATCATGAGGTCACAGCCCTTGCCACCGGTTATACAGTAAACAGCTGAGAAGGTGGAGGAAGAGAAGGAGGAGGGGGAAGAGGAAAGGGAGGAGGAAGAAGAGGAGGAGAAGGAAGAGAAGGAGGATGAAGAGGTGGAGGAGGAGGAAGGGAAGAGGCAACCAACATAGCCAGTTTCTGTTTAGGCTGTCCTTGATCGAATCACCTGGTTGTGGAACCAGTGAACACAATGCCAATTCCCCATTAACCAACAGTCCCACATCTTCCCTTCCCTCTGTTACTGACCATCACAGCGTCCTCTTGGCCACAATGCTACAAAAAAAGCTACCACAAAACAAACATTTCAAACCAAATTTATAAATCAAACCATCCAATACTACGTATCAAAGTCAACTAATCACCCTTGTGCATTCCCTTAATGCCTGTCTTCCGTGTGCCTTTGCCTGCCGTAGTGCTCCTATGCAGTCCTACCCCAGTGCCTGCATCATGGCTGGTGGAAGGCTGCTGACTTTCAGTGGGGGAGACCGCAGGTGGCCTTTAAGGACGACTTTAGCAGCTCTGGGCATAGAAGGCCCTGCTTCGGACTGCACCATCTCGGCATGGGCGGCAACAGTCCGGGCTAGCTGGCTGACAGGCAACAGCAAGGGCACTGGCAGATTGCCAGTGGTGGGAGGACAAATGCTGTCATCCTGGGAGAGGACAGCAGGTTTGTGCTCCACGGAGCCACTGCCATGCCCTGGGACGGCGCCTCAGCAATCATAGTAGTCTGTTGGAGGAAAAATTGCTGGATTGTTGTGACATCCTGCAAGCCCCATTCAACTGGTAAGTGCAGCCACGATGGCAGCAGTCTGAGCTTGCATGGCAGCAAGTTGAGCTTGCATGACAGAAATCTGAGCTTCCAATGCAGCACCTAGACGTTGGGTGGCTTCTGCTTGTGCTACCAATGGGAGCTGAGATATCGGCCAACAGGACGCTGCATCATCGTTGGGTCCACAAGTGCATTAATGCACTGCTGCCACTTCACCATCACTTCCATGCTGGAAAGGATGAGCTCCAAGCTCTGCGCAAACCCTTATGCAAAGATGGTGCTGGACTCCTCCATGCTCCTTGACATTGCATGCATACTTTTTGACAGGCCTGCCAATGCACCAAGCATTTCATTGTGCATACCCATCAGCCTTCTTCTGTAAGCTGCCCCATTGCAGTTCTCATCTGAGTCCTCTGCAGCAGAACCCATGTGCGCCCTCGCCCTCCGGGAAGCTGGCAAATGTACTACCCTTGCCCCCTGCCCTTGCTGCAGGCAACTCATGCCTGGTGTCTCACCACGTGCAGATCCCGCTTCTAACCTATCCTCTAAAGTATGTGAAGTGTCAGTATCTGAGCTGGTGGCTGCGAATGTGAAATCGAGTGATGGTGCTGTGTCTTCAGCATCACTACCTTCTTCCTCTTCCACTTCTTTCTCTTCCACGAGTGCCTGGCCAAGTTGCAGTTCTTGGCTATCTGAAAGGAGAAAGGCAAAAGGGTAGGGTTGTGATGAGGGGGTGGGGGGGAAGCAAGATGTCCATGCATACACCATCTGCAGCTTGTAAATCAGAAGAGATTGTGAGATGAGGGGGAAGTGGGATGTAAGAAGGAGGATTAAGTTTGAGGATACCATCGTCTTTGACTGTTTCAGCCCCACCGCTGGCCACGGGCTCAACATTTGGACGCTCCAATTGGGGTTAGGTCATGCAGGCCTGTCTCCCTGTGGGTAGCCTCTGCTTCTTCCGGTTATGAGCCACCTTGTTTTGCAAGAGAGAGGGGAGTGTGTCAGTGAGTGTGGTACAATGTGTTTGGGTGATGTGATGTCATGGTTGAATAGCTGGCAGTGTGTGTGCAAGCTGTGAGATGTGGGTGTGAGGCTTACAGCCGTGCTAAGTGTGTGAGGGTGAGGTGAAGCTATGAATGTGAGGTATCAGTCATGATTGATAGAGATTGTTGGTAGGTGAGTGAAGGGGGCTGGTGAATTGAGCAGTGTCTGAGCCTAGTGATTCAGTTGTAAGGATATGGCATTTGAAGAGGAATTCACTGACCTTGACCATTTTTACGAGGTGATTAAACTTCTTGCAGCACTGTATTCAGGTCCTCGGGGCTACACTGCTGGCATTGACTTCGATGGCTATCTGATCCCATTGCCTTCTCACAGTTTGTCTGGAGGGCCTCCTGCCTCGCTGTGGATACAGGGCCTCTCTCCTCCTGTTCACCTCCTGCACCAAGGCCTCCAGTGCTGCGTTGGGAAATGTTGGAGCCCACTCTCTGCCCTGTTACACAATCAATGCGTCTTCTTCTTGCTCACACTCTCTTCCCCAGCCACTTCCAGCACCTGCTGCAGCCAGAATGCACTTCCCCTTTAAAAGGTCCAGGCTGCCTTTAAGTAGTGCACTTAAGAAGTGTTGCTAGCCTCACAAGAACCTGTGCACACTGCTGAGGTGTGCAGCCACTCAGCAACGCGTTCAGCGCTGGGCTGTATGCTGCTATTATTTATATTAGCAGGCAGCAGGAAGTTTGCAAGGTGCAGTACACCATGCCTTGCATGAATGGCCAGCTCAACCACTTTCTTACTTATTCGAATGCTGGCTGGTGGTCAAAGGCTGCCCGAAATTTTACAGGCTGGCAGCCGCTTCCTGCCGCTCCGGGTGGGAGTGGGTTAATGCAGCCCGACTGTTAGAATTGCCATGGCCTCATTCTGCCACAGGTGAGCAGGAAAGTAACACGTCAGCTCAGTCTCCCAATGAAAACCCACTGTGATTTAAAATCCATCCATCACAAATCAAATCATTGGAACACAATGTACCTGCATGCTTACTTACTGACTCCCAGGCTGAAATGCAGGCTGGCCACATATCTGTCACTTTGCATGTGCTCCTTCAATTTACAGCATCTCAAAACCGCTTTTTTGCTTGCACATCAAAATGACACATAAATCATGGCAACAGACCAGAATTGGAGAAAGGATCACGAATCACAAGCTCTTGACTCCCTTGGAGTAGGCCACCCTGAATACCTGTCATATCAGAGCATGAGAGAGTAGGGAAGGCTGAAGCAGCAGACTTCCTCCAAATTCAGATCAAGTTCCATGCTGCTTTTATGTCTTGTCCCCTTCTCACTCCCACAGAGACATACACAAATCTCACACACATCTTGCACTGCAAGCTCTGTTTGAAGGTGCATTTGGTTGCAACATTCTACTGTTAGACCTTTTTCTGTCATCATGGGCCGAGAAGAGCGCCCTGCCAGCACTGCCAGTAGCTCAAAGCAAGACAGCACCCTACAACATCCTGTGTTCCTCTCTCTGAAGTTTACAAGCACTAACATAGCTATACATATCCTGGAGGTAGTTCAATTGAGGAGGTAGTATCAGTTGAGGACGAGTGCATGGTGAGGAGGAGCAACAGGTACTGGCAGAGGAGGAGCAAGAACCCACTGGCTAGATTGCCACCTGGCTGACAGCAATGACCCCGTACCTTCTGAAATAAAGCTGGGTGGTAAAATTGAGTCATGTCTTCATCCTGTTCTCTTTGGGTGGGAAAGGCGGTTAAAGTGCTGCTCAAGCTGACCAATGATTCACTCGTCTGCTTGATGTATATGGAGTCAGCACATTATCTGAAATTGCAGTGCTAGACTGGACTGGAATGAACTGGCAGTGTCGTGCCTATTTACAAGCAGGCTGCAAATATCCTTGCAGCACATTGCACAGCGATGCAAATGTCTCCCTGCTGACCCAGAACCTGCACAGTCAGTTACCCTCAGTCACTATCAGGTAGGTCTTCCAAGGGCTGCAGATATAGTTGGTGGTATAATGACAGATGTGGCCAGTGCAGTTCAGATGCCTGCTGATCTGCCTGCTAACTCAGTGAGAAAAAAATCGGAGCAGGAGTAGGCCATTCGGCCCTTCGAGCCTGCTCTGCCATTCAATATGATCATGGCTGATCCTCTATCTCAATACCATATTCCCGCGCTCTCCCCATACCCCTTGATGCCTTTTGTGTCTAGAAATCTATCTATCTCCTTCTTAAATATATTCAGTGACTTGGCCTCCACAGCCTTCTGTGGTAGAGAATTCCATAGATTCACCACCCTCTGAGTGAAGAAATTTCTCCTCATCTCAGTCCTAAATGTCCTACCCCGTATCCTGAGACTGTGACCCCTCATTCTAGACCCCCCAGCCAGGGGAAACATCCTCCCTGCATCCAATCTGTCTAGCCCTGTCAGAATTTTATACGTTTCAATGAGATCCCCTCTCATTCTTCTAAACTCTAGTGAATACAGGCCTAGTTGACCCAATCTCTCCTCATACGACAGTCCTGCCATCCCAGGAATCAATCTGGTGAACCTTCGCTGCACTCCCTCTATGGCAAGTATATCCTTTCTTAGGTAAGGAGACCAAAACTGCACACAGTACTCCAGGTGTGGCCTCACCAAGGCCCTGTACAACTGTAGTAAGACATCCTTGCTCCTGTACTCAAATCCTCTTGCAATGAAGGCCAACATACCATTTGCCTTCCTAACTGCTTGCTGCACCTGCATGTTTGCTTTCAGAGACTGGTGTACAAGGACACCCAGGTCCCTTTGTACATCAGCATTTTCCAATCTCTCAACATTTAAATAATACTCTACCTTTCTGTTTTTCCTACCAAAGTGGATAGCTTCACATTTATCCACGTTATACTGCATCTGCCATGTATTTTCCCACTCACTCAACTTGTCTAAATTGCCTTGAAGCCTCTTTGCATCCTCCACACAACTCACAATCCCACCTAGTTTTGTGTTGTCAGCAAACTTGGAGTGAAATTAATAAGAATTTATTCACACAAAGGATAGTGGAAACCTGGAATGTTTTCCTGAAAAAAGGCTATGGATACTGGGTCAATTGCATTTTGCAAGACTGAGATCGATAGAATTTTGTTAGATAAGGGTCTCAAGGGAGATGGAGCAAAGGCAGGTAAATGGAGTTGAGGCACAGATCAGCGTAATCTAGTTGAATTGTGGAACAGTCTTATGGGATGAATGGCCAACTCCTGATCCTTTCCTTCCATTCCTTTCAGTCTTATATTCAGCTGTACTCTATCGGGTAGATTGAATGAGTTAGTGTGCCCGCTATAGTGCTTTGCAAATTGACAACACAGAATGGAGAATCAGGCATGAAGGTTAGTTTACCCCACACAATTTTCTGGCCATTAAAATGAATGGTTGGCAAATCATGTGGGCCACACTGAGCTCCATGGCTGAATCGCCAATATGCACTTGCATTGCTCAAAGCTCTCTGCCGACAACACTGAGTGGGTCATTTTAACTTCTGCCGATAACGTAAAATGGCTGATATCGAAACCCGTGTTTCATGGTCTCCAACTGACGGGAACAAGGAAGCAGTGGGCCAAAGATGGCAATGTACCACTTACCACCCCGTTGCCACTCCCTCTACAGCCACCGCCATTTCCAAACTGTCGTGGAAGTGAGTGGCCAAACCGCTCACCTGCTTCATTTGAAAGGCCGCTTTTAATATGCAAAACGGTGGTTCGAGGACCCTGAGGCAATTTTGACAAGCCAATTTTGAGCTCCTGTGGACCAACCAACTGTTCTTAAAGGTTCCGTAAATGGTCCTGCTGACTCCACAAAAATCTGCCGGTCCATCCTTGCTCTCCACAGCCATGATTGCCTCCCTCCTTCAGTCCCTACTTCCAGCTCGGCTTCACGTTGGAGCTGCTGGATTTCCCACTGCCGCTCGAACGGTGAGTTGTCTATTAATGCTGGCTCTGCAATTGAGCTCACCATTGATACTGAAACGTGGCCAGGCCTTCAAAATGGCTCAGGCCTCTCACCAGTGCTCCTCCCACCCACCTGAAATTCTCCCGAAGTAAAAAGCATTCCCAAACATCTTTTAGAACATTTTATTTTTATTTCTTCTTAGTGAACGACTAATGCACAATACTTAACATTTAGCTTTGCATTGTTAAAAGGCTATTGCATTAATTTCAAGCTAATATAGAAACCAAAAGGAAAAAAATTAAGTTAAGCTACTTTTTAACAGACAAAGGTCTACAATTTTCCTTTTTGTACCATGTTTTCAAACTGTTATCCGAGGATGAGTATAATAGTACACAATTGGGGAAACTCATTCAAGATTAAAATCAATGAAGAAAATTTATGGTCTAGTAGCCATGTGTAGATACAAGTGGGAAAATGAAAATAGGCGAGTTGTAGAGTCCATGGGCTGGATTTTGCCAGCGCTCAGAGGGTGGGTTCGGAGGCGGGTCAGCTGTCAACCTGCCTCCATGCGAGCCTCCCAGGTGTCGGGTCTGTCGGCGATGAACAGAGCCAACACCAAGCGGCGGGGGAGGCAATTCACATCATTATATGTGTTGTTAACATCCAATTAAGGGTTACTTTAAGCCTACATTTCGATTTTACATGCTCCTCCACGGGTTACCCACTGCTCGGGGAACACATCAGCTCAGCATGTTGTGAGTGGATTCAGCATTGAATTATCTCATGACCTGACAGCTGCCAAAGTTGTATAAAAGATCCCATGTTACAGCTGTTCACTTTCAAAGCTCAGAAACTGTTGGTTACTGCATTTGGAAGACATATTGAGCTTTCTGCAGCTTGCAAGTGTTTGGAGCAAACTCTCTATCCAGTGCCACCTCATTGGAACAACCTCTCTCACCATTTACAGATCGCTTCTGTCATCTCAACCTCACCTGCCATCTATTCCATCAGCATCAGCATCAGCATCGTTGCCCTTGAAAAAAATCTCAGCTTGATCCTCAGAATCCCACCACGATCAGCCCCAACACCAGCATCACCGGGCACACCAGCAGCACCAACAACAACACCAACCTTCTCCACAATCAACTGATGCTGCACAGGACAGAGGACATCACCATGGCCACATTTACTTCACTTGATGCTGTACACCCTGGATGCCAAATGATGCGCCAGGTTGGCACCACTCCACACCAACACCATAAAGCATCCCTACAGTGCCCAAGCCATTCCTTTCACACTGGTCACCATTGCGGGGGAGGGTACCCTTATGTCTCACCATTCACTACAACAACAACTTGTATTTATATAGCGCCTTTAACGTAGTAAAATGTCCCAAGGCGCTGCAGAGGAGTATTATAAGACAAAAAATTCGACACCGAGCCACATAAGGATAAATTAGGGCAGGTGACCAAAAGCTTGCTCAAAGAGGTAGGTTTTAACGAGCGTCTTAAAGGAGGAAAAAGAGGTAGCGAGGCGGAGAGGTTTAGGCTGGGAATTCCAGAGCTTAGGGCCTAGGCAACAGAAGGCAAGGCCACCAATGGTTGAGCGATTATAATCAGGGATGCTCAAGAGGGCAGAATTAGAGGAGCGCAGATATCTTGGGGGGGGTTGTGGGGCTGAAGGAGATTACAGAGATAGGGAGGGGCGAGGCCATGGAGGGTTTTGAAAACAAGGATGAGAATTTTGAAATTGAGGCATTGCTTAACCGGGAGCTAATGTAGGTCAGCGAGCACAGGGGTGATGGGTGAACGGGACTTGGTGCGAGTTAGGACATAGGCAGCCGAGTTTTGGATGACCTCAAGTTTACATAATGTGGGAGGCCAGTCAGGAGTGGGTTGGAATAGTACAACTACAACTGACTAAGCCACTTCCAAAGGTGCACACAAATCTATACAAGAACGCAAAGTGCTGAAAATAAAGATTTCAATGTTTGACAGCACATTACCAGAAACTTCACATGAACATTGGCTAAACCACCCAAGTGCCTACACTTGTGTGTTGTTAGTTGGTATGCTTGCACTAGGATGAGGGTGAGTGTGAGGGGTGGCTAGTGAGATGGGGAAGTGATAATGTAGATAGAGAGAGATGGGTGGAGGTGCAAGGTAAGTTGGTGTGAAGCGTGTGTTGGTGCCATTTTCCTAATCAGACGAATGCTTATGTGCAATTCCAGAACAAGAGTGCAGTGAAAGTGCAGGTTAAGCTCTGGCTCATAGAATCAGGCCCTTACTTTACCTTATTTTGAATAAAATACTATAGTGAAGAAATGAGAAATAAAGCCTGATAGAGCATTTTATGATCTGCTCAAAAGAAAAGTTGTACACTAAATATATATGACTCTATCTTTAGTATTATAAATTACAGATCCATCAGTCACTAGGCTAGCATCATTTGTGGCTCATATTGTGTTTGCAATTCTGAATCATTCCAGGGTAAGAAAAATAGATAGATCAGACTGACAGCCATGTTATTCTGAAAACTAGAGACACCATGATATATAACACTAAAATTGCAACTGTCATGTTTTTATCTTGAATATTGCTTCAGGAAAATGTACATGTCACTTAAGTCTCTGTGCTTTCACTACAGGAACTAAATGTGCACAAAATAATTTGAGAAATGTTATGAACAATGGTAATGCCTGGAATTTTCTCAAGGGAGGCGGGTTGAGGGCAGGGGGTCTCCGAGGCGGGCGGGAAACCTGGGAGGCCGACTTTAAAGGCAGGGCCTAATTTGAATGCGAAGCCTCGGATTCCCATCTGCAGCCAGCCACATTGAGAGGCTGGCTGGCTGCGGGCGGGTCGGCCTCAGAAGTGAGGGGCCGGTCTGGGAGGAGGGATTGTGGGAGAGGGGTCGGGGATCGGGGGTGGTGGGGTGGCGGAAAGGGTTCAGCAATCGGTCGGGGATCGGGGGGGGGTCGGGGGGGAAGGATCGGCAATCGGTTAGGGATCGGGGGGGAGAGGGGTCAGCAATCGGTCGGGGATCGGGGAGGAGGATCGGCAATCGGTCGGGGATCGGGGGGGAGGATCGGCAATTGATTGGGGATCGGGGAGGAGGATTGGCAATCGGTTAGGGATCGAGGGGAGGATCGGCAATCGGTCAGGGATCGGGGGGAGGATCGGCAATTGATTGGGGATCGGGGGGAGGATCGGCAATCGGTCGGGGATCGGAGGGAGGATCGGCAATTGATTGGGGATCGGGGGGAGGATCGGCAATCGGTTGGGGATCGGGGAGGAGGATTGGCAATCGGTCGGGGATCGGGGGGGTGGATCGGCAATCGGTTAGGGATCGAGGGGAGGATCGGCAATCGGTCGGGGATCGGGGGGAGGATCGGCAATTGATTGGGGATCGGGGGGAGGATCGGCAATCGGTTGGGGATCGGGGGGAGGATCGGCAATCGGTTGGGGATCGGGGGGAGGATCGGCAATTGGTTGGGGATCGGGGGGAGGATCGGCAATCAGTCGGGGATCGGGGGGGAGGCTCGGCAATCGGTCGGGGATCAGGGGGGAGGCTCGGCAATTGATTGGGGATCGGGGGGAGGATCGGCAATCAGTCGGGGATCGGGGGGGAGGCTCGGCAATCGGTCGGGGATCAGGGGGGAGGCTCGGCAATTGATTGGGGATCGGGGGGGAGGATCGGCAATTGGCCGGGGATTGGGGGGGAGGATCGGCAATTGATTGGGGATCGGGGAGGAGGATTGGCAATCGGTTAGGGATCGAGGGGAGGATCGGCAATCGGTCGGGGATCGGGGGGAGGATCGGCAATTGATTGGGGATCGGGGGGAGGATCGGCAATCAGTCGGGGATCGGGGGGGAGGCTCGGCAATCGGTCGGGGATCGGGGGGGAGGCTCGGCAATCGGTCGGGGATCGGGGGGGAGGCTCGGCAATCGGTCGGGGATCGTGGGGGAGGATCGGCAATTGATTGGGGATCGGGGGGAGGATCGGCAATTGATTGGGGATCGGGAGGAGGATTGGCAATCGGTCGGGGATCGGGGGGGAGGCTCGGCAATCGGTCGGGGATCGGGGGGAGGATCGGCAATCGGTCGGGGATCGGAGGGAGGATCGGCAATTGATTGGGGATCGGGGGGAGGATCGGCAATCGGTTGGGGATCGGGGAGGAGGATTGGCAATCGGTCGGGGATCGGGGGGGAGGATCGGCAATCGGTTAGGGATCGAGGGGAGGATCGGCAATCGGTCGGGGATCGGGGGGAGGATCGGCAATTGATTGGGGATCGGGGGGAGGATCGGCAATCGGTTGGGGATCGGGGGGAGGATCGGCAATCGGTTGGGGATCGGGGGGAGGATCGGCAATTGGTTGGGGATCGGGGGGAGGATCGGCAATCAGTCGGGGATCGGGGGGGAGGCTCGGCAATCGGTCGGGGATCAGGGGGGAGGCTCGGCAATTGATTGGGGATCGGGGGGAGGATCGGCAATCAGTCGGGGATCGGGGGGGAGGCTCGGCAATCGGTCGGGGATCAGGGGGGAGGCTCGGCAATTGATTGGGGATCGGGGGGGAGGATCGGCAATTGGCCGGGGATTGGGGGGAGGATCGGCAATTGATTGGGGATCGGGGAGGAGGATTGGCAATCGGTTAGGGATCGAGGGGAGGATCGGCAATCGGTCGGGGATCGGGGGGAGGATCGGCAATTGATTGGGATCGGGGGGAGGATCGGCAATCAGTCGGGGATCGGGGGGAGGCTCGGCAATCGGTCGGGGATCGGGGGGGAGGCTCGGCAATCGGTCGGGGATCGGGGGGGAGGCTCGGCAATCGGTCGGGGATCGTGGGGGAGGATCGGCAATTGATTGGGGATCGGGGGGAGGATCGGCAATTGATTGGGGATCGGGAGGAGGATTGGCAATCGGTCGGGGATCGGGGGGAGGATCGGCAATCGGTCGGGGATCGGGGGGAGGATCGGCAATCGGTCGGGGATCGGGGGGGAGGCTCGGCAATCGGTCGGGGATCGGGGGGAGGATCGGTAATCGGTCGGGGATCGGGGGGAGGATCGGTAATCGGTCGGGGATCGGGGGAGGCTCGGCAATCGGTCGGGGATCGGGGGGAGGATCGGTAATCGGTCGGGGATCGGGGGGAGGATCAGTAATTGGTTGGGGATCGGGGGGGATCGACAATCGGTCGGGGATCGGGGGGGAGAGGGGTCGGCAATCGGTCGGGGATCGAAGCAGGAGGGGGTTGCCAATCGGTCAGGGATCGGGGGGGAGAGAATCGGCAGGGGTTGGAGATCGGGGGTGGGGTCGGCCAGGGATTGGGAGGGGGGTCGGCCAATGATCGTGGCGGGGTGGGGGGGCGTCGGCCGGGGATCGCAGGGGAGGGCGCGGGAGTTTGGCTGGGGATCGGCGGGTTGGGAGAAGAGAGGATCGGGGCTGTCTACTGGAGGATCATAACCAGCTTCATCATCATCATTGGGGGTGGAGCTGGGGTGTGGTGGGGGAGGCCTGGGGTGGTGGGGTAGGCCTGGGGCGGTGATCGGAGGCCTCGTGGGGAGGTCTCCGATCGATGGGGGTGGGTTAGGTGGGGCCCCTGGATCCAGGAGTTAGGTATAAAGCCACTTACCTCCTTTATGCAGCAGTCCCCGCCTTGGTTTAACTGCCAGGTGTCACAAATTATGTGAAACCCGTCCACAGGCAGTTAAACACAAAATGGATGAGGAAAAAGAGGCTTCCAGTCTCATTATAATATTTAAATTATGGTAATGCCCCCTGGGAGCGGGATGGTCGGGGATCGGGGGGGAGATGGGTCGGCAATTGGTCGGGGATCCGGCAAAACTGGAAGTGGGCAGGTTGGAGGCAGGATCAGGTCGGGAATCCCATTTTTAACACTTTAACTGCCCCCACGTACCAAACCCACTCGTTTTTTTGGGAGAAAATTCCGGCCAATGTGTTTTCCATCCGCTGCAATATGCAAGACTGCTTCATGTATAAAACTTTATGAATTAAAAATGCTCGCCAGAGTCCAGTCCATTATCTTTTGCATACTAAGCCGTTTTAAATCATTCTTGGGATATGACCATCGATAGCAAGGCCATCATTTATTGGCCATCCCTAGCTGTCTTTGAGAAGGTGGCGGTGATCCGCCTTCTTGAACCGATGCAGTCCGTGTGGTGAAGGTACTCCCACAGTGCTGTTAGGTAGTTCCAAGATTTTGACCAATGAAGGAACAGCAATTGTCCAAGTCAGGATGGTGTGAGATTTGGAAGGGGACTTGGAGGTGATGGTGATCCCATGCATCTGCTGCCCTTGTACTTCTAGGTGGTAGAGGTTGTGTGTTTGGAAGGTGCTGTTGAAGAAGCCTTGGTGTATTGCAACAGTGCATCCTGTGGATAGTACACACTGCAGCCACGATGCGTCAGTGGTGGAGGGAGTGAATGTTTAAGGTGGTAGATGGCCTGCTGTAGGTTGTAGGAGCTAGCTACCCCAAGGAGGAGGAATAAGATGTACCTGGGCTGTCCTGATAGATTTTGCCTGAGAGCCTGCAGCTCAGCCCAGACGTATGACTGAAGATTAAATGGGCTGAAGAAAATCCTTCACTCAAACCAGTCTTGTGATCTTATGAGTTGAAACCCGTGTGGCTTTCTCTCTTCTCTCTCCTTTCTTGAGCTTATTCTCTCTATTGCTCGTTCCTTCTTTTTCATTCTAATGACATGAGCAATGAATCAACATAACAAAAACAGATTATCTGGTCATTATCACATTGCTGTTTGTGGGAGCTTGCTGGGCGCAAATTGGCTGCTGCGTTTCCCACATTACAACAGTGACTACACTCAAAAAAGTATTTCATTGGCTGTAAAGCGCTTTGAGACGACCAGTGGTCGTGAAAGGCGCTATATAAATGCAAGTCTTTCTTTCTTAAAACAAGGTAGCATGTTAACAAGTGTAGTGATGATGCTGTAAACAAAATACAGAGCCTAACCAGGAAAAAAGACTATTTTTGGCAGTAGTTGAAGCTGAAAGTGTTACTGTGTGTGTCAAATTGAATACTTGATTTCACTTGTTTCATATGTTTCATGCTGTGGCCTGTCACTGTTCGCAGTGTGGGGACATTGCAATTGTTCAGTTTATCTGTTGCTGTCCCTGAGTCAGGCAGTAGGTTCATTTAAAATGAAAATCAGGGTCCTATGAGGCACATAGGACCCTGAGTGCCATTTAGGAGAGAACTAATCAGCGTGTGTGCCGTGCAGGCATCGACCAGTTTGAGCGGCGTTAGAGCCGAAGAGGCCCTGAAAAGGTAAGTTTCACATTATTTTTGTGGGGCCAAATAGAGCAGGAGGCCCCCATCAAAATACTGCTGGCTGCTGCCAGCCTGGGCTCACTCCCCACCCCCACACTCCTCGGCCTCACCTCCCCTCCCTCCCAGGACCTACCTGCAGCTGTCGCCGGCCAACATTCCTTTGGACCAAAACTAGAAAGCAACCTCGGGACGTCCATTTGGCAAAATTGGCATCTGCAGCTCACTGGCCAGATTCGAATGAGACCCGGGCCTCTTTGCCATCTGAACAAGCGGCCACCCAAAAGTCTAAACTCTACCAGAGTTTGATAGATTTTTGAATATTAAGAGAATCAAGGGATATGGGGATAGTTCAGGAAAGTGGAGATGAGGTAGAAGATCAGCCATGATCTTATTGAATGACGGAGCAGGCTCGAAGGGCCAAATGGCCTACTCCTGCTCCTATTTCTTATGTTCTTATGTTATGTTCTTATGTTCTACCCCTCAGTGTTGCAATATCATTCGTATTTTTGTGCATATTTGCTATTTCCAACAAAAGCTCAGATGTTTTAAAAGAACACATTTATATTCTTGGTAGAAGTAACAAAAGGAGAAATCTTCACAAAGCAATTTTATATTTGTAAGGCATGTGAGGCATCCTGTTTTCACTCACACTAGGTTTCCAATAATGAGATGTGTTTACATTGACTGCTTTATTTATAACTGACTCTGATCAGTTGACAAGTAAAGAAATTACAACTTTTACTCAGACTTCAAATAATATTTTCTTTTTTTCCATTTGGGAATCTCGGCTTTTTCCTGTGCGTTTTTCAAAAGAGGTATCATGAATAAATTCCATTCATCATCTAACCAATCTACATCACCCGAGTGACTCTATCTGGGCTGATGAATGTAAGTGAGAGGGTGGATGATAGTATGGGTGAATTTCTGCTGGCAGTCTTAGATGTTGACGGTCCAGTTATCACATTTATTTCCCTCTCTGCAGCATCTTTTTACGTGTGGTCTGTCTTTAAATCTAGCAGTCTATCCTTAGAATGAGAAATTAAATATGTTTCTTGCTGGCCGATTTTTCCTATTCTTCTATTCATGTAAGGGTCTCCTCAGAGTATGATGACAAAAAACATTTTTTTTTGGATCTTTGAATGTTAACATTTGTTCTGCACAAACTAACTGTTGGTGCAGGATCTCCCATGACTCATCTCCCTATCACCACAGCTGAGTCGAATCCCAGCATTTCCATTCTCTCCTTTTACTGCTGGGTTAATGCACAAATGTCTGCTTTTTCCCATCCTGTAGCATGTTGTTTATGGGAATTATATCCAATTGTTTTCCTGTACGAGGTCAGAATGTTTGTTACTTTAGGAACAGTGAGGTTTAATTGAGAACTATTCGAGAACTATAATCACTTATCTTATGGAGTTTCCATGGAGAACTTTATTCTTCAAAGAGCTTGCAGGTGAGAAGGTCTGTACAATCCATTTAATTCCTTACTTTTATTTACAATACCTTTAAGGATTAATATCAGTCTGCAGTATATAAAGTTTAAAATATAGATATGTGACAACTTGCTGTTATATTTATCTTTGATGACCTTGTGAGGCCATTAAACAGCTTGCTGCCCTGGAGTGGAGTCTTAAGAGTTAGGGAGTTGCCGCTTACTATCTATCCCACTTCCATCTACATGATTGGCTGTTATATTGACAGGTCTCTTGCCACCCATACTCACAATTGCATCCATACTGTGCCTTATTTCAGATGATTAATATCACTCTCTGTGATGTTTGCAGTTTATTTTAGCAGTTCTCATTGGAATTAGTTCATTGTTTAATGACATGTTGCCTGCTGGTTCTGATTTAAGTGCAGTCCAATGTAACGGATCAGTTTTTTTTGTTTAGTTTCTGTAGCTAAGACACAGATTATTTATCATCTTAGAAATGCATTATAACTTGTATCAGTTTTGTTCAGAACATTGTATTTTGCACCTCTTAACAATGTAGGAATCATGGAAATAATTTTAAGACATTATCATTTAATATCTGACTGTTGTTTTGCTAAAATGCCTATTTTCTGTTCAGTTTTCATAGTGTGGTCAACTCAATGAAATGACTTCAGTAGAAATAAAAATTGTTTTTAATGCCACTTGATGACTCGTGTGCGTAATTGAAAGAGAGAAACACAGGGAGACCTTAATGGAAGGAAAGGGAATAATGCAACACAACAGAGAATATCTGTTGGAGCAGGCTAGATCATACGGGAAAATTAAAGTGCCCAATTCCCCCTGTGACACTAGCATTGCTGTTAATAGACAGAAAAGCAGGAAAATAGCACTAGAAGAAGCAGGCAGCAATTTTATTGCTATTCTCAGTTTTCTGTTCTGTGGAATGAAGAATTTACTGCCACTAACGTCTGACTTTATTCTAAAGTCCCCTGTTTATTAATCTCATAGTTCTTAATACCAATTGGTGTTATTTTCTGTTGGGTGTACTAACTTCTCCACTGGCTTCCATTACCCTAGCTTTGAGTTGTAGTAATTGTATCTCTGGGACAGATCAACATGACTCTGAGACAATCCAGGGAGGTGGAATAAAAGGGACAGTGGCAGCATGGATACAAAATTGGCTAAGTGACAGGAAACAGAGAGTAGTGGTGAATGGTTGTTTTTCGGACTGGAGGAAGATATACAGTGGTGTTCCCCAGGGGTCGGTTCTAGGACCACTGCTTTTCTTGATATATACTAATGACTTGGACTTGGGAGTACAGGGCACAATTTCAAAATTTGCAGATGACACAAAACTTGGAGGTATAGTGAACAGTGAGGAGGATAGTGTTAGACTTCAAGAAGACATAGACAGGCTGGTGAAATGGGCGGACATGTGGCAGATAAAAATTAAAGTCGAAAAGTGTGAAGTGATACATTTTGGTAGGAAGACGAGGAGAGGCAATATAAACTAAAGGGTACAATCCTAAAGGGGGTGCATGAACAGAGAGACCTGGGGGTATATGTGCACAAATCATTGAAGGTGGCAGGGCAGGTTGAGAAAGTGGTTAAAATAGCATAGAGGATACTGGACTTCATATATAGAGGCATAGGGCTGGATTTTGAATGACCCGTGGAGTCGGGTTTGGAGGCGTGTGGGGGGTTAAAGTAGCAGAGTTGAGGGTCCCGACTCCAACACGCCTCCACGCAATTTTGACAAAATCGGTTGCGGGGTTCCCGCCTCCAAGAGGCGGGAGAGGCCATTAACGACCTTAACAACCCCTAAAGTGGTTCAGTAATGCCATTTTGAAGCTTTTTAGGCAGTTTAACCCTTTTCCCACGTGAAGCACGCCTGATGGGAAACACTCCAGTGAAACCTGGCGGGAGCACAAGTGGATTGCTGACTCTCAGCTGCAGCTCAACCTTTAAATAGGAGATTTGATCAGCCATCAATTGCAGGTGGCAGGACTTTGTTGTCACAGGTCTGGGGGAACTTTTAGAAGGCATAACCACAGCTCTGGAAGTTTGGAGCCTGACACCCATCTGCAGTGTGACCTCCTGGGAAACCCCTCTCGCCACCCTCATTGAGGGCTTCCTCAACTGAGACATATACCAGAGGCATGGGGGCCATTTATTTCCTTCCCTCCTGGGTATCCGATGAGGAGGAACAACAGCCGCAGCACCAGCAGAACCATGAACAACAGCACCACCAACAGCAGCAGCAACAGCAGGAGCGCCAAGCTGCTGCTCACCCACCTGAAGCTGCACAGGACAGAAGGGGCCAGCGCATGGAAGGCCGTCAGCGCAGGAGATACCCCCCAAACAAGGTCTACAGACAGAGGGTCAGCTACCTCAACATGTCTGAGCAGCAATGCCAAAGGCGGCTCCGACTTTCGCGAGAGGTAGTGGGTGACATCTGCGCAATGCTGCAACAAGACCTGGAGCCCAGAGGACCAGGTGGACGCCCCTTACCAGTGGCCGTCAAAGTCACGACCGCACTCAACTTTTTTGCCTCAGGCTCATTCCAGGGATCAGCAGCAGACATCAGCGGCATCTCCCAGGCGGCCGCACACACTTGCATCACGCAGGTAACCGATGCCCTCTTTGCCATCGCGCACAATCACATCCATTTCACCAAGGATCGAGCAAGTGTCACGGCCGTGCGGTTGGATTAGCTAATCTGCAGGCTTTCCAAGGGTGCAGGGCGTCGTTGACTGCACACATGTGGCCCTTAAGGTACCCCATCGCAATCCAGGTATTTTTTGTCAACCGCAAGGGCTTCCACTCCCTCAACGTTCAGCTGGTGTGTGACCACAACAAGGAAATTTTGCATGTTTGTGCCAAGTACCCTGACAGTTGCCATGACTCCTTCATACTGCGCCAGTCTAGTGTACCTCCGCTCTTCAGTCTGCCAGACCAACTTCACGGATGGCTACTTGGAGACAAGGGCTATCCCCTGAGGACGTGGCTAATGACGCCGTTGAGGAGCCCATCCAACGCAGCTGAGGAGAGCTACAACTCCAGCCACATTTCCACCAGATCCATAATCGAGCAAACCATCGGTATGCAGAAGATGCGCTTCAGATGCCTGGATAGATCAGGTGGAGCCCTGCAATACTCGGCAGCCAGGGTCTCCAGAATTGTCGTGATTTGTTGTGCACTTCACAACATGGCACAGCGTCGTGGCTTACAGATGCCGGAGGACCAAGTGGCTCCTCACATAGCCTCCTCAGATGAGGAGGAGGAGGAGGAGAGAGAGAACGAACAACTTGCAGAGGCCCCTCAACCAGCGGCAGCATTACGTGAGACCATAGCTGCCCGGAATGCAAGGAACGCACTCATCTTGGCCAGATTTGCTTAGCCTAGACAAGAAAGCACTTTTGCCTCGCAGCTTCTTACCAGAGCTACGACAATGGCCCAGACCCAGCGGATCCCTAACAATGTGACCACCATACTGACAATTGCAAGTTATCCGAAGGCCTCATTGTGGAAGTCCCATTAGCAAAATGACAGACGCCACAACTGCAGCTGTAGCCATCAGAGTTTTTATTTAAACTTTAGACCTGATGGCTTTTTCACAATAAACATCAAAATTCACCCAAGTGACTACCCTTGTGACTATTTGTGCAGTTTTTTTCTCTTACACATGCTCCTACGTGGTGCTTCCCCTGTGGCTTCAGCAGAAGTGGAGTCCCCCTGCTCACTTTGTTGCTGCTCCTGTCTCAACTCCTTTGGCGGGCGTCCTCTGGGGTTGCGAACCTGAGAGGGCTCAGCAACAGTCTGCTGCTCCTGCAGCTGGGAAGGGGTTGAGACGCCGATCTCACTTGGGTGCGGACTCTGGTGGGGCTCTGAGCGAGGACCTGTCAGTGGCATGGAAGTGTGAGCGCTTGGAGAGGAGCCCCCACCTCCTTGTTGTGTGCCACCAACATCCCTCTCATGGGTCAGGTCCACCTCAGCGCTTGCAAGTGGCTTGAGAGCACCTTGCTGCACATCAGGGAGGCCATGGGGATCCGTATCTGCACTGGAAGTCCTACTCAGAAGGACTTCCATGAAGGTCTGGTTTCTCTGTTCAATAGATGCCTATCGCTCCTCCAGAGATGTCATTCTATTCAGAACACTCACCATGTTTTCTGCACTCTGGCGACTTATCACCTCCATGGAGGTTGCCATCCTTTCCATGGTGATGCGTTCATGCGCCAATGACTCCACAAAGGCTCTGCTCATGTTCGCTATGGACTCCTCCATTCGCTCCACACTCGTAGCGACCCTGGAGACAAAACCTGTCAGAGACTCCTGCATCTGTTCCTGGAGTTCCAGCACCGCTGATCTTATGGATGGACCCAGAGGCAAAGGGTCGGCATGCAGCTGAGCCGAGTTAGGACCGTCCTGCGCCCTCCGACTAGGACTCTCCACTGCTGTCCCTGTCTCCACCATCTGCTGATGCTCACTTGTGAGCTGTGATACACCAGGTGACAACACTACTCTATGTCCCGAGGGTCCCACTGAGGTGTGAGTGTCTGCACTGGTGCTGGGTGCGCTGAGTTCTGCTGACGCGGCGCCCTCAGAGGTTTCAGCTTCCTCTGAGGAGTCTGGATGCTCAGGCTCTTCCTCCTGGCTAGTGGGGACGGGTGCTTGCGATGGTCCTGTGGGGGAGTAAAGGAAAGAGTTAGAGATGTGATGCCAAGGTTACATGCACATTGCATATTGCAGATGATCATAAATCCATCTGTTAGAGCTTCAGATTCATTATCAGTGACTCATGCAATGTCAATGAGAGAGATGGAACACTATTCAGTCACCAGCTTGCTCTGATGCACCCGTCTGTCCGTCCCCCACTTGCGTTTCCTCCTCGACGCCCACGATCTCCAGGACCGCATCCTCCCAGGGGGTGAGCTGGGCTAATGAGGGTGGCCCTCCTCCTATCCTGGCTCTTTCCCTTTTATTGTGAGCTCTATTTTCCTGCAATGAGGGAGACAAGTGGAGTTTGAGTGAGATTGAAGGAGTGAGTGTAGAGAATCCATAGCATAGATGCTTAGAAGGAGACAAAGATGGATTGAGCTGGCGAGACTAAGGGCCCTCCCTGTGTGTTGTAAGTTGTTTTCAAAGCATGACAGTGATAGGGAGTGTGAGGGCTGCATAGTCGAATAGTAAGGTGAATGTGACCATAGAGGGAGAGGGAATGGGTAAGGGTGCATGGATGTCAGTGTCAAGTGGGATATGGAGGAAGAGGTTGCTAAAGCTGAGTGCTGGTGAGGAGAGGCAATGGGGATCAGATTGAGGGTGGAGGGAAAGTCATACTCACTTTAGCAGTACGTAGAAGGTCATGAAACCTCTTCCTGCACTGGATCCAGGTTCTGCATGTCAATGATAAAGAGGTGACCTCCTGGGCGATCTGGACCCACACAGCCTTTGTCTGCTGGGGAGGCTTCTTCCTCCCTGAGGAGGGGAAGAGCACCTCCTTGTTGGCTCTTGCTCCATCCACCAAAGCCTGAAGGGCAACGTCCTGGAATCTGGGAGCAGCCCTGGGCCGTTGGCTGGCCATTCCTGCTGCAGGTTTTTAGAATAGAGGTCCAAAAGCTTGGCAGCCTGCAGAGGAAGCAAGGCTTGTTGCAGACCTTAAATGCAGCAGCAATGATGATGTCATCGGAGGCGACTTTCAGACTGGAATAACTCATTGGCCATGGGTTCCCACATGTTGGAACTCAATTGGCCAATTAAGTTAAAATCGCATCATTCATCCACATTAATCTGGAGTCGGGGGGGCAACACAAAATGCGGGTAACACGACCCCAACCCGACCCCAAGACAAAATCCAGCCCATAGAGTACAAAAGCAAGGAAGTTATGATGAACCTGTATAAAACACTGGTTCGGACTCAACTGAAGTATTGTATCCAATTTTGGGCACCACACTTAAGGAAGGATGCGAAGGCCTTAGAGAGGGTGCAGAAAAGATTTACAAAAATGATTCCAGGGATGCGGGACTTCAGTTACATGGGTAGACTAGAGAGGCTGGGGTTGTTCTCCTTAGAGCAGAGAAGGTTGAGAGGAGATTTGATAGAGGTATTCAAAATCATGAGGGATCCAGACAGAGTAGATAGAGAGAAACTGTTCCCATTGGCAGATGGGGTCGAGACCCAGAGGACACAGATTCAAGGTGATTGGAAAAAGAACCAAAGGCGACATGAGGAAAAACTTTTTTATGCAGCGAGTGATTAGGATCTGGAATGCACTGCCTGAAAGGGTGGTGGAGGCAGACTCAATCGTGGCTTTCAAAAGGGAATTGGATAAGTACCTGAGGGGAAAAAATTTGCAGGGCTACGGAGAAAGGGCGGCGGAGGAGTGGGACTAGCTGAAGTGCTTTTGCAGAGAGCCGGCATGGGCTCAAAGGGCCAAATGGCCTCCTTCTGTGCTGTACCATTCTATGATTCTATGGGCTAGATTTTACCAACCTCAGTGGTCCGTGGCGGGCGATGTCAGTGGCGGGTCCCGGCCTCGCTGCCAGCTCCAGCCCGCTATCCAAAATGATTTTCCCCTGATTGGGCTTGTTAAGGCCGCCCAGCACGTTTGCCAGCCAATTGAAAGAAGCGGGTCTGATGACATCATTCGATAATGCGTCATCAGCCAGTTTCCTTAAAGGGACCATGCGCAAATTAATTTTGATATTTGTGCTGTCAGTATTCTACAGCATTGAGGTGCTGCAAACACTGGCAAGCACTGCACAGAGGGGCACAACAACACCCAGGCTCTCCCATGACTCCTTCCATATGCTTATGGAGGGATTCACAGCATGCAAGGAGGTTCTCTTCCCTTCCAATGGGCGGAAGAAACCTCCCCAGGAGATCAACGCAGCCTGGTTGCACATTGCACAGGAAGACACAAGCAGGGATGTCATCAGGAGGACCAGGCTGCAGTGGCGCAAACCTTTCAATGATCTCAGAGGATCACAAAACGTTAGTACAAAGCCACACGCAACCTCATCCTGCTGTGCCACTCATCACATCCCCATCACTCTGCCTTCCCTACCCTACTCCTGCACATCCTTACTCACACCAACTTGCCTTGCACCTCCACCCATCCCTCCCATTATCACTTCCCCATCAAACTAGCCACCCCTCACATTCACCCTCATCCTAGTCCAACCATACCAACTAACAACATACAGGGGTAGGCACTTGTGTGTTTTAGCTCTGGTTCATGTGAAGTTTCTGTTAATGTGCTGTCAAACATTGAAATCTTTATTTTCAACACTTTGCGTTCTTGGACAGATTTGTGTGAACCTTTTGAAGTGGCTTAGTGAGTTGCAGTGAATGGTGAGACATAACGGTACCACCCACAATGCTGATGAGTGTGAAAGGAATGGCTTGGGCATTGTAGGGATGCTTTATGGTGTTGATGTGGTGTGGTGCCAACCTGGTACATCATGTGGCAGCCAGAGTGTACAGTGTCAAGTGCAGTAAATCTGGCCATGGTGAGGCCATCCCTGGCGTCGCGGGCAGCAATGTGGTCGGGTGCTGATGCCCTGTGTCCTGTGCAGCATCAGGTGATTGTGGAGAAGGTTGGTGTTGTTGTTGGTGCTGTTGGTGTGCCTCGTGCTGCTGGTGTTGAGGCTGATCATGGTGGGATTCTGAGGACCAAGGTGAGACAGTATAAACCGTACCCATTCTGATGTAATAGATGGCAGGTGAACTTGAGATGACAGAAGCAATCTGACAATTGTGAGAGAGGTTGTTCCAATGAGGTGACACTGGATAGAGAGTTTGCTCTGAACACTTGCAAGCTACATAAAGCTCAATCTGTCTTTCAAATGCAGTAAGCAACAGCTTCTGAGCTTGGAAAGTGAACAGCTGTGAGATGGGAGCTTTTATAGCACATTTGCAGCTGTCAAGTAATGAGATGATTCCATGGCCATTCAACTCCTGACCTTCTTACCTGATGTGATCCCTGAGCAGCGTAGACTCTGTGGGCGTTCTGGTAAACTCTGAAGGTGAGCTCAAAATAGTTCTTAATCCTCTGTTAACAAGGTCATAATGACCTGAATTGCCTCCCCCGCTGCTGCGTGTCGAGTCTACTCAGCGATGACAGACCCGACATTTGGGAAAGGCGCGTGGCAGTGGGTTGACAGCGGGGTCCCGACCCAATGTCAAAAATAAACATCTTCCCACCCGACCCGCCACCGATCACGCCTGCTGACCCCCCGCAAAATTCCCCCTATGATTCTATCAGCTACCTGCTGAATGGCCAGTTACAAGGATAGTTCTGAGTCAGCACTGCCCTCTGTGTTTCAGTCAAGGTAATGACAGCACTCAGTTTTTATGCCATGGGGGTATCATAGGATAAGCACAGCCTGTATCATACCATGACCAAATAGTCACCATATGCCTCAGGCTGCATAACATTTCCATTGAAAAAGTGTCCCTCTACGCTGATGATTAGCAGGCACCAGAGCAAAAAAACAAAGGGAAGGGTAGAAATTATTGAATATCACAATGTTTTGTATAAAGAGGTTTTATCTTTCACTTCAAACATATCAAATGATTAGGGGAAGTGACTTGGTGCAGAATAACAATCTGTCACAAATCCCGTGAATTACTATACTGCTTAAATTTGTAATTTCACACAAAAATGCCCTGGAGGCATAAAAAATACTGATTTCTGACCAGATTTAAGAACATAAGAACATAAGAAATAGGAGCAGGAGTAGGCAATTCAGCCCCTCGAGCTTGCTCCACCATTCAATAAGATCATGGCTGATCTGATCTTGGCCTCAACTCCACTTTCCTGCCCGTTCTCATAACCCTTGATTCCCCTGTTTTTCAAAAATCTGTCTATCTCCGCCTTGAATATATTCAATGACCCAGCCTCCACAACTCTCTGGGGTAGAGAATTCCAAAGATTCACGACCCTCTGAGAGATGAAATTCCTCCTCATCTCCGTTTTAAATGGGCGACCCCCTTATTCCAAAACTATGCCCCCTAGTTCTAGATTCCCCCACGAGGGGAAACATCCTCCCTGCATCTACCCTGTCAAGCCCCCTCAGAATCTTATATGTTTCAATAAGATCACCTCTCATTCTTCTAAACTCCAATGAGTATAGGCCCAACCTGCTCAACCTTTCCTCATAAGGCAACCCCTTCAACTCAGGAATCAACCTAGTGAACCTTCTCTGAACTGCCTCCAATGCAAGTATATCCTTCCTTAAATAAAGAGACCAAAACTGTATGCAGTACCCCAGATGTATTTTCACCAACGCCCTGTATAGTTCTAGCAAGACTTCCCTACTTTTATAGTCCATCCCCCTTGCAATAAAGGCCAATATTCCACTTGCCTTCCTAATTACTTGCTGTACCTGCATGCTAACTTTTTGTGTTTCATGAACGAGGACACCCAGATCCCTCTGTACCGCAGCATCCTGTAGTCTCTCTCCATTTAAATAATATTTTGCTTTTCTATTCTTCCTTCCAAGGTGGATAACCTCACATTTTCCCACATTATACTCCATCTGCCAAATTTTTACCCACTCACTTAACCTATCTATATCCCTTTGCAGACTCTTTGTGTACTCCTCACAACTTGCTTTCCCACCTATCTTTGAATCGTCAGCACATTTGGCAGCAGTACACTCGGTCCCTTCATCCAAATCATTAATATAGATTGTAAATAGTTGAGGCCCTAGCACTGATTCCTGTGGCACCCCACTAGTTACAGTTTGCCAACCTGAAAATGACCCATGTTTTCCGACTCTCTGTTTTCTGTTCGTTAGCCAATCCTCTATCCAATCTAATATATTACCACCAACACCGTGAGCTCTTATCTTGTGCAGTAACCTTTTATGTGGCACCTTATTGAATGCCTTCTGGAAATCCAAATACACTACATCTACTGGTTCCCCTTTATCCGCCCTGCTCGGTACATCCTCAAAGAATTCTAGTAAATTTGTCAAACACAATTTCCCTTTCATAAAACCATGTTGTCTCTGCTTGATTGTATTATGATTTTCTAAATGTCCTGCTATTACTTCCTTAATAATGGATTCCATCATTTTCCCAAAGACAGATGTTAGCCTAACTGGCCTATAGTTTTCTGCTTTCTGTCTCCCTCCTTTCTTGAATAGGGGCGTTACATTTGCAGTTTTCCAATCCACTGGGTCCTCTCCAGAATCCAAGGAACTTTGGTAGATTACAACCAACGCATCCACTATCTCTGCAGCAACTTCTTTTAAAACCCTAGGATGCAGGCCATCAGGTCCAGGGGACTTGTCAGCCTTTAGTCCCATTAGTTTGTCTCGTACTTTTTCTCTAGTGATAGTGATTGTTTTAAGTTCCTCCCTCCCTATAGCCCCTTGATTATCAATTATTATTGGGATGACACAACACTTGAAATCACTTGTTCAATGAATGAGTTGGGCCCTTTCAGAATGTATTTATTTCTAATGGGTGCTGTAACAGAAGACGCACACTGACATGAAGTTGAACAATTCACTGGAAGTTTGGATCAGCTTTTTAAGTGGCTCATGATGGGAAACTCTTTTAATATCTGGAATCAAAACACCCCTTGTAAAGTGAAGTTCTGGATTTACATTCAGTTTGCATTTCCTTCTTTATGACATGGTGTTGCGCTCATCAAAATTCAGTAATGCTTTTATCATGATTCAGATTTTAAAAACACACAGATTATAAATCAATGAGATTCCATGTATGCAGATCAACAGTGCGAATAAAGTATTTATTCTGCTCAACCCTCCTTTGAAACATTTTTCTGATTCAGTGCCTCAGTTTAAAATTCATGTTTTTTATGGATGAACAATTGGTGCAGCAAATAATGTGCAACATTCAAACAAAAATAAAAAGGTTCGTGACTGAAGAAGTGGATTTTTTGATTATTTTAATTTTGAGGAAATCATTAAATGCTACTGGACTTCTGAATTTGAAATCTCACATACTCCACCATTTCTGAAGAGATTGTATATAAACCCATGTAACAGAATATAATGAGGGAGCACTGTGACTTGTAATTGGTTCTGGGCTGATGTCCAAAGAGGATTGTAAATTGATCTGGCTACCACTCAGTGGAAGTGTAAAAAAACAAGAGATTGGCCTCGCTGTGTCTTGTACCATTTATAGGTGCTACTAAAGCAGTCTGATAGTCAAGTCAGTCACGGAATGTCAGAAATTTAAATGCCAACCAAAGGGATGTATCAATGTTCTTGCAGCAGTCTGAACCACTATTAGTATCTATCATTTTATTTCATTTTCTTAAAGACACACAGAATTGTAACCCTTAAAATCATGTAATTTAACATCAAAGAAATTTCTAGCAGACAGCTTGTAAGAGGAAGTATCTGCGCACCCCAACCCCCAACCCCCATCCTCCCACACACCTTCTAAAAATACAAATGGTTCTGTAATAATATAACTCTCAATTATGGCCAGTGGAATATCATTTATTTATGACCTCATAAGTGATGCAGTCATGACTGAGATACAATCAGGGCTCAACAACTCCCCAAATTACAACTCATTCAGCATGCTATAGTCTGCCTCTTTACCCACACAAGTCTCGCACTCCCATCACCCCATCCTCTCAAAGTTGCACTGGCTTCTCATGTCCCAGCAAATTAACTTCAAGATCCTTACGCAGTCATAAAATATAGTGAACTACCAGGCAAACAACATACCCATCATCAACAATGGTGCAGCCCAGCAAGCAAGTGCAAGAAACAAGGCTGAAGGGTTTGCAAATATTTTCAGCTTAAAGTGCCAAGAGGGTGACTCTACTTGGCTTCCTCCCAAAGTCTCCACCACCATAGGTACCAGTGTCCAACCAATTTGGTTCACTCCATGTGACATTAAAAAAAACACTAAGTGGATTGGCTCACAGCAAATCCATGGGTCTGGACAGCACCTCAACGTAGCCCCGTTTTAGCCAGCAAAACCTTTGATTGCTCAACTCAGCACATTAAGAATTGGATGCACATTTCATGACCAATTTTGTTATCAAGGTTTGGGTGTCTGGTGGCTAAAGTGAGTATTTAATTTCTCATAACGTAGGTTGTTGCTTGCAAGTGGAATTTCTGGGCACTAGATGCAGACATTGTGAAGACTTGCCTTTTTATATGGATTCAAGTTCATTCTATAACAAGTAGATAAGCATTCTTTCTGACTGGTAGGTATTTATGATTTGTTTTGGCAGTTGTTTTTGGGCATGGATTACTGATCACCAATTGGCTGTCTCGCTTGATAGTTTATGGATGACTATCATACAAAATATCAACTGTGCTGCAGTCAGGAGTGCTTTACTGAATTTGGGCTCTATTAGGAACACATTAGCCTCAGAGACAGGAAAAAGCTATCCTTTTTGGTTGATTGCTGTCAATCCCCTTCTACCTTCTCACTAGAAAAGTAAAGCTGTGGGGGGAATTTTAACCCCAAAAATGGGCGGGTTTGGGTCGGGTGGGAGGTTAAAGTGTTAAAAAGCGTGCAGGGAGACCAAGGCTACAGGGTTTCCTGCATGTTACCAGGCCCCCCCTGATCCTAGCGGGTCCAAAAGTTAAAGTTCACCCCAGTATATCAGATGTATTCTTTATCTGGCCGATGTTTAACTAACATGCTATGTGATGTTACCATTGAATACTCAGTATTACCATGACTCCTCCCATTGAATCCAAAAGTAAAGGGGCAATTATAACCTAACCCGCCCATCAAGAAGCTGCGGGGATTGGGTCCAATGCTGGTTTTACACCCTGGCCAATTTTAATCACCATTGGGCAGGGTGTAATCCCGATCCTGTGGGTTTCGCACCTAGTGAGTTAGGCTAAAATTACCCTCTCAAATATTTATCACTTTTTTAATTAAAATGACTTGATGTCTGTACCCTGCGTAGACTTGACACAATAGCCCCAAAATTGCAAGGTTCCATCCCTGATGAAGAGTCCTGTTTGACAGAGGTCCAAATTGAAGAATTATGCACGGATGTCACTGTGGCCGATTCAGTGCTCACGATGTCCAACCGAATGGCTGGAAAATTACGAAGTACAACAAATCAGGTGCACTGACCTACACACCCGATTCTTTTACCTGGCACTTTTGTTGAGTGAAACTCTGCAGTAGAAGCCGAGCTTCACACTTTCAGGCTTATATGTGTTTTTACCAGATCTGTCTCAATTCAAAGCTTAGGAACATAGGAACATGTGTAGGCCATTCAGCCGCTCGAGCCTGTTCCGCCATTCAATAAGACTATGGCTGATGTGCGACCTAACTCCATATACCCGCCTTTGGCCCATATCTCTTAATACCATTGGTTAACAAAAATCTATCAATTTCAGATTTTAAATTAACAACTGATCTAGCATCAATTGCCGTTTGCAGAAGAGAGTTTCAAACTTCTACCAGCTTTTGTGTGTAGAAGTGTTTCTGAATTTCACTCCTGAAAGGTCTGGCTCTAATTTTTAGACTATGCCCCTAGTCCTCGACTCCCCAACCAGTGGAAATAGTTTCTCCCTATCTGTTCCCTTTAATATCCTGATCAAATCACCCCTTAACCTTCTAAATTCTAGGGAATATAACCCTAATCTGTGCAATCACTCCTCGTAACTTAACCCTTGAAGTCCGGGTATCATTCTGGTAAACCTACGCTGCACTCCCTCCAAGCCAATATATCCTTCCTAAGGTGTGGTGCCCAGAACTGTTCACAGTACTCCAGGTGTGGTCTAACCAGGGCTTTGTATTGCTGCAGCATAACTTCTACCCCCTTGTATTCTAGTCCTCTAGATATAAAGGCTAGAATTTTAATGATCTATGTACCTGGACCCCCAAGTCTCTTTGGAGCTCCACTGTTTTTAGCTTTTCACCATTTAGAAAGTACTCTGATCTATCATTTATAGGTCTAAAGTGGGTGACCTCACATTTGCCTACATTGAAATCCATTTGCCACAGTTTTGCCTATTCACTTAATCTATCAATGTCCCTTTGTAATTTCATGCTTTCATCTACACTGCCTACAATGCCGCCTATCTCTGTGTCATTGGTAAATTTGGATATGTGACTTTCTATCCCATCATCTAAGTCATTAATAAATACGGTGAATAGTTGAGGCCCCAACACAGATCCCTGCGGAACACCACTAGTCACACCCTGCCAATTTGAGTACCTGCCCATTATCCCTACTCTCTGTCTCCTGCCACTCAGCCAATTTCCTAACCAGATCAATAATTTGCCTTCAATTCCATGGGGCTTCAACCTTAGTCAACAGTCTCTTATGTGGGACTTTATCAAATGTGTGGAGGCGGGAGACGTCAGTAGGGTTCTTAATGAATACTTTGCGTCTGTTTTCACAAAGGAGAGGGGCGAAGCAGACATTGCTATCAGGGGGGGGGGGAGGATTGTGAAATATTAGATGAAATAAACATAGTGAGAGAGGAAGTATTAAGGGATTTAGCAGCTTTAAAAGTGGATAAATCCCCAGGCCTGGATGAAATGTATCCCAGGTTGTTAAGCAAAGCAAAAGAGGAAATAGCAGAGGCCCTGACCATCATTTTTCAATCCTCTCTGGCTTCAGGTGAGGTGCCGGAGGACTGGAGGACTGCTAATGTGATACCCTTGTTTAAAAAGGGAGAAAAGGATAGACCGAGTAATTACAGGCCAGTCAGCCTAACCTCGGTGGTGGGAAAATTATTGGAAAGAATTCTGAAGGACAGGATAAATCTTCATTTAGAAAGACACGGATTAATCAAGGATAGTCAGCATGGATTTGTTACGGGAAGGTCGTGTCTGACAAACTTGCTTGAATTTTTTGAGGAGGTAACAAGGAGGGTAGATGAGGGTAGTGCGTTTGATGTAGTGTATATGGATTTTAGCTAGGCTTTTGATAAGGTTCCACATGGCAAACTGGTCATGAAGTTAAAAGCCCATGGGATCCAGGGCAAAGTGTCAAGTTGGATTCAAAACTGGCTCAGAGACAGGAAGCAGAGGGTAATGGTTGATGGGTGTTTTTGTGACTGGAAGGCTGTTTCCAGTGGGGTTCCGCAGGGTTCATTAATAGGTCCCTTGCTTTTTGTGGTATATATCAATGATCTTGACTTGAATATAGGGGGTATGATTAGGAAGTTTGCAGATGATACTAAAATCGGCTGTGTGGTTGATACTGAAGAAGGAAGCTGTAGACTGCAGGAAGATATCAATAAATTGGTCAGGTGGGCAGAACAGTGGCAAATGGAATTCAATCCGGAGAAGTGTGAGGTAATGCATTTGGGGAGGGCTAAAAAGGAAAGGGAATACACATTAAATGGTAGGACACTGAGTAGTATAGAGGAACAAAAGGACCTTGGAGTGCGTGTCCACAGATCCCTGAAGGTAGCAGGCCAGGTAGATAAGGTGGTTAAGAAGGCATACGGAATGCTTGCCTTTATTAGCCGTGGCATAGAATACAAGAGCAGGGGGGTTATGCTTCAACTATACAAAACACTAGTTAGGCCTCAGCTAGAGTACTGCGTACAGTTCTGGTCACCACATTACAGGAAAGATGTGATTGCACTAGAGAGGGTACAGAAGAGATTTACAAGGATGTTGCTGGGAGTAGAGAATCTTAGCTATGAGGAAAGACTGGATAGGCTGGGTCTGTTTTCCTTGGAACAGAGGAGGCTGAGGGGAGACCTTACTGAGGTGTATAAAATTATGAGGGGCATAGATAAAGTGGATAGAAAGGACCTATTTCCCTTAGCAGATGGGTCAAAAACCAGGGGGCACAGATTTAAAGTAATTGGGGGAAGGTTTAGAGGGGATTTGAGGGGAAATTTCTTCACCCAGAGGGTTGTGGGGGTCTGGAACTCAAACTGAAAGGGTGGTAGAGGCAGGAACCCTAACCACATTTAAAAAGTACTTGGGTGTGCACTTGGGATGCTCTAACCTGCAGGGCTATGGACCAAAAGCTGGGAAGTGGGATTAGGCTGGATAGCTCTTTGTTGGCCGGCGCGGACACGATGGGCCGAAATGGCCTCCTTCCGTGCTGTAACTTTCTATGATTCTATGATTCTATGATTCTATGAAATGCCTTCTGGAAGTCCAAATAAATAACATCCATAGACATTCCCCTGTCCACTACTTTAGTCACCTCTTCAAAAAATTTAATCAGGTTTGTCAGGCATGACCTACCTTTCACAAAGCTTGCATCTGTTGGAGTATGTATTCCCTGTGCAAATTTTTATCATCAGCACTTCAGTCCCTACATCTATCTGAAGGACATAAATTCATACCCTGATTATGTGAGTGGGTCAGCTGTGAGTCACGAACCTCATACTCCTGGTTCTGATCTATTTAATGTGTTGCCAATATAAAGGAGAGCTAGTGAATGGTACATAATTTATGGTTGATTGTCTGTCTGTCTGTTTCTGCAGCCTGGATAATTTGCAGAGTCGAGTTTGCTGTGGGGCAATCATATTTACACACAGGGATAGAAGGACATAGAGACCTGCAGATTCACACAGGGATAAAGTGACAGAGGGACCCACAGATACACACTGACAGACAGAGCAAACCACAGGCACATAGGGACAGAAAGACAGAACCACAAATACACACAGGGACAGAAAGACAGAACCACAAATACAAACAGGGACAGACAGACAGAACCACAAATACACACTGGGACAGACAGACAGAACCACAAATATACATAAGAATAGAGAACCATGGATACATAAAGAAAGAGAGCGAGGAATAAAGAGCTACAGATACACACAGAGACCTCGAATGAGAACAAATCACAAATAAACACCAGCACGACTAAAAAGAATATTAAACATGTGTAAGGAGATATGGGTGAAAAAGGGTTAAAATGCAGAATGCTGACTCCAGTAAAAAGAAGCACAGCAAAGGATTCCATTCTCCTCCTTTAAGATGCTCCTTAAAATTTACCTCACTTATCCTAATAAATCTTTAAATGGCTTGCTGTAAAATTTGGTTTGATAACGCTCCTGTGAAGCACCTTGGGAAGTTTTACTACATTAAAAGCACTATATAAATACAAGTTGTTGTTGTAAATCAACATTTTAGTGCACATGTAAGGAAAGGCATATTCCAACTGGCATTCTTATAATTCTCTGAACTTTGAGAACATCCATACTTGGTACTGCTTATTTCTAACCTCATTAAAACTAAATTAGAGCAGGGTATGATGACCTTGAGATGGAAAGATAAGGGGAACTTACTTACTTCAGTAAAGTTAAGATAGTTGAAGGTTGATTCATTTTCACCCATGTCAATAGGTTCAGAAATCAGAAATTGATCATGTACACTGTAGCTCAGAAATATAAAGTTGCATGTGAAAAAGGCCATGCTGAGCATGCAATAAAAGGAAATTTTGATAAGAAACCTGTAAGCAATTAATGTATATAAGGTAATGTAATGGGGATTCAGAAGATTGATCATCCTTGAAACTCAATTCAGGCCTGTAATGTGTCTCATTCTCCAATCATCTGGTGTGATTGTAAGTACTATGGCCTAGAAATTCAAGACTGCTAAAAACCTGCCGGTGCCACCACGGGCCGGAGTTAATGGCTGCCAAAATTAATGGCGCTGGCAGGATCGGGATATTGGCGCTGGTTGCTAATTAACATTAGCCCAGCACTAAACTTACTGTGCAAGGCCGTTTTCATGGCGGTAGTCCCAGCAGGAGGCCCAATGTAGCGTGGCCATAGTGTCATTGCAGCAAGAACAGCCTTCTCTTAAAACAAGGCTGTCATTTCAGAAAGCAGTGCGGTCCCTGAAAGGGGAACTGCCTTCTGAAATTAAAAAATTAAAATCATGGATTTAAGCAGTTTTTAGCCCTTACTGCTCAACTGCCTTCTGAAAAAAAATTACCATTAAAAAGAATTTCCAAATGGGAGTATTCAGCTCTTTGCCTTCAGCACCTAACAAAATGGGAAAAGTGCTTCAGTACTATCACAAATGTCTCAACAATCCAGGGAAGGGGCACCCAGGGTCTCACACGCAGCACTCCAGCTTTGTGCAGGGGGTCAATACAGGGGCCAGGAGGACCTCCAGAAAAAAAGATGTGGGACCAGATCATCAAGGCCGTCGCTGCCAGCTGTGTTGCCCTCCACCCCCTGGCTCCAGTGCCCAAAGAAGATTCATGACCTCAGACCGGTCAAGATCAGTGAATGCATCTTCAAAAGTCATCTCCTACCAACTGCACCACTAGCCTCACACACTCATTGTATGACTCCACCCCCCCCCCACCCAATCACTCACCTACCAACAATCTGTACCAATCACGAGGCACACCTCCCATTCCTAGCTTCACCTCACCCCCTTGGAGGAGACGGTGCTGGCCATTCTTGGCAGGAGCATGGCTGAGCCATTGGCCAGTGGCGAGGCAGAAAGGATACAAGATGCTGGTATCCTCATAAGTTATCCTCCTTTTCGCATGCACCTCTTGCTTTCCAGCCCTCCCCTCACCAGAACTCTACCCTTGTGCCTTCCTCATTTCACAAATCCAAGAAATGCAGCCTGCCCAGCCAGTGGTTGAACAAGAAGAGGGAGAGGAGAGTTAAGAAGAAGAAGAAGAAACACCGTCACTTAATTTCACACTCGCAGCCATCAGCTTCTTGAGGTCATCCTGCAAGGCCATCTGCAGTCTCCCCCACTGAAAGTAGGAAGCCTTCCATCAGCGATGCTGCAACCACTGGGGGAAGAACTGCATAACATCAGTAGGATAGGCAAAGACACTCACAAGACACTCACTAAGGGGATGCATAAGGGTGATTAGTTGCTTTCTTGATGTCATATTGGATGGATAGATGTATAAAGTTGGATTGGAAATTTTGCTTTGTGGTGGCTTTTATTTCATTATTGTGGCCAAGAGGACACTGTGATAGTCAATAACAGAGGGAAGGTAAGGTGTGGGACAAATGTTGAAAAGGGAGTTGAGGTTGTGGTCACTGGTACCACAGGCGGATGATTCAATCCCGACCAGAAAGGGGCTGTCTGGGTTGCATCCTTCCTTCTGCTTCCTCCTCTTCTGCATCTTCTTCTTCCCTCTGTGAGCAGATGCTGGAAATCTGAAATAAAAGCATAAAATGCTGGCAATACTCAGCAGTTCAGGCAGCATCTCGACCTGAGATGTGAACTCTGTTTTTCTCTCCACGGATGCTGCCTGACCTGCTGAGTATTTCCAGCAGTTTCTGTTATCCAAGAGGCGCCCTTTACCATCTGAGCATCCAGCAGCACTCCCTGCACTCACTGCACACTTCAAAAACTTTTAACATGTATTGCGCCAAGCCACTACTTCAATAAAATATAACAACTTCTGTCCAGAAGCTTAAATGCAAACTTACCTGAAAGATGTGTGTGTCCCTTTACAGCGTCTCTGTCAGTCTGCTGCATGCTTGTTTTTCAGAGCAAGCTTAGGACCCAGTGTTAAACTCAGCTCAAAGGTCCAAGTTCGCAGAGCGTGACGTTAATTCGGCGTGACGTCATGCTCTCCATATTTGCATCTCCATGGCCAGCGGTGCTATCGGCAGCACTCAGGCCTTAACCAAAATGGCAGCCGCTGACTCCTGCGCAAGAGAAATGCATTCGAGTGACGGCCGCCATTTTCTCCAGGATTGCGGAGCAAACAGGTGGCGGTAAGTAGCCCAATTTCTGGGTCTATGGGGGAGAAATTTGGTGCATTTGCGCCTCCTGTTAGCACCTCTGGGGGGCACCAATGGAGCGCTACCGGCTTTGTGACCGGGCACGGCACTAGTACCGATGGCTGCGAGATTGAGCTGGAGGTTTGCAGCGATGATAACCACTAGCGCCACGATCTCCTGCGCCCAGAGATTATTACTTCATCCGGGTGCGCAGTGCCCCCTGCCTGAGCACCTGCCATTAGCAACGACAGATACAGGGAGGCAGTTTGCAGTCGGATGAGCGCTGGAGGAACGCTATATAAAGGGGTCAACTTCCGGGGTTTTTTTTGTCGGCAAGCAATGCTGTCTTGTCAGTTTGACACAAGCAGACAGGCGGTTTGAGCCACTTGACCATTTTCTACTTGAAGGAGTATTCTGGCTGACAAAAACGTATCACTTTCATTTGGGTTACATTTGATAGTGCAACAGTTCCATCATTTAATGGGGGCTGTACTGACACTGGACCTCACCCTCCAGCGTCACCGTCAGAGGCAGCGGAAGCAGAGAGAAAGATTGCAAAACGTGGCCAGAGGGAGGAGGGCCAAAAGAGCTTTCAACAGGAGAGACCTTACCCTCCCAGGGTATTCCGGAGCACTTTTCCTGCATTCACCTCTCAGAGGAGCAGTGCCTTAGAAGGCTCCGCTTCAGCAAGGAGGTGGTCACAGAGCTCTGCCACCTCCTGCAGCCAGACCTCCAGCCTCAGCTCAGGACCAGGACGTCTCTCTCAGTGGCAGTGAAGGTCAAAGTCGCTCTCAATTTCTACGCCAGCGGTTCCTTCCAGGTTTCAACAGGGGAATTGCAAACATTTCACAGTTCGCCATCCATTGCTGCATCCGTGAGGTAACAGACACTCTCTACAGAAGGTGAAGAGAGTACATCTCATTCCCCATGACCCGAGACAAACAGGATGAACGCTCACGTGGCTTTGCAAGGATAGCGGGCTTCCCCATGGTTCAGGGTGCCATTGACTGCACTCACATGGAATTGCGGGCACCTCATCACAATGCAGAGGTGTTCCATAACCGCAAAGGCTACCACTCTCTGAACGTTCAGTTGGAATGCGACCACAGACAGCGCATCCTCGCCGTCAATGCCCGCTATCCTGGCAGCAGCCTACGATGGTATGAGGCACGAATTGGGTAGGATTGATTGGGGAATGTCACTCAAAGGGTTGACGGTAGATAGGCAATGGCAAACATTCAAAGACTGCATGGATGAACTACAGAATTTGTTCATCCCAGTGTGGCATAAGAATAAAACAAAAAGGGTGACTCAACTGTGGCTAACAAGGGAAATTAGGGATAGCATAAGATTCAAGGAGAGGGCATATAAATTGGCCAGAAAAAGCGGTAACCCTGAGGATTGGGAGCAGTTTAGGATTCAACAAAGGAGGACAAAGGGATTAATTAAGAAGGGGAAGATAGAATATGAAAGTAAGCTTGCTGGGAACATAAAAACTAAATGGAAGAGCTTTTATAGATATGTGAAGAGAAAAAGATTAGTGAAATCAAGTGTAGGTCCCTTACAGTCAGAAGCGAGGGAAGTTATAATGGGGAACAAAGAAATGGCTGACCAATTAAATGCATATTTTGGTTCTGTCTTCACAAAGGAGGACACAAATAACCTCCCAGAGATGTTGGAGAACATACGGTCTGATGAAAGGGAGGAACTGAAAGAAATCAGTATTTGCAGGGAAATGGTGTTAGGGAAATTGACAGGATTGAAGGCCGATAAATCCCCAGGGCCTGATAATCTACATCCTAGGGTACTTAAGGAAGTGGTCCTAGAAATAGTAGATGCATTACTGATCATCTTCCAACATTCGATGGAATCTGGAACTGTACCCATGGATTGGAGGGTAGCTAATGTTACCCCACTGTTCAAAAAGGGTGGTAGAGAGAAAGCGGGGAATTACAGACCAGTAAGCCTGACATCGGTAGTGGGGAAAATGCTAGAGTCCATTATAAAGGATGTAATAGCTGAGCACTTGAAAAACAGTGACAGGATCGGACAAAGTCAACATGGATTTACAAAAGGTAAATCGTGCTTGACTAATCTACTGGAATTTTTTGAGGATGTAACTGGGAAAATAGATAAGGGAGAAGCAGTAGATGTGGTGTATTTGGACTTTCAAAAGGCTTTTGATAAGGTCCCGCATAAGAGATTAGCGTGTAAAGTTAAGGCACATGGGATTGGGGGCAAGGTATTGACTTGGATAGAGAACTGGTTGGCGGACAGAAAGCAGAGAGTAGGAATTAATGGGTCTTTTTCCGAGTGGCAAGCAGTGACTAGTGGGGTACTGCAGGGATCGGTCCTTGGACCCCCGCTATTCACAATATACATTAATGATCTAGATAAGGGAACTAAATGTAATATCTCCAAGTTTGCAGATGACACAAAGCTGGGTGGGAGTGTGTGCTGCGAGGAGGATACCGAGAAACTCCAGGATGATTTGGACAGGTTGGGTGAGTGGGCAGAAGCGTGGCAGATGCAATATAACGTGGATAAATGCGAGGTTATCCACTTTGGTGTCAAAATCAGAAACGCAGACTATTATCTGAATGGCAATAGATTGGGAGTAGGGGAAGTGCAACGAGACCTGGGTGTCCTTGTGCACCAGTCGCTGAAGGTAAGCATGCAGGTGCAGCAGGTGGTGAAGAAGGCAAATGGTGTGTTGGCCTTCATAGCGAAAGGGTTTGAGTATAGGAACAGGGATGTCCTGCTGCAGTTGTACAGGGCCTTGGTGAGACCACACCTTGAGTACTGTGTGCAGTTTTGGTTGCCTTATCTGAGGAAGGATGTTCTTGCCATGGAAGGAGTTCAGCGAAGATTCACAAGGCTGATACCTAGGATGGCAGGAATGACATATGAGGAGAGATTGGGTCGATTGGGCTTGTACTCGCTGGAGTATAGAAGAATGAGAGGGGATCTCATCGAAACATATAAAATTCTGACAGGTCTGGACAAACTAGATGCAGGAAGAATGTTCCCGATGGTCGGAGAGTCCAGAACCAGGGGTCATAATCTAAGGATAAGGGGTAAGCCATTTAGGACAGAAATGAGGAAGAATTTCTTCACTCAGAGAGTGGTGAACCTGTGGAATTCTCTACCACAGAAGGTAGTTGAGGCCAAGTCATTAAATATATTCAAGAGTGAGTTAGATATATTTCTTAAAGTTAAAGGGATCAAGGGATATGGGGCGAAGGCAGTTACAGGGTACTGAGTTTGGATGATCAGCCATGATCTTATCGAATGGCGGAGCAGGCTCGAGGGGCCGAATGGCCTACTCCTGCTCCTATCTTCTATGTTTCTATGTTTCTATGCATTCATCCTGCACCAGACCGGTGTCCCAGAGCTGTTCCATCCACCGCATCAACCTCGTAGCTGGCTCCTCGGGGACAAGCGTTATCCACTCACCACCTGGCTGATGACACCCCTCCGCAGTCCCAACACTTCTGCTGAGCATGCACACAATGACAGCCATAGCGCCACCAGGAACCTGATTGAACAGACTGTCGGGGTGCTAAAGCAATGGTTCCGCTGCTTTGACCTGCTCTGGAGGAGCCCTGCACTACTCCCCTGATCGAGTCTCCCTTTTCATTGTTGTGCTGCATACTGTACAACTTGGCCATTCTGAGGGCCCAGCCATTGCCACCAGGGATTGCAGGTCCACCTCAGGAGGAGGAAAATGGACAGGAGGAGGCCGAAACGGAGGAGGAGGATGAAGAGGGGGAGGAGCAGCAGCAACAGAGGAGGGAGCCACTCAATCTTCCTTCTGCAAGGACTGTTTGTGAGCGCCTCATTAGACACCGCTTCCAATAAATGATATATCACATGCCATTTGCACAGCTCAACCACATCATTACATATAGCTCAAAGCCCCTATCACTGGGCAAAGGTCAAATGAGAAACATCACAAAATGTGCAACGTCAAATTAACAATTTAATATCGAACACAACTCTCTCTTATGAAACACAGCTATTCATAAAGAAACACACCAATATATTTACAAACACATCAATTTATTAACACACACTACCCCCATTTGCTAATAAAGTATTCTTTACTCCCCCTTCTTCAATGATTTCCCTCCCCTTTGGAGTTCTCCCCCTCCCTACCCTACTGCTCCTCCATAATGTGGCCCCAGTGGCTGCAGCAAAGCTGGTGGAAAGCTGCTGAATCTGGGAGCCAGAGACTACAGATGGCCTTGCAGGACGCCTTCGACCAGCTCTGGGCCTGGAAGCCCCGTCTGCAGACAGCAACACCTCAGCATGGCAGCAGTCTGGGCTGGATGTATTACAGGCTGTGGCAAGTGCAATGGTGGAGTGGCAGTGGTAGGAGCAGGAATGCTGTCATCCTGAGAGAGGACAGCACCTTCCTGCTCGACCGACACACTGCCACTCCCCCGGGGCAGAACCTCAGCATCTGGAGCAATCTGCCTGAGCAGAGATTGCTGGCCTGCTGCGGCACCGTGAGATCCCCGGTGGACTGTGGGCGACCCAGCGACGATGGCAGCAGTCAGCGCTTGTGTGGCATCAATCTGAGACTGCATGAGAGCAGTCTGAGACTGGATGTCAGCAACCACTGATTCCATTACAGCTCTAAGCCGTTGTGTTGCTTTGGCCTGTGCTGCAATAGCTGCTGCCACCTCACCCATGACAAGCGGCATGAGGTCTGGGTCCCCACGGTCTCTCTGTGAGTCAACCATCCTTTGCAAGCTGGCAAGGATGGGCTCGATGGTGTGTGCAGAGATGAGTGCAATGCTGGAGGCAGACTCCTCCACGCTCCTAGCCAGTGCATCCATGTTCTCGGGCACCCTTGCCATTGCACCCATGAGCTCGGTGTGCTTGCCCATCGCCCGTCTGGTCATCGCCTCAACATCGAGGTCCTCATCAGAGTCCTGTGCAGCAGAGCTCATGCGCGTACCCACCCTCCAGGGAGATGGCCCCCGAGCTTCCTTTTCCCTGTGGCATTGCTGCAGCCCGCTGGGTCCCGGAGCTTCACCCACATCAGACCCATGTACTTGGCTCCCCTCCAGCGACCGCGTCACCCCATTATTGGACCTAGCACCTTCGGGAGACACAGGCAGTGAGGCTCTGGCTTGTTCTTCCTTCTCCTCTCCCCCATTGCTGCCACTGGGAGACTGGGGGACAGGCTGGTCATGTGGTGGTTGATTATCTGAAAGCATAAAGGCACAAGATTGGGGTTAAGATCAGGGGAGGGGGGCAGGAAGGGAGCAAGGAATGGAGATAGTATACTTAGATGGAAAGTGGGAAAGGCTTGTGGTGTGCTGGGGAAGTGGTATGAGAGAAAAGGGAGAGGTGATGAACATACCGTTGTTGTCCCCAAGGGGGTCGACGTCTCCGACTGCCACAGTGCCCATGACATGGGCGGCAATGATGCGGCCCACTTGCTCCTCCAGGTCTGAAAGGGGGTGCGGGTCCACCTCACCTCCTCCCGTTTGTACCTGCTCCCTCCTGTTGTGAGCAAGCTTGGCCTGCAAGAAAAAGGAAAGCGTGTGAATGAGTGTGCAGCTATGTGTTTGGCATATGTGCCTACCATAGTTGAACGGCTGTTAATGTATGCAAGGTGTAAGATGCACATGCCACTTTTAGTAGGTAGGCATAGGTGGGTGAGTGTTGGGGATTTGGTGGTTTATACCGTCTGTGCACAGAGTGAGGTTGAGATGGTGGCATTTAGAGGTTTTTGAAGCATGTACTTACCCTGACCACCTGAGTGAGGTCGTTGAATTTCTTCCGGCACTGGGTGGGAGTTCTGGGTACCACACTTCTGGCTGACACATGCTGGGCGACCTCCCTCCACAACCTCCTAAAGGCCTGTGGCAAAGGCCTCCTGCCCGTCGGCGTTCCATGGCTGCGACCAGAGCCTCCAAGGCGTTGTCGCTGAACCGGCTCTCTCTCTCTCTGGGCCTCTGATCAGCCATCAGTTGCTTGAATGAAGGTTTGCAGCTCCTTGCAGGCCCAGTTTACAAGCAGCAATGATCAGAGTGAGGCTCTGCAGTATGATTGAACCTCCCCTTCAAGAACTGGAAGACGCCAGTCTGTCTGAGGACTCTCTAATTGACAGTGCCGGAACTTGATTAGTGCTCTGAAGGTAGCGGCCCACTCTGCGACATTAGCGCCCTAAGAGAAGTGTGTAGTGCTTGATTTAGCGCTCCACTTCCCTCTTGGGGGTGCTAAAACTCAATTTTGCGTTCACCGGCGCTAATTAGCGCCAGGTGCTAAAGTTAGCGCCCAGGCGATGTTAGCACCCCAAAATGGTCAATACCGAATTTTTCCCCCTATATTCTTAATAAACCTATGAGCGCTTGACATTAACATTCTAAAGCCCTTATTGATTATGAGGAATAGATAGATCTCCTAAATAATGGTAAATACATCCTCTAACACATAAATGCACAAAAATTGAGTCTTTTTCATAATTTTTTGACCAGCTGTTAGATTGAGCTTAGTTTAGTAACTTGCACTGTCGAACTTCACAGTTTTACCCCCACTTACCACAGTTTACAATAGTTTTTCCTTCTGTGTGATAATTTGGGATAACAATACGAGGATGCAGAGGGTAATCCATTGCCTATCGCAGGAGACATTTGTAGCAATCTTATTCAGGCACGACACCTTTTCATGGCAACAACATCAGTGGTATTGTCATAACCCCTTCCCACCCAGGAAATCCATTCATCGCCACACACGCAACGCACGCTGCCAAGTTGCACATCTCCGAGTCGTGCCACCTACTATGAGACATTTGTACACCTAAACAAAAGCAATGTCTGAAGAATCAAGTATAGCGGTCAAATATTTTTAATTTTTCACCCATGTCGTATGTTTGCCTAATCGCCATGCATTCCTATTGGAGCGTCTAAAGCTGTGTCCTTTCAACTTTAATCCAAAGTTTCTCCTAGGTGCTCCCTCAGTAGCAGGAATGTACAAGGCCATTAGCTGCTGTGTTCTCCATGAGCCCTTTGGAGCTGTAGTGGCCTTCCCCTCAAAGCGGGTAAATCTTGAGAGGGAACCGGCTGCTTGCTGCATTTCTTGCGCTGTTTCAAGGGCAGCTTGTCCCTATTTCCTTCTACATCTGAGGGGAATAGTCAGAGGACACACATCTCAAAACCTATCATGCCACTGATATCAAGGTAGTAGCTCTAGAAGGCCACTGATCTGTGGAAAACAGACTAAATTATACTTTTTAGATCACTAAAACCCTGCGAGGTACTTCTTGCAACCTCAATTGCTTAGAAGAAGAAGAAAGAACCCTATTCTTTGTTGGAGATTCCATCTCAGAAACTTGGTTTGTTTTTAAGGCCTCTGTGCTGGGGGCATCTGCTGCAGATTGCCCAATAGCTACCACAGGCTCCAGGATGGACTGAAATGCTGTATTCACATCCATCATGGTATTAGAGGTGCGGGTACTTACTTATGAGTCAAATAACTCACCACCTACTGCACATTTACAGAGTCAGTCCCAAGTGCCAACACAAATGTGGATGCTTGGACACAATCCTTCATTTTAAAGCTTTACCCCTGAGATCTGGGTCCTAATACTCCTTGCCAAGGGCAGATGACTTTTGACCCTCCGACCATCATCATCTGCCTCCTCAGGGCCCACCTCCAGCTTGAGTTCTGTGCAATACCCTGTACACTCCCCACTGACTCACTATCCAATGCCTCCCGGGTGGGTGTCTCAAGGCTGACATTTGGGAGAGTGATAGTAATGGACAGTGTCCATGAAGAGGTGCTGGTAGGTTAAAAAACAGAGGCACCTGGGTCTTTCTCAAGCTCCTCCACTGCTGGCTTGCTGCAGGATATCTAAGAGAAGATAATAAGAGCAGAAATCAGTGTAGGTAGCTGAGCACTACTATTCCCTTGTGAATTTCAATCCAAGGAATACGCTGCTGCTTGGCTAAAGTTTTTGAGTAACAATATGGGTGCTTCAGTAGCTGAGAGAGAACAAATGCTGCATGCTATGATCAACATTCAACATGTCTGTCTCTGATACATTGGTTTGAGTGACTACTGCACAGTCCTTGTGAGGACAATGTCACGTCTTTAAAGTGAGGACATTCTTCATTATGCAGTGTAGCACTATTGTCGTGCTCAGTGGGGCAAACTAACGGCAGATTTAGAAGCCTGAAGGCCATTCGTGAGGCACGGAGGGCCAGCAGCAGCAGCAGACTTGTATACCACCTCAATCTGTAACCTCATGCCTGTCACATCCCTCAGTCCTCCATCACCATCAAGCCAGGAAATCAATCTTGGTTCAATGGGGAGTGTAGAAGGGTATGCCAGGAGCAGCACCAGGCATCCCTTTGAAGGAGGCACCAAACTAGTGAAGATACAGCACAGGCTACCTGCATGACAAACACTAAGGCAGCAAGCTATAGACAGAGCTGAGTGGCCCATAACCAACCGATCAGAGCAAAGCTCTGTAGCCTACTACATTGTCATGGCTCCAATTATGACAGAGCCCAGCATGTAAGTGCAAGAGACCAGACTGAAGTATTTGTAATCATCTTCAGCCAAATGTGCCAGGTGGATAATCCTACTTGGCCTCCTCCCAAGCTTTCCACCATCATGGATACCAGTTTGATGCAGTCAATTTGGTTCACTTGGTGTGACACTAAGAAGCAGCTCAGTGCACTGGACACAGCAAATGCTACGGGCCTTGGCAACATCCCAGCATATGCAAAGGACCTAACGCCTGTTACAGACGTAGGCCCTAGATGCCTCTTTTGATACCTATACCAATATGGTGGGCAGCGCACTTCCAGTGTGGAATGTGCACGTGTGCGTGGGCCCACCATATTGAACACTTTGGCATCTGTTTTATGCCTGTAAAATGGGCACAGCGTCATTGCATTTCTAGGCCAAGAAGTCTGCATGATAACATTGTTCACTCTACTTTCCAGGCTGATATTTTTTAATTGGTTTAAAATCTGTGTCACTTTTGCTGATTATAAATTCTAATATTTCCTCATTATTTTCAATTCTGAGCTCTGAGCTGAAGCCAAAGCCAAATTTTTGCACACCCACAGGTTGGCTTGATTGTGCAATGTCTAAACTTTACACTTTCTAATCGAACATTGCAATCAAAGATTCCAACTCACTGGTCACCAGTTTCAGTTCATTATGAACATACAATAACACCAAACAACAAACCACGCTTTCATTGTAACTGTTGCTCAGCATCTGGCATTGATGTTACAGCTTTCCTTAGTAAGTGGTGCATTTGTATATATCTTCAAGAGAAAGATTTGCAGGTCAGAGACAGAGGCAGACAAGTTGTTAAATTAATTTCACACAGTGTAGGTGGTTTTCCAGGAATGCTGCCCACTCCTCTGCTTTCCCCTATAACAAACTCCTTTACATGTCATTTTTATAAACTTGAACGCTTAGACACAAGTCTAAGACTTGGATAAAAGGTGTTGCGTGTACATTCTCCATTTATATTTCACCCTGTCAAATATTAGATATTCTGATCTTATGTCTAAAATCACAAGGGGGGAGACATAGGACCTAAACTTTCATGCCTTGTGGTAGAATCTAGATTTACAACGACGTTATCCTAACTACTTAAACCTCGAGCAGAAAGGCTGTTTGCTTGGCCTGGAGGCAATTCGCACATCAGTGATAAAACAATGTGTAACATCATAAATACTGTACTAACCTTCAACTCTCTGTCATTCTCTGAGATGGAACTTTACCGTGGGTGGGTGATAAGGGCTTATTATTACAGGAAAATGGCTGTTAGTGGTGGCAGTAAGCTGTTTGGTTGAATATGTGAATTTTCCTTGGGGGGGGTAGTTCATTTCATCTGAGCATTAGAGCTAATGCGCATGCTGATTGTTTATTAAGGCCTAATAATTACTGTTAATGGATTAGGTACTAACTCTTGCCCACATTGCTAAAATTGCACCTGTGAGGAAACACGTGTAACCCACATTAATGCACTGACCTGGCATTGACGTTTTCATGTTAAGCGCCAATTAACAGGAAAGGTGCAAGTTAACTCAGGATTTACTTGATTAGCACATCACATTAATCTCCCACAATTTATATTGACATTAAAGTACCAGAGGTTCCTGGGTTCAAGCCTCAATGCAGGACCAAAGTACAAAATCTAGGCTGATATTTCAGTGCCATCCTGAGGAAGTGTTGCATTGTCAGTGGTGCCACCGTTGAGATGAGGCATTAAACTGAAGCCCAGTCTGGCTGTTCAGGTAGATGCAAAAGATCTCATTAGTTGAAGAAAGATTCAACTAGTTGCCAAGTTTTGCCTTTAACATATTAAAAGTCATCGATTCACGATCCCCTATCATCCCTGCACATGCAAAGTTTCACAATTCTCCAACGCATCAATTTCAGAATCCTTGCGCTCGTCTAATAATCTCTCTATGGCCTCATTCCATCCCACCTCTGCAACCTCATTCAACCCCTTGCTTTCCAATTCTGGCCTCCTTTGCATCCCCCCAATTCTTGGCTTCAACTTCAGCAGCAGAGCCTTCAGCGGTTTCAGCCCCACACTCTAGAACATGCCTCCTAATATTCTCCACCTTACTATCTCTGCCTCTCCTAAAAGCCTCCTAAAAACCTACTCTTTGACCATGCCTTTAGCCACCAACCTCGATCCTCCTCCTTTCATCTCTTTGTCTGTGAAGCGCTTTTGCAAGTTGTCGAGTATTCCATTGCTCTCCTGGTCGGCCTCCCACCCTGCACCCTTTGTAAACTTGAGGTCATCCAAAACTCGGCTGCCCGTGTCCTAACTCGCACCAAGTCCCGTTCACCCATCACCCCTGTGCTCGCTAACCTACATTGGCTCCTGGTTTGGCAACGCCTCAATTTTAAAATTGCCATCTGTATTTTCAAATCCATCCATGGTTTCGCGCCACCCTATCCCTGTAACCTCCTTCAGCCCTACAACCCTGAGATCCCTGCACACCTACTGTGCAGTCCCGATTTTCACCGCTTCATCATTGTGGCCGTGTTTTCAACTCCCTAGGGCCTAAGCTCTGGAATTCCGCCCCCACTCCCCACCCCCAAACCTCTCTACCTCACGACCTCTCTCTCCTCCTTTAAGACACTTCTTAAAACCTACATATTTAACCAAACTTTTGGTCTCCTGCCCTAATATCTCCTTGTGTGGCTTGGTGTCAAATTTTATTTGATAACACTCCTGTGAAGCGGCTTGGGACGTTTTACTTAATTAAAGGTGCTATATAAATGCAAGTTGTTGTTGCTGCTGTTGCTAAGCATCTCATGTGAACACATGAATAGATTTCTGTTCAGCTAGCTGCATCAGTCCAGCTGTGAGGAGGGCTGCTTTGATGTTTGTGGTCATAGTTCTTTTACTCTGATCCGGCAGAGCTCTGTGCCCATTAATTTTAATAGATGAAAAATCTATTAAGGGACAGTTACAGTTCTCATTATTGTAAACTGAATTAAAATAAAAGTTGATACTTGTGACACACTATTAAATATGTGAAACAGAAGAAGATAGGAATGTAAAAAAAAGCAATTAAATGTAGCAGTTCCTGTTATAAGTCAAGACTCCACAAATGAATTTTAATAAAGAGTATGATTTGCACAGACTAGCCTAATAGCACTGCTGGATATAATGTAAATAAGAGTTAAAAGTTATCATTCTATTTCTGAAGTATTTTCTGAAAGGGCAATAAAGGTCAGTTGTAGTTTCTAAAAGTAATAGTAGTCATTGCCCTTTCACCCCACACAACCCACAAACTCCATTAAATCCTCAGCGCAACGTGTGGATCCTTCAATTAGAAGATCAATGCCCTTGAAACAAATGGACTGACAAAGGATCTTATCAGAGAAATACATACCTGCAAATGAATGATGTCTTCCAGTATCTTTCACCAGTATACTGACACAACATAGCAACATCCTTATTGTCATTCCACTACATGCTCAGAGCACCAAGAGGAATTGTTACAATAGGGCAATTCACAGTCTAGCTAAACATTCTTCTATTCAGGAATCTAGAAATAGAAATCCAAAGCGAGGTGTCTACAGTGAGCATTCACTGTTGTTCTGTGTCTGTGTGTACATCTCACAGGCCATTCATTAATTAATTCATTTGATCTAATTTGGTAAAATGTCAAAATACTATTTAAACATTAGAATTCCATTCACATGCTATAAGTAATCAACAGCAGTATTTGCTCTGTTATTGAGGGAGGTTATGGTAAGACAAGTTTATTGTAATGTTACATGACTCAATATAGTTATGGATAGTTTATAGAATATAAGAAATGTGTACTTTTGGCTCCAGATGAAAAGTATTATCCTTTCATTTTGCTACAGAGACATTTTGTAAAAATTGGGGCAGAAATTCGGGTCTCTACGGGTGAGTACGCGTTGTGTACTCACCCGTAGGCCCAACGAAAGTGCCGGTTTCTTGCATGCACTGTGCATGCGCGGGAAACCGGCACTTCCATTCCCCTGAAGGAAGGGGTTCAGAGGTCGAACGCGCACGCCGGAGGGCCAGCACGTTCGCCTCGCACTTCGTTTTTTTTTACAGGTTCCTCCGTGAGGGTAAACACGGAGAAGATACACATTGAAAAAGGAGGCGCAAGGCCTTCTTTTAACAAGGTAAGTGTTGATTTTATTAAAATTTAAACATTGTTTTCACAGATTTATCTTTTTTAATTACTTTAAAGAAAGGTAAGTTTAGTTTTAGCCCCGTTAAAAAGTGTAATTAATTTTTTCAAAAATTTAAATTTTTGTTCAAAATAGTTAATTAATGTAATTTATAGTTATTTTAAAAATGTGATTTAAAAAAAAATGTATTTGTAGTTTTAGGGATGTTTTGGGGCCGATCTGTATTCATAGATTTGACAGGTCTTCCTGTCGGCAGTTGGAGGAGGCCCAGGACCGAAATCCCCCGCGGGCCCAGGGGTCAATGGCAGGCGCGGTAGGTAGGTGCGCGCGCGATCCTTGCACCCGCGGGAAGCCAGGGAGCCGAATTTCTGGCCCAATATAAGATTTTCAAAATAATTTATAAAATATACTTTGTATTCCATTTTTGAACACCTGCCACAATTAAAATTATGTAAGCTATAAAGATAAAGGCCAAACTATTATTGAATTCTTAATTCAAATGATATTTGATCTGAGTTAAACTCAAATTGTCACTGGCTTGGTTTGGATTTTGCTCAGGTATTTCAAAATGGCAGTTGCCCCTGCCACTTTGATTACGAAGTTCAGTGTCCAGGAAGAAGACAGAAATTGAGCAGAACTGTTGGCATACTTGCGCAACTCTCACAACCAAGAAGGAAGTCTCATCTCTGAGTCCATAGAACTGTCTGCTAATTTCTGCTAAACATTTGTGACATACTTGAGTCTGATATTGAGCTATTTGCTGCTATCATAATTATTTTTGGCTGTCATAAATTGATATTCATTCTGAAATGAGAACAAAATATCATTTGCATATCCTATTTGAGGATCCAATGATTCCATTTTTCATTTTTTCCTACTCCAAATTTATATCCCTCTAATCTTTCCTGAATCATATATTGATCCCTAAGTCAATTAAAATAATTACCACTACAAGTAGTGGATCTTCTGTAAAGGGTATTGTATTATGGGGTAGAAAATGTGGGATGTCGTTTGACTCAGGGGGTGGGGAGAGTACTGCACCATACACAAATGTTGTGATATTGCATTCCTGTGGCTAGTCTTTTTTTTTATTCGTTCATGGGATCTGGGCGTCGCTGGCAAGGCCAGCATTTATTGCCAATCCCTAATTGCCCGGGAGAAGGTGGTGGTGAGCCGCCTTCTTCAACCGCAGCAGTCCGTGTGGTGAAGGCATTCCCACAGTTCTGTTAAGTATTCCAATACACTCCTTACTTGTGCCTTGTAGATGTTGGAAAGGCTTTGGGGAGTCAGGAAGTGAGACACTCGCCACAGAATACCCAGCCTTTGACCTGCTCTTGTTGCCACAGTATTTGTGTGGCTGGTCCAGTTACGTTTCTGGTCAATGGTGACCCCCAGGATGTTGATGGTGGGGGATTCAGCGATGGTAATGCCGTTGAATGTCAAGGGGCGGTGGTTAGACTCTCGCTTGTTGGAGAGGACATTGCCTGGCACTTGTGTGGTGCAAATGTTACTTGTCACATATCAGCCCAAGCCTGAATGCCATCCAGGTCTTGTTGCACGCGGGTATTGACTGCTTCATTATCTGAGGAGTTGCGAATGGCACCGAACACTGTGCAGTCATCAGTGAACATCCCCATTTCTGACCTTATGTTGGACGGAAGGTCATTGATGAAGCAGCTGAAAAGGGTTGGGCCTAGGACACTGCCCTGAGGAACTCCTGCAGTGATGTCCTGGGGCTGTGATGATTGACATCCAACCATCACAACCATCTTCCTTTGTGCTAGGTATGACTCCAGACAGTGGAGAGATTTCCCCCCCGATTCCCATTGACTTCAGTTTTACTAGGGCTCCTTGGTGCCAGACTCGGTCAAATGCTGCCTTGATGTCAAGGGCAGTCACTCTCACCTCACCTCTGGAATTCAGCTCCTTTGTCCATGTTTGGACCATGGTTGTAATGAGGTCTGGAGCCGAGTGGTCCTGGCAGAACCCAAACTGGGCATCAATGAGCAGGTTATTAGTGAGTAAGTGCTGCTTGAAAGCACTGTCGATGACACCTTCCATCACTTTGCTGATGATTGAGAGTAGACTAATGGGGCGGTAATTGGCCAGATTGGATTTGTTCTGCTTTTTCTGGACAGGACATACCTGTTCAGTTTTCCACATTGTCGGATAGATGCCAGTGTTGTAGCTGTACTTGAATAGCTTGGCTTGAGGTGCGGCTAGTTCTGGAGCACAAGTCTTCAGCACGACAGCCGGGATGTTGTCGGGGCCCATAGCCTTTGCTGTATCAAGTGCGCTCAGCCGTTTTTTGATATCACATGGAATGACTACAAGTGTTATTGGCACAGTTTTAATGTTAGAAAGTTAAGAAAGATTTAAATGGTAGTATTAGTAGATCTCTTGTTTTTGTTCTCTGTCTATCTGTCTCATACACACTTTTTTTGAATGCAGCCTCTGTTAGAAACTAAATTTATTATAAAGTTATTGACATTTGTACCCAGCTTTTCTTCAAATAATTTTGAAAATTCAGATGAGCACAAACTGCTAGAAGCTCAAGAAAGATATTCCAATAGTTCAGCAACTGAATGGTACTGATGCATCCTGTGAAGTTGTGCACACTGCACATAATTAGACTGCAGGATATAGTCAGAGCTATGGGCAAAATTAGCAAGCATAAGTCGAGACTTATAAGAAAGGCGAGGCCTTCAAGTAATAAAGATATCAAAAGACACACAAAAAACAATGCAATGGGTAAATTTATCATGTTATTCTGAAGTATGAAATACTTGTGTTTGTAACTTTATTTTAGATATTATAAATTTCAGTTATTCAGAAAAAAATGTTCAGAAAACACTTTGAGTGATTTGTGGGGAAAAGATAACACACGTCATGTGGCAGTGTGACAGGTAAACCACAAAATGAATATTGAAACTCCTATTAGAATGCCACCTACTGGTTGCAGGGAAATGTAACAGGAGTGTGTGAACATTTTAACATGGCAATGTTAAGATAGCAGTTTTCAATGAAGTGAGCAACTCAAGTATTGATTTTAACTTAGAGATTGCAGCATGCATAAGAAGATTTTACAAATTCATATCCCAGCGCTGAGAGCACAGAACAGGAATTTATGCTCAGAGGTCTGCGCATCCCACAAGGTGTTCAGTCAATTCATTTTAATGGTTGGAAAATACCGCAGGAATTACTGACAGCTGCACCTGAATTCCTGATACGTCCTCCTGGTGCTGGAAATTCCATGCCTGGAATACAAATTTGTAAATCTATCCTATAATGTCCAGCATATAGTAATATAATTGGACTGTAGTGTTGTAGGGACCATCTTTCAGATGAGATGTTAAACAGAGGCAGCATCTGCCAGTTCAGCAAGATGTTAAGATCCCATGGCACTATTTGAACAACAGCAGGGAGCCCTGGTGTTCTTCCAGTGTCCTGGCCAGCAATATTCCCTCAATCTTCACCACCAAAAACAAATCATCTCCTTGCTGTTGATGGGATATTCCTGTGAGCATTGAGTGCCATGTTTGCTTACACAACAACGGTGCATACACTTCAAAGCAATTAATTGTACATGAAGCGCTTTGGGATGATTCTGCAAAATATGATAAAATTCTATATAAATTCAACTCCTTTCTTTGTAAATACTAAGGCAGCAAAAGAGGCGTCCAGTGCCCGCGCCTGAAACACATGCAAATAAGGGGCCTTCGACATGTTTGAAGCCCCCTTCACAAAGTTGGTCTGCCCTGAATGCAGCCAATGCCAGGCTGGCTGTGTTCAGGAAAACGTGGTCTACATTTGGCCTAACCAGCGGTCCTTAAAGAGACCACTGGTGGTCGGCACCAAAAGGATGTTTGTTAAAATATACTTACCTGAATGTGGAGCCAGCTCCACTGCAATTTCAAAGACAGTTGCCAGCCTCCCACTCTCTCCCCCTCCCGATTGCTTCCTCTCCTCTCCCGATCGCCTCCCTCCCTCCAGATCATTTCCCCACTCTCCCATCTTGGGAAAACTCTGGCATGCAGCCTATCCATTAATTTGAATGATAGACTGTGCCCCGTGAGATACCCTCCCTGCAAAAAATGCTTCCTTCTGTGAACGCCAGATCGCAGAATCATTCTTATGTTATACAGAATGACATACTCTAGAATTTGTGTAACATACCTCAGGGTTGAGGTGACATTGATAATTTGAGAAGACAACATTGTCTCAATCCATCAATGTGGCACTGCCTTGCGACACACCACAGACTGCTTGTTATCCTGTAAATATTCTAGTGTCATGTGGAACTAATGACCAGCAATAATAGTGGAGGTGGGAGAGATACTGGTAGCTCCTGAACTTTACCAGTATTTGACCTATCTGTGGAGATTGTATCAAATGGCAGAGGAGCTTTTAGAATTTTTATAAAAATGAGAGGTGCTGATGGGGGCTTTCCCTTAATTTCAATTCCTGTCATTAATTTATTTTCTTTAGACAGACCTGCCAACAGAATTGAAGTAGAAATTACTGCCCCCACCCCCCCTCCCCTCCCGACATTGCCAACACTGACACTGAAGCTATGGAAAATGGACTGCAATGGTTTGACTTCTCTACGAATCTTTTCAGCCATACCTTTATTTGAGACTGTTCCTATTACATTATTTCTCGCTGTTGTTTGTCTTCCTTTGTCACAGTTCAATATGCATTAAAAAAATTAACCATAAATGCAAAATCAAGAGGCAAATGGGATTTGGGATTGTTGGGTAAGTGTTTTAACAACAGGTTATGGGAAAAAGATTCTGCAGCAGATATTAATTGATCTACACACTTAAATTAAGGACTTGTTCTTAGTTGTTTCGATGCCAATGCCAGCTATGAACCCCTGCTGTCTTTAGAGATGATGAGACAATGATGATTGCAATAAATATGGAAGATTTAAATGAAATCCACTACTGTCAGAACAGGTAGTCAGCAGTTTGCTAGTCAAGTAAATGGGAGTGTGGAAAAAGTGCTCAACAACAGGTCATGGGGTAAGTTCTGCGGCAGTTATTTTATTATTACAGGAGCAACTGTAGAAGAATGGCTGACATTGTAAAATAAAGGGCACAATTGATTTATGCTCTTTTTAAAATCAACTATACTGCACTTGTCGTTTATCACTTGGACTAATAATGACAGCTATAAACGTCTGCTGCTCTTAGAGATGGTGTAATAGTGATGAAATTATGATTACTTGTGATCAATGGAGAAGTATTACATTCAAATTAAGACCCTTCTTATAAGGACCGGCAGTGTGCAGTCTGCCACGCAACCAGCCACGAGTGTAGAACAAAGTACTCGACATTAGGCAGCGCCTGTGGAGAAATCCTGTAACATTTACTTTGCTGTTATGGTACCCCAGAGGAAAATGTGAAAGAATGATTGTTGTGTATGAAACATGCATTGACTCAGCATCCGCTTGCAGCGAAATAAACTGCACTGGCCACTTGGACAAATAGTGACAGGATATGTCATGGTGCTGTGATGAATGCAATGTTGAAATGATATGATAAATGTAGAGCTGTACTCAGATAAGAGCTCCTGTCTCAGGACAAGAAGCATGGAGACTGTCAATCTGTCGGAAACATATATATATATATATATATATCTACACACACACAGGACAAAGATGTCAATAACAAATAACAGTACTATTGTATTACGGTGCCTGTGTGTAAACATAAATGAATAGCTCTTAAAAGCAGGTACACTAAAGCAGCCTTCCTTGTAGTTCATCTCACCTAAATCCCACAAATAATCATTTGTTTTGTTAAATGTATTTTAAAATTGTCCTTCTAAACAGAATTTTTTTTTTTTTAATTCACCCAGCTTCCCAATCATTCATTTATTACTGGTTTGCCACTCACTCAATTCTTCAGTCACTAAATCCGCAGACTGAATTCCTACACAATTATCTAAACAGGGCCCGCCGAAGGCTGCCCAAAAGGCCCAGCAAATTTTCACTTTTTATTTTTGTGGGCCCAGGAGAGGCAGGAGTGCTGCTGGCCTACTTGAGCCCTGTCCTTCCACCCTGGGATTGCATCCCTCTACTAGTTGGCTCAGTGCAAGAGCCAGCCGATACCCTGCCCTCCCCGAGTGGCAAGCTAGAGTGGGGCACGCCGTCTGTGCCTGCAGCTCACCAGCTGCAGTTAAATCAGACCCAAAGCTGAATTTGGCTGGCGCCTCAGGCCAGCACGGACCGTCACACGGAGTCATCACTCTGCTGACTTTGCGTCCGTTCTGAGTGTAAATCGAATTTTTCCACCTGTATATTTTCTCTGTTTGACTCAGGTGTAACCTTTCTAAGCTAAACATTCTTAATAATGCTTCAATATTTGGGTAAGAAGCACGTCTCGTGTTATTATTCATAAGGAGGCATTATGATATTGTCATTGCAATTTTAAAACCAGAATTAATTAGTCACTTAACATCAAATTCACCAGAGCCTGAAACCGTGAGGAAAGTGAAATATTCTAAGTAACTCTTCTCATCTTTTGGGTAAGGCTTTATCTTCATAGCAGGGGTTCACAGTACTGCCACTGACCTAGACAATATTTCATCAAAGTACTTAGTTCTAACATTAGTTGTAAACAAAGGATGTTTCATTCTCCAGTAGGATAATTTCTCATCCTGTCAAAACCAAAAATATTCTTTTATCATTTGAATTTGTCTTGCTAACCATTATTTACTGCTTTGGGTAAGATGTTATGACCTGTAGTCAAACACCTATGTGATATATTGGTGTGGTGTGAATTGATGCCAGCAGTTTTCTTTCTAACTATTGGAAAAAAATATTCTTAGAGAATCAGAATCATACAGCACAGAAGGAGGCAATACCACCCATCGTGCCTATGCCGGCCCTTTGAAAAAGCTATCCAATTAGTTCCACTTCCACTCCCCTGCTCTTGCGCCATAACCCAGTAAAATTTTCCTTTTCAAGTATTTATCCACTTCCCTTTTGAAAGTTACTATTGAATCTGCTTCCACCACCCTTTCAGGTAGTGTATTCTAGATCATAACAGCTCACTGCGTAAAAAAAAATTCTCCTCATCTCCCTTCTGGTTCTTTTGCCAATTACCTTAAATCTGTGTCCTCTGGTTACCGACCCTCCTGCCAGTGGAAACAGTTTCTCCTTATCTATTCGATAAAAACCCTTCAACATTTTGAGCACTTCTATTAAATCTCCCCTTAACCTTCTCTGCTCTAACGAGAACAATCCCAGCTTCTCCAGTCTCTCTACGAAACTGAAGTCCCTCATCCCTAAATCTCCTCTGCACCCTCTCTAAGGCCTTGCCATCCTTCTTAAAGTGTGGTGCCCAGAAAGAAACACAATACCCCAGCTGAGGCCTACCAGTGTTTTATAGAGGTACTCTATGCCTCTACTTATGAAGCCAAGGATCCCATATGCTTTGTTAACAGCCTTATCAACTTGTCCTGCCACCTTCAAAGATTTGTGTATGTGAACCCCCAGGGCTCTCTGTTCATGCACCTCCTTTAAAATTATTCCATTCTTTTCCCCTTCCTTTAGGATGTTCCACAGCATCAACCATTTCCTGACCGCAGGTCAAGGAGGGGATCTGGCCCCAGCATACGATCTATGAAAGCTGTGCAATCTGGTCACTAGGAAGTGCATGAGATTGTCTAGACATGACCTGCCCTCTAATACTGGCCTTCATTCAGCATCTCCTCCTGATAGTATATGAACCTGTTTTGTAGAGAATCAGCATCCTACAACTCAGTGAGACAGTAAGCTGAACAGTGGTGTGTTGCAACACCGCACCACTAGTCAGTAGTCATCTGCTAAACAGGAATACAATTCTGCAGCAAATATAATCTTAGAAAGCTGCAAATAAATTTTGAGGGATCAGGGTAGAATCCCCGCAGAAATAAGTCAAACAGCAGTAGACCAGGAATTTAATTAAATACAAATCAGAGCAATTTGGGGTTTAATAATGAAATTTTTTTTTTAAAACATTTTTAACGGTGACATTTTTGCAGTATCATGTTGGATCTTGATGCATGTGGAAATCAACAAGCAACATAGCCTTCTCCTGTGACATATGATTGCTCAGGTTAATGAAAGGTAATTACATATAGCTTCTAAGTAATGCATAAAGCAGCTTCTATTGGATCACTGGAAATTCTCAGTTGCGCGACAATAAATTTTAATCCGTGGAAGTAATAAAACAAAATTAATGTGCATGCTTCATCATAACCTCCTGTGACCTTATTTAATCTCTAAAATACAAAAGAGAATCTTTTCAATACCGCTCTATTAGACAAGTGCATTTTTTGTGAATTAGTAGTAAAAGAGTTCAATCACAGGCACTAACCACTGTAATATATTTGCATTCAGCCTCCATCAGTGATTCTGCATTAGGGACAACATTCATATCTAACAGTCATTACATCAGTACCACAATCTCCTCACCTGGTTCCAGTATTCTTCATATGTAAAAAGCAACACATGTCATTGAATGACAAGGGGAGGCAATTAGACTCTCTCTTGTTGGAGATGGTCACTGCCTGGCACTTGTGTGGCATGATTGTTGCTTGCCCCTTATTCAGACCTGGATGTTGTTCAGGTCTTGCTGCATGTGGACAAGGATTGCGTCATTATCTGAGGAATTGAACTGAACACTGCAATCATCAGCAAACAGCCCCACTTCTGACTTTATGATGGAGGGAAGGTCATTGATGAAGCAACTGAAAATGGTTGAATCTAGGGCACAGCCCTGAGGAACTCCTGCAGTGATGTCTTGGGCTGAGATGATTGACCTCCAACAACCACAAACAAGTCAGTCATTTCAAGTCTAAATACCCTTTTAATGATGTGCTAAGTGTTAATTACTACCAAGCAACCTCTCTGGCACTGAAAATTAACTAATCCAAGTGTGGAGTTTTATTACTTCAGGTTATAATTGTTGTTCGAGATTTAAAAAATGTAAAATTAAAAACTTTTACTTTTTATTACTTTTCCTTTCTGTCTCCTTTCTGTCTCTTTTAATCCAATTCTTATTTCCCTCTCTTTATTTTTCTATCTGTACCTGATTTGACATTGAATTCACCGACTCTAATTTACACTTCCTTCTCAGTCCTTGCACTGTTTATTTCTCAATCTTTCAATCTAAGTGGTTAAAGAGATACACAGTTGCTTGCCCTGTTCACTCAGATCCCGGGGTGGATGATGACAGCCTACTCGTGGCCCACCCTGTTACGTGATCTTAGATCACAAATACTGTCATCTCAAAGGACACCGAACTTGTTGTTAAAACGACCTCGTGGTGAGAAAAGCAAATCGAACGGTCCTCTTCAGGACCAAAGAAAACTACATGTAGAACTCAGGTCCCAGATACCCATTTTCCCTCGCTGCGACATTATCCGCTCGCACTTACAGCAACTTGCCACACAAAAAATTTAAAAACAAAAGACCTAGGGGTAAAAATTCACTTGGTTGCGCCTCCCGTTAGCGCCTTAAGGGGGCGCTAATGGGGCGCAAAGCCGCTAACGCCCGGGCGCAGCGATGTTTGCGCCGCTCGAGAACTTAACTTGAGATTGTGCGGCGGCGCTAAAACTTACCGCTGCGACCACCTGCGCACGCAGATTGTGACGTCATTCCATGGTGCAACGCCCTTGTGGCGCCCCGTAGTGGAAATTGAGTGGCGCCCCCTGCCTTACCGCCTGGCGCTTCCAACGACCAGAAGACTGGAACGCTATCAATTGCTGTGGGGCTGGGGGGGGCGCTATTTAAAGGGGGCCTCTTCCTGTCTTTTATTGTTGGTGGCATTTTTGAACTACGCATTCTGAGAGAGAGAGGGAGAGACTTCTGGAGAGATTCAACGTTGTGTGAAGGAGTTTTGGGTACTGAGCAGCACTTTGCAGGTTCATTTTGATTTGCCATTCCTTGTATCGATTTAGCAGAGACTGTGGGAGCTGCACTCTGAGCTCTTTGCCTGGTACTTTCCATTGTTCTTTCCAGCACATTTGATGTGCAAGTCTCTCCAGGCCGAGATTCAAGGCAGCAATGAACAGGATGTGGATGGAAAGCAAGATTAACCATCCCCTTTAAGAACTGGCCCGTGCCATTGTGTGTGTGTTCCATTGCTGACTGACATTACATGAGCTTCGCCAGCGCTCCGAGTTAGCGCCTCACTGCTCGGCCTTTGCGCCTTAAGAGAGGTGTGCAGCGCCTGCTTTAGCGCTCCACTCACCTCCCGGGGCGGTAAACGTGAAGTTTCCTGTCAGTGCCGATAATTAGCTCCAGGCGCTAATATTTGCGTCCGGACGATATTTGCGCCCCAAATCGGGCGCGACCTAATTTCTACCCCCTAGAAATTTGTTTGCCCCCAAAAACAGGCACGGGGATCACAAAGTGCTAGCAACCTACGCCAGTTCAGAGGACTGCAGGCAGCAAGCGACCTTTGTGCCGCCTGCTCATTTCCATGATTGTGGCATTCAGCCCAGCGCTGAACGTGCTGCTGAGTGGCTGAATGCTCAGCAGGGGCTCAAGTTCGTGCGAGGCTAGCACCACTTAAAGCTAGCCTGCACTACTTAAAGGCAGTCTTCACCTCCTAAAGGGGAGGTGCATTCTGCCTGCAGCAGATCATTGAACTGGCTGGGGAAGACAGTGGAAAGTAAACAATTAATGATGGCACAACAGTGGAGAGAGCATGCACCAAGGTTTGCCCATGCAGCACTGGAGGTCTTGATGCAGGAGTTCAATAGGAGGAGAGAGGTCTGTTTCCAGAGGGGGCCTCCAGGCAACAGAGCAAAATGCAGTGGGAGCCACTGTGGTGAATGCCAGAAGTTTAGCCCCGAGGACCTGAATGCAGTGCAGGAAGAAGTTTAATGACCTCACATGTGTGGGCAAGGTCAGTGAATTCATCTTCATGTGCCATCTGCACCACTAGCCTCACACACTGCACAATCCACCACACCCCCATCACTCATGGCGACACGGTGGCATAGTGGTTAGCACTGTTGCCTCATAGCGCCAGGGACCCGGGTTCGAATCCGGTATCGGGTGACTGTCTGTGTGGAGTTTGCACATTCTCCCCGTGTCTGCGTGGGTTTCCTCCGGGTGCTCCTGGTTTCCTCCCACAGTCCAAAGATGTGCGGGTTAGGTTGATTTGGCTATCATAAATTGACCCTTAGTGTTAGGGGGATTAAATGGGTGGGGTTACGGGGATAGGGTGGGATATGTGTCGGTGCAGGCTCGATGGGCCGAAATGGCCTCTGTCTGCACTGTGGGGATTCTGTGATTCACCTACCAAAAATCTCTATGAAACACGACGCATGCCACACATTCATAGCTTCAACTCACCCTCACACACTTACCACTGCTGCAAGCCTCACGCCTACATCTCACAGCTTGCACACACAGTCAGCTATTCAACCATGACAGGCACATCACTCGAACACATTGCACCACACTCACTGACACACTCATCTAGAGGTGGTGCAGCCTGCAGCCGGGCCTTCTAGGCCTAGGGGTGCTTGAGGTTATCCTGCAAGGCCATCTGCAGTCTCCACCATTGAAAATTTAGCAGCCTTCAACCAGCCATGCTGTAGCCACTGGGATAGCCCTTCATAGGAGCACTGGGACAGGCAAAGGCACACTGAAGACAGGCACTAAGGAAAAGCACAAGGGTGATTAGTTGACTTTGTTATTAACAACAACAACTTGTATTTGTGTTTATAGATATAAATATCTGCATATCCGCACTATCACTACTACCGCCTATTTCCACCTTCGGAACATCACCCAAATCCGCCCCGCCTCAGCTCATCTGCTGCTGAAACCCTCATCCATGCCTTTGTTACCTCTAGACTTGAGCTATTCCAATGTACTCCTGGCCGGCCTCCCACATTCAACCCTCTGTAAACTTGAGGTCATCGAAAACTCCGCTGCCTGTGTCCTAACTTGCACCAAGTCCCATTCACCAATCACGCCTGTGCTCACTGACCTACTTTGGCACCCGGTTAAGCAACACCTCGATTTTAAAATTCTCATCCTTGCTTACAAATCCCTCCATGGCCTCACCCCTCCCTATCTCTGTAAACTTCTCCAGCCAAGCAACCAATGTTCCCTGTAATTTATTTTGGGTTGCGTGGGACCCTATGGAGTGCTACACGGCCACGCAGCTTACAGGGAACATTCTCCACAACCCCCTGAGATATCTGCAGTCCTCTAATTCTGGCCTCTTCAGCATCCCTGATTTTAATTGCTCAAACATTGGTAGCCATGCCTTCAGCTGCCAAGGCCCTAAGCTCTGGAATTCCATCCTTAAACCTTTCCGCTTCTCTACCTATCTTTAAGATGCTCCCTAAAACCTACATCTTTGACCAAGCTTTTGGTTATCTGCCCTAATATCTCCTTATGTGACTCGGTGTCAAATTTAAACTAATGAAGAGGAGGTGGGAGGATTCAGGAAAGAGTAAATTTAAAAGCAATGAGAGAAATGTCAAGGCTCTAGAGCAGAGTAGAGTTTTGGGTAAAAATAAGCAGAGTGGGTCAGGAAGGGACAGAGAGAGTAACAAAGGTAATAAGGCATCAGTGACTAAGGTGACAGCAGGGAAAAATAGAAATAAGTCAAAGCTAAAGGCACTATATCTGAATGCGCGAAGCATTCGCAACAAAATAGATGAATTAATAGCACAGATAGAAATTAATAGGTTTGATCTAATAGCCATTACGGAGACATAAGAACATAAGAACATAAGAAATAGGAGCAGGAGTAGGCCATTCAGCCCTTCGAGCCTGCTCCGCCATGCAATGAGATCATGGCTGATCTTCTGCCTCAAATCCATTCACCGGTCCTATCGCCATATCCCTTGATGCCTTTACTAGTCAGAAATCTATCAACTTCTGTTTTGAATATATCCAATGACTGATCCTCCACAGCCCTCTGGGGTAGAGAATTCCAAAGATTCACCACCCTCTGTGTGAAGAATCTCTGTCCTGAATGGCCTACCCTTTATCCTGAGGCTGTGGCCCCTGGTTCTAGACTCCCCAGCCAATCAGACGTGGTGGCAATGTGGCCAAGGTTGGGAACTAAATATTCCAGGAGACTTAACTTTTAGAAGAGATAGGCAAAATGGAAAAGGAGGAGGGGTAGCCCTGATAATAAAGAATGGGATAAAGACAGTAGCGAGAAAGGATCTTAGCTCCGAAAATAAAGAAGTAGAATCAGTTTGGGTGGAGCTAAGATAAAGCAAGGGCAGAAAACATTGGTGGGAGTTGTTTATAGGCCCCCAAACAGTAGTTGTAATGTAGGGCAGAGTATAAATCAGGAAATTAGAGGCGCATGTAACAAGGGTAATACAGTAATCATGGGGGACTGTAATCTACATATAGACTGAGCAAACCAAATTTGCAGTAATAGTGTGGAGGTCCAACTGTGGCTAACAAGAGAAGTTAAAGATAGTATTAGATCAAAGGAAGAGGCTTCTAATGTTGCCAAAAAGAATAGTAAGCCTGAGGATTGGGAGGACTTTAGAATTCTGCAAAGGAGGATCAAGAAATTGATAAAGAAAGGGAACACAGAATATGAGAGTAAACTAGCGAGAGACATAAAAACAGACTGTAAAAACTTCTATAGGTATGTAAAAAGGAAAAGATTAGCAAAAGTAAATGTGGGTCCCTTACAGGCTGAGACAGGAGAAATTATAATGGGAAATAAGGAAATGGCAGAGAAATTAAACAAATATTATGTGTCTGTCTTCATGGAAGAAGACGCAAAAAAATTTCCTGGAAATAGTGGAGAACCAAGGGTCGAGTAAGAATGAGGAACTGAAAGAAATTAGTATTAGTAAAAAAATAGTACTGGAGAAATTAATAGGACTGAAAGCCAATAAATCCCCTGGACCTGATGGCCTACATCCTAGGGTTTTGAAAGAGGTGGCTCTAGAGATAGTGGATGCATTGGTTGTCATTTTTCAAAGTTCCATAGATTCTAGAACTGTTCCCGAGGATTGGAAGGTAGCAAATGTAACCCCACTATTTAAGAAAGAAGGGAAGAGAAAAAATGGGGAACTACAGAACAATTAGCCTGACATCAGTAGTAGGGAAAATGCTAGAATCTATTATTAAGGACGTGGTAACAGGGCACTTAGAAAATAATAATAGGATTGGGCAGATTCAACATGGATTTATGAAAGGGAAATCGTATTTGACGAATCTGTTAGAGTTTTTTGAGGTTGTAACTAGCAGAATAGATAAGGAGGAACCAGTGGAAGTGGTGTATTTGGATTTTCAGAAGGCATTCGATAAGGTGCCACACAAGAGGTTATTAAACAAAATTAGGGCTCATGGGATTAGGGGTAATATACTAGCATGGATTGAGGATTGGTTAATGGACAGAAAACAGAGAGTATGAATAAACAGGTCATTTTCGAGTTGTCAGGCTGTAACTAGTGGGGTACCGCAAGGATCAGTTCTTGGGCCTCAGTTATTCACAATCTATATCAATGATTTAGATGAGGGGACCAAATGTAATATATCCAATTTTGTAGATGATACAAAGCTGGGTGGGAATGTAAGTTGTGAGGAGGATGCAAAGAGGCTTCAAGAGGCTAAAGACAAGCTAAGTGAGTGGGCAAGAACATGGCAAATGGAATATAATGTGGAGAAATGTGAAGTTATCCACTTTGGTAGGAAAAATAGAAAAACAGAGTATTTTTTAAATGGTGAGAGATTGGGAAATGTTGGTGTTCAGAGGGACCTGGGTGTCCTTGTACACGAATCACTGAAAGTCAACATATGGGTACAGCAGGCAATTAGGAAAGCAAATGGTATGTTGGCCTTTATTACAAGCGGATTTGAGCATAAGAATAAAGATGTCTTACTGCAATTATATAGGGCCCTGGTGAGACCACACCTGGAGTATTGTGTTCAGTTTTGGTCTCCTTACCTAAGGAAGGATATACTTGCCATAGAGGGAGTGCAACAAAGGTTCACCAGACTGGTTTCTGGGATGGGGGGATTGTCCTATGAGGAGAGATTGAGTAGATTAGGCCTATTTTCTCTGGAGTTTAGAAGAATGAGAGGTGATCTCATTGAAACATACAAAATTCTTACAGGGCTTGCAGGGTAGATGCAGGGAGGATGTTTCCCCTGGCTGGGGAGTCTAGAACCAGGGGTCACAGTCTCAGAATAAGGGGTCGGCCATTTAGGACTGAGATGAGAAGAAATTTCTTGGTGAATCTTTGGAATTCTCTACCCCGGAGGGATGTGGAGGCTCAGTTGTTGAGTATATTCAAGACAGAGATCGATAGATTTTTGGATATTAAGGGAATCAAGGGATATGGGGATAGTGCAGGAAAGTGGAGATGAGGTAGAAGATCAGCCATGCTCTTATTGAATGGTGGAGCAGGCTCGAGGGGCTAAATGGCCTACTCCTGCTCTTATTTCTTCTGTTCTTCTGTTCTTATAACATTCGTGTGAAGTGCCTTGGGACATTTTAGTATGTTAAAGGAGCTATATAAATATAATTTGTTGTTGTTGACTTTGTTACGAAAAATTGGATTGGAATGTTTCTTTAGTGGTGGTTTTTATTGTAGCATAATGGCCAAGAGATGCTGTGATGGCCAGTAACAGAGGGAAGGTGTGGGAGTATTATTGAATGGGGAATTGGGGTGGCGTTCACTCATACCACAGTCAGATGAGTCAATCACGGATTGCCTAGGCAGAACAGGGCTGGCTGGGTTGCCTCCTCCCTTCCGCCTCCCCAACTGCTTCCTTCTCCTCCTCTTCCTCCTCCTTCTCGTCCTCAGCTGGTTACCATATGCTTGGTGTCAAGGGCTGTGCCCTCATGATGGCGAGGTTGTGGCGCATACAGCAGACCACAATGAATCTTGAGTATTTCAGGGCTCCTCCAGAGCAGTCCAGGCAACGGAAGCATTGTTTAAGCATGTCAGTGGCCTGCCAGATCAGATTTTGTGTGGCAGCATGGTACGCCATTGTACGTATGCTGCCCATGTGTGGTTGGGTTGCGGAGCGGAGTCATAAGCCAGGTTGTCAGCGGATAGCCCTTGTCGTCCAATAGCCACCCTCTGGTTTGTCATGGTGGCTCAAAGACTGAGGGAACTGAACTCAAAGACTGAGGAAACTCAAAGACTGAAGACTGGCACAGAATAAAAGCATCATGACTGCTGCCAGGATACCAGGCATTCACCATCATGACGTGCTGAGCATGGTCGCACAACAACTGCACATTCAGCAAGTGGTAAGGTTTGCAGTGTACATCTCAGCATTTAGATGCGGCACCCGCAAAGCTACATGCGTGCAGTCGATGGCACCCTGCTCCTGGGGAAGTCCACTATCCTGGCAAACCTACATTCACGCTTTGCCTACTTCTCTCTGGTCAGAGAGAAGACAAATAAAACCCCCCAGCTGGCATAAAGAGCATCTGCCAGCTCTCTTATGCAGTAGTGGATGGTGAACTAGGACTTGTTACTGATGTCAACTACTCCAGCCTGGAAAAATCCTGACACAAAGAAATTCAGGGCCACGGTCACCTTCACAGCCACTGTTAACGTTGTCCTTGCCCTAGTGTGAGGCTGCAAGTCTGGTTGCAAGAGGTGACAAAGTTCTTTAAGCACTTCCTTTGCAAAGCACAGATGCATCACACACGGCTCCTGGCTCAGGTTGAGGTAAGAAAATTGCTCTCGGAAAACCTTAGGTGAGTAAGGCCTCCTGCTGAGAGACCTTCCCCCCCTCCTCCTCCCTCTGTGAGCAGCTTGCCCTCTTTGTTGTCTCTGCTCCAAGGCAGATGACAACTAGAGCAACCAGGAGCAAATGGTCTGACCAGAACCCTTGAAGTCAGAACCAAGGCCTTCTCCACTTGCAGCACCACTCCGTGTCACCTCACCAACTTTAAAACAACTCTGGAAAGCTCCAAACACATCCACAAACTTACACAGAGCCAGTAGAAATTAATCAGCAACTAACCTGTAAGTAGGTGATGATCCCTTTAAATATCACTGGTAGGGGGTCCTTGCAGCTGCTGAATGCAGGTTTAGCTGTGTGAGGTTAACACAAGGCGTTAGTTCCAGCTTTGAGGATGAAAATGGCAGTGCTAGCGTCAAATCAGCGTTGCATGCAGATTGACATCACGATCTGCCTACTCTACGTACTTCTGTGTACACTCCCAGCGCCGACGCTAACACCCTCACCAAAATGGTGTCTGGCATGGCCCACACCAGAAGTGCGCGCGCGTGGCTCGGACACAATTCTCGACCAAAAACGCCATTGAAATTTTAGCCCATAAACTGCAAGGGTAAGTCTAACTAACGGCAGATACCGTTACATGCCCTGCGACAGCAAAATCTGGTCCTTTATCTTATTAGCCTTGTTATTTTCTTTTGTGCAAGGTGCTTCTCAGGATTTTCCTGACAGCAAATTTTGATAACTTCCCCCACAATCTAAATGTACTGTGTTTTCATTTTTTTTAACAGTGGGACTCCCCATTTTTTGGGTGTTTTCTTTCCGTATTCTTGGGTCCTTCCCTGGCACAAACCCCTCTCTACCAAGGTATGATGAATGATATGTGACACCATGCATAGACGAATTTTCACAGCCTCATCCAATTATGTCTGATGAAAGGTTATTGACTTGAAACATTGGCCTAGAAATTGGTCCACTTACCGCCACGAGTTTTCACTGTGATCCAGTCTAAAAATGGCGGTCACCACTCTAGCGCCCTTCTCTGGTGTGGGACTCAGTGGCCGCCATTTTGGTGAGGGCTTGCTGGTCCTGGAAGCGTATATTAAGAGAGGTGAGGTCAGTGGGCATGCAATGCTGACCTAACGTCACCTCAGCAAACTTGGACCTTAGCGCTGAGTTCAGCGCTGCATCATAAGCTCGCCATGAAAACCCAGTATTCAGCAGACTGACAGAGACGCTGTCAGCACCTTTTAAAGGGACACACACATCTTTCAGGTAAGTTTGCATTTAAGCTTTTGGACTAGATTTTTTTTTATTTTATTGAATAGTAGCTTGGTGCAATACATGTTAAAAGTTTTTTAAGTGGGCAGGGAGTACTGCTGGATGCTTGCAAGGCCTTGGATGGTAAAGGAAGGCCTCTGAGAAGACAGAAAAAGCTGGAAATACTCAGCTGGTCAGGCAACATCTGTGGAGAGAAAAAAAGAATTCACGTCTCAGGTCGAGATGCTGCTTGACCTGCTGAGTATTTCCAGCATTTCATGCTTTTATTTCAGATTTACAGCATCCGCTCGCAGTAGGAAGAGGAAGGTGCAGAAGAGGAGGAAGAAGAGGAGGAGGCAGATGGAAGGATGCATCCCAGACAGCCCCTTTCTGGCTGGGATATCCGAGATGGAATCATCCGCCTGCGGTACCAGTGACCACAACCCCAATTCCCCTTTCAACATTTGTCCCACACCTTACCTTCCCTCTGTTACTGACCATCACAGCATCCTCTTGGCCACAATGCTGAAATAAAAGCCTCCAAAAAGCAAACATTCCAATCCAACTTTATACGTCTATCCATCCAATATGACATCAAGAAATCAATTCATCACACTTATGCATTCACTTAGTCTTGTGTGTGCCTTTGCCTATCCTATTGAAGTGCGACCCCAGTGGCTGCAGCATGGCTGGTGGAAGGCTGCTGAATTTCAGTGGAGGACACTGCTGGTCGACCTTAAGGAGCTGGTGGCTGGGTGGGTCGAATTGAGTGATGCAGTTTCTGTTTCTTCTTCTTCTTCACTCTCCTCTCCCTCTTCTTGTTGACCCACTGGCTGGGCAGGCTGCATTTCTTGGGTGTGAGAAATGATGAAGGCACAAGTGTGGAGTTGTGGTGAGGGGAGGGCGGAAAAGCAAGAGGTGCATGTGAGAAGGAGGATAATGTATTGCATCATTTCAGCCCCGACGCTGGCCAAGGGCTCAGCTATGCCCCTGCCAAGAATGGCCAGCACCGTCTCCTCCAAGGGGGTGAGGTGAAGCTAGGATTGGGAGGTGTGCCTGGTGTTTGGTACAGATTGCTGGTATGTGAGTGATTGGTGGTGTGGGGGGGGCGGTGGTGGGGGGGGAGTCGTGAATTGAGCTGTGTGTGAGGCTAGTGGTGCAGTTGGTAGGAGACGGCTTTTGAAGATGCATTCACTGACCTTGACCACTAGTCTGAGGTCGTGAAACTTCTTTGGGCACTGCAGGTAGTGACAGTCTTGGTGATCAGGTCCCACATCCTTCTTTCTGGAGGGCCTCCTGGCCCCTGTGGGTAGAGGACCTCTCTTCCAATGTTGACCCCCTGAACAAAGCTGGAGTGCTGCGTGCGAGACCCTGGGTGCCCCTTCCCTGGCTTGCTGAGCCATTTGTGTTAGCGCTGAAGCACTTCTCCCATTTTTTTAGGTGCGGAAGGAAATTCAGCTTTCAGAGCTGAAGTCTCCCATTTGGGGATTCTATTTAGTGTTCATTTTTTTTCAGAAAGCATCTGAGCTGTAAGGGCTAAAAACTGCACATTTTTACTTCATTTTTATTTTTATCATTTCATAATGCATTGCCCTTTTAAGAAAACGACAATGCATTGCCCTTTTAAGAATCCCACAAATCACAGCCTCACTTTCAGAGGCTGTTGAAGCAGCAATGCCACATTGGAGCCTGCTGCCAGGACCAACACCACCAGGGCAGCGTTACACTCTCAGGTTGGCGCTGGGCTATTGATAATTCATTCCCAACGACAATTTTTCGGTCCTGCTAGCGCCACCATTTTCGACGGCCGTTAACCCCCGGCCGCTGTGGCACCAGCAGCTTTTGCAGCAGCCACAAATTTCTAGGCTATTAACTCTGTTTCTCTCCATAGATGCTCCATGACCTGCAGAGTATTTCCAGCATTTTCTGTTTTCATTTCAGATTTCCAGCTTCCGCAGTATCTTGATTTTGTTTTATGACTGACCTAGATCGGCCCACGCTTTTATTTTCTGTTGGCCACCTAACCTGGTTCATACTGCTTTAGTTAGGTTAGGCTTGTCCTGTGTCACTACAGTGTATTATCTAAGTTTGAAAAACTTTCTTTTGTATTAATCTTTCTTATACAATAAACAATGATCTACTTTTAAACAATCACATTAACTGGTCTAGTACAAATTGTTAGTATAAATTACTACAATTAATACCATCATATAGATAATCAATGGCATCCATTCTGATCTCTGTAACATTTAATCATTTCATATAGAGTGGTTCAGTGGGTTCATAGTTTAAGAAGCAATCTAACTCATGGGGGTCACAGTATGTGCAGTGGAAAGTTAAAAGAAAATTAGCCCAAGAAGCAAAACATTTCCTGGAGTTGCCAGTGTAAGTATTTGGGCTAAACGTTAGTTAGTGAATAAAATTATATTCAACCATCAACAAGTTTACAGTCAAGTTTTTCTACATTGTTTGGAATAAAACAATATCTAGTTGTGAGTTCTCTGGTAAGGTTGTGTTGCAGATAAAGGTGTAGTGAAGGGTATATTGAGTACACCCAGCTTTTATTTTTGCAGGCTAAAACTTAAATGAGAAATAAAATGAGGGGCATGATTTTAGTGTCAACCCATCCACTCAGTATAAATCAGGTGGTGCGCAATTTGCATGTGCCTGACTTGAACATTGCTGAATGTGGCTGTAATTCCTTGTTCATCTAATTTGCATGAGATGGATAACTGTCAGGCATGCTACATGTCTTCTGTTTAGCATTTGTCCATTAAGGGTGTAAATTCATGTGCTGCTGCAGGCCTTTAGGACCTGCAGCACTTTAAAGGGGCAACCACTTTTATTTTTCATTTTGCTGCTGATATACTTGAATAGGCACAGGAAAAATTGGCAAGCAGCAGCCAGGCATCATAGTTTATGGAGGATGCCATAGAAATCTTGCTGCAACAAGTGCAGAGAATGTCTTTCCCCCCCCCCCTGATTGGCATTAGCACAGCTGAAAGATGGGTCAGGGAATTTGGCAGGAAGTCCCTGATCATGTCAATGCTAATTGTACTGTGCAAAAGGCTTGGATGCTGTGCTGGAAGAAGTCAATAACTTTGCCGGGATTGGCAAAGTAGAACATACTGTAGCTTCGTCAAAAATGCCGTGCAGCAACAATTATAGCATGAAGTGTTCCCTCCTAACCAAATATTATTACAGTATTTGGCTAGTTTCCCATGGTCATCCATCAGGCAACATTGTACATTTCCCATCCCCTCCTTTAATAGGAGCCAACTCCTTCCATATACAGCACCTGTATGATGCACGCTTCCATCTTTTCAACATTTATGGAGAACAGCTGGATACATGGCACTAATGTCAACTACTCAGTGCATGCCATTGGTTTTGTAGGAGAAAAGAGCACACAATAAGATGGAGAGAACAAGAATGAGAAAAGGATCAAGAAACCTGCATCCCCTCGCCACCTTTGAGGAGCAGGCTCTCCAAATACAGGGACAGGACTTTGAACAGCATTCAAGAGATGGGAAGATAGGAGACCTATATAAAGTTTTGGCTATATTACCCTTGGGGCAGCTTGTAGATTAGAAGTGAGATTTGTTTTGAGTCTGAATTGACCTTCCATGTTAGTTATAATAATATCACAGAATCATAGAAACTTACAGCACAGAAGGAGTCCATTCAACCCGTCATGCCTGTGATGGCTCTTAGCAAACGCATTCGTGCTTAGTCCCACGCCCCCGCTTTTTGTCCGTAACCCTGTAAGTTCCTCATCCTCAAGTACCTGTCCAACTCCCTTTTACAATTATTTATGGAATCAGCTTCCACCATCTTTTCAGGTAGAATGTCCTAGATCCTGACAACTCTCTGAGTGAAAATTTTACTCCTCATCTCCCCTCTAGATCATTTGCCAATGATTTGAAATCAATGGTCTGTGGTTATTGGCCCACTCACCAGAGGGAACAGCCTTTATCTACTCCATCAAAACCCCTCATCATCTTGAAAACCTCTATTAGGTCTGAACCTTCTCTGTTCCAAGGAGAACAGTCCTAACATTTCCAACCTCTCCTCATAACTGAAGTCTTTCATCCATGGTAGCAATGGGGATCTGGGGTTTCATTCATTGGAATCAGAGTCTAGTGAGGCATACATGGACAGCTCATACAGAAAGGGGATTGGCTGCCTGCCTCCTCCCTGCCTCCTCATCGTCTTCCTCTAGCTCTTCTTCTTCTTCTTCCTCCTCCACCTCCTCCTCCTCTCCCTCCTCCTCCTCCTCCTGATGTGATCCCGCAATCCCTGGTGGCAAGGGCTACGCCTTCATAATGGCCAAGTTGTGAAGCATGCAGCAGACCACCATGAAATGGGACACCCACTCCAGCGTGTACTGGAGGGCTCCTCCCGAATGGTCAAGGCAGCGGAACCATTGCTTCAGTAGCCCGAAGGTCTGCGCAATGATGTTCCTGGTGGAAGCATGGCTCTCATTATGAGTGATGGGTATGATTGGTGGGGTTGCAGAGGGGAGTCATGAACCAGGTGCAGAGTGGATAGCTCTTGTCTCTGAGCAGCCAACCTCGAGCTTGATGTGGTGGCTGGAAGATTACGCAGGGTGAAGGCATCATGGCTGCTGCCAGGATAGTGGGCATTGACCATCAGGAAGCGCTGGGTGTGGTCGCACACCAACTGCACACCAAGTGAGTGGTAACCTTTGCGGTTATGGAAGATCTCAGGATTTTTATACGCTAAAGCCACGTGGGTGCAGTCAATGGTGCCCTGCACCATGGGGAAGTCCGCTAACCTGGCAAAGCCACATGCGCGCTTGTCATCCTTCTCTCTTCTCAGAGAGAGTACAACATAGTCCCTTCTCCTGGTGTAGAGAGCCTCAGTGACCTCCCGATGCAGCGATGGAGAGCGAACTGTGAGATGTGAGCTATGTCTCCTGCTGCAGACTGGAAGGATCCGCTGGCGAAGAAATTGAGGGCCACGGTGACCTTGACTGCCACTGGGAGAGCCGTGTTCGCCCTGTTCTCAGGCTGCAGGTCTGGTTGCAGGAGGTGGCAGAGTTCTGTGACCACCTCCTTGGTGAAGCGGAGCCTCCTAATACACTGCTCCTCGCTTAAGTGAATATAAGTGAAGTGTTCTCGGAAGACCCTAGGTGGGTAAGGCCTCCTGTTGAGAGCCCTCCTGGCCCACCTCCTCCTCCCTCTGTGCGCATCTTCTCATCTTCTTCGCTGCCTCCACTCCCCCGAAGATACTTGAGCATGAGGGGGACTGCAAGTAGAGCCCTCATGACTGTGAGCTAGTGTTGTGAGTAGAAGCCTTTAAATAAGAATGAAGGTGTTCTCCACTTGCAACAAGTTACCTGTTACCTTAGAACCATTAAAAATGTTTATAAAGCTGCTGGAGTTGCAGAGGGTATCACAGAGCCAGTCAAACTGCAGAAACATGTCAGGTGCAAGTAATTGCTGATGATTCCTTTAAATAATGCTGCTAGAGCCTCCTTCCTGCTTCTCAATGCTTGCTCAGCTCGTCATACATGAGGCATGCCAGTAAATTAAAGGGCGAACTCCAAACTTGCAAGCCGGGCATCAAGTGAGCGTTGCACAGTCACTGACGTCACAATTTGCATAAGCTACATGATTTTAGCAATCGCTGATATCGGCAGCACTGCCGGCCATCCAAAAATGGCCGCAACCACGGGACCCAGCAGCAGCTGGCATAAGAGCGGCAGCCGCCATTTTTTTACCCAAATCTGGCGGTAACGGGTGGCAATAAACCCCCCCACTTTCTAGCCCATGAAGTTCAAATAAATCTGGATATGTGAGCAAATCTATGGTTCTGATGTTACTTATCTTGCCAAGAGAGCAAAGCTTGGGCTAAAATTGGAGTAGGAATGAAAACGGGTGCATGGATCACGATACGTGATCGACCTGTGCCCATTGAGAGTAGTGCAGGCAGCACACGACATTTGTACTGCCTGCTAATTAACATTATTGATGCGTGCAGCCCAGCGATGAGAGGCTACTGAGTGGCTGAGCCCTCAGCATGGGGCTCAAGTCCATGGGGTGCGAGCTCTATTTAAAGTTAGCCTCCAGTTTTAAGCACAGTCTGCACTTCTTAAACGGAAGGTGCATTCTGCATTCAGCACATCATTGTACTTGTTGTCAAGGCAACTGTCAGGCAGTTATGGCTCAACAGGGCAGAGAAAGGGCTCCTAGGTTCTCAGATGCAGCATGGAGGCCTTGGTGTAGGTGGTTGAATGGAGGAGACAGGTCCTCTTCCCACAGGCCTTCTCAAGGGCAATTAGGGATGGTCAATAAATGCTGGCCTTGCCACCAACACCCACATCCTGGGAACAAATTTAAAAAAAGACGCCGGGGGCCCTCCAGAGTCACAGTCAGAAGGCAGTGGGAGCTGATAGCTGAAGCGGTCACTGCCAGCAGTCTTGCCCCTAGGAACTGGATTCAGGGCCGAAAGAAGTTTAATGACCTCACACGAGTGGTCAAGGTCAGTGAATGCATCCTCAAATGCCATATCCCATCAACTGCACCATTAGCCTCACACACTGCTCAATTCTGTTCACTGCTCACTGAGCGCACTGGATACAGCAAAGGCTATGGGCCCCGACAACATACCGGCTGTCATGCTGAAGACTTGTGCTCCAGAACTAGCCACGCCTCTAGCCAAGCAGTTCCTGTACAACTACAACACTGGCATTTATCCGACAATGTGGAAAATTGCCCAGATATGTCCTGTCCACAAAAAGCAGGACAATTCAAATCCAGCTAATTACTGTCAGGCAGTTATGGCTCAACAGGGCAGAGAAAGGGCTCCTAGGTTCTCAGATGCAGCATGGAGGCCTTGGTGTAGGTGGTTGAATGGAGGAGACAGGTCCTCTTCCCACAGGCCTTCTCAAGGGCAATTAGGGATGGGCAATAAATACTGGCCTTGCCAGTGACGCCCACATCCCAGTAACGAATAAAGCAAAGTTCACTACTCCCCATCACTCACCTATGAACAATCTCTATCAATCACAACTCGTACCTCACATTCACAGGCTGCATCTTACCCTCACACACTTACCACTGCTGCAAGCCGCAAATCTACATCTCTCAGCACACACTGTCAGCTATTCAACCATGACAAACATATCACCCAAACATATTGCACCACACTCACTAACACACTTCCCTTTCTCTTGCAGGAAAAGGTGGCGCATAACAGGAGACAACAGCGGCTAACCGGCGAGGGTAGGGACCGCTGCATATCCTGACCCAACTGGAGCATACTGTGCTGGACATTATTGGCGGGCCATTACTGAGGCCATGGTGATTGGTCAGTCTGAAACCATTGAAGATGCCGGTATGCTCATTCCTAATGGACCTTCTCACATACCACTTCCCCCTCAACCCACACTCTCATCTTGCTTACAAGCTGCAGATGGTGTAAGCATGCACATCTTGCTTTCCCCCTCCCCTCACCACAACCCTACCCTTGTGCCTTTTGTCCTTTCAGATACCCAAGAACACCAAGCTTCTCAGCCAGTTCAGGAAGAACAAGAGGAGAGTGATGGAGAAGAAGAGACACCATCACTCGCTCAGACACTCGCAGGCAGCAGCTCAGAAACTGGCTGTGTGCGTACTTTAGAGGGTAGTATAGAGGCGGGATCTGCACATGGTGAGTTACTGGGCACCAGTGGCCTGCAGCCTGGGCAGGGGGAGGTCACACTGGGGTTCTGCTGCAGAGGACTCAGAAGAGGACTTTGATGGGGCACCCATCAGAAGAAGGATGATGGGCATGCACACAGAAATGCTTGGTGCATTGGCAGGACTGCCAGTGAGTTTGTTGTCACTGTCAAGGAGAATAGAGGAGTCTGGATCCAATCTTGTGCAAGGCTTTGCGCAGAGTTTGAAGCCCATGATTTCCAGGATGGGCAACTCCATTAGAGCACTTGTGGACCCCACCAGGGTTTGATGCAGGGTTTGATGGGTGATGTCTCCGCTTCCATTACAGCACAAGCGGACGCCACCCAACATCTGAGTGCTGCAGTGGAAGCTCAGACTGCTCTCATGCAGGCTCAGCTTGCTGCCACACAAGCACAGTATGCTGCCATTGTGGCTGTGTTTACCAGTGTGGAAATGGGCTTTCAGTGTGTCACAGCAGTCCAGCAATCTGTTCTCCAACAGATGGCTCATATTGCTGAGGTGCCGCCCTGGGGGAGTGGCAATGGCTCCGTGGGGCACAAACCAGCTGTCCTTTCTCAGGATGACAGCATTCGTACTTCCACCACTGCCACTCCACCAGTGTCCTTGCTGTTGCCTGTCAGCCAGCCAGCCCAGATTGCTGCCACTACAGTCGTGCCTTCTAGGCCCAGAGGTGCTCCAGATCATCTTGCAAGGCCATCTGTAATCTCCCCCACTGAAAGTCAGCCGCCTTCCACCAGTCATGCTGCAGCCACTGGGATAGCACTTCATAGGAGCACTAGAGTAGGAAAAGGCACACGGAAGATAGGCTCTAAGCGAATGCACAAGGGTGATTAGTTGACTTTGTTATGTAGTATTGGACTGAATTGATTTATAAATTTGGTTTGGAATGTTTGTTGTGTGGTGGCTTTCATTTCAACTTTGTGCCCAAGAGGACGCTGTGATATTCTGTGACAGAGGGATGGTAAGGTGGGGAAGTGTTGAGCAATGGGGATCTGGGGTTTCATTCAGGGGAACCGGAATCTGATGATGTGCTCATGGACAGCCCGTCCGGAATGTGGATTTGCAGGTTGCCCCCTCCTCCTCCACTTCCTCCTCTTCCTCCTCCACTTCTTCCTGAGGTGATCGCAGAACCTGTGGTGGCAAGGGCTGCACCCTCATGATGGCCAAGTTGTGGAGGCTGCCTCAGAATTGGCACACCCACTCCAGCGAGTACCGGAGGGCTCCTCCCGAGCGGTCAAGGCAGTGGAACCGTTGCTTGAGCGCCCCAATGGTCTGCTCGATGACTTTTCTCGTGGCAGCATGGCTGTCATTATATGAGTGCTGGCCACGTGTGGTGGGGTTGTGGAGGGGAGTTAACAGCCAGCTGTAGAGCGGATAGCCCTTGTCTCCCAGCAGCCACCCACGGGTTCGACGTGGTGGCTGGAAGATTGCTGGAACAGTGGACTGGTGCAGGATGAAGGCATCATGACTACTGCCAGGATACTGGGCATTCACCATCATGATGTGTTGGGTGTGGTCACACACCAGCTGCACATTTAATTGAGTGGTACGCTTTGTGGTTACGGTACATCTCACCATTGAGATGCGGCGCTCGCAAAGCCACATGTCTACAATCGATGACACCGTGCACCATATTATTCTGGCAAAGCCACATGCACGCTCCTCCTGCTTCTCTCTGTTTAGAGAGACAACAGTGAAGTCCCCTCTCCTAGTGTACAGAGCCTCTGTGACCTCCCAAATGCAGCAATGGATGGCGAACTGCAAAATGTTTGTTATGTCGCCTCTTCCAGCCTGGAAGGATCCGTTGGTGAAAAAATTCAGGACCACAGTCACCTTGAGGGCAACAGGCAGCGCCATCCTCGCCCTGCTCTGAGGCTGCAGGTCTGGTTTCAAGAGGTGGCAGAGTTCTGTGACCACCTGCTTGGTGAAGCGGAGCCGACGAACACACTGTTCCTGGCTTAGATGCAGGTAGGAGATGTGATCCCTGAAGACCCTATGTGGGTAAGGCCTCCTGCTGAGAGCCCTCCTCTCCCTCCTCTTCCTCCTCCTCCCTCTGCGAGCAGCTTGTCTTCTTTGCTGCCTCTGCTCCATCTCCCTGTCACCGCGAGGGGGACTGCAAGTAGAGCCCCATGACTGGGAGCAAGTGGTGTAGTCAGAGGCTTTCTAGTAGCAGCCAACTCCTTCCCAATGTCCAGCAGCACTCCCTGCAAACTTTAACAATGTTTTAATTGTCTTCCAGCAACCCAGTGCGCCTACATCTCTGCAAGAGCCAGTACAAAAGCAATAATCAACTTGCCTGCAAGTTGGATGTATCCCTTTAAATAGTGCTGGTGGGACGTCCCTTGTGCATTCAGCTGTGCGTGTTTAGGAGATGGCGTTGAATGGTGGGGCGATGTCAAAAATGGCTGCTTGTGCATCAAATCAGCATTACACGCTGATTGAAGTCACGATCTGCCTACTCTGCATACTGCCGGCGCACTCACATACCGCCCGCGCTATCGCTCTCACCAAGATGGCAAACTGCATGGGCCACACTGGAAGTGTGCAGAAGCGAGGTGGACGCCATTTCTTTTTAAACCAACCATAACTACCAGCGCTAAGGTGCCAACTTTCATGGCCCTTGTTTTTTGTGTGCAAAAGAGAGTCTTCCATGGGTCATTCACAGCAATGATTGCAAACAGCAACCCTCATCCTGGAGGATACTGTCAATGAACTTGAGGAGGTAATACTGTCTGCGTAACAGGATAAAAGTGAAGAGGAGCAAGTGATGGTGCTGGAATAAAAGCAGGAATCTGATGCCTGGATGAAAAGAACTAAATATTGTCTGGGAAATCACTGGAATGCCAATTGCAAGCTCCAGTGAGAGGCCCAATTTCAGTTGGGAGCTCGCAATACGTATTAAATCACAATCACATGGCTGACATCACATTTAGAAAATGGAGCAGTGTGGTGACATGCTGTTGTTGCTTTTATAAACTGGAGCTTTTGGGGTAATTTTATGAGTCCATGCTCCTGGCAGCCTCACCCACTGGCAGCACATTTTGGAAACTGTAGGTAGTACACACCCAAATTATACATTAAATGCCTGGAGCTTGAACTTATAAAATGACACGCCAACCTCCAGCGCAACCATTTACCTGAGCTCCTTAGTATCTGAAAAATAATCAATGTGCTAGTCCCAGATCCATAATGTCAGGGAAGCTGCCCTATAATATTGTAGAGGTTTCACTTACACTACAGTGGAGCAGCTAAGCTCTTAAATTGTGCATATTATAAAAATAGCACTAAATTTTGCACACTGATATTTTACTGCTATTGAATATTTTCTGATATATTAAAATGTTCAGTTACTAATAAGTGCTTCTGCGAAATTCAGCGGGAGGTTAGTGGCAGCGCTAACCAGTAGCGCCCCACGGTGCTGCGTAGCCGGCGATGATGTCATCGCCGTGCACAGCGCCCCGCTCGCAAACTTCGGGCGCGCCCCCTGACTTTACGCCGGACACTATGTCCGACGGGGTCAGGAGGGCCTACCTCTGGCCAGGGAGGCGCTATTTAAGGGTGAGATGCGGGATGCCATTTTTGTTGCTGGCCACCTGCCAGCACCTGCCTGCGCTTCCGCCCCCGGCCTCCTGAATGCCCCCCCCGCGGAGTGCCGGCTGCGCTTCAAGAGCCCGGCACTTCTCTTGAGTGGGCCCCTGGTCACGCTGCGCAAGGACCCTCCCCTTTAAGAAGGGGAGGAAGGCCTGCAATACTGTGGCACGTAATGCCGCAATATTGACTCACAGCGCCCCAAGAGGGATGCGGGGCGCTTCTAGTAGCGCCCCGCTTCCCTCTTGGGGTGCAACCACTCAATTTCCGGCGCGGGGGCGCTAATTTTTCCGGGGCACTAAAAGTAGGCCATCAGGTCCAGGGGACTTGTCAGCCTTTAGTCCCATTAGTTTGCCAAGTACTTTTTCTCTAGTGATAGTGATTGTTTTAAGTTCCTCCCTCCCTTTTGCCCCTTGATTATCTACTATTATTGGAATGCTTTTAGTGTCTTCTACCGTGAAGACAGATACAAAATATTTGTTCAAAGTCTCTGCCATTTCCCTGTTTCCCATTATTAATTCCCCAGTCTCATCCTCTAAGGGACCAATGTTTACTTTAGCTACTCTCTTCCTTTTTATACCTGCAGAAGCTCTTACTGTCCTTTTTTCTATTTCTTGCTAGTTTACTCTCATAATCTATCTTCTCCCTCTTTGTAATTTTTTAGTCATCCTTTGCTGGTTTCTAAAAAATCCTAATCCTCTGGCCTACCACTAATCTTTGCAACATTGTATGCCTTTTCTTTCAATTCGATACCTTCCTTAACTTCCTTAGTTAGCCACGGATGGTTCATCCTTCTCGTAGAGTCTTTCCTTCTCACTGGAATATACCTTTGCTGAGAGTTATGAAATATTTCCTTAAATGTCTGCCACTGCTTATCTACCATCTTACCCTTTAACCTATTTTCCCAGTCCACTTTAGCCAACTCTCTCTTCATACCATTGTAATTGCCTTTATTTAAGTTTAAGACATTAGTTTCAGACCCAAGTTTCTCACCCTCAAACTGAATGTGAAATTCTATCATGCTATGATCACTCTTCCCAAGAAGATCCTCAACTATGAGATCATTAATTAATCCTGTCTCATTACACATTACCAGATCTAAAATAGCTTGCTCCCTGGTTGGTTCCACAACGTATTGTTCTAAGAAACCATCCCGAATACACTCTATGAACTCATCCTCAAGACTACCTTTGCCAATTTGATTTGTCCAATCAATATGAAGATTAAAATCGCACATGATTATTGCAGTAATGATTAAGCTGTTGTGGAAAGAAACCACTCGGAGTCACGGGTAGGCTGTGATATGAGAGAAACTTTATTACAAGCATGCAGGGGAGAGCCTTCAGCATACCGATGTCTCTCAAATTTACAATGGTCATGGCAGTTTATTTATACATAATCAACCGTTAATTACCGGTTACGTAGGCTTTGGCAGATGCTTTCCGCTATCTCAACTGTCCCGGACCCAAGGTCCTTACTTCTGCCTTTCTGCAGTTTTGTTTATCTTATCCAGTCTCCAGTTACTGTTATCTTTGTTCATTGTTCCTGATTCAAGTTTCGTGAAGAAACTTTATTGCAACTACTGCTGCTGTTAAATGCTGACACTACGCTTTGGTCTGGTTTTGGTCAAGCATCCCATCATGCCTTGCAGTTACAGTAACATTTTAATAGCATGGCTTCTAATGCAACTATAATATACATGTAAAGGTTATCCAAACCTATAGGTTACCCTATCAGTCCCTCCTGTTGGCCTCTGGTCAGAGCTCGTCTGATCCAGTTAGGACATACCTAAATCCCCGAATTCTCTACCTGCTGGATTGTCCAGGGATCCAACTGGACTCCCGCAAGTGTCAAATCCATAAATTACATGGTCCTCTTACAGCCTCACTGATGTCCCAGTGACATTGGCTGTCCTTGGGACCCAGTCGGCCGTATTTATATAGCATACATGTTCCACTTTTCCCCAATCTCTGAGAGTGGCACGTTGGCTACTGACACCGGAGCATATCCCCTATTTGACATCATCATCATTTGCACTGCTTGGGCTATCATCCGTTTTTGATAGCAACAGATGCATATACTGATGATAAGGACGAGTGTGGAGGTGATGGCGGCTGCCATTCTACCTATGTCCCACCAGTTAGGCCGTCTTTGGCCCTCTCCTACTAGACCTATGGCTGAAGCTCCCTGCCTTTTAGCTCCCAGCCTTCTATCCATTCCTTTGGTCAAGTCCACCTCCACTCTTCCCCATGAGAGCCTGTTTACTCCGTGCAATGTATTCCATTATGGCATTCAAGGCCTGTTCCACCGCCACCCTAACGGGCTGTGAAGGAATAAGCCATATAACCTATTTAGAAAAATACACCATTCTATGAAAGAATTCTGGCCTTATTAAAACATGACAAACTGGGTTTGGAAATCTGGAAGCCTCAACAATCTAAAGCTGTAACAGCATACAGGCTATTGAGATAAGATAGTTGTTGACACTGAATCAATAACCTTATTGAAACAGAAGGTTAAAGGCTCCTGACAGTCTGAATCTTTGGGAACAAACAATAGATCACCCTGGTTAAGGTGTTCTAATTTACACTTCGTAAAGAGGCACAAACATTTGCCTTAAGTAAAAATTACATCAAATAAAATGCACCTGCTGTTACATTGTTTTTTATGGTAAGCTTGGAACACCTAGAGGAGAGACACGATTCTGCATTACTACCAGCTGAGGTGACTAAGAATTGCAGAAGTTAGCAGAAAAATGACTAGAGATAATTAGCTTACATCAGCAGAAAACCTTAAAGGGAATGCCACTGGAAAAGGGTATAAATATTGAACTCTCAAATAGGATAATAGATTCGCTGTAAAGGGGCAAAGCGATTCTCAGGCTTCAGAGGTGGCTCTGTAAGTCTACAACTCTGTACCTCGGGGATCAAAGGTAATGTATTTGATTTTGGTGGATATCCTGAATAAGACTAAGAACTCTAAAACTGTAGCGAAGTTAAGATTTGAGAATAAGGATCTCTGATAATAAGATAGTAAAGCTTTCGCTTTTTGGAACTGTTAATGTTGCGATTGACTCACCAACTGTAAAATACATGTTGGTTCTTTAATAAATCTATATATTTTTAGAATTGTCTCACATAATACTTCTGTATCAAACTCGCAAACTCAATCTCTGTACACTCTTTGGTGAGAAGTTGCAGAATTCTGGGGGAGTTTTCCGGACCCTCATAATATCCGGAACATTACAGTCCAGCTAAACTTATTAAAAGTGCTATCTGGAGGATGGTAATATTTTCAGGTTGTTCCTTTCCTTTAGGGAGAGATGGTCCAGACCTTTAGACCCAATTAAGCGTCTTTAGGATTCGGCTACCTCAAACTTTAGTTGAAAGTGAACGTCTGGGGAATACGCCTGATCTGGGGTAGCCCTAAAGGGGCTAGGACTAGTAATTATCCCTTCCGGCCCTCCCAGATGTATCATCCACACTCAACTCGTCATCCCACCATGAGCTGAAGACCAGGCAGGCAAGGGTTCTGCCTGGTAGATAGAAATCTCCCAATGTGAGAGAGTCTGAAACTTGAAGGCAAAACGTATGATTATTTGCACATACCAATCCTCCGTAGAGGTAGTTCTTCTCATCGATCAAAAAACACCAGAGTCGGAGATGCCTGAATTGCCCTAAAGGCTCCTTCCATCGGCTCTACCATCACCACCACTGCTGAGCCCTCATCTATCAGTTTCAGGGTGTTACAGGTACACACTATGTAGTGCTCCGACTCAGTACAGCACTCATCCGTGGTCATAAGGAGGGTGCCTTCTTGCTAGGTGCTACGTATCCGCGGGTACCCACCCGGTACGCTGATTCGCCTCTGACCACTCCCAGAGACTCTACTTTACATCTCCCTTGGTATGTCCCATTTTTGTGCCTCTGTGGCATCATCATTAGAAATCTAAGTGCATCCGTTGGCCTCCCACCTGCTGGGCAGGTTACCAAGAGCTCCTGTCTATCTTCCTCCCAGTTAATCAGATTAAGACTGCTGACTTCCTTCTGCGCATGCAGAGGCACCGTTCCAAACCTGATGTCTTCAATGCCTGATTCAACACTATCATACAAGTCCTAAGCCAGCATGTCACATGCTTGCCACTTGGACTGTAAATCAGTCAGCTTTATTACGGCTTTCCCTAGGTCCTCTATACCTCTCTGTAACCCGGTTCCCTGCACTTCTACTGCCGTAAGCGCATACTCCGTTCCCTGAGCTGTGAACCGCAGGCCCTTGGCGCTTTCCTGCACCACCCAGGAGGCATAGCTATTCAGGCCCATGATCTGCCATGAATTTAGGACCGAGTTGGCACTTCCCCATATATACTCCGTCTCCACCGCCCCTTGGAGGCCCCTACTTCGGGGGCCATGCGGTCCTTATAATCACTAAGTAATAGCTGCAATTTATGCTTCGTCCAAGTAATTGATGCTGGGTGATCACCACAATTGGCCTCTAACACCAGCACTATACTGCTCAGGTTATAGGTTACTTCTAAAGTGACTATAGTTACATCATGTAACAGTACCTTCGGGCCCCCGACCCTGATCATGCCATCCGTTGGAGGTGGCACCGTGGTGGGACATCGCGACGGCTTTTGATATCCACATGTTTTTAAATCAAAGCATCTTATATCAGTACATCCCAACCGCTTAAGAACATCGCTACACAATTCTTGCCAATATTGTCCCTCAAGTCCTGGTTCCCAAATGAATGGGAGTAATTTAGTCAACCCTGCTATAATGTTGACGGTACTGATGACCACACCCATCGTTTTTTCGTGCTGCCCCTTGTGCGGCGAGCAGGAGTATAACCAACGTCCCAGTCCCATGGCATCATCATATATGCCGGTGACCGTTATATCTCCATCAGTATCCACGCTAGTTTGTAGTTGTGTATAATTGTCACTTCTGGGTCCAATAACAGGGATCCAGACTAAGTTGAAGGAGTCTGCTTGCGTGGTGCCGGGACGGACCTCAAGTTCATATGACCAACCGCCCGGGGCGCCGTACCCTGATCTTTCCCTTTGTGATGGGCAGGCAGGCCATTCCAATCGGACTGGTTGTCCGGGGGTGGACAGTTCATGGTTGCTGCCACAGATAGGGTCCTAGTATCCTTGTCCCATATTACATTTGGGATTTATTTTCCATACCTTGGTCATATGGGTACATGCGGTGACCTGGGCCGTGATCCATATATTGGGTTTCTTTACCCATTCTCCTTTTTCCCCCTGTGGCAGTTGCATGTATTGTCCTGGATGCAAACAAGTACTTTTATCGATGTGCACGGTGGGCGCCTCCCACGCTACCGTAATTGTCAGGAGGGTGATCGCCATCACGGCTGTCCACCAGGCCACCATTGTGAGATAGGTTTATCTGAAACAAAGTAATTAAGAGATCTGCTGCTAGCTTTCCTGTTGGTAGAAACAGAATGTGAGTCATGCGGCTTAACCTGGGACCAATGTTTCCACTTACCCCCCTTTTATATGTTCAAACACACACACGTATCGCTGGTCATTAGGATCATGTAAGGCCCAGACCACCGAGGCGCCAGTCCCGGTTTGGACGGCACCCCTTTTACCATTACCCTGTCTCCCACTTTTGGGAGCCCTGATGACTCGGGTTCAGGCCCGTGCCCGTGTCGATCTGCCTCTTGCTGCTGCTTTACTTCCACTTTCATCCCTTGAAGCTGTTTACATAGCTCCGATACATACCGTGTCATTCTATCCCTCAGCGGCCCTGTTTCACTACACCCTTCTATCACCCCTTCTGGTAATCTCATAGCCCTCCCAGTCATTAATTCATATGGAGTCAGTTCTATTGTCCGGTTGGGGGTTGCCCGCAACCTCATTAATATGGTCGGGAGGACATCCACCCAGTTCTTACCCGTGCTCGCAATCGCTTTTGCTATAGCCGTTTTCAGGGTTCTATTCATACGTTCCACCATTCCAGAACTCTGAGGGTGGTAAGGTATGTGGAATCTCTGCTTTACCCCCAATAACTGACATGCCCTCTTCATTACCCTACCTGTAAAGTGAGTCTCCTGGTCTGAATCTATTCGTAGGTGGACCCCCCACCGAGGTATCACCTCCTCTGCCAAGATTCTTGCGGTATTGGCGGTGCAATTTTGTGTTGGGAAGGCCTCTACCGCTAGTTCACATTGAAGTTTTTCTCCTTCCGTTAATATGCCGCCTGCAGGGTTTAATCCACCGTCTTTAACAATCTGTACGGAATTATCCTTTGGGATAAGTACTGCTTCCCACGCTGCTTTTCGGCTATCTGATATGCTCTTAACCTTCCAGTATTAAGTAGGATATTGTTTATGTGGTTTGTGGATTTCCCCCTTGATCATGACGGGTGTCATATCGACCCTCCCGCAATCCTATTTGTGTCTAGCCCACACCTCTGGAAATTGTGAACACACAAGCCCAAAGATGCACTCAGCCGTCCAATCCAAATTTCATGTAACTCTTCACTTAAACTTCAATTTTAATTTCTCTAACAGGTACCAGTGTGTTTAACTCTATTCTGATTGTTTCATTAATTAGATAGTTTCTCGGTGGAGTATGTGTCAATGCAGGGACACAAATGTCTCCAAGAGAAAGCTATCAATTTACTATTCATAACTACACTTTTCTGACATTCACTAGAAAGCTAGGAAAATTCTCATTTGGTAGTGTAATTTTCCTGTTTCTATCTTACACCCTCAATCGCTTCCTCTCTCCATTTTACACATCCCATTAATTACTATTCATATCTCATTCATGAGCCCTGGAGGAACTTTACTGTCCAGTACAATATTTAAGATAGAAAACATAGCTCAAATGTCTCTTAATCTCCCCTTTTGTTCTTTCATCCCCTCCCCCTTTCCCAGCTTTATCCTGGCCTTAAATCTATTTGATTTCCGGCTCTTTCCAGTTTTGACGAAAGGTCATCGACCTGAAATGTTAACTCTGTTTCTCTCTCCATGGATGCTGCCTCGCCTGCTGAGTTTTTCCAGTGTTTTCTGTTGTTATTTCAAATGTTCTCACTTGGTCCAAGTTATTAACACTTTTTATTTATCATTATTTTAGAGGATCTTTTATTTTCCCAAAAGTAACCCAATATATAGTGCCTGAGTCCATTTTATCATTTCAAAATTATCCCCAAATCCAAACAGCAGTACTGTTGAACTGACAGGTTTTGTCAATGTTCAATTTCATTTCAATCAATTTATCTTATCAATTCCAATTTCAGAAACAAGTGATTCCCAGGCTGGGTGGTTTACATGGTGTTTTAACATTAGAGACAGAAGTGCTACAATTAGTTTACAAGGTAACTTTCATATAACAAAAGAAAACAGAGAATCCATTGTGGCTCTGTTTAAGAGCCCAAGGAGTTAATTTATCAAATCATAATTTTCCTTCCATCATTGTGGGGAAATAGTAACTTAAAATTGAGAAACTTAAATTTAATAATGTCCAATATCTTTAAATTTCATTCAGCAATACAAAAGTTGTTGCTTGGTGAACTTAAACAGCTGTCATTGGAAAGGGTTAACTCCTTTGTAGGTTTTTTTAAGAAGGTGGAGTGAAACATTGTCAGGTGCACGCAATTGCACCACTTCACGTAAATTTATTAAAAAAAACTTTCCCGACGAAAAAGACTTTCACAATTTAAATAAACACGAACAGAAGGGATAAAACAAAACAAAATAGCACATGCTTGCAGAAAACAGTACATTGGCCCAGAAATTAGGCTCCCTGGCTTCCCGTGGGTGCAAGGATCCCACGCGCACCTACCTACCGCACCTGCCGTTGACCTCTGGGGCCACGGGGACTTCAGCTCCTGGGCCTCCTGCAGCTGCCGGCGCTCAGTGCTTGTGTATCCCAGGGGCGTAGTTAGTGCGATGCGTCCCCTGGGATCACGTGGGCCATGGAGAGCCAATGGCAGCAGACCATCTTTCATTCATAGATTTGACAGGAAGACCTGTCAAATCTATGAATTGAAATCGGCCCCAAAACAACACCTAAACTTCAAATAAATTTTAAAAAACATCACATTTTTAAAATAACTATAAGTTAAATAAATTAACTACTTTAAACAAAAATTTAAATTTTTGAAAAAATTAAAATACTTTTTAAGAGTGCTAAAAATAAACTTACCTTTCTTTAAAGTATCTAAAAAAGATAAACCTGTTGAAAAATTTTTAAAATTGTAATTAATTAACCACTTACCTTGTTGAAAACGGGTCCTGCGCCTCCTTTTTAAAAGCGCAGTTTCTTCAATACTTACCCTCCCGGAGAAACCTGAAAAAAAACCTAAGTTCTCTGCGTGCGCGCAGCCTCTCCCGCGCACGTGGTTCACCTCTGAACAGCTCCCTTCACGAGACCGGAAGTTCCGGTTTCCCACGCATGTGCAGTGCATGCAGGAAACCGGCACTTCAGGAGGCCTTTCGGGTGAGTACACAGTGCGTACTCACCCGGCAAGTGCCGAATTTTAGGCCCATAATGTCATATTTCTTATTGTCCTTTCTTCAGATGCCTTTCCAAATGACTGTAAAAACATTGAATACAACTGGAGAAAAATTAGTTTTTCACATTTAAACAAATTGCTTTGGAAGATTTCACCATAGCAACCGCGACTCCAAGGTTAAATCTTAGACGGAAACTTAATCTTTTGTTAAACAAACTTTTTGTTTTTCTCAGTTTTTTTCACACCAGCTTAACTTAAATTGTAGTTTGAAGTTTTGTTTCAATTCTGGGTGCACAATCTTATTCGCACATTCTTAAAATTTCCAAAATCCAAGACAAGACAAAAGGGTTAAACGCTTTTTTAACACAGAGAAGTGGGTGGAGCTAAAACACACAACAGACATTTTTCTTTTTTTTTTAAGGACAGACTTTCAGACAAAAGGAATACTGTAACTTCTTAAACATCCATAGTCAGGAAAACTTTCACACTTTAACACACACTTTCACCCAAACTAAAATTCCAGCATTTTTTAAGGTTCCTTTCACTCAGCAATCTTGTGTTTAATTTGTCTCAGCACAGACGTTAATAACTTCCATGTCGGTAAAACTTTAGGTTTCTCTTTCTTTTTTTCCCCCTTTTTTTCTTTAAATTGGCATCTCAGCAGCATTCCCTGGCTTTCAAAATCCCTGTTTTTTTTTCTTCCTTTGCTGAGTTTTCAGATTGGCTTATCTGCAAATTAGATCTTTTGTTAGGGTGGCTATCTGACACCTGGCTTCCTCAAGATTCTGCAGTGCGGAGCCTGCCTGAACCGCATTTACACTCTGCTGCTGCATGATCGCAGCAGATGAGGCAATTTGACACTGCAGAAGCTTGATCTGATTTTGTTGTTCTAACATTTTATCACCCTGCGTGAGGATAACATCATCATCTCGCTCCCATTCTGCTGCCTCCCTTTCTAAATCATCCCAATCAACCTCCTCACTATCATTCCTTCCACTTTGCACTGACCTTGCCTTCATTACAGTGGCACACTTGGTGCCTAACTTTTTTAACTGTTCCACTAACTTCTCTTTTTCCTTCTCCCGTGTGGCTCAAATCTTATACATTTTTCAGGTAGACCTGACAAAGAACCACTACAGTTTTCTCCTCCTTATTCTTGCTCTCCTTACTCCACCAGTCTTTCTGTCGGTCGGGAACCCATTCAGGATCCCAGCCTTCCTTTCCCATTCTTTTTTATTACCTTGTCATGTTTATTAAACAAATACTCCGTTATGGATCCCTGAGGACCTGGCTTTCCCTCGGCCATCTTACCTACTTAACTCTTTAGAAATTGCGGGGGTCTCCCACCCCCAGAGAAACACCCGTTAAGCTCTCTCCCCCGGCCCTCACCTGGCCGTCGGTGAAACCCAAACTCACGGGGGTCTCCTACCCCCAGAGAGACACCATTTAAGCTCTCTCCCCCGGCCTTCACCTGATTATTGCAGTAATGATTAAGGTCTTGGTATGACTTCCTGTGGTGTTGAAAAAAGATGTAAGATACTATGAGAAAAACATAACTGTGTCACACCCTGTAAAGGCATTAAAGTCTAGAGTTTCCAATGGGGCACCTCTCTGGCAGGGCGGGGCTTCCACCCACCATGGAGATGCTCCTATGATCCTGGTTAGCCTTCTGGCTCCATAGTAATTGGCATACTAGATAGAGGTAGGCTCCTCAGCTGAATTCTGACTGGATACTTACTTTGGCAGGCTTTGGAGGAAGAAGGCAGCCTCTGAGATGCCTGAAAAATTGTAATTTATAGAAGCATAGAAGCATAGAAACATAGAAGATAGGAGCAGGAGTAGGCCATTCGGCCCCTCGAGCCTGCTCCGCCATTTAATGAGATCATGCCTGATCATCCAAATTCAGTAACCTGTCCCTGCTTTCTCCCCATATCCCTTGATCCCTTTAGCCTTAAGAAATATATCTATCTCCTTCTTGAATATATTTAATGAATTGGCCTCAACTGCCTTCTGTGGTAGAGAATTCCACAGGTTCACCACTCTCTGGGTGAAGAAATTCCACCTCATCTCAGTCCTAAATGGCTTACCCCTTATCCTTAGACTGTGACCTCTGGTTCTGGACTCCCCCGCCATTGGGAACATCCTTCCTGCATCTAGTCTGTCTAGTCCTGTTAGAATTTTATAAGTTTCAATGAGATCCCCTCTCATTCTTCTAAACTCCAGCAAATATAAGCCTAATCGACCCAATCTCTCTTCATACGTCATTCCTGCCATCCCAGGTATCAGTCTGGTAAATCTTCGCTGCACTCCCTCCATGGCAAGAACATCCTTCCTCAGATAAGGCGACCAAAACTGCACACAATACTCAAGGTGTGGTCTCACCAAGGCCTTGTACAACTGCAGCAAGACATCCTTGCTCCTGTACTTGAATCCTCTCGCTATGAAGGCCAACATACCATTTGCCTTCTTAACCACCTGCTGCACCTGCATGCTACCTTCAGCGACTGGTGCACAAGGACTCCCAGATCTCGTTGCACTTTCCCTTTTCCCAATCTATTGCCGTTCAGATAATAATCTGTCTTCCTGTTTTTGCCACCAAAGTGGATAACCTCGCATTTATCCACATTATACTGCATCTGCCATGCATCTGCCCAATCACCCAACCTGTCCAAATCATACTGGAGTTTCTCTGCATCCTCCTCACAGCACACACGCCCACCCAGCTTTGTGTCGTCTGCAAAGTTAGAGATATTACATCTAGTTCCCTCATCTAGATCATTAATATATATTGTGAATAGCTGGGGTCCTAGCACCGATCCCTGTGCTACCCCACTAGTCACTGCCTGCCACTCGGAAAGAGACCCGTTTATTCCAACTCTTTGCTTCCTGTCTGCCAACCAGTTCTCTATCCAAATCAGTACCTTACCCCCAATCCCATGTGCTTTAACTTTGCACGCTAATCTCTTATGCGGGACCTTATCGAAAGCCTTTTGAAAGTCCAAATACACCACATTCACTGGTTCTCCCTTATCTATTCTACCAGTTACATCCTCAAAAAATTTCAGCTGAAATTCTGCTGCTGCAGCTGGGTCCTGTGCCCAGCCATTCTCTGAGAGTGATTTCACAGGCCCTGCAGCAAGACAGGCACCTCTGCTGATTTTTGAAAGCTGGATGCCAAGGCCCTAGCAGTCAGCATTCAAATGGAGCAATTGACAGGAAAAATGGCAAAGAGCATGGGCACAATTTTAACCTAACCCACTGTCGGGAAATTGACGGGATTGGGTGCAACTCTGGCTTTTCACCTCATTTTATCTTACTCTACATTGAAGTCAGTGGAGAGTGATATTGGGCAGGGTGTAAAACTGGTGTTCCCCCCAATCCCATGGGTTTTCCACCCAGAGAGATAGGTTAAAATTATCCCCCATGTTTCATTTAAATATTTTTTGCTTATTACGCCAACGGGTCTCGTATTCAGAAATTTGGGGGGGGGAGGCGTAGGGATGTAGCACGCAATTTTTACCCTAGCCTTTACACTCTCTGCTCCAAATCTGCCAAAGAAGTCATTGAGAGAGAGCTGCAAAATGCAGGTTGAAATGCAGGAAAGACCAGTGACTTTTAAGGGCCAGTGTCCTGGTCATTTCATAAACAGCTAGAAAGTGCAAGTTATTGTCAGCTCCCAGAGCAATCCAAAGTTCATCAATGTCCAGTTTGTTGATCCTGGCCACAGAAAAAACAACATTTGCATCCACTCCACACATTGGAATATATTGGCTTAAATTTTTGCTGGAGCTGGGCATCTTGCAGCTTTTTCCCTCACCCTTCAGCTCGAAAAAATTTTGCTCTGCAAGTTGCTGAAAGTGTGAGCCAATAACAGCATGGTGAGGGCAACGGGGCATCTGGGACCTTGTTGGATGACGGGACCAACAGTCTATCTCCTTAACCAATGAGATTTATAGATTGAGAAAGAAACAAAGGAATGACAGAGAAGGAAATAGGGTGAATTAGAGTCTAATCAGGTACAGAAAGAGAAATAAAGAGAGGGAAAGAAATTGGATTAAGAGAGAGAAAAAGAGACAAAAAGAAAAAGTTAGATTTTTTTTAAATGTCAAATTTTACATTTAAAAAATCTCTAACAACAGTTTATTACCTGTAAGACTGAGACTCCACAGTTACAATTGTTCCATTTCTGGGCCAGAGAGGTTGAGTGGCATTGCAGGAACATAAAAAGGTACCCATGCTGTTAAGTGCCAGCCCTAACTTTCTATGATTAGTTTAATTGGCAATTAATGTGCAAATGCAACAATTTCTTGAAACTCATGGGGAGGTTAAGAGCAAACTGCCATTTTTGTGAGGCTTATAGTGGAGCGGCGCAAATCATCCAGCAACTTTTGGCGATTCGCAATTCATGGGATATCTCTTCCTCACCACAAGTTGCTGGACGATTTACACATTAATAATGGCGAGCGCCATTAAACTCGCCATTATTTTGGCTGCAAAACCTGGCCAATGTTTTCACTGACCTTGTGTAAAATTAGCAGTATGCAATAAGATCCATATATCCAACTCCTCATGGGAGCAAGGTGAAAAATCTTTTATATCCTGTGTTTCACCTGAAAACAAAGGTGTTCTGACCATCTGCCACATGCATTTCACCTGAAAAAGAAAGAAAGAATTGCATTAATATATCTGCCTGACTCAGTGGTAGCACTGTCATGTCTGAGTCAGAAAGTCATAAATGCCAAAAACCTGGGTGGCAGTTATGCTCCAGTGCACACCTTTACCATTTATGCATCTGGCATTTGTTTTCAGACTGCATGAGATGTACATCCAAGCCAAGATCTATTCTGTGAAGGTTGTTCAATTGGGACAAATACATGGCTTAAATATTTTGAATGTCTCTGCCTTGCCAGCTTGCAATATATGTAGCACTACAATACCATTCAGGTTTTTGGCATAACTAAAGCTACTGATATCATTGTTTCATCTGCTTCGAAACATACCAAACAGTCTACTTTGCTTCCAAGATGCGACTTGTCTGCTTGGAACAGTGATGGAGGGAATGCTTTGTTCTCATAATTGAAGAATTCACCTCACCTGACTGGCATGAAAATGAGAGCATATTCTTTGACAGCACCTCCAAAACCCATGAACTCTACCACCTAGAAGGATAAGGGCAGCAGGCGCATGGGAACACCATCACCTTCAAGTTCCCCTCCAAGTCACACACCATCCTGACTTGGAAATATATCACCATTCCTTCTTCATTGCTGGGTCAAAATCCTGGAACTCCCTCCCTAACAGCACTATGGGAGTACTTTCACCTCACGGACTGCAGCGGTTTAAGAAGGCGGCTCATCACCACTTTCTCAAGGTCAATTAGGGATGGGCAATAAATGCTGAACTAGCCAACGACACCCACATCCCATAAACAAATTTAAAAAATTTCAGCTGATGGGCTTGGTCCCGCTGGTGTGTGAGTGTGAGCCAAGGATGAACAAGTTAGAACATAACTGCTGAAGGAGAAAACACAACAACATCAATCTTCCAAGAAAAATGGATCCTCTTCAATTTTATTCAAACCCATTTTCAAACATACAACACTGAGCAGCTTAATCCTTTGTAAGGAATTTTTTCAACATGAATTGAGAGTTGGTTTATAAATAATCGGGACGAAGGTTCTGCAAAGAAGAATATTTTCTACAGTGCTGCATCTTTATAACTTAAAAACAAACTTACACAACTAAGACACTAGAATGACTCAAATTAAAATGACCAGATTTAAAACCAATTCCTTAGTTATTATTTTAGTTCATATATTCAATAAATTCCCCTCCCACTTTCAGTTAGGGCAATATAACCTGCATCATTTATGGGATAGGCAGCGTAGTGGTAATGTCACTGGGCTAGTAATCCAGAGGCCTGGACTAATGATCCAGAGACGTGAGTTCAAATCCCACCACGGCAGCTGGGGACTTTAAGTTCAGTTAATTAAATAACTCTGGAATAAAAAGCTACTATCAGTAATGGTAACCATGAAACTATCGGATTGTCGTAATATCCCATCTGGTTCACTAATGCCCTTTAGGAAAGGAAACCTGCCGTCCTTACCTGGTCTGGCCTATATGTGACTCCAGACCCACAGCAATGTGGTTGACTCTTAACCGCCCTCTGAAATGGCCTAGCAAGTCACTCAGTTGTAACAAACCATTACGAAACAAAATAATAAGAAAGTAACCAACCGGAATTGACCTCAACCTCGGCACCGGCTACGGACATGGCAATGGCACACCCAGCCCAGTCAACCCTGCAAAATCCTCCTCACCAACATCTGGGGACTTGTGCCAAAATTGGGAGAGCTGTATCACAGACTAGTCAAGCGACAGCCTGACATAGTCATACTCACAGAATCATACTTTTCAGACAATGTCCCAAACTCCTCCTGGGTATGTCCTGTCCCACCGGCAGGACAGACCCACCAGGGGTGGTGGCACAGTGGTATACAGTCGGGAAGGAGTGGCCCTGGGAGTCCTCAACATTGACTCCAGGCCCCATGAAATCTCATGGCTTCAGGTCAAGCATGGACAAGGAAACCGCCTGCTGATTACCACCTACCGCCCTCCCTCAGCTGATGAATCAGTACTCCGCCGTGTTGAACACCACTTGGAAGAAGTACTGGGCACAGAGTGTACTCTGGGTGGGGGACTTCAATGTCCATCACCAAGCGTGGCTCAGTAGCCCCACTACTGGCCGAGTCCTGAAGGACATAACTGCCAGTCTCAGCCTGCGACAGGTGGTGAGAGAACCAACACGAAGGAAAAACCTACTTGACCTTGCCCTCACCAATCTACCTGTCGCAGATGCATCTGTCCATGACAGTATTGGTAGCAGTGACCACCGCACAGTCATTGTGGAGACGAAGGTCAATCATCACAGCCCCAGGACATCGCTGCAGGAGTTCCTCAGGGCAGTGTCCTAGGCCCAACCATCTTCAGCTGCTTCATCAATGACCTTCCCTCCAACATAAGGTCAGAAATGGGGATGTTTGCTGATGACTGCACAGTGTTCAGTGCCATTCGCAACTCCTCAGATAATGAAGCAGTCCATGCCCGCATGCAACAAGACCTGGACGACGTTCAGGCTTGGGCTGATAACTGGCAGGTAACATTCACGCCACAGAAGTGCCAGGCAATGACTATCTCCAACAAGCGAGAGTCTAACCACCGCCCCTTGACATTCAATGGCATTACCATCACCGAATCCCCCACCATCAACATCCTGGGGGTCACCATTGACCAGAAATGTAACTGGACCAGCCACATAAATACTTTGGCAACAAGAGCAGGTCAGAGGCTGGGTATTCTGCGGCAAGCGTCTCACCTCCTGACTCCCCAAAGCCTTTCTACCATCTACAAGGCACAAGTAAGAAGTGTGATGGAATACTCTCCACTTGCCTGGATAAGTGCAGCTCCAACAGCACTCAAGAAGCTCATTCTTCTAAACTCCAGAGAGTATAGGCTCAATCTACTCAATTTCTCCTCATAGGACAACCCTCTCATCCCAGGAATCAGTCTAGTGAACCTTTGTTGCACCAACTCTAAGGCAAGTATATCTTTCCTCAGATAAGGAGACCAAAACTGTGCACAGTACTCCAGGTGTGGTCTCACCAAAGCCCTGTACAACTTGTAGCAAGACTTCCTTACCCTTGTACTCCAACCCCCTTGCAATAAATGCTGCATAAGAGAGGTGACAGATGCTCTTTGTGCCAGGAAAGGGGACTTTATTGTCTTCTCTCTGACCAGTGCACTTGGCTTTGCCAGGATAGCGGGCTTCCCCATGGTGCAGGATGGCATCGACTGCACGCATGTGGATTTGCGTGCACCGCATCTAAACGTATCACAACCGCAAAGCTTATCACTTGCTGAATGTGCAGTTGATGTGCGACTATGCTCAGCACATCATGATGGTGAATGCCGGGAATCCTGGCAGTAGTCATGATACTTTCATTCTGTACCAGTCCTCTGTTCCTTCAGTCTTTGAGCCACCATGACAAACCAGAGGGTGGCTACTGGGGAACAAGTGCTATCCGCTGACCACCTGGCTCATGACTCTGCTCCACAACCCAATCACATGTGGGCAGCATGTGTACAATGAGAGTCATGCTGCCACATGGAATCTGATAGAGCAAACCATTAGTGTGCTTAAACAATGCTTCTGCTGCCTGTTCCACTCTGCAGGAGTCCTGCAGTACTCACCAGAATGCATCTCAAGATTCATCTTGGTCTGCTGCATCCACAACATCACCATCATGAGGGCACAGCCCTTGACACCAGGCATACGGCGACAGGCTGAGGAGGAGGAGGAGGAAGAGGAGGAGGAGGAGGATGAGGAGGAGGAGGAAGCAGAAGAGGAGGAAGTGGAAGAGGAGGAAGTGGAAGAGGAGGAAGCGGAAGGGAGGAGGCAACCCAGACAGCCCCTTTCTGCCCAGGCTGTCCATGACCGACTCATCCGACTGTGGTATGCTTGAACGCAACCCCAGTTTCCCATTCCACATTAGTCCCACACCTTACCTTCCCTCTGTTACTGACCATCACAGCGTTCTCTTGGCCACAATGCTGAAATAAAAGCCACCACAAAAGAAACATTCCAATCCAACTTTATCCATCAATCCATCCAATATAACCTAACAAAGTCAACTAAGCATCCTTGTGCATTCCCTTAGTGCCTGTCTTCAGTGTGCCTTTGCCTGTCCTAGTGCTTCTACGAAATGCTACCCCAGTGGCTGCAGCACGGCTGGTGGAAGGCTATTGACTTTCAGTGGGGGAGACTGCAGATGGCCTTGCAGGATGACCTCGAGCACCTCTGGATCTAGAAGGCCCAGCTATGGACTGCACCGCCTCCGCATGGGCGGCAGCAGTCTGGGCTTGCTGGCTGACAGGCAATAGCAAGCGCACTGGCAGAGTGGCAGTGGTGGGAGGATGAATGCAGTCATCCTGAGTGAGGACAGCAGGTTCCTCCTCCACGGAGCCACTGCCACTCCCCTGGGGTGGGGGCGGTGCCTCAGCGTTCCTAGCTATCTGTTGGAGGACAGTTTGCTGGACTGCTGTGACACCCTGCAAGCCCCTTTCCACATTGAAACATCCAGCCACGACGGCAGCAGTCTGAGCTTGTGTGGCAGCAAGCTGAGCCTGCATGAGAGCAGTCTGAGCTTCCATTGCAGCACTCAGTCATTGGGTGGCTTCTGCTTGTGCTGCAATGGAAGCTGAGACATCAGCCATCAGACGCTGCATGATGGTTGGCTTCACAAGTGCGCTATGGATCTGCCCCCCCACCCCCTTCCCTAACCCTCCATGCTGGAAAGGATGGGCTCCAAGCTCTGTGCAAAGACCTGTGTAAAGTTGGTGCCGGACTCCTCCATACAATTTGACATTGCATTCAGGCTTTCTGGCAGGCCTGCCACCGCACCAAGCATTTTGTTGTGCATACCTATCAGTGTTCTTCTGTAGGCCGCCCCATCGAAGTCCTCATCTGAGTCCTCTGCAGCTGAACTCATGTGCGACCTCACCCTCCCTGGTAGCTGGCTCCCGCGCTACCCTTTCCCCCTGACCTGGCTGCAGCCCACTCGTGCCCAGTGACTCACCATGTGCAGAACCCACCTCTAAGCTGCCCTATAAACTCTGCGCAGTGCCAATATCTGAGCTGGTGGCTGCGACTGTCAGATCAAGTGGCGGTGTTTCTTCTTCTTCATCACTCTACTCTCCCTCTTCTTCAACCACTGCCTGGGCAGGTTGTATTTCTTGGGTCTCTGAAATGAGGAAGGCACAAGGGTAGGGTTATGGTGAGTGGAGGGAGGGGAAAGCAAGAGATGCATGCTTACACCATGTGCAGCTTGTAAAATAGAAGAGAATGTGGGATGAGGGGGAAGTGGGATGTGAGAAAGAGGATAAGGTATGAGGATACCGGCATCTTTTTTACTCTTTCAGCCCCATCGCTGGCCACAGGCTCAGCAATGCCCGTCCCAAGAATGGGCAGCACTGTCTCCTTCATGAGGGGTAAGGTGATGCAGATGAGCCTGTCCCCCACTGGTTGGGTTCTGCTGGCGCCGATTATGTGCCACCTTTTCCTGCAAGGGAAAGGGAAGTGTGTTAATGAGTGTGGTGCAATAAGTTTGGGTGATATGTTTGTTATGGTTGAATAGCTGACAGCATGTGCAAGCTATGAGATGTGGATGCGAGGCTTGCAGCAGTGGTAAGTGTGTGAGGGTGAAATGGAGCATGTGAATGTGAGGTATGAGTCATGATTGATAGAGATTGTTGGTAGGTGAGTGATGGGGGTGTGGTGAATTGAGCAGTGCGTGAGGCTAGTGGTACAGATGGTTGGATATGGCATTTGAAGATGAATTCACTGACATTGGCCACTCATGTGAGGTCATTAAACTTCTTCCTGCACTGCGCCCATGTCCTCGGGGCTACACTGCTGGCATTCACCACAGTGGCTATCTGCTCCCACTGCACTTTGCTCTGTTGCCTGGAGAGCCTCCTGGCCACCTGTGGAAAGAGGACCTCTCTCCTCCTATTGACCTCCTGCACCAAGGCCTCCAATCCTGCATCAGAGAACCTTGGTGCACACTCTCTCCCCTATTGTGCCATCATTAATTGATTTTTTTCCACTGTCTTCATCAGGCAGTTCAATGATCTGCTTCAGGCAGAATGCACCTCCCCTTTAAGAGGTGCAGACTGCCTTTAACTAGTGTAGGCTAGCTTTAATTGGTACAAGCCTCACATGAACTTGGGCCCCCTGCTGAGGGGTCAGTCACTCAGCAGCCCAATTATAGAAGTGAGCAGGCAGCACAAAGTTCGCATGCTGCCTGCAGTCCTCTGAACGGGCATGGGTTGCTTGCGCATTGCGATCCCCAAGCCCGTTTTCAGGGGCAAACAAATTTCTAGGCCTTTGTGTTTTCAGGTGCTCTTTCTGTTCTGCTTCTCTCTCCCCCTTTAGGACACAATGACCCAGATTCCGCCGTCTAGTGTGCCAATTTCGGCGGTGATAACTTCGTCCATATTTTCCTGCATTTCTAATTAGAAATATGCCATAGCGAGCATGGCACAAAATGATAAGCAGCACAGTAAATGGCCAACACATTGATCCCGCTGCTAATGGTGCAGTTTCTTTGTCATGGGGGTAAAATGTTACAATTTAACTCAGTTACAACTTTAAATGAATATAGCAATTTGAGGTAACATAGGAATTGGCTTTTCCAGATTTTTAAAAGAAAGCTTTACATCTTCCATTTCTGTAAAAATAGATTAGTTCAGAAAATGGATCAGTACAATGAAACCCAATTCTTACTTACAGTTAAGTTTAGTTCATTATGTTGGGAGAATTCTTTCATCCACAAACCTTAAAGCAATGTGCAAGTAGGTTTCTCAATTCTCACTTATCTGATTTCCACTCCCACCACCCCCCATTTTAATCATATTTGCTATTAAATCAAACATAAAATGTTAGTAGTCATGACCATTTACTGGGCTTGTAAATTTCAGGAAGGTTTGTTTGAACCCATGGTTGGTCAGAAATCTGTGTTCTGTTAGCTATTGATCGAAATATTTGAACAATTGTCCCCTGCAATCGGATTCCTCCATTCCACATGGAAGTTCATAGATTTCAAATGGGGGGGAAAACAGATGACCAGGGTGATCTTTGCGTGCCTGATTGCTGAGACAGTGATGAGCATTAGAAGAATAAAACTTAAATAAAGTGTTATTTTTCATGCACTGCTGACAAGTATCAATTGATTTAGACTGCACATACTATGGATTTCACATTATCTGTTAAAACATAGTTATCAACTAATTAATCAACTAGTTACGATAAATTCCACATGTTTTAAGGATAATTAACAACATTAGCAGTGTAAACATTTCAGGCAGAGCAGGACACCATTATTATATTCAGGATATACGCACGGAGCGTTTGAATGACTATGGATGGATGTAATTGCTCCATATGCATGACTACTGGACGGTGCTATCCATTATACACCAATTGAATCTGATAAAGGCATAATTTGTTTGCCTCAAAATGTTGGGCTGGGATTGTGCAGCCAATGATAATTGTTGCAACTGTAGTTCCTCTGATGGTTTCAGGTGATTCTTTTCATTCAGGTCGATTTGATTTTGGCTCTCTGTTTTCCATATGGATTACGGAGCAATAAATCACGCTGCTGCCAGGCCACTTAGACCATTTCAAGTCCAAGTGGCAGCGGCATGAAAATTGGTTTAAATGCAATTAATTAAAAAAATTAAACTCCTTGGGCTCGATTTTGCCAGGGCCGAGGAGGCGGGATTGGAGGCGTGTGAGTTGTAAAAATCACAAAAAATGGCGGGTGGCTCCGATCCCACCTCTATCCCGCCTCCGACCAATTTTTCCACATTCGTGGTTTCAGACCCTGTTTCCATCTCGCCTCCAAGAGGTGGGATAGGCTCTTAAGGCCCTTAACAACCAGCTAATTGCCTCTATAATCCCGTTTTGAGAGGCTTTTCTGAATTTAAGACATTTACCCCGTGCTACACATCTCCTCTGGAACACGTCAGTTAATCCTGGCTGCCTCACAAGTGGATGGCTTACTAACAGCTGCAGCTCCACCATTAAAAAGAGTTTTCACCGATGATCATTTGCAGGTGGCAGAACTTTGTTGTCTCAGGTCAGGGGGAACTTTTAGCAGGCCTAATCATTGTTGTGGAAGTTTGGAGCCTGACACCCATCTTCAGTGTGACCTCCTGGGAAACCCCTCTCCCCACATTGACTGAGCGCTTCGTCAACTGAGGTATATACCAGAAGCATGGGAACCATTTATTTCCTTTCCTCCTGGACATCAGATTCGGACGAAGACCAGCCGCGGCAGCAGCAGAACCATGAACATCAGCAGCACCAACTGCAGGAGCAACAGCAGCAGCTCCAAGCTGCTGCCCACCCACCTGAAGCTGAACAGGCCAGAAGGTGCCAGCGCATGGAAGCACGTCACCGCAGGAGATACCCCCAAAACAGGGTCTACAGACAGAGAATCAGCTACCTCAACATGATTGAGCAGCAGTGCCAAAGGAGGCTCAGACTTTTGCGAGAGGTAGTGGGTGACATCTGCGCAATGCTGCAGCAAGACCTGGAGCCCAGAGAATCCGGTGGACACCCCTTACCAGTGGCCGTAAAAGTCACCACCGCACTCAACTTTTTTGCTTCAGGCTCATTCCAGGGATCAGCAGCAGCCATCAGCGGCATCTCCCAGGCGGCCGCATGCACTTGCATCACGCAGGTAACCGATGCCCTCTTTGCCATCGCGTACAATTACATCAATTTCTCCAAGAATCAAGCAAGTGTAACCACGTGTGTGGTTGAGTTTGCCAATCTGGTAGGCTTTCCAAGGGTGCAGGGCGTCGTTGACTGCACACATGTGGCCCTTAAGGCACCCCGTCACAATCCAGGTATTTTTGTCAACCGCAAGGGCTTCCACTCCCTCAACGTACAGCTGGTGTGTGACCACAATAAGGAAATTTTGCATGTTTGCGCCAAGTACCCTGGCAGTTGCCATGACTCCTTCATCCTGCGCCAGTCTAGTGTGCCTCCGCTCTTCAGTCCGTCAGACCAACTTTTCGGATGGCTACTTGGAGACAAGCGCTATCCTCTAAAGACGTGACTAATGACGCCGTTGAGGAGCCCTTCCAACGAAGCTGAGGAGAGCGCCAAGCTGCTGCCACATTTCCACCAGATCCATAATTGAGCAAACCATCGGCTTGCTGAAGATACGCTTCAGATACCTTGATAGATCAGGTGGAGCCCTGCAGTACTTAGCAGCCAGGGTCTCCAGAATGGTCGTGGTCTGCTGTGCACTTCACAACATGGCACAGCATTGTGACTTGCAGCTGTCTGAGGTACAAGTTGCTGATCTCATAGCCTCCTCAGATGAGGAGGAGGAGGAGGAGGATGCTGACAATGAACAGGTTGCAGAGGCGCATCAACCAGCGGCACCAGCACGCGAGCACATTGCTGCCCGGGATGCAAGGGATGCACTCATCTTGGCCAGATTTGCTTAGCCTGCACAATCAAACACTTTTGTCTCGCACCTTCTTACCAGAGCATCGACAATGGACAAGAGCCTGCGGATTCCTATCATTCTAACCTCCATACTGACAATTGCAAGTCGCCCTAAGGCCTCAATGTGGATGTCCCATTTTCGAAATGACACAGGCCACAACTTCAACAGTTTGCCATCAAATTTGTTTATCATCACAATTCACGGATGGCTTTTCAAAAATAAACACAACAGAACACCCAAGTGACTACCCTTATGACTACTTCTGCTTTATCTTCCTCTTACGCGTGCTCCTACGTGGTGCTTCCCCTCTGGCTTCAGCAGATGTGGAGGCCCCTTGCTCACTTTCTTGTTGCTCCTGCCTCGACACCTTTGGCGGGCGTCCTCTGGGATTGCGAGCCTATGAGGGTTCGGCAACAGTCTGCTGCTCCTGCGGCTGTGCAGGGGCTGAGACGACCATCTCAGTTGGGTGGGGACTCTGGTGGGGCTCTGACCGAGTGCTTTGCAGTGGCATGGTCGTGTGAGCGCTTGGAGAGGAGCCCCCACTTCCTTGTTCTCTGCCACCAACATCCCTCTCATGGGTCAGCCCCACTTCAGAGCTAGCAAGTGGCTTGACAGCACCTTGCTGCACTTCAGCAGGGCCACGAGGACCCGTTTCTGCACTGGAAGTCCTACTCCAGAGGACTTCCACGAAGGTCTGGTTTCTATGCTCAATAGCTGACCATCGCTCCTCAAGAGATGTCAGTCTATTCTGAACAATCACCATGTTTTCAATACTGAGCTCCTCCATGGCCAAAGCCATCCTCTCCTCTACCGTAGCCATCATCTCCTCTATGGTAGCCATCCTTACCATGGAGATAGCCATCCTTTCCACGGAGGTTGCCATCCTTTCCGTGGTGATGCGTTTATGCGCCAATGCCTCCACAAAGGCTCTGCTCATGTTCGCGATGGACTCCTCCATTCGCTCGGCACTCACAGCGACCCTGGAGACAAAACCTGCCAGAGACTCCAGCAGCTGTTCCTGGAGTTCCAGCACCGCTCTCCTTCTGGATGGACCCGGAAGCACAGGGTCGACATGCAGCTGAGCCGAGCTGGGAGAGTCCTGCACCCTCCAACGAGGACTCTCCACTGCTGTCCCTGTCTCCACCATCTGCTGATGCTCACTTGTGAGCTGTGATACACCAGGTGACAACACTACTCTTTCTCGCGAAGGTCCCACCGAGGTTTTAGTGTCTGCGCTGGTGCTGGGTGCGATGAATTCTGCTGACGCTGCACCCTCAGAGGTTGCAGCTTTCTCTGAGGAGTCTTCAGGCTCAGGCTGTTCCTCCTGGACAGTGGGGACGGGGGCTCTCGATGGTCCTGTGGGGGAGTAAAGGAAAGAGTTAGAGATGTGAGATAAAGGTTGCATGCACATTGAATTGTGCAGATGATCATAAGTCAATCTGTTAGAGCATCAGAATCATTATCAGTCACTCATGCAATGTCAATGAGAGAGATGCAAAACTATTCTGTCACCAGCTTGCTGTGATGCGCCTGTCTGTCCGTCCCCCACTTGCGCATCGCCCTCCACTCCCACGATCTCCAGGGCCGCCTCCTCTGCATTGGTGAGCTGGGCTATTGAGGGTGGCCCTCCTCCTGTCCTCACCCTTTCCCTCTTATTGTGGGCTCTCTTTTCCTGCAATGAGGGAGACAAGTGGAGTTTGAGTGAGAATGAAGGAGTGAGTGTAGAGAATCCATAGCATAGCTGCTTAGAAGGAGACTAGATGGAGTGAGATTTCAACACCAAGGGCACTCCCTGCGTGTTGTAAGTTGTTGGCATTGCATCACAGTGATAGGGAGTGTGAGGGCTGCATAGTCGAATAGCTCAGTGAATGTGAACATAGAGAGAGAAGGAATGAGTAAGGGTGCAGGGATGTAAGGGTGAAGTGGGATGTGCAAGAGGAGGTTGACAATGCAGAGTGCTGGTAATGAGAGGCGATGGGGATCAGATTGAGGGTCATGGGGATGGAATACTCACTTTTCCTGTGCGGAGAAGGTCATGAAGCCACTTTCGGCATTGCAGCCAGGTTCTGCTGCACATTGAAATAGCATTGACCTCCTGTGCCACTTGCAGTTACACAGCTTTAGTCTGTTGTGGAGGCTTTTTCCTGCCTGAGGAAGGAAAGAGCACCTCCTTGTTTGCTCTTGCTCCCTCCACCAGAGCTTGGAGGGAGGCCTCATCAAATCTAGGTGCACACTTTGGTCTAGAGCTGGACATACTTGCAGAAGGAATCACTCAGAACAATGGTCACAAAGTTGAAAGGCTGAAAAAGAAGCAAGGCTGCTTGCAGGCCTTAAATCCAACAGCATTGATGACGTCATCGGAGGCGAGTTTCTGTATGAAAAGGCTCATTGGGCCAGGGGTTCCCACATGCTGGAAATCAAGTGCCCAATTAGGGCAAAATCGCAAAGTCGGGATCCTGACACGACGACCACCTGACACGCCCCAGCCCGCCCCCAATGGCAAAATCCAGCCTCTTATCTCTGTAATCTCCTCCAGCCCCATAATCCCCCTAGACCTCTGCACTCCGCCTATTCTGGCCTTTTCAACATCCCTGATTTTAATCGCTCCACCATTGGCGGTCATGCCTTCAACTGCCTAGGCCCTAAGCTCTGGGATTCTCTCCCTAAATCTCTCTGCCTCTCCACTTCTTTTTCCTCCTTTAAGATGCTCCTTAAAACCTACCTCTTCGACCAAGCTTTTGGTCACCTGCCCTAACATCTCCTTATATGGCTCGGTGTCAAATTTTTTTTTGATGATGCTCCTTTGAAGCGCGTTGGGACGTTTTATTACGATAAAGGCGCTATATGAATATAAGCTGTTGTTGTTGCAGGATAATCACAATCTTTAATGATTTTAAGGGGGCAGAGCTATTATAATTACCTTCTAAGGGTAATAGTTAATGGCGTTAGTCACTTATTCCATAATTTCCTCCTTCTTTTGTGGCGTTCATGGGTCCCTAAGCCTTAAATGCACTATTACAATGGTCAGTGGCCTGCAGTTGTTTTGTGGCATCAGGAGGTGCACTCCTGTCCTTCCGGCTCCACAAAAATGAAATTTCAGGAGGTTTTATGGCCATTTTTTGAACAGCCTCCAGTGGTCCCTTTAAGGACTGCTGCTTAGGCAGCTCACGCTCATGCTAGTCTAAACAAATTTAGGCATCCGTGTTGGAAATGGACACAAGAGCCTTATCTCACACCACTGCCTAAAGAAAAGCCCCAACCAATTTAGCAGTGGCCTGATTGCCCATGCAAATTGGGCACAGGCCTCTGCCCTGCTAAAGTGGTTATTGTTGCACCTGTTTCATGTCTGGAAAATGAGTGCAACAATGTTGAATTTAGACCCCACAGTCTAATTTGTAGGGAATGTGAGGTCTGGTTACAGACGTGCTCATTGACATTGGCCAGAATTTTCTTTACCTCGGTGGGTCTGTTGCGGCAGATGTCCGTGGCGGGTCCCGACTCCACTGCTAGCTCCATCCCGCTGTACAAAATGAACTTACCTTAATGGGGCCTATTAAGCCTGCTCAGTGCGTTACCCGGCCCAATTAGATGGAGCGGGTCTGGTGACTTCACTCATGACATGTTTCAAGCCAGGATCCTTAAAGGACCCTTAGCCACATTAAATTTTAAGTTCAATCTAACATAGTGGGTGTTGAATCATTACTGTACAATCATATAATAAAAGTTACATATAAGCAACAAAGAAATATTTAAATAAAATTATTATTAAGTAATATGACTCCATCTACAAATACGATCAAGAAAATAAGTAAAAAATTACATTGATTGGGAAGTTATTGGTGCTTCAGTCATAAATCTATAGATGTGTGTGTGTAGGTAATACATAAAATTTAGCAGATTTTAAATGTAATTGTAACGGGGAGGATTTACAATCTTATGCAATTTCAGCGGAACAGCTGCGGAATCACTGACAAACAGTGTAAGTGGTGCTTATGTGTTTCTGGGATTTATGTAGCTCTTCCGTTGAAGTTAACAATCGACAAATGAGAGAACCTCTGTAGAAATTCACCCTAAAGTCTCAGACTGAAAAGTTAAATTAGTTATATTCAGGGGCTGAAAGCAAATTGAACCAGTGGAATGAGTGATAGAAACATAGAAACATAGAAAAATAGGAGCAGGAGTAGGCCATTCGGCCCTTCGAGCCTGCTCTGCCATTCAATATGATCATGGCTGATCCTCTATCTCAATACCATTATTCCCGCTCTCTCCCCATACCCCTTGATGCCTTTTGTGTCTAGAAATCTATCTATCTCTTTCTTAAATATATTCAGTGACTTGGCCTCCACAGCCTTCTGTGGTAGAGAATTCCACAGGTTCACCACCCTCTGAGTGAAGAAATTTCTCCTCATCTCAGTCCTAAATGTCCTACCCCATATCCTGAGACTGTGACCCCTCGTTCTATTACCCCCAGCCAGTGGAAACATCCTCCCTGCATCCAGTCTGTCTAGCCCTGTCAGAATTGTATACATTCCCACGAGATCCCCTCTCATTCTTCTAAACTCTAGTGAATACAGGCCTAGTTGACCCAATCTCTCCTCATACGACAGTCCTGCCATCCCAGGAATCAGTCTGGTGAACCTTTGCTGCACTCCCTCTATGGCAAGTATATCCTTTCTTAGGTAAGAAGACCAAAACTGCACACAGTACTCCAGGTGTGGCCGCACCAAGGCCCTGTATAACTGTAGTAAGACATCCTTACTCCTGTACTGAAATCCTCTTGCAATGAAGGCCAACATGCCATTTTCCTTCCTAACTGCTTGCTGCACCTGCATGTTTGCTTTCAGTGACTGGTGTACAAGGACACCCAGGTCCCTTTGTACATCAACATTTCCCAATCTATCACCATTTAAATAATACTCTGCCTTTCTGTTTTTCCTGCTGAAGTGGATAACTTCACATTTATCCGTGTTATACTGCATCTGCCATGTATTTGCCCACTCACTCAACTTGTCTAAATCGCCTTGAAGCCTCTTTGCATCCTCCTCACAACTCACAGTCCCACCTAGTTTTGTGTCATCAGCAAACTTGGAAATATTACATTTGGTTCCCTCATCCAAATCATTGATATATTGGGGCAGAAATTAGGCTCGCCACAGGTGAGTACGTGCTGTGTACTCACCCGTGGACGGAACGAAAGTGCCGGTTTCTTGCATGCACTGCGCATGCGCGGGAAACCGGCACTTCCGTTCCCCTGAAGGAAGGGGTTCAGAGGTCGAACGTGCACGCCGGAGGGCCAACGTGTTCGCCTCGCACGCCGGGTTTTTTTACAGGTTCCTCCAAGAGGGTAAGCACGGAGAAGATACACATTGAAAAAGGAGGCGCAAGGCCTTCTTTTAACAAGGTAAGTGTTGATTTTATTAAAATTTAAACATTTTTTTCACAGATTTATCTTTTTTAATTACTTTAAAGAAAGGTAAGTTTAGTTTTAACCCCGTTAAAAAGTGCAATTAAATTTTTCAAAAATTTAAATTTTTGTTTAAAATAGTTAATTAATGTAATTTATAGTTATTTTAAAAATGTAATGTTTTTTTTAAATTTATTTGTAGTTTTAGGTGTTGTTTTGGGGCCGATCTGTATTCATAGATTTGACATCTTCCTGTCAAATCTATGAATGAAAGATGGTCTGCTGCCATTGGCTCTCCATGGCCCACGTGATCCCAGGGGACGCATCGCACTAACTGCGCCCCTGGGATACGCAAGCACTGCGCGCCGGCAGTTGGAGGAGGCCCAGGACCCGAATTCCTCGTGGGCCCAGGGGTCAACGGCAGGCGCGGTAGGTAGGTGCGCGTGCGATCCTTGCAACCGTGGGAAGCCAGGGAGCCGAATTTCTGGCCCATAGTGTGAATAGCTGGAGCCCAAGCACTGATCCCTGAGGTACCACACTAGTCACCGCCTGTCACCCCGAAAAAAAACCATTTATTCCTACTCTCTATTTCCTGTCTGTTAACCAATTTTCAATCCATGCCAGTATATTACCCCCAATCCCATGTGCTTTAATTTTGCACACTAACCTCTTATGTGAGACTTTATCAAAGGTCTTCTGAAAATCCAAATACACCACATCCACTGGTTCTCCCTTGTCTATTCTACCAGTTACATCCCCAAAAAACTCCAGTAGGTTTGTCAAACACGATTTCCCTTTCATAAATCCATGTTGACTTTGTCTAATCCCGTTGATATTTTCGAAGTGTCCTGTTATCGCATCCTTTATAATAGACTCTAGCATTTTCCCTACTATTGATGTTAGGCTAATCGGTCTGTAGTTCCTTGTTTTCTCTCTCCCTCCTTTTTTAAATAGTGGGGTTACATTTGCCACCTTCCAATCTGCAGGAACTGTTCCATAATCTATAGAATTTTGGAAGATGACAACCAATGCATCCATTATTTCCATGGCTACCTCTTTTAGTACTCTGGGATGCAGATTATCAGGCCCTGGGGATTTATCGGCTTTCAGTCCCATTAATTTCTCCAGCACTATTTTTTTACTAATACTAATTTCCTTTAATTCCTCCTTCTCACTAGACCCTTGGTTCCCTAGCATTTCTGGGAAGTTATTTCTGTCCTCTTCCGTGAAGACAGAACCAAAGTATTTGTTTAAAGTATTTGATGAGAATGAAATTGTTACGGTTGATGGCTTGATTTAACGTGTAACTGGACAATCACAGTATACTGAGACACAAACCTGACCAGAAACAACACAATAATTTATTGAAATGGTATACGTCATTTTTTATAGTGCAGATCAATTCACTGCAATTACTGTTCAGTTGGAAGGCAACAGCCAAGAATGGCCAGTGAAAAATTAACATTTATCAGTAGCTTTTCAAGTAGTACAGAATGTCCATCAATCTGTTAGCTGATGTAATCAACATGTTTATATTTTGGTTTGTTTTCCATGCTGTCAAGTAATCAGCTGGAGCAATGACCACGGAACTCACGTGTCAGGTGGTTCCTGTGTAAATCCCATGGCCATAAGGGAAATTTAAAAAGTAGGGGGACAAAGGCTCAGTGCCTGAAAAGTACCTCATAATGATTTCAATTGTGTCCCCCACCGCTGCAGATCGGGTCAGCTCCACGCTGACAGATGCGCTGGGGGAAAAGCACGTGGGAGTGAATTGACAGCGGGTTCCTGACCCGCTGTCAGAAAAAAACAACTTTCCCACCCGACCTACCACTGATCACACCAGCTACCACCATGGAAAATTCAGCCCACTGAATCCAAGTAGTATATCCAAAAACATAACATATGCTTTCAGCCCAAATAAATCCTCCCATCAAATGTAGCTGAATGTTCCATGTAAATGTCATCACACCTACTAGGGGAAGCTTGCTGAACCTTGGGGATTAGTGGCTGTCACTTTAACAATTGGAACTACTTATTTCTTTACTCTCCTTTCAGGTGAAGACAGACTATAACAATGAACCGCTTCTAGGTGAGGACCTCACCAACTTTATACTTGTAACCTTCAAAATCCTGGGAGGCTGTACAGGATGCAGGAGTTGAGAAAATAGAAGGTTTAATGCTAACTTTCAGTTTGCTATAAACTTATAGTTGCTTTTCCTTCTCATCCTTTTCTTTAATTTGCTTACTGCCAGCAAACTATAAACTTTAGCACTTTACCATTTCAGATACATCCATTCCAGAGGATTTACAGAGTGAATTAGAGTAAAGAGATTGGGTGAGATACACACAGTATTAGTGAATAGAAGATGGTGATGGTTGCAGGGCAGAAGGAGGATAAACTTGCTGTCTGGAGATCTACCACCACATGTGTTGAGAGTGGGGATCTGCACCTCAGGACCAGATCTAAACGAAGGGTGTTTTCTGAGCATCAAGCATTGGTTCAGTCATTGGAGGAATCCATTAGTTTCAAGGAGCAACCTTGAATAATGGTTTTGCAACCCTGTAATCCTCCATGGAATGTGTCGCAGCTCCAGGGACATCTGCAGTGGAGCCCGCATGACAGAGACTCTAAGGGCAGTTGGTGCTTCTTCCATGGATTCTCAGATTGCTTCTATAGAGCTTTGGGTTTCCAGTGTTGAATGAACTATCTCTTCTGGCTTTGATGAGCTTGGAGATCAGTTAGAGAGAACTATGAGGCAGAGTTTCACTGATCTTATTGATACCATAATGTCTGCTGTCACACCAACCAGTGGCAACAGTGAAGCAATGCCCCCTATTAGATGCATGGCTGGAATGGGCACAGATGCTAGTGCTGTCTCTCACAGAATGTCAATTGTCAACATATCTGGATCCTCTCGCCAGCCTCTCTGATAACTACCAGAAAACACACAAGCTCAAGCTGAGTGTGCAACAGGTCCATCTCAACAACCAGCTAGGCAGAGGCAAGGTCAACCTTCACCAACTACGCTTCATTAGGGAGGCAGTCATGGTGTTTCCCTAAGCCAGACCTTTAGGCAAGTTCCACAACAGGGACAGCTCTGTAAGTGGCTGTCAAGTTGACCATAGCTTAGAATTTCTAAGCCACTGGATCTTTTCAAGTAATAGGTAGGGATACCTGTCAGATCTCATAACCAACCATGCCACAGTACGTAAAACAGGTGACAGACCATCTCTGCCGGGGCTAACTCCTTCATCCATTTCCCCATGGAAAGCAGGTGGCAGCATGAAAGATCACTTCCCTTTTTCTCTCCACAGGGAGCAAGGTATTATTGATGGTAAATGTTGCCATACCCCGAATCCAGTCTTCGTTAACAGAAAGAGACTCTACTCCATTAATATGCAGTGGGTCTATGACCGTAGGCACAAAATTATGGATGTGGGTGCCAGCTATCCTAGTTGCAGGCATGCCTCCTTTGTTTTATGGCAGTCTGAGGCACCACCATTATCCGAAGGGACAGGAAGATTGAACAGGTGATTCCTGAGGCAGCAAGGACATCACTTTTAGCCTAAGCACATGACACCATTCAAGCAACCATGAAGGAGCTGTACAGCCATATAATGAAGCACATGTGGCCACCAGTATCCTTGTCAAAAGTACATCAAAATGTTGAAACAAAGATTCAGATATTTGGATAGATCAGATGGGGTATTATAGTAAAGCACTGCAAAGGCATCAAAGATCACTGTCATCTGTTGCCTATTGAATAACCTCTCTGTACAAAGAGGCATTACCATGAAGCATTTGTAAAAAGAGTCCTAGCTCCTAGGTACAGCTTTTGGCAGTAGAGGACACTAAGACCCAGTCAGAATCTATGTCTGCTGAATCCCAGAACAGGAAGAGTCTCAGGGCAGGCTCCAATCAACAGTATCTTCACTTAATTGCCTACTCCACTCAAATGCACAACCATTCAAGTTCACATATGTCCAATAAAGTGGATCAATGCACTCGTTGTCTCAGCCCTACAATCAATTTCCATGGATATGAATCAATTAGTCTGCGACTATATTATTCTAGCCCATCCAAAGTGAACTCTCATGATCCAGCTGAAATAAAATCCACCCATTTTATTCTCTCTAATACTCTGAGGTGTATGTGTGCTCAGTGTGTCTCGCCCTGGTGCTTTCACTTTGTGACAATGTATGGTGTGTAACTTCTTGTGCTCTTAAGTAATTCAGCATGTGGGAGGTGGGAGGTGTGGGTGGTTGATGTGTGCCTCTTGGGATGGAGGTGGTCCAGTATGTCCTTGGTCATGGGGTGGCCCCGCAACTTCAGGCATCGCATCACTGGCCCAGAATTTGCAGTCAGCAGCGAAGCGAAGGCATTCGCTGCTGGCCCCGAAGTACGTTCCACACAAGGATCTCGCAATCCCTGTGGGGTTCTCGTATAGGGAAAAGGCAAACCTGGAATAAAGGTGGACCAACTTAAGAAAAAGTTAAAACATTTTTGAAGAATTTCTTAAAGATTTTTTTTTTTATTCAAATGGACAAATTTCACGCTGCACAAAATTATAATTAGTTTTCCAGGCCCTTAACATTTGTTTTGCAGTCAATACACTGTTTAAACCCCAGTTATACCTAATCCCTTTGGGTCTAACTTTTAGTGGGGAATTTAACAGCGTAATTACTGCAGAAGAGCCAAAGTTTTCATCAGTTTCAATGATTTATGAGATTTCATTGATTGCCGGCTCTGTGGGGGGGGGGGGGGGGGGGGACAACGCAGCCAGTTTCGGAGCTGTCATTGACAGACCGCAACTTCAGGACTTCCCGAAGTTGCAGTCAGTTTTAAAGGCGGAATGACGGCGAATGCTGCCAGTTCGCCGTCATCCCAACCGTAAATTCCGGGCCAATATATAATGGCGCATCCTCCAACTCACTGTGAACAAGGCACAAGAGATCTCGTAGTTATAGCCGCACTGTGCAGAGTTAATAGCATATCCTTGGACTTGGATTGCATGATACAATATACTCAACATTTTTTTCCTTTCAACTACAAGTTTATATTGCACAGACATTACTAAAGATCAATGTACAGCCACATTGAAACCCTTAGGCTGTTTGACCCCTTCAGATTGCAATCACTTGTCTGCAATCAGGGTTAATGTTAATCACATCCACCTGTATTGCTTTGTTTTTATCTAATGCAAGGTTTTAACAATTTAATAATTATTTAATAGATTAAATTTACAATTTTTTTCCCTTTCATGTTGCTATTCTGATGAAACTGTATAATATTTATATGGTAGACTATTAAAATACTTCAGAAGGGTGACTTCTCTCTCAAAAGTAATCATGAATTTGCATAATCTGAAACTTATTTAAAAATAACGGGTCGCCCATTTAAGACAGAGATGAGGAGAAATTTGTTCTCACAGAGGGTCCTGAGTCTTTGGAACTCTCTTCCTCAGAGGGCGGTGGAAGCAGAGTCTTTGAATATTTTTAAGGCAGAGGTAGATAGATTCTTGGTAAGCAAGGGGGTGAAAGGTTATCGGGGGTAGACGGGAATGTGGAGTAATCAGAACAGCCATGGCTCAAGTGGCCTACTCCTGCTCCTAATTCGTATGTTGGTATGTTCAATGACTTTGCATTTTGCTTTGCTCATTGCTGCCCTCTGGTGGTACGCCGGAGCAGAACGCAATTGTTTCCGGAACTTTCCATTTACCTTGCCTAAAACAATGTGATCATTTGATTTCACTGTCCCAACCCCTAATCAATAGACTCCTCATCACTAAAAGTTAGGACCTGTAGCTGTGCATGGTGACTGTGGATTTGATGTGTACTTAAAGGAAATGCTAACAATTTGACTCAAAAACGCCAAGTTACTTTCTTTTCCTAAAGGATGGGAGTCAAGGTTACCCACCCTAGAAAGGAAACCATCTGCTTGCTGAGATGAAATAAAGATAAAATCAAAGCAGATCTGAGATCAATTTGTATTTAGAAACAATCTTCTATTTAGGAGACTTTACATGGATCAGAAACTCAAAGATGCCATGAAAGGGAAATCATGTTTGACAAATTTATTAGAGTTTTTTAAGGATGAAACTAGCAGGGTAGATAAAGGGGAACCAGTGTATTTCAATTTTCAAAAGGCATTCGAAAAGGTGTCACATAAAAGGTTGCTACGCAAGATAAGAGCTCAAGGGGTTGGGGGTAATGGCCCAAAAATTTGTGAGGAAGCCTTCGTGCGAGGGTAAGGCCTCCCCGCGATCTCTCACTGCGCGTTGGCTTTTTCAGTTCCAGCTCGCACGAACTTGATGTTCTGGACAGCTGCTGTGCTGGGCTTGCGTATCCCACAGGCGTAGTTAATTCGTGCGAGCTGTGGGATCACGTGTCTCAGTTAGAGCCAATGGCAGCACACCATCTTCCATTCATAACTTTCACATAAGTGCTGTGAAAGCTATGAATACTATAGCCCCCCAAAAAAACCGCTAAACCTCAATTAAATTTTTTTTTAAAACCATCACATTAATAAAATAAGTATAGTTAAATAAATTAACCATTTTAAATAAAAAATTAAATTTTTGAAACATTTTTAAATCTTTTAAAAAGTTATAAAAATAAACTTACCTGTCTTTAAAGTCTCTAAAAAAGATATACCTGTTAAAAAAAATTCAAAATAATACTTAATTCACTACGTACCTTGTTAAAAGTGGGTCTTACTCCTCCTTTTTTTATGTGTAGAATCTTCCGTACTTACCTGCGCGTTGAAACCACTAAGTGCACAGCGTGCGCGCAGCCTGTAGCGCGCACGCGGTTCACCTAGGACCCGTCCCCTTTTCCATTCACCAAGTGCCGGTTTTCAGCGCATGCGCAGTGCATGCAGAAAACCGGCATTTGGAGACAGAATACGCGAGAGTACACAGTGCGTACTCTCGCGTAGCGGCACTAATTTTTGGGCCAATATATTAGCATTGATAGAGGACTGATTAACGGACTGAAAACAGACAGTAGGGATAAACGGGTAATTTTCCGGTTGGCAGGTTGTAACTAGTGGGGTGCCACAAGGATCAGTGCTTGGGCCTCAGCTATTTACAATCTATATTAATGACTTAGATGAAGGGACTGAGTGTAATGTATCCAAGTTTGCTGACGATACAAAGCTAGGTGGGACAGTAAGGTGTGAGGATGACACAAAGAGTCTGCAAAGGGATAGAGACAGGTTAAGTGAGTGGGCAGCAAGGTAGCAGATGGAGTATAATGTGGGGAAATGTGAGATTCTTCACTTTGGTAGGAAGAACAGAAAAACAGAATATTTTTTAAATGGTGAGAAACTATTAAATGTTAGTGTTCAGAGAGATTTAGGTGTCCTCGTATAGGAAACACAGAGAGTTAGCATACAGGTACAGTAAGCAATTAGGAAAGCAAATGGCATGTTGTCCTTTATTGCAAGGAGGTTGGAGTATAAGAGTAAGGAAGTCTTGCTACAATTGTACAGGGCCTTGGTGAGACCACACCTGGAGTACTGTGCACAGTTCTGGTCTCCTTATCTGAGGAAGGATATACTTGCCTTAGAGGTGATGCAATGAAGGTTCACTAGATTGATTCCTGGGATGAGAGGGTTGTTCTATGAGGAGAGATTGAGTAGATTGGGCCTATACTTTCTGCGGTTTAGAAGAATGAGAGGTGATCTCATTGAAACATATAAGATTCTGAGGGGGTTTGACAGAGGTTGTTTCCCCTGGCTGGGGAGTCTAGAACTAGGGGGCATAGTCTCAGGATAAGGGGTCTGTCATTTAAGACTGAGATGAGGAGAAATATCTTCACTTAGAGAGTTGTGAATCTTTGGAATTCTCTACCCCAAGGGGATGTGGATACTGAATCATTGAGTATATGCAAGGCTGAGTTAGATAGATTTTTAGACTGTAGGGGAATCAAAGAGATAGGGGGATCGGCGGGAAAGTGGAGTTGAGGTTGAAGATCAGCCATGATCTTACTGAATGGCGGAGCAGGCTCGAGGGGCCAAATGGCCTACTCTTGCTCCTAATTCTTATGTTCTTATAATGGGGCTCCTTCTGCAAGAATAAGGTTTTGGCAAAGTTCTCATTTGTTAACAAAGACAATGCCCCAAGATTTGCCGTCAAAAGATCGGTGAGGCTAACGGTGCTCACTATTATTTATGTGCAAATGCTACAGCAACTTCAGGCGATGGCAGATGCGAGATTAAACACAGAAATCCAAAAGTTGCTGTCCGAGATGTGCCGCTCCACTGTTAGCTGAATGAAAATGGCATCATGCTGTCTGGTTGACCATTGAAATGCATTGATCAGCATGACGTTGCTGTATTTGCGCAGTAGATATGAACTAAACTCGCCACAGAAAGTTAAGTCTTGTCCATTCAGTCTAAGTACCATTTTAACAATTTGATTAGTGTTAATTACTGCCAGGCAACCTTTCCGGCACTGAAAATTAACTATTATAAGTGTGGATTCTCATTCCTTCAGATTTTAATTGTTGTTGGAGATTTCTTAAATGTAAAATTAAAATTTTTATTTTTCTTTTGTCTCTTTTCTCTCTCTCTCTCTCTCTTAATCCAATCTTTCTTTCCCTCTCTTTATTTATCTTTCTGTACCTGATTTGACATTGAATTCACCCACTCTAACTTACACTTCCTTCTCAGTCCTTGCACTGTTAATTTCACAATCCTTCAATCTAATTGGTCACAGTTGGTTGTCCTGTTCACTCAGGTCCCAGGTGCCCAGTTTCGCTCACTGCGACATTATCAGCTCACACTTTCAGCAGCTTGCCACGCAAAAAATGTTAAAACCTAAACATGCAAGGGATATCACTCCTACTACAAATCATGGCCCAATGAAAATACAACAGATTAGATCCCTTGCTTGGGTTGTAATTCCCGAAGTGTGAAGGGACAGTACTTCTGCCCACCACAATGACACAGCTCTGACCCCACCTGAGTTTCTGAGGGCAGGGTCATTTGAATAATTTCAGTGGGTTCCCCAACTCATAAGCTTTACAGCCTTTTAAACCTGCTACACATAGCAAAGCAGGTTGCCAGAAACTAATAGATGTCCACTGCACCCAGTGTTGCTATGGCGCAAATGATGGAAAATCAGATGACGCATTTCCGTCACGTGCATATCATTACAATATGCCTGCCTATATATAAGGAAATGCATTGTATGTTATCCGTCACTTCCAGTGGGAAATTAGGCACCCAGAAAAACTGGAGGGACTCAGCAGAATATTCCCAATCTATTTTCTGCACCAGCCCCCTAGTTCACTGAAACATTAGTGGAGGAAAAACTGAAGATCTAGACTAATGACTCATTCGAAAGTAAACTCGTCTAAAAAGAAAGGTTATTATGAGAAAAGGATACATGAATCTTCCAGCATTTCTCCCTCACCTCACCCCCCAAAAAAAAATCATTAAGACTGTCCCTTAAATTTCAAGATGTACTCTGTGTGTAAAGATAAAACTAGGTCCATGTCCAAAGTGATAAATAAGGAGTTGTCCAGTAAAAACATCAGCAAGGCCTACTCTACCGAGTACCAAAAATAAATGAAAATTGTTTGTGAAATTATTTGGATCAAAGTAATAACTTTGAGGTGGTATTTATTTTCAGGAATGTATCACAGACTTAACTTTCATTGCAGTTTGCAAAATGTTCAAAAATAGTATTTTTGTGAAATATATACACTTCTAACAGTGCTAGTTTCCTTGCTTTTCCTGGTCATGATTTCAACTTAAATGTAGGGGGCATGATTAAGAAGTTTGCAGGTAATACAAAAATTGGCTGTGTGGTTGATAGTGAGGAAGAAAGCTGCAGGCTGCAGGAAGATATCAATGGATTGATCAGGTGGGCAGAAAAGTGGCAAATGGAATTCAATCCGGAGAAGAATAAGGTAATGCACCAGGGGAGGGCAAACAAGGTAAAGGAATACAAAATAAATGGTAGGATACTGAGAAGTGTAGAGGAACAGAGGGACCTTGGTGTGCATGTCCACAGATCCCTGAAGGTAGCAGGACAGGTAGATAAGATGGTTAAAAAGGCATACGGGATACTTTAAAATAAAAACAGAAAATGCTGGAAATACTCAGCAGGTCAGGCAGCATCTGTAGAGAGAGAAACAGTGTTAATATTTCAGGTCGATGACCCTTCGTCAGATGCTGCCTGACCTGCTGAGTATTTCCAGCATTTTCTGTTTTTATTTCAGATTTCCAGCATCCGCAGTATTTTGCTTTTATGCTGGATAAATAAAACACTAGTTAGGCCAGAGCTAGAGTACTGCATACAGTTCTGGTCACCACATTACAGGAAGGTGTGATCACACTAGAGAGGGTACAGAGGAGGTTTACAAGGTTGTTGCCAGAGCTGGAGAATGTTAGATATGAGGAAAGATTGGATAGGCTGGAGTTGTTTTCTGTGGAACAGAGGAGGCTGAGGGGAGATTTAATTAAGGTGTATAAAATTATTAGGGGCCTAGATAGAGTGGATAGGAAGGGCCTATTCCCTTAGCAGAGAGGTCAATAACCAGGGGGAATAGATTTAAAGTCATTGGTAGAAGGATTAGAGGGGAGTTGAGGAGAATTGTTTTACCCAGAGAGTGGTGGGGGTCTGGAACTCACTGCCTGAAAGGGTTGTAGAGACAGAAACCCTCATCACATTGAAAAAATGCTTGGATGTATCATGGCCTACAAGACTACAAACCAAGAACTGGAAAGTGGGATTAGGCTGGTTAGCTATTTTTCAGCCGGCGCAGACACGATGGGCCGAATGGCCTCTTTCTGTGCTGTAAATTTCTATGTTTCTAACATGACAATACTAAAAAGACCTTTTGTACATTTTTTTCCAATGGGTTAGGAAATACAAGTACCATCAAGCTTGCCATTATTTTCCATTGGATCAAAATATAAATGGCCCTTTTTAAGTGTTTCTATCAGCTTCTTGCATCAATCAGAAATTACACTGAAAAATAAAAGCAAGGACAGCAACTAAGGCTAAAGAGTTAAAACACAAAATATTTTCTCTGGATTACACAGTCTAAATTTTACCACAGGCTGATGGGTTTCTGCATGTGTCAGATGCCTAGCCGACCAAAGAAAAAGTACCTGCATCTCAGGGAACCTTTTATTTTGGCTCATTAAAAAATTGTTTTGGTGTATCATGATTGGTAGGATAATCGTTTAGGAAGCAGAAAATGACCACTCGAAGCAGAAAAATACAAGCACTACTGACAAATAACCAGAAAGAAAATAACAGGCTTTTTTTTAAGATAGCTGATGGGACTAGGTCTGTCTAAAGCTCTAATTTATCAATTGAGTTTAGTTTGAACCCTATTTTTTTTTAATTTACTTCTTTATTACTATGTTCCAAAACATTATTATTGTAGAGTACCGTTACCTTTTAACATAGCACTGTTCATTTTGAAGTTCCAGGGCACGATTTTTTTTGCGGCAGCACCTTTTTTAAGGTTGCAGTGCCCTTTAAGGGTCTAACGCTGGGTTTGCTCTCCATTGCTACAGTATCATCCAGGCATGTAGCCTCGGTCCCGCTGAGGCGCTCTTCAGTGCTGTCCACTGCTGCGGCACTCTTTGAGGACCCAGTCTGGGTTGTTTTCCAATGCTACAGCCCTGTTCGTCTTCTCAGGAGTCTGACCTGTGCATTAGCATCATTGCAGTATCTCTCCCCAGCCCCCGTGAGAGTGGCATTAGATGCTGATTAACTGCCAAGTTTCTGGCGTGATATCTACGTTTAACAAAGCTCTGTATCGGGACGGATCGGACAGCATGCGGGTGTTTGTTTTTACTATCCAGGGAAGGTGTGAGCGGAGGGACACACACAAACAACTATTCATGCCTGTTATTGCAACATGTGATTTGAATGAATCAGTGGGGAGACCATAAAAACCCCATGCAAATCATTTCACCATCTGTTAGTGATTATCACATACTGCCCCCTTTACAAGCGTCTGTTTTACTCGGTTGAAATACGAGTAAAATACCGTTTCCTGCGAACTGAACAACTTCTTGTAAAACGATCTCCAGTTTAAACTTTTATAATGGGCAACGTGATCGAAATAAATTTCCCGAGCTCTCCCTCTATTATTCTCGTCAATCTGGTCATTAAAGCGAGACTATACGTGTGTGTGTGTGTTTAGCGAACAGACGTGTCATTTTTTTCAGCAAATCCATTAGTAAATAACCTTCAGTTTTATATGTTTGCTTGTTTCACGTTGCTGTTTCGGAGCTTTCGAGCAGTCTGTCAACAATACTGACCGTTCGAATGTGACATTTTCTGCCCAGTCGATTAAAGCCGGACAGAAACCTGTTCAAAAATTGGTTAGATTAATCGACACGGGTTTTATCGCCTAAACAACCCAACCAATAGCCTTACCCGATCAACAAACGGTCATATTGATCCTGAAGAGCATCTGGTTGAGCAGGTCTGTAGTATAGTATATAAATATATATATATATAACATTCGGTATATACATATATTATAATACATAAATTGTATATATACTATATACGTTGCATATATAAATACAGCCTTCCTTTCATTTACTGTATTTGGAAATGCTGCACAGATTATAAATGAATCTCTCAGATTCCTGCATGTCCTGTCGAGTTTCACTTTTCTGCAGAATACAATTTCAGCTCAATACACATCGGAGTGAAAGTGCTGGTGTAATTTGGGAGCCAGGTCCCAATCGGACTGGATTTGGGACTCCTGCCTTGTGGGAGGCACACGGGCCAGGGGTCCAACTTTTAAACTTAAGTATGGATTTGTTTTCCCTGTTAGGAAAAAGGCGCTCCCAGTCCACAGTTAAAACCCAGTTGCTCAAGGAATTTGTAGACATGCAGTCACAGGACTCTCCCCCGGCTGGGATGTGACATAGGCAAGGCAGGTGCTGCCAGCAGTATAACTCGGGTCTCCTGCCTGAGCATCGCTGGACAGGTTGGTATCTAGAGCACAAGGTAAGCCTTGGTAAAAAAAAAAAATCCACATGAGTAGATATAGACACTGCGCATAAACGTTTTTTTAAAATCTTATTTCTAGTAAACTATTCATAGTTTGAAGTTAGTCATTTGTTTGACGCCACCTTTGCTTGTTTTCATAAGCGCAACAACCCCGGCAAATGAGAGGCCAGTGAAAATCAGTAGCAGAACTCCGACTAGTAGTAGATCTTTACATAATACCCAGGCTAGCTCCAGGATTTATGGGGCAAGTGTGTATTATAAGAAACACATCTTGGCACTGATTCCCTTATTCAATTACTACTAATGAACATGACTGTGTTCACCGGCTCTTATGCTGCTAATACGCAGAAACATATCCTCTAGTACATGATTTAAGCAGCTCGGCGATGAGTTACGGTGTGTTTTATATAGTGGAGGGATGCGGAATGGTGAGAACTGCAGACTAGAGGACATACAATGAATAAAACATTCAGCCACATGTTCTGCGTTGTATTTGGGAAGGTAGGTGGGACCCAACATATTATGGGATACAAGGACATGGCCTTAAAATAAAACGAGGAAGTGTCGATTTGTTCAATGTTGGTGTTAATCGTGTCGATTGAAAATCATGTCCAGTCAGCTCTGAAATCACAGCCAGAACCTCGCTTCCCACCGAGCTCCGAGCGCTTCCACCACACTCGGTACCGTCGCTCACTTTTACCTGCGATCTTTCACACTGCTGCGAGCCGGGTTTGAAGCTTTGTCCAAATGCGATCTATTTCACTCCAAACCCGCGGGCCCCAGCACAGAAGTTGCCAAGTGCCGCGTCCCTCCGGCGGGCGACAGGGAGTAAACATTGTCCCAGCCTGCTTGACTGCAGCGGTTTCGGGAAATGAGGCTAGGAGCTGCTCAATGTGTCCTGACCTCAAACCCAATACCATTCAATCACAAGATTGGGAATATCTTGGTCTGCGACTTCCAACTGTGAGAAACCTGGCGAAAATGACCACTACTCCCGTTTATTACTTTCAAAGTTAGACTGGACCGAACATTGATGGCGAGTTGACGGGCGGTCTGTTCGCATTTAACATCTGAAAGGACAAGTTTTCCTTAAGTCTGGAGAAGTTAGACACTGTCCATGTCCCCCCGGGCCTGGTCCCACTCTGCGATTTCCCTCGATTTCCCCTACACCAGTGTCTGCGGTACAGCGGGGTTTATTTTTAGTCTAACCTAAATCGGACGAGCCGGGTCGCTATCCGCGATGAATAAGAGCTCCAATCTCTTTCTTTTAAATATATAAGGACAGACTGATCGGCAAAGATGCTGAAAGCGGGCTGGTGAGCAGAGTGGAGGCGAGGGCGAGCCGGGCTCTCTCCCCGCTCTCGGAGCTGACGGATCCGAGACCTCACCGCAATTCTCCGTCCACCTCCTCCTCGCCACTGGATGGGAGCTGAACTGTGCGCTCCTCTCAGCGACCCCAGGAGTTCAGAGGCTCTGCAGATTACAAAGCAAAACCGGATCGGGTCGCCGCGGATCTGCTCTTGTTTACAACAACACGGGGAGACGGAGAGGGCAGATTATGGATGTCCAGACGGATGGAGCTCCCCTCATTTCAAGTCAGCGAGAGTTTGCAAGGGAGAAACGCTGCCGCCGTTTAGTTCCGAGGAGGCAAGGGCGGTGTTAGTCAGCGTGTGCGGGATGGTTTTAATCAAAACCAGGCTGGGATAATATTTACTTACACAGTTTTTTTGGTGTTTCTAATTTGCCATGCACACTGACGCAGGCGTACTGGCGAGATTTCCGCAGTCCTTGGGAGCCCGCAGTTACACTGAGTTGATGGCAATCGGCGCGGAGACTGAGTCAGAGGCAAGAAAGCAGGAAGATCATGGGGAAGAGCGCGTCCGGTACGAGATCGTGATCCTCAGTGTCGTTTTGACCGCGCTCGAATAATGTCAGGGAACTCGAAACAACCGGAGGGCGCAGCCTGCAAGGCAAAGGTAAAAGAACAGATCAAGACTATTGTAGACGATTTGGAGTTAGTCCTGGGCGATTTAAAGGACGTGGCTAAAGAACTTAAAGAGGTAAGGAATGTTTAGAAAAAAAACAAATCTAGCAAATATGAATTTGCAAAGGGGGACGATGATGCATTTGGGGAAGCTCATTTGTTGAGTGTGCCGAACTGGGCGAGGGAGCAACAATTATAACAGCATCTGCCAGATCTGTAAATGTTGCCCAACTGCACCAGTTTACACATTTTGCAACTTGTAAAGACCCTCTCCCCTCTCCTCCTGGAAGAAACGGACATAACCGAAGGATAACACGATGTAATTCTCTGCTAATCTTTCACTACCGGCTGGGATTTGCGCGCAGTGCTTTCCTACTGGGCTGTGAGTAACAGACAGGCGTCTGTGTTAATGTCAGTCCCCCTGTCAGTCCACCCGCGCACGTCTGGCAAACACCCCACTTTATAACAACTTGTCTTCCGAATGAGCCGTTTGTGCTCTCTGATCCAGCCTAGTTAGTACTCACGAGCGATGGAATATTCACTTTTTAAGTCAAATATATGTCTACTAATCCCCCGAATCCCCCTCATTGATCCAGTAATTAATTTATAGCATTCCATAATTTATTGCTCAGTCGGATGGTGCCACAGGGGATTAGCCGAATCAGGATAATAGTGGATTGTCACAATTCATCTTGTATGAAGTATGTGTAATCCTATCTGTAACAGTTAAAACATGTGAATTTAGTTCGCGTAAATGCACATACAGTATGATTTATAATACTTTCCTTTAGAAGGCAGTATTCCTGCACAAATTAATCTCGCTCACAAATCTAAAACACTTTCTCCAACGCGAAATGCATAGGAATAGCTGTACTCCCATGGTCTCCGCGAACACTGAAGTAATCCATTAAAGGCCATGATTAGTTATATAACACTTTCATTGTAAACTGCCACAACAACGTCAGCATTCTCTTGCGGGGCGGGGGGTGGATTTTCTTTAATCTGGAAAATGACAATGGGCTAAAATGTTGGCATTCTTTAATTCATTTTGCAACGATTTTAATATTTACTAATCAATTGACAGCCTTTTATTTACTTTACTACTGCTCATGTTTACAGCACAATGGGAAAAATACTGAAGATAAAGTCAGTCAGCAGCAATTAATCAATGAGCGCCTACTGTTCACTTTGTGCATTTTGAGGTTGCTATTGGCACAATTGTTCGAATTCTTTCATGGTGCTTTGGGCGATTTTTGAGTTGATACGATGTATAGATCAATGCATTTGCCTCGTCATTGGCAATAACACACGACTTAAATATTAGAATAAGGAATGGTTAGGAGTGAATTAATGTGCATGCAGCCCCCGAGTTGGCTTGGGGACCACGTGTGATTAAGGCACATGAAAACCCCGAACCGACAGTAGACCCAGATACATCTGTAGTTCATCCCAGAGCAGCTGTTCTTTGGCATGATGTGCATTTCATACTTTAATGCACCCACTTTTCTCCAGTTGTTAAAAAATGGTCTGAATCACGTCAGAGGACGTTTACTGCACAGGTCGGAGACGAATAGAACTCAAATCTAACAGGCCTGTGACAATTGCAGAGGGATGTTAAAGGGCCGTGGTTACAATGAAACAATCTGTATAAACTAATATTAAAACATGTGGCTGACAAAAATGCAATTTTAGGAAACTACAGGAGGGCTAAAGTACCTTGAATGTTTGTGTACATAAAACAATTGACACCACATATTTGAAGTAATTGTTAAGGTGATAGATATTGGAGTGGAATGATATGCCTCTTGTACCCTGAGTAAATGGGCTCCATATAGGTAAATTAGGTAGCTTTGTAAATGTTAGTATTTTGTGAAAATATTTAATTTAGTAATATTTCAAAAAATAAATTGAAGAAACATTTGTTTTGCTCGGCAATTCTGTTTTATTGACCAGTAATGTATAAGAGAGAGCTACAATATTCTATTGTATTGTTCAGTAAATTAATTCCAGATGTTACTGCTTGGGAATTCACTTGATTTATCACACGTTTACTGTTTATTATTGTACACTGTGACATTTAACAAGAAAAAAAAACACAGGCAGAATACAGTGACTTGATCGAGTTTTTTGATGAGGTAACAGAGAGGGCTGGTGAGGGTAATGTGGTTGACATGGTGTACATGGACTTCCAAAAGGCATTTGATAAAGTGCCACATAATAGGTTTGCCAGCAAAGTTGAAGCCCATTGAATAAAAGGGACAGTGGCAGCGTTGATATGAAATTTGCTGTGACAGCAAATACAGAGTAGTGGTGAATGGTTGTTTCTCGGACTGGAGGAAGGTATAAAGTGGTATTCCCCAGGGGTCGGTACTGGGACCACTGCTTTTCTTGATATTGGACTTGGGTGTACAGGGCACAATTTCAAAATTTGCAGGTGACACAAACTTGGAAGTATAGTGAACAGTAAGGAGGATAGTGATAGACTTCAAGAAGACATAGACAGGCTGGTGAAATGCGCAGACACGTGGCAGATGAAATTTAACGCAGAATAGTGCAAAGTGATACATTTTGGTAGGAAGAATGAGGGGAGACAATATAAACTAAAGAGTACAATCCTGAAGGGGGTGCATGAACAGAGAGACCTGGGGGGTGTATGTGCACAAATCATTGAAGGTTGAGAAAGTGGTTAAAAAAACATACGGGATCCTGCGCTTTATAAATAGAGGCATAAAGTACAAAAGCAAGGAAATTATGATGAACCTTTATAAAACACTGGTTCAGCTTCAACTGGAGTATTGTGTCCAATTCTGGGCACTGCACTTTAGGAAGGCCTTAGAGAGGGTGCAGAAAAGATTTATGAGAATGGTTCCAGGGATGAGGGACTTCAGTTATGTAAATAGACTAGCGAAGCTGGGGTAGTTCTCCTAGGAGCAGAGAAGGTTGAGAGGAGATTTGATAGAGGTGTACAAACTCATGATGGGTATAGACAGATTAGATAGAGAGAAACTCTTCCCATTGGTGGAAGGGTTGAGAACCAGAGGACATAGATTTAAGGTGAATGGCAAAAGAACCAAAGGCAACATGAGGATAAACTTTTTTACGCAGCGAGTGGTTAGGATCTGGAATGCACTGCCTGAATGGGTGGTGGAGACAGAATCAATCATGGCTTTCAAAAGGGAATTGGATAAGTACCTGAAGGAGAAAAAATTGCAAGGCTACGGGGAAAAGGCGGGGAAGTGGGACTAGCTGAAGTGTTCTTGTAGAGAGCCGACATGGGCTCAACGGGCTGAATGACCTCCTTCTGTGCTGTAACCATTCTATGATTCTATGATTCTAAAACATTTCTGAATATTGAATAGGATAATGTTAAAGCTTTAGGGATAATTGTTTATGATTGGTTGATGTTCTTTTTTTTGCTTGAGTTCTTTTGAGTTCTGATTGATCTCTACTGTGCTAAACTCATACTTGCATATGTATACAGCCAGCTGACTGTTTTTAATAGTTCTGATTGGCTTAGATTTATTTCATGAGGTAGCCAGGAGTGCGAACAAACTGTGAGCCTCCTTTCAGAGACTGCACCATATAGGCCGCAATTTTTCCTATCGATGCGGCTTGGGAGCAGGACAGCTGCCTTCCGGGTTCCAATCCCGCCCCCAACGACATCAGACGCACAGACGCGATTTTGCATCAATTGGCCTCGTGAAGCCCACCCTGCAGGCTTGATGGCCAAATAAGAGGAAGCCGGTGTCAGATGACATCAGTTGATGACGCGTCATCTGCCGGTTTTCTTAAAGGGGCCACGCACAATTTTGTTTGACAGCTGCTTTTTCAGTGTTTGACAGCATTGAGGTGCTGCAAACACTGACAATTCCTGTACAAAGGTGAGCCCTTGCACCCAGGCTCTCCAGTGACTCCCTCCTTAGGCTAGAACAGATGACAGCTGCAGATGAGGTTACAGAAGCGATCTGTCCCAATGAGGTGGGACTACACACACAATCCAAAACTTGTCACCTACAGAAAAGTCTAAATGCATTAAAAATTATTTTCCCAACATTTTCTTACCTTTGAAACTCACCAGTGTACCATTGGATCTTTCACACCACTTCTGCAGCTGTCATCAATGCAGAAACATTACAGTAGACCCACAGCACACCACACTTACCTGGTGTGGTGTCCGGACATCGGGAAGCCCGCAGTAGACCTATTAAAATTGCAAAGAGCCTCTTAACTGCCTGTTAACTACCTGTTAACAAGCAGTTAAGTGCCTAAAATCCTCTTCCCGCCGCTAGGTGTTGGGTCCATGCGCAAATCAGGGTCCCGACACCTGGGAAGATTGTTTGGAGGCGGCTTGACAGCAGGCTTCCGACCCGCTGTCAATCTTTGCGATTTTGCCGGATGTCCCACCTCCAAACCCGCCCCCTGAGCGCTGGCAAAATTCCGGCCATAGTTTTTGAGGCTAAAATAGTAATTGTGTAAAAAGACTGCAAAATATCATTACATAACATTACATAATGCATCCTTTTGATTGTGTATATGTCTTTCACTGTCCAAATTAAAAACAAAACTGTTTCTTTTAGTTTTGCAAATTCTCTAAAAAACCTGTGCCATCATTCGCAAGGTTTGGAGCTACCACAATGGAGAGAAAACAGAAAGTATAATTGCAGACTTTATCACAATTTATTCGGAGCCCTCTACCAAAATGGTTACATTTCTGCTGCCTTTTTCAATTATGCTGGATGTGTTTAAGTTCAGTATTGGTGTTATATACCTGAAGTCATCTAAAAATAAATGTTAGAAGTGTCCCAAGTGGTAATATATTTTCCTTAGTCATGTTTTAGTTAATTGATTATAATGGATAATAACGCTTTTCTTTAAAAATTAAATTAAAATTTTTATACTTTAAATTGGAACACTAGCATTTTATTTCCAAAATTTGTATATATTATGCAGCACAAAGAACCTCTGTATAGTTTTGATTGTTTTAATCCTAGGTTCAAAGCTTCTATAATCTTCAATTAACCAAACTCATTATTATGTATCAGGACATTGTAACATAATTCTGTAAATAGACTGACAAAGATGATTTAGCTCAAAATATTTTCTGCTTAAAACATATCTTCAATTATTCCTTATTGACAAATGTGTTTAATTGTATTGTATAGTTTTAATCTGTTGATTAAGAATCTTGAACCATTATTTCATTTACAATCCCTTCGCCAAGAAAGATTTTCCAAAGGGAAAAGGGAGAAACATTAACTAAAGTCACCAATAGCAATTTATAATTCAACAGTAATGTTCATATTCAAATTCTTTCACTGAGGGACCAAGTTCCATGTATTTTCAATATGCATCTCCATAGCGGAGTATGTCACTCTCCTAGATTCTCCTTTGGAAACTTAAGCTTCAGTTGAAGAATCCTATAGATTCTCAACTAATTATATGGTTTATACATCATCAGCTCAGCTTCCACTAATAACATGCAGTGGCTATATCATCATAGGACATACCACTGGACATTGTGAAACTGAAGTGTGATCAAATATGATTTTAAGATCTAGAGAATATCTTTTTAGATTTTCTTTGTTGACCAAACTTGCTATGGTAGTTAAAAACTACAAATTTTATAATCTGCACATTCTAATCTTCAGCTATTTAATTCCCCAGATTCATCTTTGGAATCTCCAAAATAAACATATTCCAGACTCTCCTTTCAAAACCTATAGCACAAGGCGCTGTCCAAACATACGTTGCTTTACATCAGATATTGTTATTGTCAGTACTGAAATCCTACTTGTGCAGATTAGAAACACAGTCACAGTTCTGATTAATGGTTTATCTTGCCGCACTGGTAGCTGAATGATTAAAGGCGATTTACTGTTTAAGAGAAATCATGTGAGGATGCCTCTTGTAGTTCTTTGTGTTGATCTCCCAAGTACACAAGGTGGCTAGCAATGTCTGTGAAATGGTAAAATGGGAATTCAAAGACAGAGTTGCTATGAGAGCCAAAATCAGTAATGTTCCAGTGGATGTGCATTGTGTCAAGTTCTGGGCTGCTTACTCAACAGCTCATAAACCATTTAAAAATCATGGCCGTGAATTTTGGCAACTTAGCGCCAGCTGTTAAGGCCGGTTTCATCAAAAAAATGGCAGCTGCTTCGCTTCCGCCCACTTCTGGCGCGGACCACGGCGGCTGCCATTTTGGGCAGGTCGGCAGTGCGGCTGTTGCCTGCGCTCACTGGAAAGATGGTAATGAGTCCGATTGTGACGTTAATCAGCGTACAACGCTGATTTGACGTACAGCCTGCTATTTTGGACATCGCTGCTCGAATGAATGCCTTCTCCAAAGCTCGCACAGCTGAACGTGTGTTCGCCCACATGACGGACCCCACCCCACCAGCGCTACTTAAAGGAACACAAGCAAGTTTTCAGGAAAGTTTTGATTTTTGCTTTTGTGCTGGTTCCTGTACAGTATATTTGAGTACTAGCTTGGTGTAAGACATTTTAAAAGTTGTTAAAATATGCAGGGAGTACAGGGAGTGCTGCTGTACGTTTGCAAGGCTTTGGCTCTTAAAGGAAGGCCTCTGAAAACAGTCCTGGGGGCTCTAGTTGCAGTCCCCCTTCGGCTGCAGCATGACATGAAGATGGAGCAGAGGCAGCAAAGGGGACAAGCTGCTCACAGAGAGAGAGGAGAAGGAAGAGGAGGAGGAGGAAGAGGAAGAAGCAGAAGAGGAGAAAGCAGAAGAGGAGGAAGCGGAAGGGGTGGAGGAGGATGCAGAGGGAAGGAGGCAATCCAGACAGCCTCTTTCTGGCTGGTATATCCGGGGTCGAATCATCTGCCTGCAGTATCAGTGACCGCAACCCCAATTCCCCTTTCAACATTTGTCCCACACCTTACCTTCCCTCTGTTACTGACCATCACAGCGTCCTCTTGGCCACAATGCAGAAATAAAAGTCACCACAAAGCAAACTTTCCAATCCAATTTTATCCATATATGCATCCAACATTACATAAAAAAATCAACGAATCACCCTTGTGAGTACCATTAGTGACTATCTTGCGTGTACCTTTCCCTATCCTAGTGCTCATACACAGTGCTATCCCAGTGGCTGCAGCATGGCTGCTAACTTTCAGTGGGGGACACTGCAGATAGCCTTGCAGGACGACCTCAAGGAGCTGGTGGCTGGGGGTGTGAAATCGAATGACAGTGTTTCTTCTTCTTCTTCACTTCCTCTTCCTTTTCTTGGTCAACCACTGGGTGGGCAGGCTGGATTTCATGGGTGTCTGAAATGAGGAAGGCACAGGGTAGGTTTGTGGTGAGGAGAGGGGGGAAAGCAAGAAGTGCATGCTTACACCATGTGCAGTTTGAAAATGAGAAGAGATTATGGGATGAGGGGGAAGTGGGATGTGAGAAGAAGGATAATGAGGATACCAGCATCTTGTATTCTTTCAGCCCTGCCGCTGGCCAAGGGCTCAGCCATGCCCCTCCCAAGAATGGCCAGCACTGTCTCCTCCAAGGGAGTGAGGTGAAGCTAGGAATGTGAGGTGTGCTTCGTGTTTGGTAGGTGAGTAATGGGGTGGGGGGCGGGGGTTGGAGTCATGCGCAGTGTGTGAGGCTAGTGGTGCAGTTGGTAGGAGACAGCTTTTGAAGATGCATTCACTGACCTTGACAACTTATCTGAGGTCTTCATGGGCACTGGAGCCAAGTCCTGGAGGCGACATTCCTGGCAGTGACCACCTCGGTGATCTGGTCCCACATCCTTCTTTCTGGAGGGCCTCTGGGCCCCTGTGGGTAGAGGACCTCTCTTTGAGTGTTCACCCCCTGCACAAAGGCCTCGAGTGCTACATCCGAGACCATGGGTCCCCTTTCCCTGGCCTGCTGAGCTAATTGAGTTTAAGCTAAAGCACTTTTAACATTTTGTATCACCATAAGGTGGCCCCCCTTTACAAGGTGCAGACTGCCTTTAAGAGGCTTTAAGTAAAGCTAGCCTTGAGCGAACATTGTGAACTTCGACTCCCTGCTGAGCACACAGCCTGTCAGCAGCACATTCAGTGCTGGGCTGTGCGCTGCAATCATGTAAAGTAGCAGGCAGCACGAATTTTACATGCTGCCTGAACTCCTTTCAATGGGCGCGGACAAATCGTGCATCGTGGTGCCCGCGCCTGTTTTTGAGCATAATACAATTTCATCCCCTATCTTCCTGGGACATTGGAACCGGTTCTGGGGGAGGTGTGACCAGTACAAACTGGACGGTTTGCACCTGGGCAGGACCAGGACTGATGTCCTAGGGGGAGTGTTTGCTAGTGCTGTTGGGGAGGGTTTAAACTAAAATGGCAGGGGGTTGGGAACCTGTGCAGGGAAACAGAGGAAAGGGAAGCAAGGATAGAAGCAAAAGACAGGAAGGAGAAAAGCAAAAGTGGCAGTCAGAGAAATCAAGGGTGTAAATCAAACAGGGCCACAGTAAATAATAATTCTAAAAGGACTAAGAGTGTTAAAAAAAACAAGCCTGAAGGCTTTGTGTCTTAATGCGAGGAGCATTCGTAATAAGGTGGATGAATTAGCTGCGCAAATAGATGTAAATGGATATGGTATAATTGGGATTACGGAGACATGGCTCCAGGGTCCAAGGCTGGGAATTCAACATCCAGGGGTATTCAAAATTCAGGAAGGACAGGCAAAAAGGAAAAGGAGGTGGGGTAGCATTGCTGGTTAAAGAGGAGATTTAACACAATAGTAAGGAAGGATATTAGCTCTGATGATGTGGAATCTGTATGGGTAGAGCTGAGAAGTACCAAGGGGCAGAAAACGTTAGTGGGAGTTGTATACAGACCCCCAAACAGTAATGCTGAGGTTGGGGATGGCATTAAACGGGAAATTAGAGATGCGTGCAATAAGGGCACAGCAGTTATCATGGATGACTTTAATCTACATATAGATTGGGCTAACCAAATTAGTAACTATGCTGTGGAAGAGGAATTCCTAGAGTGTATACGGGATGGTTTCCTGGACCAATATGTGGAGGAACCAACTAGAGATCAGGCCATCTTAGACTGGGTATTATGTCATGAGAAAGGATTGATTAACAATCTTGTTGTGCGAGGCCCCTTGGGGAGGAGCGATCATATTATGATAGAATTCTTCATTAAGATGGAGAGTGAAGTAGTTGACTCAGAGACTAGGGTCCTGAATTTAAATAAAGGAAACTACAATGGTATGAGGCATGAGTTGGCTAGGATAGATTGGGGAACATTACTGAAAGGGTTGACAGTGGATAGGCAATGGCAAACATTTAAAGATTGCATGGATGAACTACAGAATTTGTTCATCCCTGTCTGGCATATAAATAAAACAAAAAAGGTGGCGCAACCGTGGCTAACAAGGGGAATTAGGGATAGCATAACATCCAAGGAGAGGACATATAAATTGGCCAGAAAAAGCAGTAAACCTGTGGATTGGGAGCAGTTTAGGATTCAGCAAAGGAGGCCAAAAGGATTAATTAAGAGGGGGAAAATAGAGTATGGGAGTAAGCTTTCAGGGAACATAAAAACTGACTGTAAAAGCTTCTATAGATATGTGAAGAGAAAAAGATTGGTGAAGTCAAGCGTAGGTCCCTTGCAGTCAGAATCAGGGGAATTTATAATGGGGAACAAAGAAATGGCAGACCAATTAAATACATACTTTAGTTCTGTCTTCACAAAGGAGGACACAAATAACCTCCCAGAGATGTCGGGGAACATAGGGTCTAATGAGAGGGACGAACTGAATGAAATCAGTATTTGTAGGGAAATGGTGTTAGGGAAATTGACAGGAATGACGTATGAAGAGAGATTGGGTCAATTAGGCTTATATTCGCTAGAGTTTAGAAGAATGAGAGGGGATTGTGGTAACACTTTTCAGCTTCCTGTATGACATCACTTCCTGTAATCAGTCCAGGATAAATACTGGACTGATCAGTTAGCTCTGGAAGAGGCATAGGGTAAGACCTCTTTTGTATGCAGCACCGTTTTAAGTTGATTAAAGCTTACATTAAGTTTACCACGCGTAAGGCTCATTCTTACGACAATTTAATCAACTTTGGAAAAACTTCGCACTCAAACTTTTTGGACGAACTCGGAGCTAAGGATCCAGGGAATCACCCATCATGGAAAACATCCTTAAACCATCGCGTCTTGACTTGGACCCAAACACCCCAGCAGCCGGTAAGGTGTGGAAACACTGGTATCGCACGTTTGAGAATTTTCTTGAGTATTGCAAAGCTGATGATAACTCAAAGTTGCGGATACTCATCAACTGTGTCACCCCGAATGTATTTCAGTATGTGGAAGACTGGGACAGTTATGAGGAGGCAATTCAGACGCTTAAGAGACTATATACTAAGACACCGAATGAGGTCTATGCTAGACATCTACTAGCTACAGCCCAACAAGGGCCGGAGGAATCCATTGATAAATTCCTCCAAGAGCTTCGCAGACTTAGTATGGACTGTAACTTTCGGGCAGCCTCAGCTGAGCTATACCGCGAAGAAATGATCCGTGATGCGTTCATCTGCGGGCTTGCCTCCCCATTTATACGCCAGCGTCTACTGGAAAGTAAGACACTTGAGCTGCAGAGAGCTTATGACCTGGCTTGCTCTCTAGATCTGGCAAAAAGAAATGCAGACCTTTTTACAGTGCCCAGACCTCGGTCTGCTGCCTTAACTACAGTCAGGCAATTTAAGAGGCCACAGGTGAACTCTATTAGGGAGGACTTTATCCCTGACGATCGATCTGATGACTTCACTGATGAAGAGGATGATGACCCCACTGTGGCAGCCTCTTGGCAATCTAAGAAATGCTTTTTTTGTGGTGATGAGTTTCACCCTCGGAGATTCTGCCCTGCTCGCAATGCGTTTTGCAGTCATTGCAACAAAAAGGGTCATTTTGTAAAGGTTTGCCTATCAAGAGCCTCTACGAGGGCTTATCAAGCTAAGTCCTACCGAACTGCCCCAGTAAGGGCCTATCAGGATGTTCCAACTAAAAACTATCGTGCTTCCTCTCGGGTTTTTTCTCGAAGAAACACACCTAGAATTTCAGCCACTCTTTGTGCAACGACACCAATTACAGCTGCTTGTCCTCAGAATCTATTCCATGCAGCTACAAAAGCATCAATTAATGGACATACTTTAGATGCCTTAATTGACTCAGGTAGCACTGATAGTTTCATTAGGGAACAGACTGTTGCACAGTTAAAGCTACATGTTTTTCCATCGGACCAGGCAGTTGCGATGGCTCAGTCATCACTTAATACCAGAATTTCTGGCTTCTGTGTAGTTGAAATAATGCTTAAAGGTCACAGGTATCCCTCCACCCGGCTTTCGGTGCTCAAGGACTTATGTAGTGATCTTATCTTAGGGCTGGATTTTCAAAAGCAGCATAAGAAGCTTACCATTGAGTTCGGCGGATCCAAACCTGAACTCACTATTTCTAATATACGACCTCGATTACCGTTCTGTGCCTTGTCAGCAGCTTCACTGGATGAACCCTCACTGTTTGCCAGTATCCCTCCTCGATGCAAACCGATTATAACAAAGTCACGCCGTTTCAGTCAGGAAGACCAGTCTTTTATTGCGGCTGAGATTTCTCGGCTTTTAGCAGAGGATATCATCGAGCCTTGTTCGTCGCCATGGCGCGCCCAGGTCGTTATTGTTAAGAACCCTCTACAACCTCACAAGAAACGGCTGTGCATTGACTATTCACAGACCATCAATCAGTATACGGACTTGGACGCATACCCATTGCCGCGCATCGATGATATGGTTAATAAATTGGCTGAGTACACGGTGTTCTCGACTTATGATCTGAAAAGCGCCTATCATCAGGTACCCTTGAAGGTCTCAGACAAGCAGTATACAGCCTTTGAAGCCAATGGGCGGCTGTATCAATTTCGTCGCCTCCCCTTTGGGGTCACTAATGGAGTGGCTGTCTTCCAGCGAGCAATGGATGACCTGGTCAAACAGGAAGACTTGAAGGATACGTTTCCTTATCTGGACAATATTACTGTCGCAGGTCGCAATCAGCAGGAACATGACGCCAATCTCCAACGATTTTGGGATGCACTCCAGCACCGTAATTTGACATTGAATGCGGCTAAATCCATTGAGTCACAACCAACTATCAACATCCTTGGCTATTGTGTGGGCAATGGCATCATTAAACCTGACCCTGAAAGGCTTCGCCCACTCCAAGAACTCCCGCCACCTAAGAATCCGGCCTCCTTGCGCCGGGCCCTCGGCCTGTTTGCATACTATGCGAAATGGATTCCTAACTTCTCGGACCGAATCCAACCTCTACTGAAGGCCAGCACATTCCCACTGGACACAACGGCTGTTGCAGCCTTTAACCTCCTGAAAAAGCAGTTGGAGAAAGCGGCTCTTCACTCCATCGATGAGAGTCTTCCTTTCGTGGTTGAGTGTGATGCCTCGGAGGTGGCAATCTCAGCCACTCTGAATCAGGAAGGTCGTCCGGTGGCATTTTTGTCCAGGACTTTTCAAGGGGCTGAGCTACATTATCCTCCAGTCGAGAAAGAAGCTACAGCCATCATAGAGGCAGTACGGAAGTGGAGTCATCTCCTGGCTCGCCAGCACTTTACCTTAATCACGGACCAGCGATCGGTCGCCTTCATGCTCGATAATCGAAAACGGACCAAAATTAAAAATAATAAAATCCAGCTTTGGCGGCTGGAATTGGCCTCTTTTGGTTACACCATCCACTATCGACCTGGCAAGGAGAATGTGGCTCCGGATACCCTCACACGAGCATTCTGCTCCGCCATGGCACCCTCTACGCTCGTAGACATCCATGATGGGTTGTGTCATCCAGGCGTTACTCGCATGCTGCACTTCGTGCGGTCCCGAAATCTCCCATTCTCTACCGGGGATGTAAAGAAGATGTGCTCGGACTGCAGAGTCTGTGCGGAATTGAAACCTCGGTTTTTCCGCCCCTCGGGTGGTATACTCATACATGCGACCCAGCCAATGCAAAGGCTTAGCATCGATTTTAAGGGGCCGTTGCCCTCTTCGACTCGCAACACTTATCTATTAACAATGGTTGATGAGTATTCTCGTTTTCCGTTTGCCTTTCCCTGCCCCAATATGCTGACAACCACGGTTATCAGCTGCCTTGAACAGGTATTTGCTTTCTGTGGCATGGCATCCTATGTTCATTCAGATCGGGGCCCTTCTTTTATGTCGGGAGAACTCAAGGCCTATCTCTCGGAACGGGGTATTGCTGCCAGCAAAACGACGCCTTATCATCCGGTTGGGAATGGGCAAGTCGAGCGTTTTAACGCTATCATCTGGAATGCGGTACGTCTGGCTTTGAGATCTCGGGGCCTACCCAACCAGCATTGGGAAGCAGTACTTCCAGACGCATTACACTCCACACGGTCCCTCCTTTCGACCGCCACAAATACGACGCCTCATGAACGGTTCTTCCGATTTCAGCGTCGCTCATCCTATGGGACATCTCTCCCGTCGTGGCTGACTGCACCGGGACCAGTGCTACTCCGAAGATATGTCCGGGCGTCTAAGAATGACCCCCTGGTAGATGAGGTTGAGCTCACTGACGTCAACCCTACCTACGCCTATATTCGGTATCCTGACGGTCGGGAATCTACCGTGTCATTGCGGGATCTGGCTCCCTGCCCGCCGAAACATAGAGGGACACCAGGGGATGATATTGTACCAGGCACATCTCTGGGCTTGCCAGGTGCCTCTCATCATGATCGGGATCTGACGCCGGCTGGTACCTCACTCCAGCGTGCCGACCTGGGGCAGACTGACTATGAGCCCGTCGGGGCTCGCACGCGCAGCCACGATCAACCCTGTACCGTACGCTCAGAAACGGATCTGCCACAGCCCTGCCCGACACCCATTCGGGTACCAGTACACAGTCAGGATCGTTCTGACCCCTCACAGAGCGGGCTGGAGCACTCGGACTCTGGTCCATGGCCCGCAGCGGGTAAACGGGCTAGGGGCCCTCTACCGCTACGAGAACCCAAACGGGTGCGGCTCTCCCTCATCCAACGGCTACGAAATGGAGGGAGCATTCCGGCCTCCTAATCTTTTGGGGGGGGAGAATGTGGTAACACTTTTCAGCTTCCTGTATGACATCACTTCCTGTAATCAGTCCAGGATAAATACTGGACTGATCAGTTAGCTCTGGAAGAGGCATAGGGTAAGACCTCTTTTGTATGCAGCACCGTTTTAAGTTGATTAAAGCTTACATTAAGTTTACCACGCGTAAGGCTCATTCTTACGACAGGGATCTCATTGAAACTTATAAAATTCTAACAGGACTAGACAGACTAGATGCAGGAAGGATGTTCCCAATGGCGGGAGAGTTCAGAACCAGGGGTCACAGTCTAAGGATAAGGGGTAAGCCATTTAGGACAGAGATGAGGAGGAATTTCTTCACCCAGAGAGTGGTGAACCTGTGGAATTTTCTACCACAGAAGGCAGATGAGGTCAACTCATTAAATATATTCAAGAAGGAGTTAGATATATTTCTTAAGGCTAAAGGGATCAAGGGATATGGGGAGAAAGCAGGGACAGGGTACTGAATTTGGATGATCAGCCATGATCTCATTAAATGGCGGAACAGGCTCGAGGGGCCAAATGGCCTACTCCTGCTCCAATCTTCTATGTTTCTATCTGTTCCACCAGCACACTATTGCTTAATTGATGCGTGTACACACTACACTGGGCAGTTCAATGTATATTGAATGCATAAGTTACTGGTATCTGTAGAATGACACAATTTCACAGCTTTAAAGGACTGTGGTTCTTGTCCGTGTAATCTTTTATATTTTCCACCTATCTTGACCCAACAGATAGATAACTTTGATGCTGCTGACGCCATGGATGTTTATAAAGCATTAAGATGAAGAACTATCCAAGTTAATAATGTCACAAAAGCAATGCATAAAAAGAGAACTGAAAGAATGGCTTTGTCATAGAAAGCAATGAAAAAATGTTATCACTTGATTCAATAGAGGCTGTAAAAATTTACATACAACAGAAACATAAATATTGATGATGATGATTATTGATTTTAAAATAGATTTGGACAGGTATCTGGGACATTCAAAAAGTTGAACAAAATTTGGAAGAAGTGTAACATCAAGTTGTTTATAAAAGTCACCATTTGGATAATGTTTTGGACTCTAGAGTGCTGATGTGCTAATGCTACCCTTTGGACTGGTGAAATGGAAGAAAAAAGTTTAAACCTCTTTATAGTCAATGTTGCTTTGAATTTTATTGCACTCACCAAAGGTTTGTACTTCAAAATGGAGTAACCGAGCCTTTCAGACCCAAGACAGCCATTGGTCAGTGACACCAATAAAATAAAAATAGCTGAGTTGGTTTGAGGTCTTGATAAATGATAAAGAGGTCTCAAAAGAGCTAGTTAGTTCTTAAACAGCTGGAAGCTTGCAAAGGGAGGTAAAACGAAGAAGGGTGATGGTAGGCATGATGAAGCCGAGTATCCGATAAAGTAAAGCAGCAGATGAGCTGAGGCGGGGCGGAGTCGGGCGATGTCACGGAGATGGAATTAGGTTGTCTTAGTTATGGTGTGGATATGTGGTCGGAAGCTGATTTCAGGGTCAAATATAAAACCAAGGTTGCGAACAGTCTGGTTTAGTCTCAGACAGATGGCAGGGAGCGGGATGGAGTTGGTGGCTAGGGAGCAGAGTTTGTGGCGTACACCGGTGTAAGTGCCCCGCAAGTTCCAGGTTTCCGCATGCGACGCGCATGTGCGAAAACCTGGAACTTGCGATCTGTCAAGTTTCTGCTTGACAGATCGCACGCATCTGCTATTTGCTCAACTAGTGCCCAGCAAACCCTTATGCCTGGTAAAAGCTGGCATAAGGCCTTCTTTTACTAGTGTAAGGGTTTAAATAAATGTTAAAATAAATTTTTTTAAACCATTTAAACATTCCCTTTCATTTAAAATTAGTTTAGGTTATTTTTGGCCCATTTAAAAATGTTTAAATTTATTCATCAAAAAATTAAATTTTTATTTTAAATGTTTAATTAAATGGTATTTTAATTAATTTTAAACCTATGATGAGTTATTTTTATTTCAGTGTTGTGAAAATGAATTTTTTAGTGGATTCCTATTATGCTTATGGGGATTCCATAAGGACTAAGCATAATGGGAATCCCCCTTTGTCATTGGTTGGCTTGGCCCAGGTAATCCCAGGGATGCTTGCGAACCACATGCGCTCCTGGGATATGTGGGCCTTTATGCAGGCGTACGCCCGCAGGCCCAGGAGCGCAAGTGTTCAAAGATCCAGAGCAATCAGATAGGTGTAGAGTTTTCTTGTGGTTCGGAGGCATTCGCCCGCAGCAAGCCTCTGACCACAATTTCCACCCCAATGGCTTCGGTCTTCTCAATATTTAGTTGGAGGAAATTTCTGCTCATCCAATACTGGATGCAAGACAAGCAGTCTGACAGTTTAGAGACAGTGGAGGGTTCAAGAGATGTGGTAATGAGGTAGAGCTGGGTGTCGTCAGCGTACATGTGGAAACTGATGCTGTGTTTTTTGGATGACGTCCCCGAGGGGCAGCATGTAGAGGAGAAATAGGAGGGGCCAAGGATAGATCCTTGGGGGACACCAGAGGTAATGGTGCAGGAGCGAGAAGAGAAATGGGAAGAGAATCCATTATTCCATTGAAAGAATTTCCCATGGTAAAATGAAAACATAATGGGCCGGATTTTCTGACCCCCATGGGTGCGTACGAGGTGTGTACGCACCCGTAGGGGCCTCGCAACTGCCGGTTTCAGGCATGCAAAGCATATGCGCTGAAAACCGGCACTTGCGATCTATCAAGAATCCCCTTGACAGATCAACCGCCTGCCCGGGAGAAGGGCCTCCGCGGGCAGGGAGTTCCGCTTTCTGCACAACTTCCACCCGCTGAAAACCTTAAAAAATCATAAGGCCTGCTTTTACCAGCATGAGAGTTTAAAAAATAAAAAATAATTTTTTTTTCACTCATTTATAATTTAAAAATACTTTTAAAAAAGATAAGTTTATTTTTAGCCCCGTAAAAAAACTTTAATTATTTTTTTCAAAAAATTAAATTTTTTCCCTTCTTTGATTGGTTCCCCATGGCCCATGTGATCCTAGGGACACTTGCGAACTGCCTGCGCCCCTGGGATACCTGGGCCTCTGCGCATTTCGTAGAGCAGAGGCCTAGGATTACAAGTCTCAGGACCTACGGAGCCAGTGGGTAAGTGCGTAGAATATTTTTTCCGATTGGAGACATCCGCCCGTAGGAAGCCTCCGATCGGGAATTCAGGGCCAATTTTGTTTTTCATTTGTTCTCGGCAAGGCTGCATTTATTGCCCATCCCTAGATGCCCTGAGAAGGTGGAGATGGGTCTTTTCTTTTAACAGTTGTACTGTTGGTGCTCCCACAATAATGTTAGGTCATGAATTCCAGGATATTGACCCAGTGACAATGAAGGAACTAAAATATACATCCAAGTCAGGATGATGTGTAACTTGAGGGTAACTTGGAGGTGTTCCCTAGTTTAAGTGATACTAGACTACACACTTAGGTTTAGATTGAGAATGGCTACTGAGGCGACAAAAGGAGAACGGCAGTGTTAATAATTGCTGACAATGTCTTGTATTCAGAGGCTTGTCCAGTGTGGTGATATTCAGATTGTTCTGAGGGAAAAGTGAAGAGATGATTGACACTCTTATGATGGTAAAGAATCAAAGCAAAAACATTCCATGCAGAAGCCTCCTTGAAGAGTTTACGATCTTGAAGTGAGGCCCCAAATGATTGTAAGTCATGGCTCTTTAACATCAGGGATAGTTGCCCTGGATTTGGACCCATTTTGCATGCGTGGTGACTTGGCATAATGTCGGTATGTATCCATTTTTACCATAGGATTTTTAAAAAAAGTTAGAAATGTTGAATCCATTTGCTTTTTAACGAAACTCCAAGTTTCTCTAGAAAGAATGTTTGTAAATTTGTCACTAACTGTTGACACAGTTCTGTGAACCACATTGTGCTCTGTGGGGCCGTTTACACCCCATGCAACTTATATTACTTACTGCAAGCTTAGTATTTCAATTTTCATTATAACATAAAGAAACAACACTATGCCCAATATAGTCACATGACTAAATATGATTATTGTTGCAATTTAATTAAATATTGCGCATACAGAGTTGAAGGGTTACCCACAATTGTACCTTTCTGGCAGCATCCTTTTTTTTGTACTCCAGCACATTCTGCTCAAATTATGTTTCCTTATAAGCCTGGTAACATTTCTGGTAGTTAATCATAAACTGACAACGCATTCCATAAATATACAAAAGAAAGGAAATAATGTATGCATATAAAGGGTTCGGCCAATTGTATTTAAAAAAGAACTTTGATAGAATGAGTTATACCACCGACTATCTGTCTGTTGGGTCTGTTAGTATATAACATAACCCCTTCAATGAATACTCTAAGCTGCAGGTTACATACTAAATAAATGGAGTTTACTGATGATTCCACCAGGTCCTAACTATATTTACTTCCATCCCTTGATGCACAAACAAATTAACTTTATAAAGAAGCGTAATTTGCACAAAATATTTGTACCTTTTTTCATTTGTTCACAAATACACAATGTAAACGGTATGAATCATGTCAAAATGTGCAATAATGCCTCACACATGAGGAGTAAATTTGAGCCTCCCAGCATGCCTCTCCCCATTGATTTCCTATCCATTAAAATTAAAAGCCTCAGTGGGAGGTGAGGGTCCAAATTGCCAATGTGCACCCCCACTAGGTGGGACTCCATGCCAGGAATGCAATTCCATAAAAATACTCCAGTGATTTCAGCACAGCAAAAATAATGCACAGCTCTTCTGGTCCTTCTCCATCCACTAACAAATGAAATGATTTGCCAAATAGTTTTTTTTTATGAAGACAATAACTCTTTAAGAAAAGCCACATGTACAATCATTACTGCCACTATTCCATCTTACCAACCCTGCCAATGTGAGGTGTGGGAAGCAGCTATAAACAACTGACATAATTCTGATGGCCTTTTAGAAAGTGATATCAAATGAGACAGATTTGATGGTAATGTCAGTGTAGACATGATCTACATGTGGTCCACTTTTTGAAGCACCTTTTAGCAATTTAGGAATTGCACATGTTAAGACTTAACCAACTTGTCTGATTTATTGGTGAATCCTGGTTATCTAATATTCATTTGTAACCTGTAATGGCTGATTTGAATGTAGGATCTATGGATGCAAATAAGATTTTTTTTAATGCTTTGGTATTTATTTGCTCATTTATTTAATGAAAAATCAATTGAGATGTTCTGGTAGCTGCAGTTCTGGAGTTTTGTTTACATTTTGTTCTTGATGCTTGTATTTATCAAGTTTTCTCTGTGGGATTAACGTCATTTTTGGCTGGTTCATCAAAGAAAAGGGTGCCTGAGAGATCTCTTTCTTCACTTAATCATGGTGAACAACCGTGTCTCCCAGCAGATCCACTAAGCACTTACTAATATTTTTTTTTTTATTTGTTCATGGGATGTGGGCGTCGCTGGCAAGGCCAGCATTTATTGCCCATCCCTCGTTGCCCTTGAGAAGGTGGTGGTAGCTGCCTTCTTGAACCGCTGCAGTCCTTGTGGTGAAGGTACTCCCAAAGTGCTGTTACGGAGGGAGTTCCAGGATTTTGACCCAGCGATGATGAAGGATCGGCGATATACTTCCAAGTCAGGATGTTGTGTGACTTGGAGGAGAAATTGGAGGTAGTGGTGTTCCCATGCGCCTGCTGCCCTTGTCCTTCTAGGTGGTAGAGGTCGCGGGTTTGGGAGGTGCTGCCGAAGAAGCCTTGGCGAGTTGCTGCAGTGCATCTTGCAGATGGTACACACTGCAGCCACAGTACGCCGGTGGTGGAGGGAGTGAATGTTTAAGGTGGTGAATGGGTTGCCAATCAAGCGGGCTGTTTTGTCCTGGATGGTGTCAAGCTTCTTGAGTATTGTTGGAGCTGCACTCATCCAGGCAAGTGGAGAGTATTCCATCACACTCCTGACTTGTGCCTTGTAGATGGTGGAAAGGCTTTGGGGAGTCAGGAGGTGAGACACTCGCTGCAGAATACCCAGCCTCTGAGGTACTCTTGTAGCCACAGTATTTATGTGGCTGGTCCAGTTAAGTTTCTGGTCAATGGTGACCCCCAGGTTGTTGATGGTGGGGGATTCGGTGATGGTAATGCCATTGAATGTCAAGGGGCATTGGATAGACTGTCGCTTGTTGGAGATAGTCATTGCCTGGCACTTGTGTGGCACTTGTCCGAAGAATGAAACATTTCCCCCTAGAAAATCAGGAAAACAGCATGGACACAGTTAGCTTATTTGGATTTAGAAAATAGGGAGAAAGTTACAGGGAAAAAGTAAAAAAAAACTTGTTCTTTTTAAAAGAACAGTGGTACGTTGACAGAAGTGAAAATGTGGTTTGTAGGTGTAAAACTACGTGGCTACCTATCAAATAGTGAGACTAAGCCTTTATAAAAGCCTTTGCTGTTGTTGCTGAATATGTAGCAATGTGAAATATTCTTTGCTTTTGCTTTTTGCCAGTCAATTGTATATTAAAATGTACAGGTTCAAATGTCTAGGAAAGCAATTTTCTTGTATTGAGGGTCATATATGATGTAGTCTACTGTGGTAATGGTTATTGCACTAGGGATCACATATTGATTTCCAGTGCTTGAAAGTATTGAGTTCAAAGATTAAATGAGAAATGGGAAGGTACATAAAGTTGCAGGAAAATTTGATAAAGAGGAAGTTTACTAGATAAGGTTCTCAATCTTTGACTTATTTTTTGATATTGCTGTAAATATTAGAACACCTTTTAGAAGTTCTGCAATAGTTTTGAGTGACTCTTTATTATTGAGCAGACACTTTATTATTGTGTTCCTTCATCTTGTTGTCTGGAAGCTAATTCAATGTGGCTTCCAGATATTTTGATACAGAAACTGTGTGCAGAAATGTCAGGTTACAACATTTTCATGGTAGTTATTTCACCAACTCTTAGCTCGCTAATAAACCCAAGTCCATCTAAGGCTAGAATATTGTTCCCGTATCTAGGCTCTTCTTACACCTTTATGGAACTCCTGGACAGTGTACAAGAAAAAGCTTGTCATCTGATAGGCAGTCTTTCCTTACTCATTCCTACTCCCTCTCAACCCTTGACTAGGAAAGAGGAAAAAAATTGCGATGGCCCTCTCCTACTCAACATCCAGTGTAGGGTGTGCAGAAACAGTGTCAGATTTGGCTTTGATGCTCACTGTAATCAAACAATCTATTGAGATTCACAGTTCAGGCTGTCATATAATGGACACTTTTAGTTGCACTACTATAGGGATGTTGGGATCTGTGGAACCATACTGCAGCGCGACTATGAGAGGAAGCAAGAAAATTTGGGGCAAAAAGGCAATAAATTTGTTGTGTATGATATTACAAAATGCTTAATTGTCCAAAAAGCTACTTTGTTTTGTTCATCACTGATTCTCTAAGTTGCCACTATTCTCACCATTATTTTGGTTTGCAGTGATTACAGGTATGAATAACAGTGTAGTTATGGAGTCCGTGTTTAATTTTGTTTACTTGCAGCAATACCTTGACAGTTGTGTACATAGCTGATGTCCTTCAGCAGTGCTGGATTATTTTCACTACAGCCAGCTAAATTTGCATTCATTGACCTGAGAGAAAGGGGCAGCGAGAGTGATGCAGAGCCATACTACGAAAGCATGTGCACAGTCTCCTGTTTTATATTTGGCCAAGATCCCCTCTGACAACATCTCAACATTGGACACTATTCAATAAGATCATGGCTGATCTTCAAACTCAACTCCACTTTCCCGCCCGATCTCCATATCCCTTGATTCCCCTAGAGTCCAAAAATCTATCTATCTCAGCCTTGAATATACTCAATGATTCAACATCCACAGTCCTTTGTGGTAGAGAATTCCAAAAATTCACAACCCTCTGAGTGAAGAAATTCCTCCTCATCTCAGTCTTAAATGGCCAACCCCTTATCCTGAGACTATTCCTCCTAGTTCTAGACTCTCCAGCCAGGGGATACAACCTCACAGCATCAACCCTGTCAATCCCCCTCTGAATCTTGTATGTTTCAATGAAATCACCTCTCAGTCTGCTAAACTCTAGAGAGTATAGGCCCAATCTACGCAATCTCTCTTCATAGGACAACACTCTCATCCCAGGAATCAATCTAGTGAACCTTTGTTGCACCACCTCTAAGGCAAGTATATCCTTCCTCAGATAAGGAGACCAAAACTGTGCAGAGTACTCCAGATGTGGTCTCACCAATGCCCTGTGCAATTGTAGCAAGACTTCTTTACTCTTGAACTCCAACCCCCTTGCAATAAAGGCCAAAATGCCATTTGCCTTCCTAATTGCTTGCTGTACCTGCATGCTAACTCTCTGTGTTTCCTGTACGAGGACACCTAAATCTCTCTGAACACTAACATTTAATAATATCTCACCATTGTAAGATGTTCTGATTGTCTAACAGTTTATATAGTTCAGACCCGTGGAACAGACAACTCGAGACAAAGATTTCAGGGTAAACTATTCTTTACTTAAAAATCAGCAAGAGGTTACAAGTAAGTATCAAATACAAACCATAATCAATTCATTTACTTATTACAAGTAAGCACGCACGGAGTATACAAAACAATTCACACTCAATTAATTTACTTATTACAAGCAAGCACACACAAATCTAAAATCATTTACTTTAAGCTCAGGTGATTATAAGCAACATCACATACATACTAACACCAGATGAGAGGTCAATTCAACGATGACTAGATATATGACTTAACTGGCAACTGACCAGGTCGCCATTGACTGCAGCAACTAATATCAGTTTACAATATCACTTATACCCCAAAACTTGGTAACTCGCCCAAACTGTGTGGATATTGTTGTTTTCCTCTCTCTCTCTCTTCCTATCTGTTTTGACGCTTAGTTAACCAAGGCCAGACATTCAAGGATTGGAGAGAGAGTCGTTTTTACAATTGCAGGTTGTTGACTCGTGGTTCTCACAGAACTTTCAAGATCTTATCTTTTGAAGGAAAAATACCAGCAATCAAGCAGTCTCTTGCCTCAAAGCTTGTCGGTACATTTGGTCACTTTTAGATTCAGTCAAGTTTACCATTCTTACACCATTTAAAAAATATTCTGTTTTTCTATTCTTCCTGCCAAAGTGAATAACCTCACATTTCCCACATTATACGCCATCTGCCACCTTATTACCCGCTCACTTAGTCTATCTATATCCCTTTGCAGGCTCTTTGTATCGTCCTCACAGCTTACTTTCTCACCTAGCTTTATATCATCAGCAAACTTGGATACATTGCACTCGGTCCCTTCATCTAGGTCATTAATATAGATTGTAAATAGCTGAGGTCCAAGCATTGATCCTTACGGCACCCCACTAGTTACAGCCTGCCAACCTGAAAATGACCCATTTATCCCCACTCTCTGTTTTCTGTCCGTTAACCAATCCTCTATCCATGCTAATATATTACCCCCAACTTCATGAGTCTAATGATGGCTCTACCTCACTGGCTACATATGGGCACATTTGACACTAGCAGGATTGCCCTCTCAGAAAACAGGTCATAGGAAAGAGATGGGAATGCAATGGAGCACATTCTCAAACGCATTTCCAGCTCTGTCTCCCCTCGGTCCAACAGGAAACTGGTGGAATAGGGCAGTTATATTTAAAATGTAAGGAGTAGGATGGGGAGGGTGGAGTTTTCACAAGACACAGCCTGTGGACAAAATGTGGCCAGTGTACTCCCAGTATCTGGTCCTCTTCTGGTCGATTTCTCTTTGTGTGCTTATGTACCATAGTGCCTTTTGTTGTTGGCTCCAGCTTTTTAAACTTCCTGCATCAGAATGATTGGAAAAGACTGCTCTGTCATTGGTACATTTAGATTAGTGAGGGAGTAACTTTTTTACAACCAATCAGTAAGTAGCTTTTACCAATCCTCTGGGCCCAGTAGGTTCAAAAGGTTACTGCATCCCTTTGGAAACTTTGGAGTGTAGACAGTGGCAGAGAAGATCCTGCAGGAAGAGTAGGTCATGGAGGTGGAAGCAGAGGTGGTGATCACAGCGGGCAGCAGCAGTGAATGAAAGACAGTGGTGGCGCAGATCAGATTGTACAATGGGCGATGGCACACAGCGATGAGGGAGACTTGCTGGGTAGCAAAAGACAGTGGATGGCAGCAACACAGAGCAAATTAGACCAAGACGGACTTCACTTGGCCAGTGCTGGGACTAATGTCCTGGCGAATCGAATAACTAGGGCTGTGGAGAGGGCTTTAAACTAATTAGTGGGGGGGAGGTTACAAGAGAGCAAAAAATAAAAATGACAACAGAGAGGGTCATAGACATAGGTAGCAGTAGGGGAATGACAAATCAGAGCGTGGCAGGAAGGAACAGAGTGTGTGGAGTAAAAGGTAAAGTGGTAAAAAGTGAAAAAGCAGGAACTAAGTGCCACAAAGCATATTTGAAAGTTCTCTATCTGAATGCACGTAGCATTCGTAACAAAATAGACGAGTTAATGGCACAAATAACTACATATGGTTATGATATTGTGGCCATTACAGAAACATGGCTGCAGGGTGACAATGCCTGGGAATTAAACATACCAGGTTATGTAACGATCAGGAAGGACAGGCAGGAAGGAAGGGGAGGTGGGGTGGCTATGTTAATAAAGGAAGGAATCACTGTAATACAGAGTAATGATATTGGGTCAAAAAATCATGATAATGAAACAGTTTGGGTGGAGATAAGGAATAATAAGGGGAAAAAAACACTAGTGGGCGTAGTCTATAGGCCTCCGAACAGTTGCAACTCTGTTGGACGGAGTATCAATCAGGAAATAGTTGAGGCATGTAATAAGGGAACATCTATAATTATGGGGGATTTTAACTATCATATTAATTGGACAAATCAAATGGGGCAGGGCTGCCTTGAGGATGAGTTCATTGAGTGTATTAGGGATGGGTTTCTTGAGCAGTATGTAACTGAACCGACCAGGGGGCAAGCAACCTTAGATCTGGTCCTGTGTAACGAGACAGGATTAATTAAAAATGTCCTAGTAAAGGATCCCCTTGGAATGAGTGACCATAACATGGTTGAATTCCATATTCAATTAGAGGGTGAGAAGGTTGGATCTCAAACAAGCGTGCTAAGCTTGAATAAAGGAGACTATGAAGGTATGCGAGCGGAATTGAGTAGAGTGGATTGGGAAAATAGATTAAAGGGTAAGACGACACATGATCAGTGGTGTACATTCAAGGAGTTATTTTACAACTTCCAAAAAATATATATTCCACTGAAAAGAAAAGGGTGTAAAAGAAAGGACAGTCACCGTGGCTAAGTAAAGAAATTAAGGATAGTATTCGACTAAAAACAAGGGCATATAAGGTAGCAAAATCTAGTGGGAGGACAGAGGATTGGGAAAACTTTAAAAGGCAGCAAAAAATAACAAAAAGATTGATTAAGAAAGGGAAGATAGATTATGAAAGTAAATTAGCAAAAAATATAAAAACAGATAGTAAGGGGTAGAAATTAGGTCGCGCCCCATTTGGGGCGCAAATATCGTCCGCGCGCAAATATTAGCGCCTGGCGCTAATTATCGGCACTGACAGGAAACTTCATTTTTACCGCCCCGGGAGGTGAGTGGAGCGCTAAATTAGGCGCTGCACACCTCTCTTAAGGCGCAAAGGCCTAGGAGTGAGGCGCTAACTCAGCGCACGAGCGCAGCGCAGCTGCTGCCAGTTAGCGAGGGAACACAGACACACTGGCGCCGGACACTTCTTAAAGCGGGGGGGGCCACTTGCTCCCCAGCCACACCCTGCTCATTGCAGCCTTGAATCTCAGCCTGGAGAGACCTGTAATCCATTTTGCTGCCAAGCATGGAGAGGGTGAGAGAACGCGCTCATCGCTTCACCGAGCGGGCCTTGGATGCTCTGGTTGACGCAGTGGAGCGCAGACGATGCATGCTGTTCCCAGAGAGTGGCAGGAGGCCTTTGCCACGCGAGTTCAGAAGAGTGTGGAGGGAGGTGGCTCAGAGCGTCTCCTCCAGGAGCATGGTGCCCAGGACCCATGTCCAGTGCCGCAAAAAGTTCAACGACCTCACTCGGGTCGTCAGGGTGAGTGGCTTTTTCTCAATACCTCTCCATCCCTCCATCTCAACCTCACTCTATGGCCAGAGGGTCTTAAAACCCCAATGCACAACACTCATGCAACACCTATGGCCCTTTCATCAAACACACACACACATTCCACACTTTGCATACAGTAAGGGCTATTCACCTATGGGAGGCACATCAGGCAAGACCATGGCTGCATACAGTAAGGGCTATTCACCTATGGGAGGCACATCAGGCAAGACCATGGCTGCATATTGTAAGGGCTATTCACCTATGGGAGGCACATCAGGCAAGACCATGGCTGCATACAGTAAGGGCTATTCACCTATGGGAGGCACATCAGGCAAGACCATGGCTGCATATTGTAAGGGCTATTCACCTATGGGAGGCACATCAGGCAAGACCATGGCTGCATATTGTAAGGGCTATTCACCTATGGGAGGCACATCAGGCAAGACCATGGCTGCATATTGTAAGGGCTATTCACCTATGGGAGGCACATCAGGCAAGACCATGGCTGTATATTGACTCAGATGCTGTCCTTTTTCTTGCAGGCTAAGCTGGCTCATAATCGGAGACAGCAGCAACGGACGGGTGGAGGGCGGCTTCAGCTGCAACCCCTCAGCGATCTGGAGGAGCGCGTCCACAGGATTGTGGCAAGCCGGGTGATCGGTCCCGTCGCCACTGGAGACGCCGACCCCGTTGTTGACAGCAATGGTAAGGTCATCACCTTGTTGTCCTCTGTCCTTCCACTTGTCCCTCACAATACCAGCCTTTGACACTTTCAATCCAACTTGCTAACTCGCTGCACTTATTCCTCCCTTACTGCCACCCTGTCCTCACGCTAAAGCCACTCTTGTACCTCCCTGCTTTCAGATGGTGATTCACCAGCTGAGGAGATGGTCCCTGAAGCTGCCACTGGGAGTGATGCTGCAGCTGAGGAGGAAGAGGAAGCCGGAGCATCAGTGCCACCCTCTCCCGAGGAAGCCCATGGCCACACTGGGAACACGCCTTCCCCGGAGGGGAGCAGGGGGGAAGGGGCTGATGATGGTGAAGTTCCAGGACCCAGCGGGCTGCAGCAACGCCATGGGGGGGGGAGAGAAGAACGGGGGAGCAGGGGGGAAGGGGCTGATGATGGTGAAGTTCCAGGACCCAGCGGGCTGCAGCAACGCCATGGGGGGGGGGAGGGAAGAACGGGAGCCTTCTCCCCAGAGGGAGAGTATGCCAGACACTCCTAATGCAATGGACGCAGAGGAGGAGCGGCTGATTGCAGAAATGAACAGCCAGGCGGTGGTCATGCACACTGAGCTCATGGGTGCAGTGGGAAGGGTGCCCGAATGCATTGAGGCACTGGCAAGGAGTGTGGAGCACTTCGCTGTAGCACAGGCGGATGCCACACTAAAGCTTACTGCTGCAATTCAGTCACTGGCTGCCAGGAACCCATCTGAGCCTGCTCTCATGCAGACTCAGATTGAGGCCACGCGAGCACTGACTGCTGCCATCCTCGATGGTTCATGCACATGTCCCCGGGGCTGTCACCGCGCCGCAGCAGGCCAGCAATCTGTTCTCAGGCAAATTGCTCCGGATGCTGAAGTGCTGCCCCGTGGGAGTGCCAGTGTGTCGGGCGAGCAGGGAGTTGCTGTCCTCTCTCACGATGACAGCATTCCTGCTGCCAACACTGTCAATTCTCCACTGCACTTGCCACCGCCTGTAGGACAGACTGCTGCCGCCCATGCAGAGTTGGTGCAGTCTGCAGCCGGGCTCTCCAGGCCCAGAAGTGGTCGAGGCCGTCCTTCAGGGGCATCTGCAGTGTCAGGGTCTGACAAGCAGCAGCCTTCCACCAGCCTTGCTGCAGCCACTGAGGTCCCATTACGGAGGAGCAGTAGGGTTAGAAGGGGGGAAGTGCGCAAGGGAAGGAGATCACCCTTGAAGGGCAAAAAGTAGGAGGTGTGCCAAAATGCTGGTCATTTTTTTATTAAAGGCCGAGGTTCATGGCCCAACTTTTGTTTAGTGTTTTGGACATTATCTCCAGGTTGTGAGAACCAGTTATGTTATTGACTGTTTTTTTGTGTTTATTTCTATGAGTTTGTCATGAGGAATTGACACACACAGAGTTTGTACAATAAATAAGTTTCTGTATTCAAAATATACATGGCTGGTGGTTGGAATTATTGGTGCCTTGGCCGGCTTAGGGGTTGCGTGCTGGGTTGATTCGTGTTTGTAGCACTGGCAGGGGCCCTAGAAGCAGCTTGCTATTAGTCGTTGACGGACGGCCCTTGCAGTTTGACCATTGTGGGCCGCCCTCCTGCCTTGGTGCTGCTGCTGATCATCGTCCTCGGCCTGTTCCTCCTCTTCCTCCTCCTCCTCTTGTGGTGCTGCAAGGCCTGGTGGCATTGGCTGCGTCCTGAGGATTGCCATGTTGTGCAACATGCAGCACACCACTACGAATTTGGAAACTTGCTCAGGCGAGTACTGCAGGGCTCCTCCGGAATGGTCCAGACAGCGGAATCGTTGTTTGAGCACGCCGATTGTGCGCTCAATAATATTCCTCGTTGCTTGTTGGCTTTCCTGGTACCGCAGCTCAGCAGGGGTGTTTGGCGCACGGAGCGGTGTCATCAGCCAGGTGCTCAATGCGTACCCCTTGTCCCCCAGAAGCCAACCAACTGGCTGATGCGGTGCCTCGAAAATTTCTGCCACAGTACTCTGGCGCAGGATGAAAGCATCGTGGCAGCTGCCCGGATAGTGGGCATTGACAGCGAGAATCACCTGTCTGTGGTCACAGACCAACTGCACATTCAAGGAATGGAACCCCTTTCTGTTCCGGAACTCCTCTGCATTCTCTCGCGGAGCACGCAAAGCCACATGCGTGCAGTCAATGGCGCCCTGCACCATGGGGAAGCCCGCTACCCTCGCAAAGCCCATAGCACGGTCATGCTGCTTGTCTGGGGTCATAGGGAAGGAGATGAAGTCTCGTCTCCTTGTGAAGAGGGCATTGGTGACCTGCCGGATGCAGCGATGCACCGCAAACTGGGAGATATTGGCGAGGTCCCCAACAGCAGCTTGGAATGAGCCAGTGGCGTAGAAGTTCAAGGCCACTGTGACCTTCACTGCCACCGACAGAGACGTCCTGGACCTCAGCTGAGGCTGCAGATCTGGCTGCAGCAGGTGGCAGAGCTCAGTGACCACCTCCTTGCTGAATCGCAGCCTTCGCAAACACAGCTCCTCGGACATGTGGATGTAGGAGAGCTGTTCACGATATACCCTGGGAGGGTAAGCTCTCCTGTACATGCGCCTGATGGGCCTCCTCCGTCTGGCCATCATTGCCACTCTCTGTCTGCGTCTCACTCTGCTCCGATTGAGCTGGAGCAGGACGACGCCCCCAATCATTGCAGCCCCCATCTTCTCTTTGCCAGAAAAGTAATGAGGTACAGCAACGAAAGTAGCAGCAAAGTTAGGATGAACTAGGAAAAACTACCTCACAAAGCGTTGAGTCAATGTAGAAGTCTCTCTCTCTCTCTCTCCGAATCTCTCTCTCTCTCTCAGAACGAGTGGTGCATAAATGTCGACCACAGAAAAAGACAGGAAGAGGCCCCCTTTAAATAGCGCCCCCCCCAGCCCCAGACCGATTGATAACGTTCCAGTCTTCCGGTCGTTGGAAGCGCCAGGCGGTAAGGCAGGGGGCGCCACTCAATTTCCGCTCCGGGGCGCCCCAAGGGCGTTGCACCACGGACTGACGTCACAATCTGCGCGCGCAGGTGGTCGCAGCGGTAAGTTTTAGCGCCGCCGCACAATCTCAAGTTAAGTTCTCGAGCGGCGCAAACAGCGCTGCGCCCGGGCGTTAGCGCCTTAACGCCCCATTAGCGCCCATTTAAGGCGCTAACGGGAGGCGCAACCAACTGAATTTTTACCCCTAAGAGTTTTTATAGTTATATAAAAAGAAAAAGGGTGGCTAAAGTAAATGTTGGTCCCTAGAGGATGAGACCGGGAAATTAATGGTGGGAAATATGGAGATGGCAAAAACACTGAATGAATATTTTGTATCAGTCTTTACAGTAGAGGACACTAAGAATATCCCAACACTGGACAAACAGGGGGCTATAGGGGGAGAGGAGCTAAACACGATCAAAATCACTAAGGAAGTGGTACTCGGTAAAATAATGGGACTCAAGGCGGATAAATCACCTGGACCTGATGGCTTACATCCTAGAGTCTTGAAGGAAGTGGCGGTAGGGATTGTAGATGCATTGGTAATAATTTTTCAGAACTCCCTGGATTCCGCTAAGGTCCCGGCAGACTGGAAAACTGCTAATGTAACACCCTTATTTAAAAAGGGCAGTAGACAGAAGGCTGGTAACTATAGACCGGTTAGCCTAACATCTGTGGTAGGTAAAATTTTGGAGTCCATTATTAAGGAAACAGTAACAGGACATTTGGATAATCATAATTTAATAGGACAAAGTCAGCATGGTTTTACGAAGGGGAAGTCATGTTTGACAAATTTGCTGGAGTTCTTTGAGGAAGTAACATATAGAGTGGATAAAGGGGAACCAGTAGACGTAGTGTATTTAGACTTCCAAAAGGCATTTGACAAGGTGCCACACAAAAGATTATTGCTTAAGGTAAAAAATCACGGGATTGGGGTAATATTCTGGCATGGATAGAGGATTGGCTATCTAACAGAAAGCAAAGAGTTGGGATAAATGGTTCATTCTCAGACTGGCAATCAGTAACTAGTGGTGTTCCACAGGGGTCAGTGCTGGGTCCCCAACTCTTTACAATCTATATTAACGATTTGGAGGAAGGGACCAAGTGTAACATATCAAAATTTGCAGATGCTACGAAGATGGGAGGGAAAGTAGTGAGTGAGGAGGACATAAAAAACCTGCAAGGGGACATAGACAGGCTAAGTAAGTGGGCAGAGATTTGGCAGATGGAATACAACACTGGAAAGTGTGAGGTGATGCACTTTGGCAGGAAAAATCCTAGAGCAATTTATTATCTTAATGGCAAGAAACTGGAGAGTACTGAAGTGCAAAGGGATCTGGGGGTCCTGGTGCACGAAACTCAAAAGGTTAGTATGCAGGTGCAGCAAGTGATTAAGAAGGCAAATGGAATGTTGGCTTTCATTGCTAGGGGGATAGAATATAAAAATAGGGAGGTATTGCTTCAGTTGTACAAGGTATTGGTGAGACCGCACCTGGAATACTGCTTACAGTTTTGGTGTCCTTACTTAAGGAAAGACATCCTTGCTCTCGAGGCAGTGCAAAAAAGGTTCACTCGGTTAATCCCGGGGATGAGGGGGTGGTCATATGAGGAGAGGTTGTGTAGATTGGGACTCTACTCATTGGAGTTCAGAAGAATGAGAGGCGATCTTATTGAAACATATAAGATTGTGAAGGGGTTGGATCGGGTGGATGCGGGGAGGATGTTCCCGATGACGGGTGAGACTAGAACTAGGGGACATAGTCTTAGAATAAGGGGCTGCTCTTTCAAAACTGAGATGAGGAGGAACTACTTCACTCAGAGGGTGGTAGGTCCATGGAATATGCTGCCACAAAAAGCTGTAGAAGCTACATCATTAAATAAATTTAAAACAGAAATAGACAGTTTCCTAGAAGTAAAGGGCATTAAGGGTTACGGGGAGCGGGCAGGAATTTGGACATGAGTCTAGGTTCGGATCGGTCATGGCCCTGTGGGTAGTGGAGCGGGCCCAGGGACCGTGTAGCCTGATTCTGCTCCTATTTCATGTGTGCAATTCTGTTAGATGCAGGAGATGGTTCTGTGATAGTAGATAGTAGATTGGCGGTTAGGATCAGATCAGCCATGATCTTATTGAATGGCGGAGCAGGCTCGAGGGGCCGATTGGCCTACTCCTGCTCCTATTTCTTATGTTCTTATGTTCTTATGTTCTTATGGGAAATGGAGAGCACCAGATGGAAGTGACATAATGAGAACAGGAAACATCAGCCAGCAAAAAAGCAAACAAGGAGCAAATTTCCAGCAGGGGCATTTGAATTTTTTATAAGGGCATATGTAATGTATGGGTGTTTGACTTTTTATATATGTATACTTTTTTATATGAATGCTGATGAAGAACACTGCACACTGTTATCAACACTCTCAAACTCTGTGACCTTTGGAAGTATTTTGCTTAAATGCTTGAAAGTTACACTCCAATAAATCTGAAAATTATTTATTAGAAAATAAAGTGTTTGTGTTAGACACGATGTTTAATGATGATTCTGTGTGACCCAGAAGCATTTTAATCATACTTGGCCTACTCACTGGTTGTGACACCTTGGGTGTGATCTTGCCAGCCCTGGGGAGGCGAGTATGGAGGCGGGACTGTCGGGAAAATGGCAGAATTGGGGCGGGTGCCCAACCCGCCCCCAACCCGCCTCCGTGCCATCTTGCCAGGAGGCGGGTAGCCAACCCGCGCCGGGTCCCGTCTCCTTGGAGGCGGGAAGGGGATTAGTGCCACTTATCTGCCTGTTAACAGGTAGTTAACAGGCAGATAATAGGATTATCCCCATTTTGCCCACACATGTGCGGGCTTCCCGAAGGCTCCGAACCCCGCCAGGGCCACCGAGGCGAGTAGTGGGTCTTCGGGGGTCGGAGGGGTGCAAAAGTGTGCTGTGAAGGTAAGTGATGGGTGCAAGTGTGGAGAGGTGAGTATGTGAGGTAAGTGGAAAGTGTTAGAAAAAGTTTACTTACCTTTGTTTCTTCCTGCAGGCTTCAAGAGTTGGGTATGCGGAGAGTCTCGCACCTCCGCGGCAGAGATGACAGATGGCCGTTGCATTCTCCAATGCAACAACCATCTCATTTCTGCAAAAGAAAGAGGTTTGATGAGGTCTTGAATTCAAGAACTCATCCAACTACAGAAAATGTCAGTGTTTGACAGCTTCACAGAGCTGTCAAACGATGACAATTCATCTGTCAAATATTTTTGGCAGATGAAACGTCATACGTTGACGTTCGCTGTAACCGGCTTTCCCTTAATTGGCCTGCTAAGCCAACTGGGTGGGCTTAACAAGGTCAATCAAGTGAAAATAGCGTGGGTTGGCCAGAAGTTGATGGAGGCGGGACTGAAACCCGACTAGTGGGAGTCCCGCCTCCAAAAGCTCCCCATTGGCAAAATCCAGCCCATGGATGCAGCCCCCTACTCTAGATGGTTGGACTTAACTGATTTAGGATACAGATTTATTTTGTGAGAAGTTATCCTGCCCATACAAAGATGTTCTGGTCATATTTCAAATATTGTCCCATCAGTTAGGAAGAAGAATTGTATACCATACCTGCTGCTTTTATTTACTGAACAAATTAAACATTTTGTACAGTTTAAAATGTTTCCTAATAACTACAATGTGGGAATAAGAGCAAAAGGATAATTTTAACAGTAATTGAGAGCAGGGACAGGATACGGGAAACAAGATTATCCTGTGCTGGTGTCATCATAAGGTATTATTTGGAGCAGAGTTATATTTTTGTTGCTATTCCTGAAAGATTAATTAAATACGGTTCACTTTTCACCTGAAAGGGCTGTAATTTATAGCAGGAGATAAGATTCTAGAGTTTCCCATTTATTGTAATGTCTGTTATGACAATATGTGTATAATATATAATACACAATGCATGATATAATATGAAATAAAATTTTCTGGGTTTAAATCACAATAATAAATATAACAATTTTGTCATTTATAGCTCAGGGCTAAAGCAGGAAAACTTCCAAATACAACATACTGTTGGATATGTGTTTTAGTCCTCACGCTGGCAAGTGTAACAGATGCTGTGGATTTAACTTATCAAGACTGACTTAAACAAACTAGTATTGTTTACTGTGAATTCACAAGTTGAAAGCTGTTACAATTAATTACTTTATTAAATATGTATAAAATAATAAATGCAACATCTACTAAGATTAAATAGAAATTAAATGGAATTTAACCCTGAAAAGTGTGAGGTGATGCATTTTGGGAGGACTAACAAGGCAAGGGAATACACAATGAATGATAGGATCCTAGGAAGGACAGAGGATCAGAGGGACCTTGGTGTGCATGTACATAGATCCCTGAAGGCAGCAGGACAGGTAGATAAGGTGGTTAAGAAGGCATATGGGATACTTGCCTTCATTAGCCGAGGCATAGAATATAAGAGCAGGGAGGTTATGATGGAGCTGTACAAAACGCTAGTTAGGCCACAGCTGGAATACTGTGTGCAGTTCTGGTCGCCACACTATAGGAAGGATGTGATTGCATTGGAGAGGGTGCAGAGGAGATTCACCAGAATGTTACCTGGGTTGGAGTGCTTCAGCTATGAAGAGAGACTGGACAGGCTGGGGTTGTTTTCCTTAGAGCAGAGAAGGCTGAGGGGGGACCTGATTGAGGTGTACAAAATTATAAGGGGCATAGATAGGGTAGATAGAAAGGAACTTTTCCCCTTAGTAGAGGGGTCAATAACCAGGGGGCATAGTTTCAAGGTAAGGGGCAGGAGGTTTAGAGGGGATTTGAGGAAAAACTTTTTCACCCAGAGGGTGGTTGGAATCTGGAACTCACTGCCTGAAAGGGTGGTAGAGGCAAGAACTCTCACAACATTCAAGAAGCATTTAGGTGAGCACTTGAAACGCCATAGCATACAAGGCTATGGACCAAGTGCTGGAAAATGGGATTAGAATAGACAGGGCCTCTTTCTGTGCTGTATAACTCTAGGACTCTATGACTCTATTAGTCCTGTGAGCGCAACTGAAGTAAGTAATTGGACTAGGGTTAGGGTTAGGGTTAGGAGCATTGGAGCATTTTACTGAAGAGTCTCTGGGCTGAATTTTGCTAGCGCTCAGAGGGCGGGTTCGAAGGCAGGCCCGCTGTCAAAATCCAAAAGATTGAAAGCGGGGCGGTATGCCGCTCCAAACCTGCCTCCTTGTGAGCTTCCCTAGTGCCAGCTCTGCTAGTTAAGAGGGTGTTTAAAACAATTTAATGACCATTTTACTAGGTACAAAGCATTTTGCCAAGTTTTCCATGAGGTTCCCATCGCTCGGGGATCACGCCAGGTCAGTATGTCGGGTTCTGAACAACTGTCTATTTCTTTCAATAGGTGACAGCGGCAAAACTGGTTTAAAACCTGCCATTTTACAGCTGGTCAGTTTCCAATCTCAGAAGCTTCAGCCTTCAGTATTTAGAACCCACTTTTGAGCTTTATGCACTTTTGAAGTGTTTGGAGTAATCTCTCTATTCACTGTCACCTCCTTGGAACAACCTATCTCAACACTGACAGATCGCTTCTGTCATCTCAACCTCACCTGCCATCTATTCCATCAGCATCGGTGCCCTTGAAATAATCTCACCTTGGTCCTCAGGATCCCAACACGATCAGCCCCAACACAAGCATCACTGGGCACACCAGCAGTACCAACATCCACACCAGCCTTCTCCTCAATCAACTGATGCTGCACTGGACACAGGCATCATCACCCATGCACATTGCTGCCCGGGACACCAGCGATGGCTTCACCATGTCCAGATTTGCTTCACTTAACACTGTACACCCTGGCTGCCACATGATGCACCAGGTTGGCAGCACCCCACACCAGCACCATAAAGCATCCCTACAATGTCCAAGCCATTCCTTTCACACTCATCACCATTGCCAGGGGGGGACGTTATGTCTCACCATTCGCTGGAATGCACTAAGACACTTTCAAAGGTGCACACAAATCTGTCCAAGAAGGCAAAGTGGTGAAAATAAGGATTTCAATGCTTGACAGCACATTAACAGAAAGTTTCCATGAACATTGGCTAAAACACCCAAGTGCCTACCCTTGCGTGTTGTCAGTTGGTAAGATTGGACGAGGATGAGGGTGAGTGTGAGGGATGGCTAGTGAGATGGAGAAGTGATAATATATATAGAGAGGGATGGGTGGAGGTGCAAAGTAAGCTGGTGTGAGTAAGGATGTGCAGGAGTAGGTAGGGAAGGCAGAGTGATGGGGATGTGATGCGTGGCACAGGAGGATGAGGTTGAGTGTGGCTTTGCAGTAACGTTTCGTGATCTACTGAGATAATTGAAAGGTTTGTGACACTCCAGCCTGGTCCTCCTGATTACATCCCTGCTTGTATCCTCCTGTGCAATGTGCAACGAGGCTGCGTTGGTGTCCTGGGGAGGTGTCTTCCGCCCATTGGAAGGGAAGAGAACCTCCCTGTGTGCTGTGACTCCCTCCATAAGCATATGGATGGAGTCATGGGAGAGCCTGGGTGTAGCTGCGCACCTTTGTGTAGTGCTTGTCAGTGTTTGCAGCATCTCAATGCTGCAGAACACTGACAGCAGAACTGTCAAAATCAATTTAGACATGGCTTCTTTAGTCTCCAGGAAGTAGAATCAGTATGGGTGGAGATAAGGAATAATAAGGGTCAGAAAACACTGGTAGGAGTAGTATATAGGTCCCCTAACAGTAGCTGTACCATTGGACAGAATATTAATCAAGAAATAGTAGGAGCTTGCAACAAAGGTATTGCTATAATCTTGGGGGACTTTAATCTTCATATATACTGGCCAAATCAAATTGCCAAAGATAGTCTGGAGGACAAGTTCATGGAATGCATTCGGGACAGTTTCCTAGAACAATATGTCATGGAACCAACCAGGGAACAGGCAATTTTAGATCTTGTACTGTGTAATGAGACAGGGTTAATTAGCAATCTCATAGTAAAGGATCCTCTGTGGCAGAGTGATCATAATATGATAGAATTTCACGTTAATTTTGAGAGTGACTTGCCTAAGTCCAAAACTAGAGTCTTAAACTTAAATAAAGCCAATTACATAGGTATGAGGGGCGAGTTGGCTAAGGTAGATTGGAAAATTGATTAAAAGGTATGGTGGTAGATAAGCAGTGGCTAGCATTTAAAGAAATATTTAATAATTCTCAACAAAAATACATTCCATTGAGAAACAAAACTCCACGGGCAAAGTGATCCAACCGTGGCTAACTAAAGAAGTTAAGGATAGCATTAGATTGAAAGAAGAAGCTTATAAAGTTGCAAAGAATAATAGTAAGCCTGAGGATTGGGAGAGTTTCAGAAACCAGCATAGGTTGACCAAAAAATTGATAAAAAGGGAAAAAATAAAATATGAGAGAAAACTAGCAAGAAATATAAAAGCAGATTGTAAGAGCTTCTACAAGTATGTAAAAAGGAAGAGAGTAGCAAAAGTAAACGTTGGTCCCTTAGAGGCTGAGACAGGTGAAATTATAATGGGGAATAAGGAAATGGCAGAGACGTTAAAAAAAATATTTTGTATCTGTCTTCACAGTAGAAGATACAAAAAGCATACCAAAAATGGTGGGGAACCAAGAGTCTAATGAGGATGAGGAACTTAACGTAATTAATATAAGTAGAGAAAAAGTACTAGAGAAACTAATGGGACTAAAAGCCAACAAATCCCCTGGACCTGACGGCCTACATCCTAGGGTTCTAAAAGAGGTGGCTGAAGAGATAGTGGATGCATTGGTTTTCATCTTCCAAAATTCCCTAGATTCTAAAATGGTCCCAGCGGATTGGAAGGTCGCAAATGTAACACCGCTATTCAAGAAAGGAGGGAGAGAAAAAACAGGGAACTACAGGCCAGTTAACCTGACATCAGTCGTTGGGAAAATGCTGGAATTTATTGTTAAGGAAGTGGTATCACGGGCACTTAGAAAATCATAACATGATTAGGCAGAGTCAACATGGTTTTATGAAAGGGAAATCGTGTTTGACAAATTTATTAGAGTTTTTTGAGGATGGAACTAGCAGAGTAGATAAAGGGGAACCAGTGGATGTAGTATATTTGGATTTCCAAAAGGCATTCGATAAGGTGCCACATAAAAGGTTATTACACAAGATTATTGCTCATGGGGTTGGGGGTAATATAGTAGCATGGAGAGAGGATTGGTAAATGGACAGAAAACAGAGAGTAGGGATAAATGGGTCATTTTCAGGTTGACAGGCTGTAACTAGTGGGGTGCCGCAAGGATCAGTGTTGGGGCCTCAGTTATTTACAGTCCATATTAATGACCTAGATGAAGGGGCTGAGTGTAATGTATCCAAGTTTGCTGATGATATAAAGCTAGGTGGGACAGTAAGCTGTGAGGAGAACACAAAGAGTCTGCAAAGGGATATAGATAGACTAAGTGAGTGGGCAGTAAGGTGGCAGATGGAGTATAATGTAGGGAAATGTGAGGTTATTCACTTTGGTAGGAAGAATAGAAAAACAGAACATTTTTTAAATGGTGAGAAACTTTCAAATGTTGGTGTTCAGAGAGATTTGGGTGTCCTCGTGCAAGAAACACAGAAATCTAGCATGCAGGTACAGCAAGCAGTAAGGAAGGCAAATGGCATGTTGGCCTTTATTGCAAGGGGGTTAGAGTATAAGAGTAAGGAAGTCTTGCTACAATTGTACAGGGCTTTGATGAGACCACACCTGGAGTACTGTGCACAGTTTTGGTCTCCTTATCTAAGGAAGGATATACTTGCCTTGGAGGCGGTGCAGCAAAGGTTCACTAGATTGATTCCTGGGATGAGAGGGCTGTCCTATGATGAGAGATTGTGTAGAATGGGCCTATACTCTCTGGTGTTTAGAAGAATGAGAGGTGATCTCATTGAAACATACAAGATTTTGAAGGGGATTGACAGGGTAGATGCTGAGAGGTTGCTTCCCCTGGCTGGAGTGTCTAGAACTAGGGGGCATAGTCTCAGGATAAGGGGTAGGCTATTTAAGATTGAAATGAGGAGGAATTTCTTCACTCAGAGGGTTGTGAATCTTTGGAATTCTCTGCCCCAGAGGGCTGTGCATGTTGAGTCTTTGATTATATTCAAGGCTGAGATAGATAGATTTTTGGACTCTAGGGGAATCAAGGGATATGGAGATCGGGCGGGAAAATGGAGTTGAGGTCGATGATCAGCCATGATCTTGCTGAATGGCGGAGCAGGCTTGAGGGGCCGTATGGTCTACTCCTGCTCTTACTTCTTATGTTCTTAAGGAAACCGGCTGATGATGCGTCATCAAATGACATCATCAGACCTGCTTCTTATTAATTGGCTGGGAACCTCACAACGCAGGCTTAACAAACCCCATCATCATAAAATCTTGTTGGAGGCCGGGATCGAGACAGATGCCAGGTCCCCACACGCCACGGACATTGCCCGCCTGGACCCGCCGAGGTTTGAAAAATACAGTCCTAAAACTCAAATTGCTTGTTTATAATGGGAAATTGAGATCAGTGGGATCTGAAATTGAAAATTTCTATTTGTTAACATAAATTTTTATGTGCTGACTTAATCCAGACCCACCTCATGGGTTGGTGTCCTCAGAATAAGCAAGAACTTATCATTGATAAGTGAACTTTGTAGTACAGTACTCAGCCATACAGCCCAAGATGGTATGATTCCCAGCTTGCTCTGAATTAAGTCACCTCACCATAGGTAATGATGGTTGCACCAATTGGTCTCCTGTCCCCAGACTAGGTAGCAAAAAAGAAAATCAGGTATGGCCTCCACTACTGATCACTATTCACTGACCCCCCCCTGCTAGAAAATACACAGATGTGGTTGTTATGTGAGGACAGAATCAGGTTTAGTGTATTAGCCATGGGATTAAATATCTTCTGTGTTACCCACGGGATTAAGTAACCTGCCCACACTAAGTAAACAGGCTCACGCATGAAGAATGGCAATTGGGTGTCGGTCAGTACCTGTGGAACTATGTCCATGCACAAGTCAACACAAGAACAACAAAAACTTGATTCAAAACATGCCTTTAATGTAGGAAAATGTCCTAAGGCGCATCCCATAAGTGTAATCTGATAAAAATAGACACCAGGCCACAGAAGACGATATTAAGAGGAGTGACTAAAATCTTGGTCAAAGAGATAGGTTTTAAGGAGGAAACATAAGTGGAGAGCTGGAGGGCATTTCAGAGCTTAGGGCCTAGATGGCTGAAAGTACAGCCACCAATGGTGGGGCGAAAGGGAGTGGGTGCCTCCAGGAGAACGACAGAGAAAGGTATTGGGGCAAAAGCATAATAAAAGGACTTGTGGCTGAATCAACCCATTATGCCTGTCATGTTACTGTAAAAATGTGTTTGCACAGACATAAGTGTCAAACATACGGACACAGTGTCTAATGTACACATAAGGGACAATTTTCCAAAGCTCCACTCCTGTTGTGCAGCAATGCTAGATGGGAGCGTGCATCACAGTATCGGCCTTATAACGTTTTTAGCCTAGCTCTGATCTGCACTCACGTCAACTAGGAGAAGAGCTCACAAAATCACTGCTGTATACCGTATGTGTGCATACTTCCGTTTTTAGAGAAACACATCCCTGATACTAGTCCACTCAGGCAAATATTTTGGGAATTCTACTGGATCCATGTTTGCAGATTCAATATAGAATGTGGATTTCCATGTCAGCCACAGTATGTATGTGAAACAGATTTATTATTCACCGACACATTTTGACTCACCAGAAATATATTTATCCCGGGAATCAATAGTCCCAGAGGCTTTCTACACCCTTGAATTCAAGCTAATTAGAAAACCAATGAGAAATAGCTAACTGACCACATATCTACCTGATAGGAATTCCCATGTTCTACATATCGACAGCTATATTTTACACAATATTGGCAATTGAGATGAAACAAAAAATTAATAACCTTTATCTTTAAAAAAAAACCAAATATACAGCGATTGGATAGTTCAATGGGCTAGAAAGTTTCCTTTTATTACTGAATCCAGTGGAATGAAAGCCTCCCTTCTCCGACAGCTATTAAGGAGCTTAAGTGAAATTAATTTGGCCGGTCTCAACCCAGTTCCCAGTAGATATGGTTTTATAGCCCAAAACTTCCAATAACTCAACACAATGATACTAATTAGAGAATATCACTCAGAGAAGCTGTAGGATTCCTGTTGTTGGAAATAGAAATGTCAGGTTGGTGCAGTGACTCAGCTGTGCTTGGTGGTAAAGCACATGAGGTTTTACCCTATTACACTTACATTGTAATAAAAATGTGCTGCTTGGTCATATTTTTTCTTTTTTGCACCAATCCCCCCCCCCAAAACTTCCCCCCCCCCACCCCATCATTTTGCCTTGGTTGTCTATAGCAGGATATGGAGACTGACCTTTTCAACCCATGTATGTTTTTTTCCATTTTCCCCTCCTGAATGTGTTCACTTTTTCTCATGTAAGCATCTGCATGCGCTGACGTCCTCTGGTACGTGGTTCAAATGGCCATGCTCCCTAACTGATCTTAGAAACGAAGGCTATTCAACTGTGAGAGCATCACAATTTACTCTAATCCTGCCCTCATCTGCCATCAACTTGCTTGCACTTGTCAGCAAGGGTTGCTGGAGAGCGATTTGGGAGCAGAAACCCTGGCTGACTCTTTCTTTCCCCCTGTCTCTCAGCTCAGGCAGTGAAGCCAATTCTAGCTTAACTGGTGCCACAGATGAGATCAGCTAGCTCAGCCCCAGACCGGGAATTGACTGGATGGTGCATTTAGCCACTAAGCAATCACGAAAGCTAGAGGCTGACTTGATGCATTTTCCTGACACTGCAAGAACTTTTTAATATTTATTAACGTGGCACATTTGCTACAGCCACTGCTTTACAGCAAAGTCCACCCTGTGTGGAGTTGTGATGGCTCATCTATTAAATCATGGAGAAAAGCACAGTTACATTATGTAAGTTAATCTGGCAGATTGTTAGCGGAAAAGTCACCCCGTTAGTTATTCCAGCAGCAAAACCAGCCCGAGACACACTGTTCCTTTAATTACATCAACTCAGGATAATGATGGTTCATATTCTGTGGCTGAATATTGTCTTCTGTTTCCAACCAAGATCTTTTTCTGAAGGTATAATAGCACAGCTTGTCACAACAATAATAATGGGCATCTACCGTCACACTCAATTAGAATGCTTCACCTTGCACCAATCATTTACTGTCTCTTGCAAACCCCCAAGTAGTATTTCATCTTATTTGTCTTCAAGGCAATTCCAATGTGTGTATTATCTGTAACTACACATTAATTGGCTTCTTAGGTTATTTTGAAGGTTACATTAGCCTTTGAAAGCAGTTGGTATCAGGTGTTTCTAGCTTCCTAATCACAATGAGTTATTAGTTATAATAACCCTATAGTTGAAATAGTTATTAGAAACTTTCCTTGGCAGGATAGCATTTTATGATGGAGAAATGCATCTAGAAAGGATAGTCACACTGTGCATTATTGTTTAACTGCCATATAGAAATAAACAAACTTTGTTACATATAGACTGATTAAACATAAGTAATACAAATTGACTAAAACTGACCAAATTTGCCATAGCATATGCTAATAATGTTCCTGTCCAGTGTCACTGCCAGTTGTTAATAAGTGGAAAACTTGGTGATGGGTAGTTCTCTTCAATGTCCAATTACCCTCAGAATATTAGTGCTGTGATAGAAATATGGGGGGCGATTTTCCCAATGGAGGTGGGTTGGAGACGGGTTGTGAACCCATACTCAGTTTTTGCCATTTTGTCAACTGTCCCGCCTCCAAACCTGCCTCCTCGGAGCTGGAAAAATCGCCCCCATGGTTTCCTGTAGCTAGTTTTGTTTACCTGGGGATCGGGGGACTGAGGTTATTATAAAATTGACAGTTTTAGCACATAATTCTTTAATACAATTTCTATAATGATATATAAGAAGGTTTCAGGATTAAATTGGTATGTGTATATATAACTCGTAATATAGAGCAGGAATGTCCAAGGTTTTGACTTCATGGGCCACATTGGTCCATACCATTGAATCATGGGGTCCACATATAAAGTTTCAATCCATGTTGATTTGTATATAAATTGTTGATGCTAATGATTCTGATTTGTAATTTCTCCACCAATGAGGCGACAGTGCTAAACCAACCCTTTTCAAACCTCCAAGTCCACAAAATTCAAAGAGGACAAACCAGCAAACATAAGTGCAATAGGACTGAATTGCCTGGGCTTGGGAATGGCTTGTGCCCATAGGGCTAAAGGTTAGACACCTCTGATATAGGGTTCCAGTGTAATGCTGTATTTTTGTAACAAATAAACAGTTAAATTATGGGTGTATTATATCTGGTTGAATCTGCAAATCAAATAAATGTGTTGTCACAGCAAGATTCATGTGGTATTTTCTTTATGCCAAATCATTTCTAAAGGGCTGCATCTGTTAGCAATGGTATTCAGTTAACCAATAAGAGATTTTTTAAATAATATACAGAAATGTTCTTCTCGGGGTGGATGGGTAGAGGTGGCAGAACATTGGGACTCAGGGTGAATGGGAAGAGGTGGCAGAACATTGGGACTCAGGGTGAATGGGAAGAGGTGGCAGAACATTGGGAGTTGGGTGGATGGGAAGAGGTGGCAGAACATTGGGGCTCAGGGTGGATGGGTAGAAGTGGCAGAACATTGACACTCGGGTTGGATAGGTAGAGGTAGCAGAGCATTGGGACTCGGGTTGGATGGGGAGATGTGGCAGAACATTGAGACTCGGATTGGATGGGTAGAGGTGGCAGAGCATTGACACTCAGGGTGGGGACCGAGAGGCACCAGTGGCACAATGGGGACTAAAAAAAGACATATGATGTACCTTCACAAAGTTCTTTTTCCACTTGCATTAACTCAGGCACCAGGATCTCTGCATAAACGCACCGACAAAAGTTTTCTCTCATAGTGCAGAGCAACAATATAGCAAATAGACTCACACTGAATTTGAGAATTGGTAGAACTAGTAGTGAAACATATTGTTACCAGAATTATTCAAAAAGGAACCCGGAACTAGTTTTAGACAGATCCCTGATTTATTTTCTAACATGTGAGCTGTTTTAAGTGAGAAATCACTATTGATCCTATTAGCAGGGGAATGATTAGTGCATTTGTGTAATATTTCACCATCCACTATTCTAATATAGATGTTAACATGTTTAACAGCCGCTACTAAAATAGTGGACAAAGTAATGTCATATAAAAGTGCTGAGTATTCATCCATTAATATCATTATATTAATTTTTAACCTATTATTTCCCACCATTTTACGAAGCTTGAATTGAACGTTTTTTTCATCAAATAACTAGTCATTTTTTCTGGTGATTTGAAAGATGTATTATCTTCATGAGACATTGTTTGTCAAATTGGGAGAGGGAGAAAAGCCAGAAGAGCTATGCATCATTTTAATCACAACAATGCATTACACTGTGATTGATTCATTGTGCTTATTTTTGCAAACAAATGGAAGTGGTTCAGCAAACATTTTCTGTGTAAAGGCACTTCCCCTTTGACCATTATTAAAAGATGTTCTCTACCACCAACAAAACTGAATTAGAGCCAAAAGAAGACAAGAGCACAGCAGGCAGAAAGGGCTAAAACACTGTGGGCTGAATCTTAGCCCCCAAAAACGGGTGAGTTGGGATTGGGTGAGATGTTAAAACTTTCAAAATCTCAAACCCGACCCCAACCCACCTCCAACCCATCCACTTCTGGGCTTAATGGAGGCAGGACAAGGGGCGGGCAGCCAACCCACTCCCAGGAGGAGGGTTGGTCAATTTAATATTTTAATGAGGTTGGCACCCACTGATTTAACCTACTTTGCAGGTTTAACCCTGGCCAGCTGGGTTTCCCAGGCCTCGGGAAACCCAGCAGCTGAAAGGAGGTGAGGACAGCTTCATGGAGAAGGTAAGTGCTTCCCCCCTGGCCACCCACCCCCACCAATACAACGCCCCCCCTCCCTCCCCGGATCTGGGATTGGACACCACTGAGGGTGGGGATCGGACACCCCCCCACACTCCCACTAACAGCAGCAGGCAACATACCTGCGGCTGTGGCCTCCTCTGGATTGCTGCCCGCCTGACCAGAAGCCAAGCCTGTCAAAACTCCACAGCATGCGGGGAAACCGGAACTTTCAGGTTTCCCAACAGAAACTCAGCCCACACCCCCCTCCCCCATACCCGCCTTCGTAGCCCACCCCTGTCAAGATTCAGCCCTGAGTTTTTCATTCTGAGTCCTGGATTGAAGGAAGCAAAACTACAGCACAACAACACACAATGGGGGAAAAATTTGGTTGCTTTGCGTCTCCCGTTAGCGCCCTAAGAGGTCGCCAATGGGGTGCAAAGCAACTAGCGCCCGGGTGCAGCGATGTTTGCGCTGCTCGCGAAATTGACCAGACATTTTGCGGCGGGGCTAAACACTACCGCCATGATTTCCTGCGCCCGCAGATCATGACGTCAGTCGAGTGTGCAATGCCCCGGTAGCGCCCCAGACCAGATATTGAGTGGCCCCCCCTGCCTTTCTGCATGCCGCTAGCAACGACAGGTTGAGGGGAACGTTTTGCAGTCGGGAAGGGACTGGGGGAGCGCTATTTAAAGGCGACCGCTTCCTGCCTTTTTTTGTCGGCGACATTTTTGCACCACGCATTCTGAGACAGAGAGAGAGACTTCTGGAGAGATTCAACGCTGTGTGAAGGAGTTTTGGGTACTGAGCAGCACTTTGCAGGTTCATTTTGATTCGACCTTCCTTGCATCGATTTAGAAGAGACTATGGGGGCTGCACTCTGAGCTCTTTCCCTGGACCTCTCCATTGTTCTTTCCAGCAGATTTGATGTATAGGTCTCTCCAGGCCGAGATTTAAGGCTGCAATGAGCAGGTTGTGGATGGAGAGCAAGATCGACCCTCTCCTTTAAGAAGTGGCCGGTGCCATTGTGTCTGTGTTCCATTGCTGATTGACATCACCTGAGCTTCGCCAGCGCTCTGAGGTAGCGCCTCGCTCCTCGGCGTTAATGCCTTAAGAGAGGTGTGTAGCGCCTGATTTAGCGTTCCAATCACCTCCAGGGGCGATAGAAGCCAAGTTTGCAGTCGGATAATTAGCGCAGGTGCTAAACTTTGCGTCCGGCCGATAATTGCGCCCCACACAGGGCGATACCGAATTTTTCCCCCAATGATTTTAAGAATCGTAAATAATATCAACAAAGCCATCCATTAATCCTTTACATTTGAGGGCACTTGAAAAAAATCAGAGATTTTATTCTGTATATATAAAATCATTTAAGTCATTAAAATTATATTAAAAGCAGCAAAAATGTGTTAAATACTTAATGTGAGTCATTGTCTTGGTAGAAGCAGGCATTCTGAAGTGCAGTGTAATACTTCACTAATATTATTTCATGAAACCCTGGTTACACCTTTGTTAAGGAACATGACTAATATCAGCCACCCTTTTGATTTGAGTAGAGGTATTGGTGCCATGAAGTTGCCTCGCACCTAGTCATAGAAACATAGAAACATAGAATCTAGGAGCAGGAGTAGGCCATTCGGCCCGTCGAGCCTGCTCCGCCATTCAATACGATCATGGCTGATCATCCAAATCCAGTACCCTGTCCCTGCTTTAATCCCCACAGTACACATATCCCACCCTACCCCCGTAACCCCACGTATTTAATTCCCCCTAACATATCCCATCCTATCCCCATAACCCCACATATTTAATCCCCCCTAACACTAAGGGTCAATTTATCATAGCCAAATCAACCTAACCCACACATTTTTGGACTGTGGGAGGAAACCGGAGCACCCGGAGGAAACCCACGCAGACACGGGGAGAATGTGCAAACTCCACACAGACAGTCACCCGAGGTCAGATTCGAACCCGGGTCTCTGGCGCTGTGAGGCACCAGTGCTAACCACTATGCCACCGTGTTGCCCTTAGCATAGTCGGACAATAATAAGTTGTCTACCTCATTCTCCAGCAGATTACCTGACAATATACTCACAGAATTTTGCCCTAAGGCTGCCTCTCACCTTTCTCACTGTATTACCAGCTATTAGACCAATACTTTACTAGTGCTAGCATCAGTCAAAAAATAAGGCACAATTAAAGTTCAAAAAAATCCTTACCCTGACTGCTCTCAATTTACATATACCAATTGATCCAATGCCAGCTGCCATTATGAGTGTGAAACTTTTAGTAAGATATGCAAAATTATGACATTTGTATGACCGTTGAATGTGGAGGGTGGTGGGGTGGAAGTTGAGGACAAGGGGGACCCTATCGTGGTTCTTGGGGGAGGGGAAGGTGTGTGGGCAGAGTGTGGGAAATGGGACGGACATGGTCGAGGGCCCTGTTAATCACAGTAGAGGGCAATCCTCTGTTGAGAAAGAAGGAAGATATAGCAGAAGCATTGGTGTGGAAGGTGGCATCGTCAGAGCGGATGCGACGGACTGGGAGAATGGAATAGTCCTTACAGAAAGCGGGGTGGGAGGAAGTGTAATCAAGGTAGCTGTGGGAGTCGGTGGGCCAACAGGTAGTTCAGTCTCAGAATCCAGTTAAAAAACTAAGAAAAAGGAGAAAAAACATAGTACTTATATTTACAGAAGAACTTAGCCAAAATATTGATGTTGGGAGAACTACCCCAGGTGAAATTCATCAGTGCAAAGTTTAACACATTGGGAGAAAGAATAGGAGACACGTTTAATGAACGGTGCTGAGTTAGCTAGAGGAGAGGCCGAAAGAGATCTGGGAGGGCTGGATTCAGTACTTAACATGTCTAGTCATTGTAGCACAGGAATCAGCAAAGTTAATGCATATTGCTTTCACTTGAGTCAGACTGCATCTTAAGTACTACTTTTAGTACCAGTCACTGAGACACAAAGGAAATGCCTAGAAGTGGTGCGAGAGTCTGTTCCTAGTATCAGATGACTGAATTCTGGGGAAAGGCTGGAAAAACTTGGGAGTCCCAATTTTAACTCAGGTGGGAATAGATGGCGAACAACCCTGACCTCAGCAGCGTGAGACCAGATGATTTTAATGCCCGGTCATCATCTGCACACTCCCATCAGTTGCCCGTTCGAAATGGTGGGAAGCAGCAGCTAGCTGACGGGCGGGAGCGAGCGGAATATTGCACAGCCGGAGGGGTCCAAAGGAATGGTCGCCAGCATTCAGGTAAGTTGCAGGGAGGGGGTTTCGGGAGGGCTTCACGATTGGGCAGGACCCGAAGCAGGGGATGCCGAAACTTCCCTTGTGGGGCCCGGAGGAGTGCAAGGTAAGTAAAACAAGAATTAAACTTACCGGTTTGGGCCTCTTCTGACCCCGACTCTTCCTCCCACTAGGTTCATCTTGCGAGGAATTTACAGCGACTTGCCCACTCAGGCCACTGGTTAACATGGCATTAGGGCCCCCTTGATGTTATTGGCACCTGATTTACATATTTTAAAGAGGACCCCTCCAGTTTTCAGCGGGCGGCCTTCCCACCAGCTCAGAAACTGGGGGAAAGGAGTGGGATGTCAGTGGGTAAGTTACCTGGGTGATTTTAACTGCCCGCCCGCCTGGTTTCTGCTGGGCGAGCAGGATTACAGTTGCCCCGTTGGACTCTTCAGCCTTGAAAATAGATTCCACTTGTATTTGATACTGAGATATATCAAATACAAGTGGAATAGAAAATGTCACTCCAGAGCACGTTTTCAAGTTAAAGAGCACTGTAGGAGAAGAAGACATAAATACAAAGGAAATTTTAGCAGATTTTATTTATGATTGCTGCATTGAAATTTTAGCATTTTTAAAGTATCTGGTTAAATGTTCAATTTGTAGCCATTATGCTTGCAAAGGACAGTTATTTAGTAGCCTCTCTCATGTTAAATTTCCCACATTACAACAGTGACTCCACTTCAAAAATACTTCATTGGCTGTAAAGCGCTTTGAGACGTCTGGTGGTCATGAAAGGTGCTATATAAATGCAAGTCTTTCTTTTTCTTTTAATTGAATCCTAAGTGACGTAGACATAACCGATTCCTCGGGAGAGCCAGATGACTTCATTTGGATGGATTTTCATTTAAGCTCCCTCCTTTTGACTGCTTGAGTTGAAAAATTCTTGAAAACACAGCTTTCTGTAAGGGAGATTTATCTATGCAGTTAGTCTATTTGAACTGTTCTAGAGGCAGAGAGAAGACGGAGAGTCTGTAGTTCTGAAAAGATTAAATTCACATAAGACCTCAGGGGGGAGAAATTCGGTAGAGCCCCGTTTGGGTCGCTAAAACTTTAAAAGTTGAAAAATAAGCGCCAGGCGCCAATCATTCTCGCCTCCCATGAAATTCAGTTTTAGGGCTCCAAGAGATAAGTGAAGCGCTAAATCAAGCGCTAACCACTTCTCTTAGGGCGCTAAAGTCCGAGAGCGGGGCGGTAGCGGCAGAGCGCTGAACAGTTTTGAGTGCATTGTAAACGGCACTCTTTCATCACAGAGGCTGCTTCCCTCGCTTAAAGGGAAGGGCCAATGATGCTGCACACGCTAGTTGTCGTCAGTTCTGTTTTGCAAGGTGACCTGGGCGACTGCCATTACAGCCCCAAACACTCTTACAAAATGGAGGGCTTGGACATCTTGCACCACCAATGAAACATTAAAAACTTTGCGCCGGCACCAATAATAAAGGATGCACGAGCTGTAAAGCATTCCCTTTAATTACCGCTCCCGAAGCGGCCAGCCGAGTTTACAGCCTCCTCTTGCTGTTGTCAGCGTGAGGCAATAAAGCAGGGGGCGAGAGTCAATTTCACATCCGGGGCGATAATGGGGCACTGTGCACTTTATGATGTCATGATCTGCGAGGTGCTAGAGGCCCAGGCGCTAAGGGTTAGCGCCAGCGCTAAACCGGCACTGAAGTTCGCCGGCATCGCTGTATTCACCATGCCAGGGCGTTAACCCCTTAGCATCCCGTTATCACACACCCCCAGGCGCTAACGGGAGACGCTAACATACCGAATTTTGCGGCCAGAGACTTTAGGAAATCTTAAAATAAACTGTAAATATAGTGGAAAACATTGTGACAGAAAAGTCCTGTTTGCAGTCTAAAGTGTAATACATGTGGAGAACTGAACCGTTTCTCAGCCACGTTTCCAATGTTCAGAAATTAGAACAAAGGTAAGCAGTGTCTACATGGTGTAGATGAAGTTACTGGTGGCTCGGATGAGGATCAGATTCTCACACTTGAAGTTGTTGGATCTGTCGAAATATATAGAAGTTACAACACGGAAACAAGTCATTCAGTCCAACTAGTCATTGCTCTCCATGTGAACAAATAGTCCTAATCACATTTACCCACTTTCTTCCTATATATCACTTTACCTCCTTTTTCTTCATTTTTAAAATTTATTTATGGGATATGGGCATCGCTGGCAAGGCCAGCATTTAGTGCCCATCCCTAATTGCCCTTGAGAAGGTGGTGGTGAGCCGCCTTCTTGAGCCGCTGCAGTCCATGTGGTGAAGGTACTCCCACAGTGCTGTTAGGGAGGGAGTTCCAGGATTTTGACCCAGCGATGATGAAGGAACGGCGATATACTTCCAAGTCAGGATGGTGTGTGACTTGGAGGAGAACTTGGAGGTGGTCCACCTACCCAATCTAATCTTGAATGATCATTTCTGCCTCAACTACTATTAAGGTTTTATATAGGCTTTTCATTATCTCTTGCCTTTTATATTCTATACCTCTTGTGATAAAATCTAAAATTCCATTAGTCGTATCAAACTGAGGTGTTGCCCTTAATGTCCCGTTAACCTGTACTCCAAAATTCCTCTGCTCTTCCATAGCACCAAGTCTACTTCCATTCTGAGTGTAATTACTGCTTTTTTTTTTACCAAAATGTATTCCCTCACAGTAACTGACAGTGAGTTCCATCTGCCACTTTTTAGCCCAGTTCTGCCACCTTAGCCATAAGATCAGCAAGCTAAAAAATTACATGCCAACATGTTAACAACCAAAAAGTCAGATTTCAGCTAGACTGTGGTACTGCAATGTTCCATCTAAGCATGAATACGAGGATTTTCCAGGGGGTCAGCGGGCACGATCGGTGGCGGGTCGAGTGGGAAAGTGTTTTTTTTCCCTAGTGGGTCGGGACCCCGCTGTGAACCCACCGCCATGTGCCTTTCCCCGATGTCGGGTCTGTCAGTGCCTAGCAAACCCAACACGAAGTGGCAGGTTCGCAGCGGCAGGTTCACAGCAGGGGACCCAATTCAGGTAATTAGTGGCTTGTTTAGAGCCACTTAATGATTTTCAGCTTACCTTCTGCATTTGACAGCTTGCCCACGGGGTCCACGCTGGTCGGGGATCACATCTGTCAAGCTGAGGTGGGAGTTCAGTGACCATTGAATCAGCTGTTGAGTTGACAGCTTCATTTGTACAGTAAAAGCTCCCACCTTACAGAGATATCTTCTCTCAGCCACAAGCTCTTCCTCACTGCATTTCCACAACAAATTCACCATGCTACAAGTCTTTACACAAGTCTCCATCCAGTCTGACCTCATTACCTCTCTCACCATTGACAGATCGCTTCTGTCATCTCTACTTCACCTGCCATCTATTCCATCAGCATAGGTGCCTTTTATACTGTCTCACCTTGGTCCTCAGAATCCCACCATGATCAGCCCCAACACCAGCAGCACCAGGCACACCAGCAGCACCAACAACAACACCACCAAACTTCTCTGCAATCAACTAATGCTGCACAGGACAGAGGGCATCAGCACCCGACCACATTGCTACCCGGGAGGCCAGGGATGGCCTCATCATGGCCAGATTTACTTAACTTTACTCTGTACACCCTGCTGCCACATGATGCGCCAGGTTGGCACCACCCCACACCAACACCGTAAAGCATCCCTACAATGCCCAAGCTATTTCTTTCACACTCATCACCATTGTGGGGGGTACTATTATGTCTCACCATTCACTGCAACTCACCAAGCCACTTCCAAAGGTGCACACAAATCTGTCCAAGAATGCAAAGTGTTGAAAATAAAAGTTTCAGGGGTAAAAATTAGGTTGCGCCCCATTTGGGGCGCAAATATCGTCTGGACGCAAATATTAGCGCCTGGCTCTAATTATCGGCACTGACTGGAAACTTCACTTTTACCGCCCCGGGAGGTGAGTGGAGCGCTAAATCAGGCGCTGCACACCTGTCTTAAGGCGCAAAGGCCAAGGAGTGAGGCGCTAACTCAGAGCGCTGGCGAAGCTCATGTAATGTCAGTCAGCAATGGAACACACACACAATGGCACGGGCCAGTTCTTAAAGGGGATGGTAAATCTTGCTTTCCATCCACATCCTGTTCATTGCAGCCTTGAATCTCGGCCTGGAGAGACTTGCACATCAAATGTGCTGGAAAGAACAATGGAGAGTACCAGGCAAAGAGCTCAGAGTGCAGCTCCCACAGTCTCTGCTAAATCGATACAAGGAATGGCAAATCAAAATGAACCTGCAAAGTGCTGCTCAGTACCCAAAACTCCTTCACACAACATTGAATCTCTCCAGAAGTCTCTCCCTCTCTCTCTCAGAATGCGTAGTTCAAAAATGCCACCAACAATAAAAGACAGGAAGAGGCCCCCTTTAAATAGCGCCCCCCCCAGCCCCACAGCGATTGATAGCGTTCCAGTCTTCTGGTCGTTGGATGCGCCAGGCGGTAAGGCAGGGGGCGCCACTCAATTTCCGCTCCGGGGCGCCACAAGGGCGTTGCACCATGGAATGACGTCACAATCTGCGCGCGCAGGTGGTCGCAGCGGTAAAGTTTAGCGCCGCCGCACAATGTCAAGTTAAGTTCCCGAGCGGCGCAAACATCGCTGCGCCCGGGCGTTAGCGGCTTTGCGCCCCATTAGCGCCCTCTTAAGGCGCTAACGGGAGGCGCAACCAACTGAATTTTTACCCCTCAGTGTTTGACAGCACATTAACAGAAACTTGACATGAAAATTGCATAAAACACCCAAGTGCCTACCCTTGTGTGTTGTTAGTTGGTATGATTGCACTAGGATGAGGGCGAGTGTGAGGGGTGGCTAGTGAGATGGGGAAGTGATAATGTAGATAGAGAGGGATGGGTGGAGGTGCAAGGTAAGTTGGTGTGAGTAAGGATGTGCAGGAGTAGGGTAGGGAAGGCAGAGTGATGGGAATGTGATGAGAGGACAGCAGGATGAGATTGAGTGTGGCTGTGTACTAACGTTTCGTGATCTACTGAGATCATTAAAAGGTTTATGCCACTGCAGCCTGGTCCTCCTGACGACATCCCTGCTTGTGCCCTCCTCTGCAATGTGCAACCAGGCTGTGTTGATCTCCTGAGGAGGGCTCTTCCACCCATGGGAAGGGAAGAGGACCTCCCTGCGTGCTGTGACTCCCTCTTCAAGCATATGGAGGGAGTCATGGGAGAGCGTTGGTGCAGCCCTGCACCTCTATGCAGTGCTTGTCAGTGTTTGCAGCACCTCAATGCTGTAGAACACTGACAGCACAAATATCAAGATAAAGTTGGCCATGGTCCCTTTAAGGAATCCAGCTGATGACTCGTCATCAAATGATGTCACCAGATCCGCTTCCTCTAATTGGCTGGGAAATGCACTGGGCGGGCTTAACAAGCCCAATCAACGGAAATTCATTTCAGCGGCCGGGATGGAGACAGCAGTGGGGTCAGGACCCGCCACCGACATCGCCCACCACGAACCCACCAAGGTGAGCAAAATCGCGGCAGATAGATTTGTTTGAATCAATTGGCTTTCGTGCTCGTGTTCAACATAGCAGAAATTAAGCTATTGAAGGAAGAGCCAAAGTTTTATTTAAAAGAACAAAGAATTACAGCATTGAATTTTAAATACAGTATAATTTCACTATAACAAACTCTGTTTATAATGAACCCCAGTTTTAACGATCCCAATGGCAAGACCTAATTTTTTCAATGGAAATCAGCCCTACTACACCTAACACTTAAGCAGGATCGATCCGGACTTAGCCGGATACAACGATGGGATTTAAACTGAGACTAATTGAAAGATAACCTGTTGTAGTGTGAATCCCGCAAGACGTATGCATACGATGCCGATGAAGTTGGCCCGCCATTTGCGCATAAACAAATTAGTGACATTGAACCGGGGAGAGGATGAGGAAACTTCTGGTGATGAGGACATGGAAGGCACAGAGCCAGTTATCCCTTCGCTGGATGAGTTCATTAAAACAATTACAACTGTGCAAAACTTCACACAGTCATTACCTGGAACTGAGGATCTTTTTGGATTGGTTAACAAGATAGAAACAGCGTGCAGTGAGGAAAGCACAAACAGTATGAAGCAATGTACGCTGTATAGTTTTTTTTTATTAAATCAGAATAAAATGATGTTTAATTCGAATTGGTTGTTTCTTAATTTTTCTGATGCAGCAAATTGCCAAACCCTACTAAAGTGAACACCCTGATATAACAATCTTTTCTGCCGGTCCCAAGTGGGTTTGTTACAGTGAAGTTCGATTGTAGTGTCAAGTGGATATAGATTCAACATATAATCAACTTGTGACAGTGTGTCATGAGAACATTATGATGGATGGTCCATCAAAAGTCATTAAAAAAATATGCAGTTGTTAAGTAACAGGATGTCTTCAAAGGAAAGGAGTTAGAAAGCGCTCTGCTTCTTTGAGTTGATCCCAGAGTTCCACCAATACAGTTGCAATCCAGGAAATTACCTCTATCTGTAAAAGAACTTGACAAGAAGCACATTAATTAATTTTTTGATGGGTGAGCTCTTGCACAGCTCAGTATCCAACTTATTGCATTTCTTCAATGGCGATGAATAAATTAAATGATAGATTTCACTCATGTATCGATCCAAAGTTATGTACCAAAACCTTCAAAGTATAATCCCTACCACTTCAAACCATGGATTATGATCTGTCTGAACTTGCAAAAGTCAAAATATGTGTTGCAGTGGATAAGAACATAAGAACATAAGAAATAGGAGCAGGAATAGGCCACTTGGCCCCTCGAACCTACTCCGCCATTCAATAAGATCATGGCTGATCTTGAACTCAAAGCCACTTCCCTGCCCGCTCCCCATAACCCTTCACTCCCTTATCTTGCAAAAATCTGTCTATCTCCACCTTAAATGTATTTAATGACCCAGCCTCCACAGCTCTCTGGGGCAGAGAATTCCACAGATTTACGACCCTCTGAGAGAAGAAGTTCCTCCTCATCTCAGTTCTAAAAGGGCGACCCTTTATTCTAAAACTGTGCCCCCGAGTTCTAGATTTCCCCACGAGGGGAAAAATCCTCTCTGCATCTACCTTGTCGAGCCCCCTCAGTATCTTATATGTTTCAATAAGATCACCTCTCATTCTTCTAAATTCCAATGAGTATTGGCTCAGCCTGCTCAACCTTTCCTCATAAGTCAACCCCCTCATCTCTGGAATTAACCTAGTGAATCGTCTCTGAACTGCCTCCAATGCAAATATATCCTTCCTTAAATAAGGAGACCAAAACTGTACGCAGTACTCAAGGTGTGGTCTCAACAATACCCTATACAGTTGTAGCAGTACTTCCCTGCTTTTATACTCCAACCCCCTTGAAATAAAGGCCAACATTCCATTTGCCTTTTTGATTACTCCTGCACCTGCATGCTAACTTTTTGTGTTTCATGCACAAGGACCCCCAGGTCCCTCTGATCTATAGCATTTTGTAATCTCTCTCCATTAAAATAATAGTTAGCTTTTTTATTTTTCCTGCCAAAGTGGATAACCTCGCACTTTCCCACATTATACTCCATCTGCCAAATGTTTGCCCACTCACTTAGCCTGTTTATATCCCTTTGCAGATTCTTTGAGTCCTCTGCACAACCTGCTTTCCCACCCATCTTTGTATCATCCGCAAACTTGGCTACATTACACTCGGTCCCTTCATCCAAGTCATTAATGTAGATTGTAAATAGTTGAGGCCCCAGCACCGATCCCTGTGGCACCCCACTAGTTACCGTTTGCCAACCAGAAAATGACCCATTCATCCCAACTCTCTGCTTTCTGTTAGTTAGCCAATTCTCTATCCATGCTAATATATTGCCCCCAATTCCGTGAGCTCTTATCTTATGCAGTAACCTTTTATGTGGCACCTTATCGAATGCCTTCCAGAAATCCAAATACACCACATCCACTGGTTCACCTTTGTCCACCCTGCTCGTTACATCCTCAAAGAACTCCAGCAAATTTGTTAAACATGATTTCCCTTTCATAAAACCATGCTGACTCTGCTTGATTGCATTATGATTTTCTAAATACCCTGCTACTGCTTCCTTAATGAAGGACTCCAGCATTTTCCCAACGACAGATGTTAGGCTAACTGGTCTATAGTTTCCTGCTTTCTGTCTCCCTCCTTTTTTAAATAGGGGTGTTACATTTGCAGCTTTCCAATCTGCTGGGACCTCTCCAGAGTCCAGGGAATTTTGGTATATTGCAACTAATGCATCCACTATCTCTGCAGCCACTTCTTTTAAGACCCTGGGATGCAGGCCATCTGGTCCAGGGGACTTGTCGTCTTTTAGTCCCATTATTTTACCAAGTACTATTTCCTTAGTGATAGTGATTGTCTTTAGTTCCCCACTCCCTGTGGCCCCTTGATTATCCATTATTGGGATGTTGTTAGTGTCTTCTACCGTGAAGACAGATACAAAATATTTGTTCAGAGTCTCTGCCATTTCCCCGTTCCCCATTATTAATTCCCCAGTCTCATCCTCCAAGGGTCAAACGTTTACTTTAGCTACTCTCCTTTTTATATTCCTGTAGAAGCTCTTACTATCTGTTTTAATATTTCTTGCCAGTTTACTTTCATAATTAATCGTCTCTCTTTATTATTTTTTTAGTCATCCATTGCTGTTTTTTAAAAATTTCCCAATCCTCTGGTCTCCCACCAATTTTGGCAACATTGTATGTCTTTGTTTTCAATTTGATAACATCCTTTACTTCCTTAGTTAGCCACGGATGGTGCTCGCTTCTTTTAAAATCTTTCTTTCTCACTGGAATATATTTTTGTTGAGAGTTATGAAATATCTCCTTAAATGTCCGCCACTGCATTTCAACTGTCTTACCCTTTAATTTATTTTTCCAGTCCACTTTAGCCAGTTCTGCCCTCATGCCATTGTAATTGCCTTTGTTTAAGATCAGGACACTGGTTTGAGATACTACTTTCTCACCCTCCAACTGAATTTGAAATTCAACCATGCTATGATCACTCTTTCCTAGAGGATCCTTTACTATGAGATCATTTATTAATTCTGTCTCATTACACAGTACCAGATCCAAGATAGCCTGCTCCCTGGTTGGTTCCATCACATACTGTTCTAAGAAATCATCCCGGATGCACTCTATGAACTCCTCCTCAAGGCTACCATGGCCAATTTGATTTGTCCAATCAATATGGAGATTAAAATCACCCATGATTATTACCATACCTTTTTTGCAGGCCTCCATTATTTGTTGATTTATACTCTGTCCAACAGTATTGCTACTGTTCGGGGGCCTGTAGACTATGCCCACCAGAGACTTTTTCCCCTTATTATTTTTTATCTCCACCCAAACCGATTCTACATCTTGATCTTCTGAGCCAATATCACTTCTCACCATTGCACTGATCTCATCCTTTACCAACAAAGCCACCCCACCTCCCTTTCCTTTCTGTCTATCCTTCCGAATTATCAAATACCCTGGAATATTCAGTTCCCAGCCCTGGTCACCTTGCAACCACGTCTCTGTAATGGCGATCAGATCATACCCGTTTGTATCTATTTGTGCCATCAACTCATCTATCTTGTTACGAATGCTGCGTGCATTCAGATATAGAGCTTTTAACTGTGTCTTTTTATAATTTCTCCTTGTTTTGGCCCCATTTTCTGTTGCACTCTTATTTTTAAACATTCTGTCCCTTCCTGCCACACGCTGGTTATTATTTCCCCCATCTCTATCCTGCCCTATTGCTTTCTCATTTCTCATTGATTTTTTAAATTCCCGCTCACCTGGATCCTCCCCCCCCACTATTTAGTTTGAAGCCCTCTCTACGGCCCTAGTTATTCGATTAGCTGGGACTCTAGCCCCAGCATGGTTCAAGTGAAGCCCGTCAAAACGGAACAGCTCCCTCTTATCCCAGTACTGGTGCCAGTGTCCCACAAATCGAAACCCATTTCTCCCACACCAGTCTTTGAGCCACTCGTTAATTTCTCTGATCTTATTTACCCTCTGCAAATTCGCTCGTGGCTCAGGTAGTAATCCAGAGATTATTACCTTTGTGGTTCTGCTTTTTAATTTAGCCCCTAGCTGCTCATATGCCCTCAGCAGAACCTCTTTCTTTGTCCTACCTATGTCATTGGTACCTATGTGGACCACGACAACTGGATCCTCCCCCTCCCACTCCAAGTTTCTCTCCAGCCCAGAGGAGATGTGCTTAACCCTGGCACCGGGCAGGCAACACAGCCTTCGGGACTCACGCTCTCGGCTGCAGAGAACAGTATCTATCCCCCTAACTGTACTATCCCCTATCACTACAACATTACTCCCCCCACTTGAATGGCTCCCTGTACCACGGTGCTGTGGTCAGATTGCTCATTCTCCCTGCAGTCCCTGTCCTTGTCCACACAGGGAGCAAGAATCTCGTACCTGTTGGACAAGGCCTAGTGCTGAGGCTCCTCCATCACTACATCCTGGATCCCAATACCTGCCTCGCTTGTAGTCACACCCTCCTGTCCCTGACCATGGGCCAAATTGGAAGTAATTACTCTAATGGGTGTGACTGCCTCCTGGAACTTCATGTCCATGTAACGCTCCCCCTCCCTAATGTGTCGCAGTGTCTGAAGCTCGGAGTCCAGCTCATCAACTCTGAGCCGAAGTTCCTCGAGCAGCCAACATTTGCTGCAGATGTGGTCGCCTTGGACCTCAATGGTGTCCACCAGCTCACACATGCAACAACAACAACACATTGCCTGGTCTCCCATCTCAATTAATTAATGAATTAGTTTTAAAATTTGGAACACGTATATCTTTTAATCTACACCAAGACATTTAAATTTAGACGCCCAAGTTTGGAAAAAAGCGAGAGATATAGAAATACTCACCAACCAATCACTTACCTGCTCTCTGGTGATGTCACACTTCGATTACTTTTTACTTCTTTACACTCACTGCTCTCCTGGGCTCTCGCTGCTTTAAGTATCGCCGAGGTCTCGCGCTCTCCTGGGCTCTCGCTGCTTTAAGTACCGCCGAGGTCTCGCGCTCTCCTGGGCTCTCGCTGCTTTCAGTATCGCCGAGGTCTCGCGCTCTCCTGGGCTCTCGCTGCTTTCAGTATCGCCGAGGTCTCGCTCTCCTGGGCTCTCGCTGCTTTCAGTATCGCCGAGGTCTCGCGCTCTCCTGGGCTCTCGCTGCTTTAAGTATTGCCGAGGTCTCGCGCTCTCCTGGGCTCTCGCTGCTTTAAGTATTGCCGAGGTCTCGCGCTCTCCTGGGCTCTCGCTGCTTTAAGTATCGCCGAGGTCTCGCGCTCTCCTGGGCTCTCGCTGCTTTAAGTACCGCCGAGGTCTTGATACAAAGAATCAAGTCTACTGATTATCTTTTCAACACAGATGGTTGCATGTACCTTTTTGGATTCCTGAGGAACTTCAGAAAAGGCATGAAACTCTGGAGTAAGTTACTGTCAGGGTGCATAACATTTTAGTACATGGTGCTGATAAACTCAGAAATGGAAAATGGAAGCCCAGTTGAAGTGATGCGAATGAAAAGGTATCAAATTGTTGAAGGAATAAGAAGTGAAATATGTCTGTAATCATCTCTCTGGAAATGGACTAAAATCAGATCCTACTGAAGTTGAAACAATACTTCAGATGCTTTCTCCCACTGACAAACAATATATCCAGAGATTTCTTGGAATGACTATCTGCAGCAATTTGTTCCAAAGTTATTGAGGTAATCCTTCCTTTTCATCTACTTATTGAAGAAAGAAGTTGACTTTGCCTGGGACATCACCCTGAGAAGACTCTGGATGAGGTTAAGAGGATCATCTTTCTAGCACCGGTACTAAACTATTTTGACATCAATAAAGGATGTACCACAGAACCATAGAAATTTACAGGACAGATGGAGGCCATTTGGCCCATTTTGTTTGTGCTGGCTGTTTCCTAGAGCAATCCAAAACTAATCCTAAAAACAAAACCGGGCTGTTTTTGTTAGAACAGAGGTGATTAAGGGGTGATTTGATAGAGGTATTTAAAACTATGAATGGATAGGACTGAATAGATAGAAACAGACTAGCCTGATTTTAACTCCCCATGGGAATCGTGTGGGTGGGGCCCCGAGCTGGACGGAAAATCATCCGATTCACCGCAGTGTGAAGCCCGGGAGATTTACAGATTCAGGTATCATCTATATCCTTGCCCGGAGCCTCCTGCCCGAAGTAGGCAGGAATCTCAAGCTCGCCAGTGAGCGGGAGAAGGCATTCGGGTGGTAGGAGGTCACTGCCGTGGACCCAAAGGAACAGTTCCCAGCAATTAAGTAAGTGGTTGAGAGGGCATGGGGGGAGTCCAAGACAGAAGAGACCCAATACTTCAAGACTTCCTTGTGGAGCCCAAAGGAGAACTCCCAAACCTTCTGCTTCAGAGGCATGAGTACTACCACCGAGCCAAGGCTGACACCTAAACTTCCCCTTTTGTGTTTTCCTCTCCCCCTCCCCACACAACTCCCCTACCTGTGTCTCTCTCCTATATACACACCCAACCTCACTGAGCGTCCCTCCCCATACAACCCTACCTGAGCATCTATCTCTTCCTACATGCATAACTACTTCCATTTGAAACTTTCTTTCTTCCCCTTCTCCCAACCCCTGCCATTTCCTGCGCAGATTTCCAGCAGCTTCTTCATCAGTTCTGCCAATGGCACAAGAGTTGGGCAAGAGTGGCATCGTTTCATAATTTGAAGCAGTGTAAATGATTGAGAGCAGCACCAGTGAGTTAACATCAACAGCAACTTTATTGTTAAACCTTGTCGAATAAGGTCAATTTGTAACCATGGAAAAGATCCAGGCAGGCACCAGAAGTATATCACCAGGCACTGTTGTCATGGAAGGGACTCTGGCAGGTACCACAGACACAGAAAGGAAAACTCAATGACAATTCTTCAGAAAGGAATCATAAACTATTTTGAATGCTAGTTTACTCAAAATGCTTCAGAGAATAAAATTACAGCTTCAAAAACAGGGAAGTGATGTTATCTAAAAGACAGAGGCAAGGGAATGTTTCTTACTGACATGCTGAGCAGAATGTATCTACCTCACATGACTAAAAAGGTTGACAAGATGTCGATTTAAAAAAAGATAAAGAGAATAAGCAATGGAAACCATTAATTTTCTGCAATACCTCCTGCTTCTAAGGATGAAATGATCATAGAATCATACAGCACAGAAGCAGGCCATTCGGCCCATCGTGCCTGTGCCAGCTCCCTGAAAGAGCTACCCGTTAATCCCACTCTCCTGTTCTTCATCCATAGCCCTGTAACTTTTTCTTTTTTAATGATATTATATTCAACTAGCTACAGAAGTAAATTAAATTGCTGAGAATGACAAAAGATGACCTGCCACAGAAAAATGTCACAGCAGCTTTCTGTGTATTAGAGGTGAACTGACCTCACAGAGGGGATTGATATTCGAGGGACAGTTACACCACTCTTCATCAGAGAAGAGACAAAGTTTGCTCAAGCCATATGCGATTCCGAGTTTGAATCACAGATGTGATATCGTGGCTTCTGACAAATAAGGCCATAAGGAAAGACATGTCTAGGCATGAGATATGAAAGCAGTTTCAAGCAAAGCAGCTACTGGAGCCTCTGATAAAAAGGCTTCCATCAACACCACGAATCACAAGTCCACCACTCTAACAACAGCAAATTGTACAATATTAAAAAAAAATGTAAAAAAATATCTGTTAGAGACTTTGTTTAAACTGATTAGAATTGAACTGTTGGACTTTCTAGTTGATATAAATGTTATAGTTGTTGGTGAAGTGCTCTTATTTCGAGGTTTATTTTCTTCAGAAGAAGTTGTATTAATGTTGGTGCAACGTTTTATCCATGGTCAAATACAGGAATTTCCCTGCATGTTCCCTCTGACCTCAAAGTGTTTATATGATTGGCAGCTGCAGTTAATATGGCTAAAGATTAAAGAACACAAGTTTTTAAGCTCTGAAGTCTTTTTTTATTTTTTATTGCTTGACTGATAATAACAAATACTACAGTGGTGATCGAAAGCAGTGCCATACAGCTCTTGACCTGATAGTAATGACAAAAGCAAGTTTTTTCCCCTCTATTCTGTTGTCGCTGATGAGAGCAAGACAGTCTAAAAGACTGGTGGGAAAGGAGAGGGAAAGATGATAATAATACAAACCTTTTACCCCATTCTGCTCTCCAATGGTTCAGACATTTTGATTAAGAGAAAGGCTGTGATGGTAACTGATGTAAAAGGTGTATCTATCTGCTACAACATAATAGGGCCTTGACACCATCCATTGCTAAGTGATGGACCCTTTTATGTATTTTATTATGCTGATTCCATCAGGAGCAACTAATGAAATTGTATAGTAATGCATTTTATTACCAGTACAGCTGCCACTGGCACTTGGTGAAAGGAAAATCTAACCAGATGTGTGAGATTTATTTTGTTTTACAGTGGGATGACATAATTTCTCTTTGCACATTAGCTACATATATAAATAATGTAATCTCAGAGTCAAGGTCCTAAACCCAGAGAGACTTTTTAATTCAAAACCAAATCATTCTACATTGCAAACTGTTTTCCTCTCCAATGTTTTGGGTGATGTACTTTAAACATATTATTGAAGAAGCATCAACAAAGCAGGGTTGTTTTTGTGAAGTGCTGACAGGAAATGTTTCAAGACCACAAATGGTGAGTCTCTCTGTCTGTACAATTCTTCCTTTCTGTCACTTAGAAAAATATACACAATTGGGCTGAGTTTGGATTTTAGACCTGACTCATTGTTTATCTCAACCCATTCCTCCTGTTTTCTTTAAAAGCTGCAGCTATTTTAGCTAAAGCCATGCTTTTGCACTTCCTCTCGGCTACACCCAAGAAGAGTTCTTAAGGGAAAAAAAAACTTCTATTTTTACAAATAGTGTTGTGTTATCTAAAATTCTTTGATAGGCAGTATAAAGAAAAGTCAGTTTTCTGACTATCATTGCACCTTAATTGGTCTTACTATGTGAGCAGAGTACATAATGTGTGATAATTGAGCATCATGTTGTCTGCAAATTGATATGCTGTGCTGAAGATGTTGTGAACTGTGTAAGATGTGATTTAACTGGTCTGGATATGAGCTACAATGCACTATTTGAACAGGCAGGAAAAAAACAGAGTGGAAATGACTCGGATGTTCCATTGCTAGTGAAACCACGTAGAAAATGAGTGAATGATGAGTTCACACAAAACCTGTTTGTACCACATTGATGATGTTCAGCTTGGAGAGGTGTAATTTTCATCACAACATCATGAACGAATAATATGATGTATTTGAATACAATTTAAATAATAACATCATATTTGTAAACAATTAAAGGGAAGTAAAAAGATTGAGGGTTAATTCTGTGATATGGTGCTTGCAGGGAGCGCATGTTGTGAAATTGGAGGTGCACCCTGTGATTTCCCAAGATAAATTCCCTGCGAATGACACGTATCACTGAGAGCACCAGATCATGCAACTACCGTTTTAATCAACATTTTTGCATGAAGGCAGTGTCCCTTTAGCAGAATAGGATGCTGATTATTTTTCAATTAGGGTTACTTAGATACAATTAAATAATGGCTAGTATTGGTGTCACATAGCTTTATACAATGGTCTGGCCTTTGCAATAGTGCAATAATACCAGTGCGATATCTTCTTACTGTTTTTTTTAACAATCGTGGTGTATCATGTGAGCCAGTATCATGTTACTGCTGCCATTTTTATCTTTAAAATTTCAGAGGAGAGGAAAGGACACCTGCAACAAAACATTTAAGTAAACATTTGAAAATATCAGTGACCAACTTCAAAATTAACAAACACGAATCAAAATGGATCCCTCCATGGGCTGCAGTCAGACACATCCTCAATCTTACAAGTCTATATAATCACAGAGTCCAACTGCTGTATTCCTTCCCCCTTAGTAAGCTGCACCAATAGCAGGTCTTTTCCTTCACATTTTGTTAAAGTTAATTTTTTTTAAACTTAAAAAATAAAGCTCAAAATCTTCTTATAAGAGCAAAATACTGCGGATGCTGGAAATCTAAACATCTGCTTAGTTGTCGAAATAGAGCCCCACATGAATCTCAATGTGATATCACATTTAAACAGCTAATGGGCGTGACATGAGTTTACACATAAGTACTGAGCTCACTCGTTTGTTATGTGGTCAGGCCCACTTGTTTAGATGTGCTATATCCTCTATTTAACTGATTCACCCTATTGGGGAGTCACTTGCTATAAACATGAATCCACTGCACACTTCTCTCAAGAACTATTTAATTAACGCTTATTCAATTGTAGTTATTTTTTAAACTTACTAATATTAATATATTTGTTATGCACTTAACAGGTTTCTGTTGATTTGTATCATTTCTATTAGTCAATTACGTTGAATTATCCGGATGTTACAGCAAAACCTTTGGCATCTCCAGCGAATCACTATAAATAAAGTTGCAACTTGGCATCCTCTGGAAGCAAAGTCTATGGCAGAAACTATGCCAAAAAGTAGATAAGTTTAGCTGTAGTTTTAAATTTTGTGATGAAAAAGTCATTATTCAAACAAAATGTCTTCATAAAATATGTCTTCAGTGATACCAGGACATCTTTTATAATCTGCATGATGCGCATTGCTGTAGGCAATGTGAGTGATTACATCTTTATTACAGTCCAAGCCCTTTATCATTAAGTGTTATCTGTCATATCAACATTTCATTATAGGAACAGTTTCACTTCATCAGGATGCATTGGGAACTTTATTAATTATAACCAAATTTATTATAAAAGGGTTTCAGTGTGTATTACAGTACAGTCCCCACCACTTACACCATCCCTGCTTATCCCAGACAGCCGCCTCTATCGGGCAAATGGGGCTAACTATTTGTCATTACCATAGGCGTCAATTACAGAAACACCACTTAAACCCGTATACAGCGGGTGGGCTATTTCAGGCAGTTCAAGCAGCTGTTCGCTGTGCAATTACCTATTATTAAATCCTGACCCCCATGTGAGTCCAAACAAGTGACATTAATTGTATAGTGAGAAGCAGTTTCTTTGTCCAATAAACTATTACTGACCAACATGTAAGAGTTCTTGAAAGATGATTACAATTGAAATAGGTGGTTATTGGGAATATGCCAACTCATGTTACCGTTTGCTCCGGATTCTGATTGCCCCCGTCAATCTAACTGCCTCTTAAACGGTTCCAGGGCTCTAATCTCAGCAAAGTTGTCAGATTCATCGGTGTACTCACTGTTGGAATAAATTGTTTTTTTTAGAAAAGCTAGGATAAGCAATGATATTTGCTTTTACGTTATTAGGGATTCCGAAGGATTTACCATCCATCGCGTATAGCCAGCAAATCGCATTAGTACGAACATATATGCGGTGGGGAGTGTACTATTGAAATACGTGTATGTGGGATGCAGGTTAGGGAACAACAAATAACACATTTAACAACAAATTCCGATGGTATATGTTTTTTTATTATTGTTCATACTACAGATGATAAATTTAATTTGGAACGAATTTATGTGAATCCCAATTCTGGATAGAAGAAAGACCAATCGGGGACCTCATGGCAAGAATTTGTGATAGTTGGTGTCTGTCTCAGCTTGATAACCAACCACACGATATGGTGTAAAATGCAACTTCCATCCTTAACACATCCTGGCACCAGGGAGAAATGACCATGAAAACTTGTGTTGTCATTAAAAATCCAACTGGTTCACTAATGTCCTTCAGGGAAATACCACTCCTACCTGGTCTGGCCTATACATGACTTCTGTTCCTATCACTCTTAATGCTTACCAAGCTCTTCAGTTGAACAACAGAGTAGCCTGCTAGACCACTTCAGAGACCCACCACCACCTTCTCAGGAAAATAAGGATGACTAATAAATGCATCTCTGCCAGCATTGCCCACACTCTGAGAAAAAATAAAAAAAGACCTAATGCTACTGGAGATCTCAAAAAATGTCCAAATAAAGGATCAAATTCAATGTTGTAGCAGAGAAAGTGCCTCAATTTCATTGATGTCAAGCCCTTCTTTCCCCTTCCCTAGCTAAAAATAGAAAAATTACACTGCATTCTTAGTTTTTTGAACAATATTTTCCCACTAATGTAGTACTCAATTTTTTAAAAAAGGAGACAGAGCTAATCCAAATAATTAAAGGCCAGCTTGCTTAACGTCTATGGTAGAGAAAATATTACAATCTTCAACATAAGGATAAAATTTAAACATTTCTAGATAAAATACTTAGAAGTAGCCAGCAAAGTTTTCAAAAGGGATGATCATGATTGACAAACCTCATAGACTTCTTTGAGGAGGTAACAGACATGGGATGGGAGAAATGCTTTGTGGATGTAGCGTACATGGATTTTAGGAAAGCCTTTTTCGAGATACCATACGGGAGATTACTAGAGAAGATTAAAGGGCATGGAATTAGGGGGAGGGTAGCAAATTTTATTTTAAAAATTGGTTAGAAGGGAGAAAAGAGAGTGTAAGAGTTAAGGGCGGTTTAACCAGAATGGTTGGAGATGGGTAGTGTTATCCCTCAGGGTTCAGTTCTAGGGCCACTTGTGTTCACTGTGTATATCAATGATTTGGATGTAGGTTTAGAAAGAGCGGCGTCAAAATTTGAAGCTGATAGGAATATTTAGCTAATAAAAACAGAATATCCTGGAAATACTCAACAGGTCAGGCAGCATCTGTGGAGAAAGAAACGTTTCTCGATAAAATAATTAGTTAATTCTTTAGAAGACCAAAGGAAGTTCCAAAGGGATATTGGAAAGATGGTTAATATACCAAAAAGTGGTTGATGGAATTCAATGTCAGTATATGTGAGGTGATGCATTTTGGTAAAATAAAACAGTAATAATTATAATGGGCCAGAATTTACGGTGTCTTCAACGGTATATGCTCAGTGTACGCCGTTGTAAGCCTTCTGAAAGGCCCCGCAAGTTCTGGGTGTCCGCATGCGCTGCGCATGTGCGAAAACCCGGAACTTGCGATTTGTCAAGGTTCGCCTTGACAGATCTACTGAACCAAAAGTAAAATCACTTTCACTGGTGCAGTGTGGGGCTATTTGCCCAACTACTGCCCAGCAATTGCCCACAAAATACTTACAGCTGGTAAAAGCAGGCATAGGGCCTGCTTAGCGTAAGGGTTATTATAAATCTTAAATAAAAAATTTAAACATAAAAAATGATGCCCAAACACTTAAAATTAGTTTATGCAAATATTGGTCCGGATTAAAATGTTTAAAATTATTTTCAAAAAAATTAAATTTTTACGGTATTTGCCGTAATGAAGGGACTTTTAATTAAATTTGAAAATCAGAACATTTATATTTATTAGAATTGTCTAAATTGTTTAATTATTTGGGGATACCATTAGGGTTTATAGGGGATTCCGTTCGGAAATGGAATCCTTCTTTCTCATTGGAGGACCTGGCCCATGTGATCCCAGGGACTCTTCCGAACCGCCTGCATCCCTTTACGCAGGTGTACACATGGAGGCCCAGGACCCGAACTCTCCGTAGCTTTGGAGCCAGGAGGTGAGTTCGTAGATGTTTCGCAGGTCAGAGGCGTACTCCGGAGGTATGCCTCTGACCGCAAATTCAGGGCCGATCTGAATGGAAATCGGCTCAGTTCTGTGGAAGAGCAGAGGGATTTAGGGGTATGGGTTCACAGGACATTAAAGGCAGCACGTTAGGTTGATTAGGCTGTAAATAAAACTAATGGGATTATAGGTTTCATCACAAGAGATATAGGAGGTAATGATGAGCCTATATAAAATCTTAATAAGAGCTCAGCCGTGTATTGTGTGCAGTATTTTTTATTATTTGTTTATGGGATGTGGGCATCGCTGGCAAGGCCAGCATTTATTGCCCATCCCTTATTGCCCTTGAGAAGGAGGTGGTGAGCTGCCTTCTTGAACCGCTGCAGTCCGTGTGGTGAAGGTACTCCCACAGTGCTGTTAGGTAGGGAATTCCAGGATTTTGACTCAGCGACGATGAAGGATCGATGATATATTTCCAAGTCACAGAATCACAGAATCCCCACAGTGCAGATAGAGGCCATTTCGGCCCATCGAGCCTGCACCGACACATATCCCACCCTATCCCCATAACCCCACATATTTAATCCCCCTAATACTAAGGGTCAATTTATCATAGCCAAATCAACCTAAACCCGCACATCTTTGGACTGTGGGAGGAAACCGGAGCACCCGGAGGAAACCCACGCAGACACGGGGAGAATGTGCAAACTCCACACAGACAGTCACCCGAGTCAGGATGGTGTGTGACTTGGAGGGCAACCTGGAGGTGGTGGTGTTCCCATGCACCTGCTGCCCTTGTCCTTCTAGGTGGAAGGGGTCGCTGGTTTGGGAGGTGCTGCCGAAGAAGCCATGGCGAGTTGCTGCAGAGCATCTTGTAGATAGTACACACTGCAGCCACGGTATGCCAGTGGTAGAGGGAGTGAATGTTTAAGGTGGTGGATGGGGTGCCAAGGAAGACTAGAGAGGGTACAATGCAGATGCTGCCTGGTATGGGGAATAAGAATAGAAAGAAAGACTTGAAAAAGTGTTTGACTTCTCCACTGACTTTGCCTGGCAACCTCACTACACAAAGCATCAGAAACTTGCATATTGACCCAAATTTTGCAGTCAGCAGTGAAGTGATGGCACCGCTGACCTCGAAGAAAGCTGCCCACAAACTTTTAGCGGGCTCTTTGGTATCAATTTCATCTTTTCCGACGTTAATTTAATTCTGGTGCCATCTATTGGGGATCTTTGGCATCCAGCAGCAGTGATGTCATCTAGCAGGCTAAGCAGCTAATCACATCGAAGGATTCTCACATCCAGCAAACCAGGAAGTGACAAGCCGGTTTTATCATTGACTTTTTATAATTTTACAGAGAGCAAAATAAAGATTGGGACATAGATATGGGATTAAGGTGGGAGCTGAAATATCATAAACAAACTTTTAAAAAATATATATTTTTTATTATTTTAAAAATCTATGGAATTTTTATCATGGAATGGAGGAAATGACACTCCACAAATATAAAATTAGTTTTTCAGGGCCAGAGAGGTTGTTCAGCAGTAATTATGACTTAGTATGCTATTAAAAACTCAGTTATACCTCATTCAACAAGGCTTAACTTTTTCAAAGGTTTTTACGTGAGTAGAGCATAAAAAGTTGAAGTTCATGTCAATTCAGTGATTCCTAATTGATTTCCATCTGCTAGGACTGTAGCAGTACACCCTGTGGAGGAGCAGGATATTACTTACAGCAGCTTCAGGATTTCTGCATTTAAATGCACATATGCAGACTCCAGAAGTTGCTGTCAGTTTTACAAAGTTATGATGGCGAACGCTGATAGTTTCACCGTCATTACAATCGCAAATTCCAGGCCATTATATGGGATGGAAGAGACCAGGCAGGGACAACGTCAGAAGATTAAACCAATTTTCTGATCAGATTCTTTTGACACAATGATATCTTTGTGGGTGAGTAGCATAAATTGTCACATATAAAAGTTCAAGTTATTTGAGTGAGGCAATTTTTTGATCAATGGAGTTGCTTCAAATGTTACTATTCTATTATCACAAGTTTTGCTTTATTTTTATTTCTATTTTTGATATTTTTCAGTATCTGCAGTGGGAAAAGGTTAACATTTCACATGGACCGTTTAATACAACTATGTTACCCTGTTGTTTTATATGAAAATAGCTTGGATCCTCTTCAAAGATTAGTCATGTCATTCATGAATATCAAAACAGAATGAGCCAACAGTGGAACCACCCTTTCACACTAGCAGGGATTTATTAATTGTACAAGACAAGTATTTTACTCTTCAGAGCCAACTGTAGTCTAAGTTCATGCGATGTGTACTATTTCACCTACATGGAAGAGATTTGATAGATATATGCATTCTGTATTGAACACAACATTGGGAAGCTAAAAAAAATCAATGGCTATATTCAACAGAAATTTCCAAATGATTGGTGATGTTGGGCTAGAGCACGTAGAAAAGACTAACAATTCACAATCGGAGGAAGAGGAAATACCTTAAAATAACAAATGGTCAAATGGCAGTAAAATGCAAGCAAATTCATTCGAAACAAAAATAAAATGTTGGAAGCACTCAGCAGGTCAGTCAGCATCTGTGGAGAGAACAAACAAGTTAATATTTCAGGTGTGGGCTCTTCCTCAGAACTGGAAGATAGTACAGATGAACAGCATTTAATAAGGAACAAAGGGAATGGGAGGGAAAAACATAAATGTGCAAGAAAGAAGAAATAAAATGATCTGTAAAGTTCTCAAGTGGAAAGCATGAGATGGTCACATGGCACAAGCGATATTCGCATAAGACAATAGGAGATATAATGAGAGGAATTAAAGACATTTATGAGACACAGGGAATGTGTGAATAACTGAGGAGATGGAAGGGAAGGCAGGTAGAAATGGAAGCTTGAAAAACTGGCGAAGCAAAGTAGGCTGCATTAGCCCAGGAGCCTGGAAAAAGAAACAGCTGGTTGACACCAAGGGTACAGACCCCCCGTCAGCAAGGTGCTCTGACAGAAGGTCCCACCCCAAGCTTAGATAACTTTATTTATTATCTCAGTTGCACGTGAACCATTTTGATTAGTGGAGAATTTCCATGTCCATCTTGTCTTATAAAGTTTAATCCCATTCTTAACGAGCTCTTTTATCAACAATGTAGCTTTAACTCCTTTTATAAAGGTTCATCATAACTTCCTTGCTTTTGTAATCTGTGGCCAGAATTTTCCAGGGTGTCAGTGGAGGGATTGGTGGCAGATTGGGTGGGAAAGTGTTATTTTTGACAGTGGGTCGGGAACCTATTGTAAACCCGCTGCAATGCACCTTTCCCAATGTCGGGTCTGTCAGCGCTGAGCAGACATGACAGGCAGCGGGGGCGGCCTAATTAAACTCGTTATAATGTACTTACCAGATCCTTACCAGGCTTTTTTACCTTACTTTTTAACTTTAACTTCATGACCACGGGAACCACGCTGTTCGGTGACCATGTCTGTCAACCTGAGGCAGGAGTTCAGTGGCAGTTACTCCAGCTGATTATTTGTCAACTTTAGATGTACAGTAAAACCTCCCACCTGACAGAGATCACTTCCCTCAGCCACAAGCTGTTCCTCACTGCATTTCCACAACAGTTTCTGCAGGCTGGAAGTCTTTCCACAAATCTCCATCCAGTCTCACCTCATCACCTCTCTCACCATTGACAGATCGCTTCTGGCATCTGTACTTCACCTGCCATCTATTCCAACAACATGGGTGCCGCTTATATTGTCTCACCTTGGTCCTCAGAATCGGACCATGATGAGTCCCAACACCAGCAGCACCAGGCACACCAACAGCACTAACAACAACATCAGCCTTCTCTGCAATCACCTGATGCTGCACAGGACAGAGGGCATCAGCACCCGAGCACATTGCTGCCCGGGAGGCCAGGGATGGCCTCATCATGGCCAGATTTACTTAACTTTACGCTGTACACCCTGGCTACCACATGATGCGCCAGGTTGGCACCACCCCACACCAACACCTTAAAGCATCCCTACAATGACCAAGCCATTCCTTTCACACTCATGACCATTGCAGGGGGTACTGTTATATCTCACCATTCACTGCAACTCACTAAGCCAATTCCAAAGGTGCACACAAATCTGACCAAGACCGGAAAGTGTTGAAAATAAAGATTTCAATGTTTGACAGCACATTAATAGAAACTTTACATAAACATTGGATAATACACACAAGTGGCTACACTTGTGTGTTGTTAGTTGGTATGATTGCACTAGGTTGAGGGTGAGTGTGAGGACTGGCTAGTGAGATGGGGATGTGATAATGTACATAGAGAGGGATGGGTGGAGGTGCAAGGTAAGTTGGTGTGAGTAAGGATGTGCAGGAGTAGGGTAGGGAAGGCAGAGTGATGGGGATATGATGAGAGGCACAGCAGGATGAGGTTGAGTGTGACTTTGCACTAAAGTTTCATGATCGAAAGAGATAATTGAAACGTTTGCGCCACTGCACCCAGGTCCTCCTGACCACATTCCTGCTTGTGCCCTCCTGTGCAATGTGTAACCAGGCTGTTTTTGTCTCCTGGGGAGGCCTCTTCCACCCATTGGAAGGTAAGAAGACCTCCCTGCGTGCACTGACTCCGTCCATAAGCATATGGAGGGAGTCATGGGAAAACCTGGGTGCAGCTGTGCACCTCTGTGCAGTGCTTGTCAGTATTTGCTGCACTTCAATGCTGTAGAACACTGACAGCACAAATGCCTAAATAAAGTTGGCCATGGTCACTTTAAGGTAACCGGCAGATGACGCATCATGAATGATGTCACCAGACCCACTTCCTCTAATTGGGCCGCGAAATGCGCTGGGTGGGCTTAACAAGCCCTATCAACGTAAATTAATTTTAGACAGCGAGGCCGTGACCCGCCACTGACATCGCCCGCCCCGGACTTGCCGAGGTAAGGAGAATCCTGGCCTATGCCTCTATTTATGAAGCCCAGGATTCCGTATGCTTTTTTAACTGCTTTCTCAACCTGCCCTGCCCTCAACGATTTGTGCACATATACCCCCCAGGTCTCTCTGTTCATGCACCCCCTTTAGAATTGTACCCTTTAGTTTATATTGCCTCTCCTCATTCTTCCTACCAAAATGTATCACTTCATACTTTTCTGAATTAAATTTCATCTGCCACGTGTCCGCCCATTTCATCAGCCTGTCTATGTCTTCGTGAAGTCTATCACTAACCTCCTCACTGTTCACAAAAAGTACAGCCATCCTTTTTACTGTAAGTTTTGTGTCATCTGCAAATTTTGAAATTGTGCCCAGTACTCCCAAGTCCAAGTCGTTAATATATATCAAGAAAAGCAGTGATCCTAGTACCGACCCCTGGGGAACGCCACTGTATACCTTCCTCTAGTCCAAAAAACAACCGTTCACCACTACATTGTTTCCTGTCACTTAGCCAATTTCGTATCCATGCTGCCACTGTCCCCTTTATTCCATGGGCTTCAACTTTCTTGGCAAGCCTATTATGTGGCACTTTATCCAACGCCTTTTGGAAGTCCATGTACAACATGTAAACCGCATTGCCCTCATCAACCCTCTCTGTTACCTCATCAAAAAACTCGATCAAGTTAGTTAAACACGATTTGCCTTTAACACATCTGTGCTGGCTATCCTTTATTAATCCACACTTGTCAAAGTGACTGTTAATTTTGTCCCTGATTATCATTTCTAAAAGCTTCCCACTACCGAGGTTAAACTGACTGGCCTGTAATTGCTGGGTTTATCCTTACACCCTTTTTTGAACAAGGGTGTAACATTTGTAATTCTCCAGTCCTCTGGCATCACCCTTGTATCTAAGGAGGATTGGAAGATTATGGCTCGTACCTTCATGATTTCCACCTTAACTTCCCTCAGCATCCTAGGATGCATCCCATCCGGTCCTGGTGACTTATCCACTTTAAGTACAGCCATCCTTTTTAGTTGCAATGTTACAAATATTTGGCTTTTTTTTTGAGGATTGCTGAAGCAATAATACATTGAAACATTAGCCCTGATTTTAACCCAACCCCCTGGTGTGTTATATTCTTTTTACGCTACGCAGTATCTGGAATGAGTTTCACAGAACATTATTTGGACTCTCCTCTCTCTCCTTCCTCCTGTGAAGTTAAATACTTAGGGGGAAAAATTCAGTTGGTTCCGCCTCCCATTAGCGCCTTAAGAGGGCACTAATGGGGTGCAAAGCACCTAGCGCCCGTGCGCGGCAATGTTTGTGCCGTTCGCGAAATTAAATAGACATTTTGCGGTGGCGCTAAACAGTACCGCCACGATCTCCTGCGCTGGCAGATCCTGACGTCAGTCGAGTGCGCAACACCCCGGTAGCGCCCCGGAGCGGATATTGAGTGGCGCCCCCTGCCTTACCGCCTGCCGCTAGCAACGACAGGTTGAGGGGAGCGTTTTGCAGTCAGGAAGGGACTGGGGGAGTGCTATTTAAAGGCGAACGCTTCCTGCCTTTTTTTGTTGGTGACAATTTTGAACCACGCATTCTGAGAGAGAGAGAGAGAGACTTCTGGAGAGATTCAATGCTGTGTGAAGGAGTTTTGGGTACGGAGCAGTACTTTGCAGGTTCATTTTGATTTGACCTTCCTTGTATCGATTTAGAAGAGACTGTGGGGGCTGCACTCTGAGCTCTTTCCCTGGGCCTCTCCATTGTTCTTTCCAGCAGATTTGATGTACAGGTCTCTCCAGGCCGAGATTCAAGGCTGCAATGAGCAGGATGTGGATGGAAAGCAAGATCAACCCTCCCCTTTAAGAACTGGCCGGGACCATTGTGTGTGTGTTCCATTGCTGACTGACATCACATGAGCTTCGCCAGCGCTCTGAGTTAGTGCCTTGCTCCTCGGCCTTTGCACCTTAAGACAGATGTGTAGCGCCTGATTTAGCGCTCCAATCACCTCCAGGGGCGATAAAAGTCAAGTTTGCAGTCGAAGCCGATAATTAGTGCCAGGCGCTAATCTTTGCGCCCGGCCGATAATTGCGCCCCAAACGGGGCGATACTGAATTTTTCCCCCTTAAACTACAGTGTGTTAATTATGTCAATTGTACTGTAAAAATCAGCTTCTATCCATCACTGAAAATACGCAATATTTCATTTGAAAGGCCTTAAGGGGCTTCCTACCACAACCCTGCTGTTTGTGTATTTGTTTGCCTGTGCTTAAGACTGTTAAGTTATAATGGCTCAGAATTTGCAGGGGTGTGGAGCATCTCACAGTGTGCCCCATTTGTTAGCCATTTCTCCTCCCGCTGCAGCCACTTTGCTGGAAGTGTGAATTGATAACAATGGGTCATCTGGGACCTTGGTAAATGACGGGACCAATAATCTATCTCCTGAACCAATGAAATTTAAGGACAGAGAAAGAAATTGAAAAATGACGGAAAAGGAAATAGGATGCATTAGAGTCAAATTAGATACAGAAAGAGAAATAAAGAGAGGGAAATAAATATTGGATCAACCAAGAGAGAGAAACAAGGGACAGAAAGGAAAAATAAGTAAATAAGTGAAATTTTAAATTTAAAAAATCTCTAGCAACAATTTACTACCTGCAGGAATTAGATTCCACAGTTTCAATTGTTTCCATTCTGAGCAAGAGATGTTGAGTGTCATTTCAGGAATATAAATCTCATCATTAAAAGGGTCCTTACATCATTAAGTACCAGCTCCAACTTTCTACAGCGAGTTTAATTTATCTTAACAGAACAAATGCAGCAATTTCTTGAAACTCACGGGGAGGTTGGTGGCGTGCTCCAGTTTTCGCAAGACTAATGGCGGAGTGATGCAATTTGTAGTGATTTGCAACTCATGGCGTATCTCTTGTCACAAATTGCTGGGTTATTTATACATTAATAACGGCGTGCGTGTTAAACTCGCCATTATTTTCCCTGCAAATTCTGCACCAATATCTCATTTACATGGATAATGTGTGGTCAAATGACTTTCAGAACCATAAGTTTGCTTTATGTTGGACAAGTAAGTAAAATACAATTACATAACATTATCACTGAAGAACCTTACATGCCATACTCAATAGCCATTAATCATATAGGCTGTACACAATCAATATGTGTGTAGTTTGCTTGATCATATGCCAATACCATGAAAGAGCATGACAGCATCAAGCCATCATATTGCATCCTAAATTATAGCACGGTATGTTAGGAAATAACCAAGATAATTTTGACAAAGCATGCAATGTTTAAGTGTGATTCACAGATAGGAATCTTTCTGTTAGCTTGGAATCAGGAATCCTTCGGAAAGTGAATTTTAAATGAAAAAAATCATCATTATAATTGCAGCCTCTCAATGTTTTCTGTCCTGTGTTTGATTTTTTTCATGTCATTTCTGGTGCTTAGATGTTAAAAGCCATATAACCTTAACACAATCAAATGCTATTATGGTTTAACACTTTTATTCAATTTTCTGATGGAAAGGAGGTGCAAATGTCTCTTAATTACAGTTCATACAGTGAAAAGAGAAATTTGAATAGAAATGTCAGCACAAGGCTTAGACAATTTATAATGATTTCTAGCAACATTTTAGCATGCATCATTTCCAAATATCTGGAGCTGTGGAAATAACTATTTGATTAGAAGGCGAATTGTTAATGTAATCTTTCGAAATATAGTGAAATATCCAGTGGGAGAAGTAAGAAGTGTTCACGGAGATACAGTTGAGCTACTTAAATCTTAGCCTAATTTGCCATTCAAAAAGGTGCCAACAAGCAAATGGCATCAAAGTGATAACCATTTCAGTGGCACGATTAAAAAATCACAGGGATCCAGACTGCACAGAGATAATGGCCCTGAATTTGTGGTCGGTATGACGGCATACTCTCAGAGTACGCCATCATACCGCCTTTGAAACTGACCGCAAGTTAAGCGCATGTGCTAAATCCCAAACTTGTGATCTGTCAAGCTCCGACTACACATAGGCTTCGCTGCATTTTTCACCTTCTCATACAAATGAACGTGCTGGCGAAACGTTGGGCTATTTGCCCACCCACTGCGAGGTAATTACACTGAAAATTTTTAAGTCTGGTGCAAACAGACGCAGGAAGCCTAAGGGGTAAGGGGACCGGTATTCTGGTTTCATTAACTGTCCATTATCTTTACAGTCATTTTCCATTTGGTTAACCCTAACAGTTTAAGGTCAGTGGTTGATTTAATTAATGTGAAAGAACTGTTGTGTTTTCAGGCACATACTGGATGACGAAGCCAATGACGTGTTTTAAAAAAACAAACCTCATTAAAAAAAAGAAAAAGTGAACTGGGACAAGGGGATGAAATGAGAATATGGGGATAAAAGTAATAGACAACTATCGTCATTTCACATCCTACCAAATCCAAATTGTTAACTGGTGCCGTACAATAGGTAAATATGTATGTTCAATTATTTGCTGCTATTGGAGAGGTGTAGCTTTTTATTTTAAACCATGGACCTACCCATTCTATACCTAAATGTCTCATCATCTCTTTGTGTAAAAAATACAGTATGTTGACTGAATATTTACAGCACCGCTGATATAAACCCCTTTACAAGTGGCTGTATGTAAACTTTCACTTCCATATCCCACATCAAACAATGGGCATTTTATTTTCATTTATTAGAAAAATGTATAATTCCAAAACAGTTACCTTTAGAAGTAAGTTGATTTTAGTAACATACACTTTAACAAAAATCTCTACTATATCTTGCATCGCAGGAAACCCTTTTCTGATCTATTCAAATTGCCTTAAACACTGGCTACACTCACCTAGGGTTTCTATGTTAACCAATTAAAAAATAAAATTACCAGTTCAACCTAACAAATAGATCTTACATTGTATGTTAATGATATTTCCAACAAAAAAAGTTTGCTCAATGAACACCACACTGGTCGCATTACCCATTTACCCAGAATTTCACTTTGGGGATATTGGATTGTCACTTGGCTAAGAGTCAGGAAGTGAAAGGAGCACCGTCCCACTTGATCCTCGGTTTGCATGTGCACAATGGTGCACTCCTGGGCTCCGTGGGGTTCTACGCTGCGCACAACTCTGCAACGTTTTAAAGCAAGTTCGCGAAGGGGGATCGCAAGAGGTAAGTGCAGAGTTCCTTGTGATGTCGTACTCCTTAGCTACGCCGTCGACTGCGAATTCAGGGCCAATCTTATGAAATTGTGTTCCTGGCATACAGCCTTGCCCATCAGGAATAATTTTGGGAAATTGGGTGCACATCCCCCATGATCTTTTTGGAAGTTCTGTACTGTAAAAGGAAATAGGTAAATTAAAATTAAAATGAACTAAAATGTAATGAGGAACATTCCTGATAGAAGCATTGGGAAAAAAATGGTCTTTTTTGGGTTATCAGTTGGATTCTACCATTAGCTACTCTAGAATTCTTAGAAGTTGCTAAAATCTGTTTTCCTGTGGCCTCTGTGTAGGCATTGATTATCCTCAATATCTTGTAAAGCTCAGTGCTGATCAGTGGTGTGTTTGTGCTCCTCAGTTCATCACAGTATGAGTTGTTGGGTAAAACCTACAACTTCATCAGGGGGGGTAAAACGGGCGGTAGCAGATTGGTCGCCCGTTATACATCCACCCGATTTCCTTTACCATCGAAGACAATATATAATGGTGTATATTGGCCATCTGATCCACTACCATCCATTTTTCACCCTTGCAGAAGTTGAATTCCTTCTTGCCTGCTCAACAGAGCAGGTTAAAATTGGAACCTGCAAGAAGAGAGCGGGACTTTGGCCGATAAGTCCCACGAGTGATTCTAACAGTTCTCCCAGCTGGTTTCTGCCAGGAGGGCTGGGTTAAAACTGCCCCTTATGTTTTTTCATCAGTTCAGTTGGCTCTTGCCTGTCCATGTGAACATCTTTCAGTGTGAAACACAAACCTATGCTGCATTTACATTGCTTTACTTTGGCGGCAACATTGACAAGTGAATGAGGCAATTATGCTTCCTGCTACAGTGTAGAATCGTATCAAAAAATGCTTATCCCCCTTCCCACTGAACTCAGCAGTGTTGGGATAATTCCTTCCTTATCCTTTTAACAGATTCATAAAACAAGAGACAGTAATTTGTCTGAGAATTAATTAATTTATTCTTGCTTCAAATCATTCTCATTTAACATTTCATATGGAATAGTACACATCTAGTACCATATCTGAAACCATCTGTGCAGGGAACGTCTAGGGGTAATTTGTGAGAATTGCTTATTTAAGCCTATTCACACACCTGGTCTTGAAGGTCGGCAAAGCAAAGTTCCTACTGAGTCAAATGTTGAATCTCTTTTTATACAATTTTCTACTCCCTGCTAGATACAATGCCATTGGGTGTTTTATCACCCACCCGCCCCCCCCACAGTTCTTTGAACAGATTGCCAGATAGGGATGAGGGGCTTCATATCTTTTCATACCATACTGTTACTTCCTATCATTGCTTTTCTCAAGCTATAGCTTTATGGGACAAACCTTTGATGTATGCTCTAGCAACCTATTGCCTTTTTATATTGCAGTACTCTTAAAAGCCTATGTTTTAAAAGCCTATGGGGGGAAAAATTGTGTTGCTTTGTGCCTCCCGTTAGCACCCCCGGGGGTTGCCAAATGGGCACAAAGTCCCTAACGCCTGGGCGCAGCGCTGCTAACGCCTTCCGCAAAATTTAGCGGGAGGTTAGCGCCAGCGGTAGCCGATAGCGCCCCGCGGCACTGCGCCTCCGGCGATGACATCACCTGCCCCCTTCCGCTTTTTCATGCGGGGTGCCGGCTGCAATTGGTCAGCCCAGCACTCCTCCTGTTTCCCCGGCACCCAGGTGCGCGCAGAGCTAGGCCCCTCCCCTTTAATCAGGGGAGGGAGGCCTGCAATACCGCGGCCCTACGTGCCAACGCGTGTGGCGCTGTTGCACGTAGCGCTGCGATATTCAATAGTAGCGCCCCAGGAAGGAGGGGGCGTGCTTCCAGTAGTGCCCTGCCTCCTGCTTGGGGTGCTACCACTGAATTTATGGTGCAGGGGTGCTAAATTTTTTGGGGCGCTTCAAAGGAAGCACCACCAAATTTTTCCCCCATATGCATATTAATCCTGACATCCCTTTTAGCTCCACATTGTCCACCTAGCTTATTTGCTTACTTATTTATAAGTGCCTAACCATACAGTATAATGTCTTCGGACCTGAAATGCATCCTTCGCCAATGTTATCAGTGTCATTGAGGGTAAAAGGCAGGATTTGCGAGAACACAGTTTAAACCAATTGTGTCTGCATTACTGTTCTGTCCTTGTTCTGTATTAGGATAATGTAAAAACACATCTATATTCTGACAATCAGAACTGGTGCAGTAAAGTAAAACTATATGCAGCAAGGCTGAAGCTTGTGAATGCAGGTCAGAAAATTGTTTTTCACATTGTGGGCCTGTAAAGACCTTCCCTGGGCAGGCCCATCAGCTAGAAATGAGATTCTTTATGCGTGGCTGATTTAGTGTTGCCACTAGTACTGTGGAATCTATCGCAGTATGAATGGGGACATCCTACAGCACCAGCTGCTGGAACAAACTGAATCACTTCTATCTGAGGTGATTCTGTATCATAAACTGGAATATAGTCACACCTCCCAGCTGTTATTGCAATCTTAAATTTTGAATGACACTCTAATCCATAGTTGTAATTGTATTTGGAGTAGAAATACAAATTTGATATTGCAAATAGGCAACAGTCAAATTTTTAACTCATTCTTTCTATTAGATCATCAAATCTTTTGAGTTAGTTGTTAAGGATATCACTGGTCATCTGAGCATTTGCGTTTATATTGGCCCAAGATTTACGATCGGAGGCTTCCCGCGGGCAGATGCCTCCGACCTGCAAAAAATCTACGAATTTACCTGGAGGTACAAAGATTCGCACTCCTGGGAAATAAGTTTTAAAAAAAAATTACATATTTAAAATTAATTAAAATGCCATTTAATTAAATATTTTAAACAAAAATTTAATTTTTTGAAAAAAAAATGTATATGCTTTAACGGCTAAAAATAAACTTGCCTTATTGGACAGGATTTTTAATGTATAAATCTGTGATAAAATTTCATTTTTCTATTTTTTTAAACTTACGCTGGTAAAAGCAGACCTTACGCCTGCTTTTACCAAGCGTAAGAATCTCAAGGGCATTCGCTGGGCAGAAGTTGGGCAAATAGCGCAACTCTCCACCCGCAGAGGCCCTTCTCCCGGGGATGCGGAGGATCTGTCAAGAAGATTCTTGACAGATTTCAAGTTCCAGTTTTTTGCGCATGCGCTCCGCATGCATAAACCCAGAATTGCCTGGTCCCTACGGGCACGTACACACCTCATACGCACACGTAGGGGTCAGAAATTATGGCCCATTATGTTTGACAGGTAAAGCACCTATACAAAGAAAATCTTGCACCTTGGAATTACATTGCCCATATATTAACCATAAAAACACTTCAAATACTTCTGTGAAATTCCTTTGCTTGCATTTAAAATATTTGTATAGTACACTTTACAGAACCTGGCTGCGAAACTGGGACCTTTAGCATCGGCCGTTAAGGCCAGTTTGGCAGAAAAAATGGCAGCCACCTCATTTCTGCCTGCTTCAGATGCGGAACGTGGCGGCCGCCATATTGGGCAGGTCGGCAGCGCTGCAGTTGCCTGCGCTCACCACACATATTTAAATGATGTAGGTTATGTGGTCAATCGCTATGCCACGCCTGAATTGATGCATATTGTGTGATTTTCGACTTTGTCATCTTAATACCGCCCTCTCCAACCATGTACGGAAGAACGTACGCGCAGCAGTTCAACAGATACACTTCCAGCTCTTCTTAAAGGGACACACACAACTTTCAGGTAAGTTCAGAGTTTTGCTTTTGGACTGGTTTCTTTACATTTTATTGGAGTAGTGGCTTGGTGTAATACATTTAAAAAGTTGTTAAAGTGGGCAGGGAGTGCGGTGAGTGCTGCTGCTGGACATTTGAAAGGTGTTGGCTTTAACAGGAAGGCCTCTGTGAACATCACTTGCTCCCAGTCCTGGGGGCTCTAGTTGCAGTCCCCCTTGGGCTGCAGCATCACATGGAGATGAAGCAGAGGCAGCAAAGGGGATAAGCTGCTCGCAGAGGAAGGAGGAAGCAGAAGAGGAAAAAGCAGAAGAGGTTTTCTTCCCTTCCAATGGGCGGAAGAGACCTCCTCAGGAGATCAACGCAGCCTGGTTGCACATTGCACAGGAGGACACAAGCAGGGATGTCGTCAGGAGGACCAGGCTGCAGTGGCGCAAACCTTTCAATGCTCTCAGTAGATCATGAAACGTTACTGCAAAGCCACACTCAACCTCATCCTGCTGTGCCACTCAACACATCCCCATCACTCTGCCTTCCCTACCCTATTCCTGCACATCCTTACTCACACCAATTTACCTTGCACCTCCACCCATCCCTCTCTATCTACATGATCAATTCCCCATCTCACGAGCCACCCCTCACACTCACCCTCATCCTAGTTCAATCATATCAACTAACAACACACCAGGGTAGGCACTTGGGTGTTTTATGCAATGTTCGTGTAAATTTTCCGTTAATCTGTTGTTAAACATTGAAATCTTTATTTTCAACACTTTGTCTTATTGGACAGATCTGTGCTCACCTTTGGAAGTGTCTTAGTGAGTTCCAGTAATGTTGAGACATAACTTCCACCCGCCCCCACCCCCCAATTTTGATGAGTGTGAAAGGAATGGCTTGGACATTGTCGGGATGCTTTATGGTGCTGGTGTGGGGTGGTGTCAACCTGGCACATCATGTGGCAGCCAGGGTGTACATCATCAAGTGAAGTAAATCTGGCCATGGTGATGCCATCGCTGGCCTCCTAAGCAGCAATGTGGTCGGGTGCTGATGGCCTGTGTCCTGTGCAGCATCAGGTGATTGCGGAGAAGGTCGGTTTTGTTGTTGGTGATGTTGGTGTTGGGGCTGATTGTAGAGGGATTCAGAGGACCAAGGTGAGAATTGTTCAAGGGCACCAATGTTGCTGGAATAGATGGAAGCTGAAATTGAGATGACAGAAGCGATCTGTCAATGATGAGAGAGCTTGCTCCAAGGAGGTGACTATGGATGTGAGTTTACTCCAAACACTTCTAAACTGCATACAGCTCAAAAGTGTCTTCCAACTCCTGAAGGCTCAAGCTTCTGTCATTGGAAAGTGACCAGCTGTGAAATGATAGCTTTCATACCACTTTTGCAGCTGTCACTTATTCACAGCAATGGGGAGACATAGAGAACCCGACCTACTTACCTGACGTGATCTCGGAATGACGTGAACCCCGTTAAAAAAGTGGTAAAATAGAAATAGGCTGGCAACATAGTAGTTAACAAGCGTTTAACAAGCATTTAACAATCTTAAATGCCTCCCCCGCCGCTTGGTGTCGGGTCTGTTCTGAATTCGCAGACCCGACACTTTGGAAACTTACATGGAGGCGGGTTCGGAGCGGGCTCCCAACCCACTGTCAATCATTTCGATTTTGACAGTCAACCCGCCTCCAAACCTGCACTCTAGGCACCAGCAAAATCGCAGCCTATGACTTATAAAGGCCCTTTAAAATAGTAAAATATTCCAAGATGCTTCACAGTTACGAATCAGACCCAACCAGGGACAGTAGTGGGGTAGGAGAGGTGGCCATAGGCGCTGTCTCAGAGATAGCTTTTAAAGAGCATTTTGAAAGTGAGGAGAGATGTACCAAGACACAAGAGTTTAGGATGGAAGTTCCAAAGCATTGAGTTAAAATGGTTGAAATGTATTCTAATAATGGAGTAGGGGGGTTATCACACCATAGACCAGTGTCGAAAGAGCAAAGGGTGCAGACAGAGACATGGCTGGAGAAGGTTGTATGAGGAATAAGAGGTTTGAAGATAAGGATGGCAATTTTGAAGTCAATGTGCTAGAGGACAGAGAGCTGATAGAGGTCAGCAAAGAGTTGGGGTGATAGGTGAGTGGGGTTTTTTATGACATCCCAGATTTCTTACCACGTTGGACATTATGTAAGATGAGCTTGTGAGACTAAGAAGGAGGGCAGTCGGAAAAGTCAAGTCTAGTGATAATAAAGGCATGGATATGGGTTTCAGCAGCAGTACAAGCAGAGATGAACAATGTTTCAGAGGTTCAGCAGTTTACCTGTATATACAAGATCTCCACACACAATATTTCCATGCTAACTTGCTTGAAAAGTTAGCTAAAATAAAATGTGAAGCTTCTTTGATGGTTTGCATGCTAAACACAATGCCTACTGTGGAACTGGACCATACAGATCATGCAAATCCCAGATTTGGTCACTTTTCTGCAGTGAATTTGCCAATCTCAGCTGAGCTATTGGTAGGAACTCTACAACTGGCCTTGTATCCCTGGGTAACAGAGGGGACAAATCAGCCAGGGTTTATACTTCTGTTTACTATCTAGTGATCCTTGCTGGAATGTGCATGTGTGTGGTTGTTGGCTGAAAACAGGATTGCACTTGGCCATGATATCCTCCATGATCTAACAGTCTGTGGATAGTCACTGGAGTGTGGGCGATATCTGTGGCAGCGTATGTTCTGTTATATCCCAACATGCATCAGTTTCTTTAGGAGAGGACAGGAAACTGTGGACAAGTAGTATATTGTAGCCAATGTAATTGATTTGTGGTTTTTCAAAACTCCTATACAAGTGGAATTTATCTTAGTTTACATAGAAGGAGGCGTTACTATATATCTTAAACCTAACCCATACAGGATCTAACCTTAAAGCTTAAACGTACAACACATGAGCAGTGTTTCATTTCCACCACTGAGATCTTCTACTTAATGAGCAAAAAAATGTACATAATAATAATAAATGTTTCTTATTCCCTTGTACATTGAATAAAATGCCAGTTCTCTGATTTGTGAAAACTCTTGATACACTATCCCAGCATATGGGGCTCTGAAGTGGGAGCAGGGCCTTGTATAATTCCTATAGCAGCTCAGCGTACTGTAATATTTGTGTTACTAGATAAGCCATCAATCAATAGAGATAGTTTATTTATTACTTTATTATTTCAATGCAAAATTAATTTTGTCTGAATCTCAACATTCTGCACGTAGATATACTTTTCAATGTTACTACGCATCTAAGCCATTATGGAGCCTTAGTTTTCAGTGCTAAAACGTCTTATTGTATGTTGTCCATTTTGGGATTTTTGACTGTATTTTCATGAAAAAGATTTGGATAAGAATTATATAACAATGTTGCTTTTATGTTAAAGCAAGTCCACAAAGATTGAAAATCCACCTTCACTGGGACAGAGAGGATTTGTATGTTAATAAGTTCACCTGAGAGGCCTCTGAAGCTGTTACCCATAACAATGTGAGACATGAAGGAATTTGTTTCAGATATTTACAGTAGACATTCACATTTGTAGTTGGGAGGAACTTACATCATGCATGGATAGCATTGGATAGTCTGGCCACCTTTCCACAGGGATGGAGGGGAGGGAAGCGTAAAATATTTGCAGATCTACTGACCTACCTCTGGACAGGGGAGTGGTCAGAGGTCAACTGCCCCCACTGTCTGGACACAGGAAATCAAAGAAAGCTAAAACACATATTCAGGCTCAATTCCAAAAAAGGCTGCTGAGTGAGAAGAAAGCCCACCTCAACATAGATAACTGGACAGGTTTCAGAGAAAAAGACTATCCAAGAAAAATGAAAGTCTCTTAGCCTGCTAAAAGGGTTAGTGTTGGATACCATGATCCTGACACTCTCCAAACTTCTGAATGGCAGATTGATTAACCCATTAGTGAGATGAGACCAGCTCTGGGCCTCAGCATGGGTGGCAGCAGTCTGGGCTGACTGGATTACAGGCAGCAACAAGAGCAATGGAGGAGTGGCAGTGGTGGGAGCAGGAATACTGTCATCTTGAGAGAAGACAGCAGGTTCCTGCTCCACTGACCCACTGCCACTCCCCTGGGGCAGCACCTCAGCATCCCTAGCAATCTGTTGGAGCACAGATTGCTGGCCTGCTGCCACACCATGAAAGGGCCAGTCAACAGTGGTAGACCCAACCACGATGGCAGCAGTTAGAGCTTGCGTGGCATTAAGCTGAGACTGCATGAGAGCAGTCTGAGATTGGATGCCACCAAGCATAGACTGCATTACAGCACTAAGATGTTGCGTCGCTTCCACCTGTGCTGCAATGGAAGCTGTCAGATCGCCCATCACATGCCGCATCAGGTCTGGGTCACCACGGTCTCTCTGGGAGTCTACCATCCTTTGCAGACTGGAAATGATGGGCTCCATGGTGTGCACAGAGCATTGTTCAATGTTGGATGCGGATTCCTCCACTCTCCTTATCATTGCCAACAGGCTCTCGGGCACACTTGTCATTGCACCTATCATCTCCGTGTGCATCACCCTCCATCACCCTTCTTCCAAACGCCTCCCCATAGAGGTCCTCATCTGACTCCTGTGCAGCAGAACTCGCGTGCAAGCTCGCCCTCCGGGGAGCTGGCCCCCGAGCTACACTTTCCCCCTGGCCTTGCTGCAGCCCACTCGTCCCCGGTGCCTTACCCTGTGCAGATCCCGCTACTATACTAGCCTCTAAAGAACGCGTAATGCCAGTATCTGAGCTGGAGTCTGCGGGTGAGAGATGCAGTGACGTGGTGTGTTCTACTTCCTCCTCTTTTCCTGCCTCGCTGTCTATGGTGCCCTCAGGGACAGGCTGCTCAGGAGCTTGCTCATTATCTGAAAGCATAAAGGCACAAGAGTCGGGTTAAGGTGAGGAGAGGGGGGCAGGAAGGGAGAAATGCATGCATACAGCATGATTAGCTGGAAAGTGCGAAACGCTTGTGTGGTGAGGGGGAAGTGGGATGTGAGAAGAAGGAGTAGGGATGAGCATACCTTTGTTGTCCCCAAGGGGGTCAACATTGCCGGTGGCCACGGCGCCCACCACCTGGTGCCCAATAATCTCCAGCACTCTATTTTCCAGTGCAGACGGTGGTTGTGTGTTGGCTTGTCCCCCGCCTGTGCGCTCCTGCTCCCTGCTGTTGTGAGTCGCCTTGGCCTGTAAGAGAAAAGAAAGTGTGTGAGTGAGTGTGGAGCAATGTGTCTGGGTGATGTGCCTGCCATTGTTGAATAGCTGTCATTGTGTGCAAGGCGTGAGATGTGGGTGTGAGTGTTGGTAGGTAAAGATCTTTGGTGGGTGAGTGCTGGGGGTGTAGTGCTTTGGGCAGTGTGTGCAGACTGCGGTTCAGACGGTGGTATGTAGCATTTGTTGAAGCAGTCACTCACCATGACCAGCCGAATTAGGTCATTAAATTTCTTCCGGCACTGTGTGTGGGTCCTGAGGACCACAGTGCTGCCTGAGACGTGCTGCACTACCTCCCTCCACATGGTGCGGAAGACTTGCGGTGAGGGCCTCCTGCCACTTGTCAGGTCGAGCACCGCCTTCCGTCTCTCCACAGCGAAAACCAATGCCTCCAATGCTTGATCACAGAATCTGTGGGCTCTCTCCCTGGGGCTTGGATCTGCCATGAGTACAGCTGCTTCAGTCCTCTGGCTCCTTCTCCTTGACCTGCTGCTGCTTGCTAAGGCAGCTGCACAGCCAGCAATGCTGAGAATTAGGTTCTGCATCATCAATGAACCTCCCCTTTAAGAACTGGAAAAAGCCTGTGGCAATCATGACTTGTGATTAGACTTCACCTGATATTGGCCCACCCTTTATGTGTAACGCTGATGAGCTTGGGCTTAAAGACTTGAATTTGGACTCCAATCATTTCTTTGTGCAGTGAGCACAAATTTTGCGTGCAGTCTAAAGCATTAGCGCCTGGTGCTAATTCTCCAACTTTTCTAATGATACCGCCCATTCCTGGGCTATGATGAATTTCTAGCCCATAAAATCATAGAAATTTACGGCACAGAAGGAGGCCATTTGGCCCATCGTGTCTGTCCCGGCTGAAAAAGAGCTATCCAGCCTAATTCTCTTTTTCCTGATGTTCCTCAGGATAACTAGTGCAATGGAACTAAGGCTACTTGGATGAAGTGTTGGCCTTGTGCAAGACCTGAATGTAATGAAATCCAAGCTCTAGCTGGCCATATGTCAGGGGTCCATTACTAATGATGGGTCCATTACTCTGTGTGGTGCTGTGTAAAGAGTAATTTGAGCAGCATATTGTACCATGCAAGAGTGTGATGCCTGCTGAGTACCATGTGCTTTAGTGACAAATAAATTAGCACCTACCACTGTGTCTTGCACTCCATCCAAATTTGGAACAGAGGGTTGTATTTAACATGTAAATACTAAGCATTAACATAACCCAGCTGTGAGTAGCTGTTAGATGTGTATATTATTCAACTCCAGTACTTAGGAAGCCTTTTGCTTCAGTTCAGCATGAACATAGCACATGTTGAAAATGCATTTCTTTTCACCGGGGAAAATATTCTCTATAATCCCACGGTAGTACAATGGTTCAGATAGTCTGAAAAATGTTTTGGATACTCAAGTGAAAAATCTTTATCAATGAGTTTAATGTGCATTATAGACCTAGAGAACAGCTTGACAAAAGGGAATAATTTAACATGTCATAGAGTCATGGGGGAAAAATTTGGTTGCTTTGCGCCTCCCGGTAGTGCCCGCTAATGGGGCGCAAAGCAACTAGTGCCCGGGCGCGGCGCCACCAGTGCCTCCCGCGAAATTCAGCGGGAGGTTAGTGGCGGCGGTAACCGTGAGCGCCCCGCGGTGCTGCGCTACCGGCAATGATGTCATCACCGTGCGCAGCACCCTGCTCGTGCACCGACCACGATCTTCGGTAGCGCCCCCTGACTTACCGCCTGACGCTATGTCCGATGGGGTCAGGGATGCCGACTTGCAGCCGGGGTGGCACTAGTTAAAGGGGAGATGGTAGGCGGCTATTTTTGTTGCTGGCTGCCTGCCAGCACCTGCCCCCGTTGCTGTCCCTGGCCCCCGTGAAGTCCCCCCGCGGGGTGCCGGCTGCTCTCCGTGAGCCCGGCACTCCTCTTGAGTGCCGGGCTCGTTTGCCGGCACTCCCGATCCCTGGTGGCCCAGCTGGGTGCCGGGACATGCTGCACCAGGCCCCCTTCCTTTTAATAAGGGGAGGAAGGCCTGCAGTACCGCGACGCGACGTGCCACAGCGCGTGGCACTGCGGCACGTTGCGCCACGATATTGCCTCGCAGTGCCCCAAGAGGGACACGGGGTGCTTCCAGTAGCGCCCCTCCTCCCTCTCAGGGCGCTACCTGGGAAAATCAGACGCGGGGGCGCTAATTTTTTTGCGGTGCTAAAAGTAATGCCCCAGCGAAGGTAACGCCCGAAAGGGGGCGCGACTCAATTTTTCCCCCATAGAGTCTCCATGACATGTTGAAAATGCATTTCTTTTCACCAGGGGAAAATGTGTATGGAACTCCCATAAGTATGAATGGGGAGAACTTAAAAAAATATACGAACACATGAAATAAATTTTTAAAAAACATTACATATTTAAAATTAATCAAAATGACATTTAAGTCAATATTTTAAACAAAAATTTAATTTTTTGATATTTTAAAAATATGTTTTAATGGGTCTATAAATAAACTTACCTTTTGGACTGGGTTTTTAAATGTATAAATGAGTGATAACATTTTATTTTTCTATTTTTTAAAACTCTTATGCTGGTAAAACCAGGCGTAAGAATTTGATAGGCATTCAGCGAGCGGAAGTTGGGCAAATAGCGCAACTCTCCACCCACAGAGGCCCATCTCGTGGGGATGCGGAGGATCTGTCAAGAAGCTTTGCAGGCCTAAACCCGGAATTTGCGTGGCCCCTACGGGCGCGTACACACCTCGGATGCACTCGTAGGGGTCGCAAAATACGGCCCAACCTCTCACCATCTACCCTGTCAATCCCCCTCAGAATTTTACATGTTTTCATGTGAGCCCTATATAATTGCAGTAAGACGTCTTTACTCTTATACTCAAATCATCTTGTAATAAAGGCCAACATACCATTTGCTTTCCTAATTGCTTGCTGTACCTGCATATTGGGCCAGAAATTCGGCTCTCCGGCATCCTGCGGATGCAAGAATCGCGCGCGTACTTACAGACCATGCCTGCTGTTGTGCTTCAGGCCCGCGTGGAATTCGGCTCCTGGGCTTCCTCCAGCTGCCGGCGTGCAGTGCTTGCATATCCCAGGGGCATCCCCTGCGATCACGTGGGCCATGGAGAGCCAATCGGAGCAGGGAATCTTCATTCATAGATTTGACAGGAAGACCTGTCAAATCTATGAATAGAGATCGGCCCCAAAACCTCACTAAAACTTCAAATAAATTTTAAAAAACATCACATTTTTAAAATAACTATAAATTACATAAATTAACTACTTTAAACAAAAATTTAAATTTTTGAAAAAATTAATTACACTTTTTAACGGTGCTAACAATAAACTTACCTTTCTTTAAAGTATGAAAAAAAGATAAACCTGTTGAAAAAAATTGTTTAAATTGTACTTAATTCACCACTTACCTTGTTAAAAGCAAGCCTTGCGCCTCCTTTTTCCCCGCGCAGCTTCTCCGTACTTACCCTCACGGAGAAACCTGATAAAAAAAACGAAGTTCGAGGTCTAAGCGCTGCCTCTCCGGCGCACGCGTTCAACCTCTGAACCCCTTCCTTCAGGGAAACGGAAGTTCCAGTTTCCAGCGCATGCGCAGTGCATGCGCGAAACCAGCACTTACGTTGGGTCTACAGGTGAGTACACAGCGCGTACTCACCCGTGGAGACCCGAATTTCTGGCCCAATAACTTTCAGTGATTTGTGTACAAGGACACCCAGGTCCCTCTGAACACCAACATTTCCCAATCTCTCACCATTTAAAAATACTCTGCTTCTTTATTTTTCCTACCAAAGTGGATAACTTCACATTTCTCCACATTATATTCCATTTGCCATGTTCTTGCCCACTCACTTAGCTTGTCCATTTCCCCTTGAAGCCTCCTTGCATCCTCCTCACAACTTACATTCCCACCCAGCTTTGTATCATCAGCAAACTTGGATATATTACATTTGGTCGCCTCATCCAAATCATTGATATATATTGTGAATAGCTGAGACCCAAGTACTGATCCTTGCGGTACCCCACTAGTTACAACCTGCCAACCCGAAAATGACCCGTTTATTCCTACTCTCTGTTTTCTGTCCATTAACCAATCCTCAATCCGTGCTAGTATATTACCCCCAATCCCATGAGCCCTAATTTTGTTTAATAACCTCTTGTGTGGCACCTTATCGAATGCCTTCTTAAAATCCAAATACACCACATCCACTGGTTCCTCCTTATCTATTCTGCTAGTTACAACCTCAAAAAAGCCTAAAATTGTCTACCATCATACCTTTTAATGTAGTTTCCCAATCTACCATAGACAACCTACCATAGCCAACTCGCCCCTCATACCTACATAGTTTGCTTTGTTTAGATTTAAGACCCTAGTTTCTGATTTAACTAAATCACTTTCAAACTCAATATAAAATTCTATCATATTATGGACACGCTTCCGTAAAGGCCCATTTACTACAAATGTATTAATTAACCCTTTCTCGTTGCACAATACTAGATCTAAAATAGCCTGTTCCCTAGTTGGTTCCTCAACATACTGATCTAGAAAACTATCTTGCATACATTCCATGAATTCATCCTCCACACTATTACTGCAAATTTGGTTTGCCCAGTCTATATGTAGATTACAGTCCCCCATGATTACTGTATTACCCTTGTTACATGCGCCTCTAATTTCCTGATTAATACTCTGGCCTACATTACAACTACTATTCGGGAGCCGAAAAACAACTCCCACCAATGTTTTCTGCCCCTTGCTGTTTCTTAGCTCCTCCCAAACTGATTCGACTTCTTGATTTTCGGAGCTAAGATCCTTTCTCTCTGTCTATATCCCATCCTTTTTATCAGGGCTACCCCTCCTCCTTTTCCATTTTGCCTATCTCTTCTAAAAGTTAAGTATCCTGGAATATTTAATTCCCAACTTTGTCCACATTGCAACCAGTCTCCATAATGGCCATTGGATCAAACCTATTAATTTCCAGCTGTGCTATTAATTCATCTATTTTGTTGTGAATGCTTTGCGCATTCAGATATAATGGGCTGGATTTTGATACTGGGGCGGGTTGGGGTCATGTCATCCACTTTTCGTGTTATCCACCCGACTGCAATTGGATGTGGGAGATTGATGCAATTTTCACCTAATTGGGCAATTGAGTTCCAGCATGTGGGAACCCATGAACCAATTAGTGTTTTCGGTCTGAAAGTCGCCTCAGATGATATCATCATTGCTGTTGCATTGAAGGTCTTCAGAGCCTGCCTGGCCTTTGCTGTGAGAGGACCTGAATGCAAAATAAGCAGCAGCAGTCCTAAGTCTGCTCCCAGATATTTTTACACCACCACTCCCAGATATGTCTCCTCCCCATCCATCCATATAGCCATCCATATATGCATCCCTATAGCCAGCCAGCCAGCTAAATGTGCTCCCGCCAGGTTTCACATTCATGGTTCAGAACAGGCGTGCTTCACGTAAAAAAAGGGTTAAAATCACAAAAGCCTTTCAAAATGGCATTATAGAGGCAATTTAGTGCTTATTAAGGGCCTTAACAGCCTATCCCGCCTCTAAGAGGCAGAACAGAGTCGGGACCAGCAGACACGATTTAATGAAAATTGCGTGGAGACAGGATGGAGGCGGGCTTCTGCCCGCCCGCCAGTTTTCGCAATTTTAACCCCCCACACGCCTCCAAACTCACCTCCACGGGTCAATGAAAATCCAGCCCAATGCCTTTATATGGCCTGGCCTTCTATGGCCACTGTACATGGCCTTCTTTGACCTCACAAAGGCCTTCGACACCATCAAATTCAGCTGCCCTCAAAAGTTTGTCACCATCCTCCACCTGCTTCACGACGACATGCAAGCCATGATCCTGACCAACGGATCCACCACAGACCCAATTCACATACGCACCGGGGTCAAGCAATGCACCAACGCTCTTCTCGATCTTCCTGGCTGCAATGCTCCATCTCACCCCCAGTAAGCTCCCCGCTGGAGTGGAGCTAATCTACAGAACAAACGGGAAACTGTTCAACCTCTGTCGCCTCCAGTCCAGATCCAAGGTCGTCCCATCCTCTGTCATCGAATTACAGTATGCAGATGACGCTTGCGTCTGCGTACACTCTGAGGCCGAACTCCATACCATCGTCAACACCTTCACCGAAGCGTACGAGAGCATGGGCCTTACACTAAACATCCGTAAGACAAGTTTCCTCTACCTACCTGCTCCCACCACACAGTACTGCTCCCCGATTATCAAAATCCATGACGAGGCCTTGGACAACGTGGACCACTTTCCATACCTCGGGAGCCTACTGTCAACAAGGGCAGACGTTGATGACGAAGTCCAACACCGCCTTCAGTATGCCAGTGCATCCTTTGGTCGCCTGAGGAAGAGAGTGTTTGAAGACCAGGACCTCAAACCCAGCACCAAGCTCATGATCTACAGAGCAGTAGTGATACCTGCCCTCCTGTATGCTTCAGAGACATGGACCATGTACAGCAGGCACCTGAAAGCACTGGAGAGGTACCACCAACGCTACCTCCGCAAGATACTGCAAATCCATTGGCAGGATAGGCACACCAACGTCAGTGTTCTCGCTCAGGCCAACATCCCCAGCAATGAAGCTTTGACCATGTTCTATCAGCTCCGATGGACGGGCCACATCGTCCACATGCCCGATACGAGACTCCCAAAACAAGCGCTCTACTCGGAGCTCCGACACGGCAAGAGAGTCCAAGGTGGGCAGAGGAAATGCATCAAGGACACCCTCAAAGCCTCCTTGAAAAAGTGCAACATCCCCACCGACACCTGGGAATCCCTGGCCCAAGACCGCACAAAGTGGAGGAGTAGCATCCGGGAAAGCGCCGAACACCTCGAGTCTCTTCACCGGGAGCAAGCGGAAGCCAAGCGCAAACAGCAGAAGGAGCGCACGTCAACCCAAGCACCCCACCCACCCGCCCCTTCAACCACCGTCTGCCCCACCTGTGACAGAGACTGTAGGTCCTGCATTGGACTCATCCGTCACCTGAGAACTCATTTTTAGTGCGGAAGCAAGTCATCCTCGGTTCCGAGGGACTGCCTAAGAAGAAGAAGAGAAGGAATGCCTTTAGCTGTGACTTATTTCTATTTTTCCCTGATGTCACCTTCATCCCTGATGCCTTATTACCTTTGTTACTCTCTCTGTCCCTTCCTGACCCACTCTGCTTATTTTTACCCAAAACTCTGCTCTAGAGCCTTGACATTTCTCTCGCTGCTTTTAAATTTACTCTTTCCTGAATCCTCCCACCGTCCCCTTCATTAGTTTAAAGCCCTGTCTAAGAACATAAGAACATAAGAAGTAAGAGCAGGAGTAGGCCATACGGCCCCTCGAGCCTGCTCTGCCATTCAATAAGATCATGGCTGATCATCGACCTCAACTCCACTTTCCTGCCCGATCTCCATATCCCTTGATTCCCCTAGAGTCCAAAAATCTATCTAGCTCAAAGACTCAGCATTCACTGCCCCCTGGGGTAGAGAATTCCAAAGATTCACAACCTTCTAAGTGAAGAAATTCCTCCTCATCTGAGTCTTAAATGGCCTACCCCTTATCCTGAGACTATGCCCCCTAGTTCTAGACACTCCAGCCAGGGGAAACAACCTCTCAGCATCTACCCTGTCAATCCCCTTCAGAATCTTGTATGTTTCAATGAGATCACCTCTCATTCTTCTAAACTCCAGAGAGTATAGGCCCATTCTACACAATCTCTCATCATAGGATAGCCCTCTCATCCCAGGTATCAATCGAGTGAACCTTCGTTGCACCGCCTCCAAGGCAAGTATATCCTTCCTTAGATAAGGAGACCAAAACTGTGCACAGTACTCCAGGTGTGGTCTCACCAAGGCACTGTACAATTGTAGCAAGACTTCCTTACTCTTATATCCAACCCCCTTGCAATAAAGGCCAACATGCCATTTGCCTTCCTTATTGCTTGCTGTACCTACATGCTAGCTTTCTGTGTTTCTTGCACGAGGACACCCAAATCTCTCTGAACACCAACATTTGAAAGTTTCTCACCATTTAAAAAATATTCTGTTTTTCTATTCTTCCTACCAAAGTAAATAACCTTACATTTCCCTAGATTATACTCCATCTGCCACCTTACTGCCCACTCATTTAGTCTATCTATATCCCTTTGCAGACTCTTTGGGCTGGATTTTGATACTGGGGCGGGTTGGGGTCGTGTCATCCGCATTTCGTGTTATCCACCCGACTGCAATTGGATGTGGGAGATTGATGCAATTTTCACCTAATTGGGCAATTGAGTTCCAGCATGTGGGAACCCATGAACTAATTAGTGGTTTCAGTCTGAAAGTCGCCTCTGATGATGTCATCATTGCTGCTGCATTGAAGTTCTTCAGAGACTGCCTGGCCTTTGCTGTGAGAGGACCTGGAGGCAAAATGAGCAGGAGAGAGAGAGAGAGAGAGAGGAGAGAGAGAGGAGAGAGGGAGGAGAGAGAGAGGAGAGAGGAGAGAGGAGAGAGAGAGAGAGAGAGAGAGAGGAGAGAGGAGAGAGAGGGGAGAGAGGAGAGAGAGAGAGAATTTTTTTTGCATCCAGGTCCTCTCACAGCAAAGGCCAGGCAGTCTCTGAAGACATTCAATGCAGCAGCATCAGAGGCGACTTTCAGATCTAATACTACTACTACCTTCATCACATCTCCATTGTAATAGTGGACCTATAGCTGATAGTCAGCTATCCACTTGTGCTCCCGCCAGGTTTCACTGGCGTGTTTCACATCAGGCATGCTTCATGTGGGAAAAGGGTTAAACTAGCTAAAATGTTTCAAAATGGCATTACAGAGCCAATTTAGGGCTTGTTAAGGGCTTTAATGGCCTCTCCCACCTCTTGGAGGTGGGACAGAGTCGAGAACACCGCACACGATTTTATCAAAATTGCGTGGAGCAGAATGGAGGCGGGATCAGGTCCGCCCGCCACTTTTCGCAATTTTAACCCCCCACACGCCTCCAAACCCACCTGCACGGCCCTATGAAAATCCAGCCCTTTGTGTTCTCCTCACAGCTTACTGTCCCATCTAGCTTTGTATCATCAGCAAACTTGGATACATTATACTTGGTCCCTTCATCTAGGTCATTAATATAGATTGTAAATAGCTGAGGCCCCAACACTGATCCTAGCGGCACCCCACTAGTTACAGCCTGCCAACCTGAAAAAGATCCGTTTCCGTCTAATGCCCTAGTTATTCGGTTCGCCAAGACACTGGTCCCAGCCTGGTTTAAGTGGAGCCCGTCCCAATGGAACAGCTCCCTCTTTCCCCAGTACTGGTGCCAGTGCCCGATCAACTGAAACCCCTTCCTCCCACACCACTCTTTGAGCCACGCATTGAAACCTCTAAAATGCCAATTTGTGCTTGGCTCGGGTATCAATCCAAAGATTATTACCTTTGAGTTTCTGCTTTTTAATTTGGATCCTAGCTCCTCAAACTCCCTCAGCAGAACCTCATCCCTAGTTCTACCTATGTCGTTGGTTCCTACGTGGACCACTGCAACTGGATCCTCCCCCTCCCAATCTAAGTTATCCTCCAGCCGCAAGGAGATGTCTTTAACCCTGGCACTGGGCGGGCAACACAACCTTTGGAACTCTCCGTCACGGCTGCAGAGAACAGTATCTATCCCCCTGACTATACTGTCCCCTACCACAACTACATTCCCTTTCACTCCCCCCACTTGAATGGCCTCCTGCACCATGGTGCCATGGTCAGCTTGCTCATCCATCATGCAGGCTTTTCCCTCATCCACACAGGCAGCAAGAACCTGTTGGACAAGGGCAAAGGCTGAGGCTCCTCCAGCACTGCAGCTGGGGTCCCCTTACCTGCCTGAGTTGCAGTCACACCCTCCTGTCCCTGACCACTAACCAGACCTGTACCACTACCTAACCTAAGGGGCGTGACTGCCTCCTGGATCAAAGTGTCCAGGTAACTCTCCCCATCCCTGATGCCCCGCAATGTCTGCACCTCAGACTCCAGCTCAAAAACTCTGAGCTGAAGTTCCTCAAGATGCAAGCACTTACTGCAAACGTGGTTGTCCGGGATCACAGTGCTCTCCACAAACTCCCACATGCTGCAGTTGCGGCACACCACCTGCACTGCCATCCCTAGCTGACCTAGTTTTATTTAATTACATTTGTAATTAGGTAACTTAGTTTGCAGTGTAAACTCAACAACAAGTTGAGTATAAGTCAGAGCATGTCATGTAAAACTGCACAGTGCTGTAGTCTTGGAATGCAGCAAATTGAGCAGCCCGTCCGGGAGCGGCAGCAGGGACGCACACCCAATTTTAGTCAAGGACGGCACGTTGAATACTGTGGTCAGTTCTGGTTACCAAGATATAATGGGAACATTCTAGCTGTGGAGGTAGTGCTAAGAAGAGCCACAACACTGAGCCTTGGTGTCAAAGGGTTATGAGGAATGACTGGAGAAACTGGGGCTCTTTATCCGTAAAAGGAAATGGGATTTTATAGATAAGCCGACCAAATACAAAATGGCACAAATACGGTCAGTCTGAATTTGGAGGGAGAACCTGCCTGTTTACACAGGTGATATTGGGGGACTTTAATTACCCAAACATCGATTGGGATAATGCTAGGGTAAAGGGAAAGGAGGGGGAGGAATTTCTGAAATGTGTTCAGGAGAATTTCCTTGATCAGTATGTTCTTGGCCCAACTAGGCAGGAGGCATTGCTGGATCTGGTGCTGGGGACTGAGGTGGGCCAGGTCGACCAAGTGTCTGTGAGAGAACACTTGGGTACGAGTGATCATCGTATCATAGGATTTAGATTAGCAATGGAGAGGAGCAAGGAACAATCTAGAGTGGAACTTCTAAACTGGAATAGGGCTAACTTCAAAGGGATGCAAAAGGATCTAGCCAGGGTAAAATAGAACCAAAGACTGACAGGAATAACTGTAACGGAATAATGGGTGATCTTTAAGAAGGAGATGTTCCAACTACAGGCTAGGTACATTCTAACAAGAGGGAAGGGTAAGGGAACCAAAGCAAGAGCTCCTTGGATGACGAGGGAGATAGAGAAGATGATGAAGCAAAAAAGGAGGGTGTATAATGCACATCAGGTGAATTCTTCAAGGGAGAACCAGACCAAATACAATAAGTTGAGAGGGGAAGTGAAGATGAAAATCAGATTGGCAAAGAAAGAATATGAGAGTAGAATGGCAGTTAACATAAAAGGGAACCCAAAAAACTTCTACATGTAAATAGTAAGCGGGTAGTAAGAGGCGGGGTGGGGCCTATTAGGGACAAAGAAGGTGATATATGCTTAGATGCGCAGGGCAAGGCTAGAATACTCAATGAGTACTTTGTATTGGTGTTTCCTAAGGAGGTGGATGCTGACAAAATATCAGTAGAAGTGGAAAAGGTAAAAGCAATGGAAGGGGTGAAAATTGATCGACAGGATGTACTAGAAAGCTGGGTATGCTTAGAGTAGATAAGTCACCTGGTCCAGATGGCTTGCATCCCAGGTTGCTAAGGGAATTGGAGCAGGAGATAGCGGAAGGGCTTGCCATAATTTTCCAATCTTCCCTAGATGCGGCGGAGGTGACTGAGGATTGGAAAGTGGCAAATGTGACACCATTGTTCAGGAAAGGGTGTAAGGACAATCCCTAGTAACTACAGGCTGGTCAGTTTAACATCAGTGATGGGTAAAGTTTTAGAAAAAATAATTAAGGAAATATTAACGGGCACTTGGAGAGGTTTAAGTTAATTAAGGAGAGCCAACACGGATTTGTAAAAGGCAGATCATGTTTGACTAATTTAATTGAATTTTTTGATGAAGGGAATGCAATGGATGTTGTCTACATGGATTTTCAGAAAGCGTTTGACAAGGTACCACATAGAAGGCTGGTTTAACAAAATTGAGGCTCATGAAATAGGTGGGTCAGTGAAAGCTTGGATAAGGAATTGGCTTAAGGACAGAAAACAGCGAGTTGTGGTAAATGGCTGTTTTTCAGACTGGAGGATGGTAGACAGTGGTGTTCCCCAAGGGTCTGTGCTGGGGCCACTGCTTTTTTTGATATATACAAATGACCTGGATATTGGAATACAGAGTAGAATTTCTAAATTTGCCGATGACACCAAACTTGGGGGTGTGGTAAACAGTGAGGATGATACCAATCGACTGCAACAGGCTAGCAGAATGGGCAGACAACTGGCAGATGGAATTTAATACAGAGAAGTCTGAGGTGATGCATTTTGGCAGAAGGAACAGGGAGAGGCAAATTACACTTAATGGCACAGTTTAAAAGAGTGTACAGGGAAAGAGGGACTTGGGAGTTAATGTGCATAGGTCCCTGAAGGTGGAAGGACATATTGAGAGAGTGGGTAACAAAGCATATGGGATCTTGGGCTTCATAAATAGAGGTATTGAGTACAAAAGTAGAGAAGTTATGCTGAATCTTTATAAAGCGCTGGTTAGGCCACAACTGGAGTATTGCGTCCAGTTCTGGTCACCACACTTTAGGAAGGATGTGAAGGCCCTTGAGAGGGTGCAGAGGAGATTTACCAGAATGGTTCCGGGGATGGGGAATCTTAGCTACAAGGACAGGTTGGAGAAGCTGGATTTGTTTTCATTAGAGCAAAGGAGGTTGAGGGGTAATTTGATAGAGGTGTACAAGATTGTGACGGGTTTGGATAGGCTAGACAGGGAAAGGCTGTTCCCACTAGTTGATGGCACAAGGACTAGGGGACACAGATTTAAGGTTTTGGGCAAGAGATACAGGGGGGACGTGAAGAAAAAATTTTTTACGCAGTGAGTGGTGATGACTGGAACTCGCTGCTGACGGAACTGGTGGAAGCGGAGACACTCAATGTTTTCAAAGGGGAGACTGGATAGGCATTTGAGGGAAATAAACTTGCAGGGCTACGGGGATAGAGCGAGGGAATGGGACTGACTGGATTGCTCTCCAGAGAGCTGGCATGGACTTGATGGGCTGAATGGCCTCCTTCTGTGCCATTGTGACTCTATGACCTGCTAATGAGAAACGTGGGCAGAAGTGCACAATGCATGGAGGTGGCAGAGAAGCAAAAAGTTGTTAAATATATCATGGTATGCATAATTAATAACATGTGGTCATTGCATACTTACAATAAGACGTACACGCCTACTAAATGGAAAAGTGTATTGTTTGATACTGTATACAGACAACAAAGCTCTTTTACATTTATCAGTAGCACAGTACAAGAAAATAAATCATTAATTGCTGAAACATACCAAGCATGAAATCCTTGTTTAATTCTATTTTATTGCCCGCTACAAACTGTAGTGAGGCTGGTGACTTGCACTGATGAAAACAGGTGTTGGTCTATATTATAATTGTACCCTTACTCAAATTGCAGTGAGAATACAGTCTTTGTGTGCAGTAATATTTCATTTCATTGAACTCCACCTAGAAATTGCACAAAACCACTGAAAATATTAATTTTAGTTACTTCCCTATGCGCACACAAAAAAGTACAACACAGTGGGCAGAGACGCTCTCATCTGAGTCAGAAGGTTGTGAAGGTCTGCCCTCTCAGGTGGACATAAAATATCCCATGGCACTATTCGAAGAAGAGCAGGGGAGTTATCCCAGTGTCCTGGCCTATAGTTATCCCTCAACCAACATCACAAAAACAGATTATCTAGTCATTATCGCATTGCTGTTTGTGGGACCTTGCTGTGCGCAAAATTGGCTGCTGCGTTTTCCTACATTACAACATTGACTACACTTCAAAAAGAGTACTTCATTGCCTGGAAAGTGCTTTGGGATGTCCTGAAGACGTGAAAGGCGCTGTATAAATGAGAGCTCTTTCCTTCTTTCTTTATGACGATTCAATGGGACATTCTTGCGGTTTGGAAATTCAAACCTATGGCCTGGAATTTCCTCAGATGCTGCTTCTGCTCCGCCACCGTAATTTCCCCAGAAGTGCAGTGGAAATTCCATTTCAGCACGTAAACAGAGTTTCCGCAACACTTCTGGTGAAGTTACAGCAGCAGGGCGAGAGCAGCTCTGAAGAAATTGTAGGCCTGCATGTTTTGGTTTAGTGTGAGCATATGTATCCTCCTAGGTGGGCACACATCCACATTTCTTTCCTCTTGCTGGTCCCCCTTTAAGCCACAGATCAGCTGCAACAGACACTGTCAATAACATCAATGGCTGGCTGCCAGGGATCAAATGAGAATGTGTCATGGTGCAGGCTCCACATTTGGTTTTCCCATTCTCCTGTGTCAAAACTGCAAAAAAAAAGTCCCATTACAGCACATAACCTGGGCTGGCACTTCAGTGCAGTACACGGGGAGTACAGCATTGTTGCGGATGCCAGTCAATGGGTGAAGTGCTCAAATGCGATGCAGAATCATAGACAATTTACAGCTGTGAAGGACGTAATTTATCTGTGCAATTTTATACTACACCTCCTGATTGACTGGAAATTGTTTGTTGATGAACACCATCACTTAATGCCAGGTTATCATATTTGTGATATTTACATTCGGACTGGTGTATTTGACTTGACTAAGTAAACGTTGTGCATTTGAGCTATTGCAATTTTTCCGCTGTTTGCTGCTATTTTCCTACAATTTACTACTCCTTTAATCCACATCTCTCTCACCAGCATCATTTCTGCACCGGTTCACTCCTGATAGGTCCAGGTGGTCTTGGTTCATATAAAGTTGGTGACTGCAAAATTCCCTGGCAGCAGCCAACTTTCACTTTGTGACAGACAATGGTGCCATAGGTCTTTGAAGGATCTGGATGGATGTCCGCCATGGGATGAAAGGATGTCCCTTGCTGCCCTGTTATTGGCACCACCCCCAACACCAATGTAAATTGAAAATATAATAAGGCTTATGCTTCATCCCCATTCTGGTAGAACATGCCATTGGGACGTGGAAGTAGCACTTCTGCTGTCTGGACAGATCAGGTAAGGTCTACTCTATGGCTCCAAGAAAGTATCAAAGATAACTTGCATCTGCGATGTTTGGCACAACTTTGCCATTTCAAAAGGGGAACCCATGCAGCCAGAAGGGCTGGAAGTTGAACCTGCACACTTGCCTGCAGAGGAGGAATGAGTAGTGGCCTTGGCTGATGCATGGCCAGGCAGACTTGTGTGGCAAGAACTGACTGATTAGATGTTTAGTTATAAGCAGCTTTACTTGTTCTAAAATGAACTACGAGCTTTTCTGTAGTACACTTGCCCCATAGCAACATGTTTTGCCCAATCCCCCTAATTTTACTAACATCCCTACATGTTTGTCCTCAATAGTAATAGTCATAGAATTGTAGAACCATAGAATTTTACAGCACAGAAAGAGGTCATTTGGCCCATTGTGCCTGTACAAGCTGTCTGAAAGGCCGATACATTTAGTCCCACTCCCTTGACCTTTTCTCGTACCCCTTTAAATTTTACTTTTTCAAATACTTATCCACTTCTCATTTCAAATCTATTATGGATTCAAATTCCATTACTATTTCTGGCATGGCTATCTATATCCTAACAACCTTCTGCATAACCTCGCCCTTCATTCTTTTGATAATTATCTTAAATTTATGCCCCCTAGTTATTGACTCACCAACCAGTAGAAATTATATATTCCTATTTATTTTAACATAACCTCTCAGAATTTTCAACACCTTTATCAGATCTCCTCGTAATCGGCTTTGTTCTAATGAAAAAAGCCCCAATTTCTCTAGACTGTACTCAGAATTAAAGATTCTTATCACTGGCATCATTTCAGTGTATCTCTGTTGCATGTTAAGCAAGGGCCCTTGAGTATATCATTTAATTGAAGTGAAATTGGTGGGATTCAATTAGTTTAATTTTAATTAATTAATTAAAGGGTAAGTCATGGCAGCAGAGCTCGGCGCTGTTATATGCTCCTCCTGCAATATGTGGGAAATCAGGGACACTTCCTGTGTCCCTGACGACCATGTGTGTGGGAAATGTATCCAGCTGCAGCTACTGACGGACCGCATTGCGGCGCTGGAGCTGCGGATGGATGCATATTGGAGCATTCGCGACGCTGAGAACGTCGTGAATAACACGTTTAGCGAGTTGGTCACACCGCAGGTAAAGGGTGTACAGGCAGGAAGTGAATGGGTGACCACCAGGCAGAGTAAGAGGTGCAGGCAGGTAGTGAGTGCAGGGGTCCCCTGTGGCCATTCCCCTCTCAAACAGATATACCTCTTTGGATGCTGTTGGGGGGGATGACTTATCAGGGGAAGGCAGCAGCAGCCAACTTCCTGGCACCATGGGTGGCTCTGCTGCACAGGCTGGGAGGAAAAAGTGTGGAAGAGCTATAGTGATAGGGGATTCAATTGTAAGGGGAATAGATAGGCATTTCTGCGGCCGCAATCAAGAGTCCAGGATGGCGTGTTGCCTCCGTGGTGCAAGGGTCAAGGACGTCTCGGAGCGGCTACAGAACATTTTGGAGGGGGAGGGCGAGCAGCCAGTTGTCGTGGTGCACATAGGCATCAACGATATAGGTAAAAAACAGGATGAGGTCCTAAAAGCAGAATATAGGGAGTTAGGAGGTAAATTAAAAAAGAGGACCTCAAAGGTAGTAATCTCAGGATTGCTACCAGTGCCACGTGCTAGTCAGAGTAGGAATAGGAGGATATTTCAAATGAATACGTGGCTAGAGGAATGGTGCAAGGGGGAGCGATTCAAATTCCTTGGACATTGGAACCGGTTCTGGAGGAGGTGGGACCAGTACAAACGGGACGGTCTGCACCTGGGCAGGGCCGGGACCGATGTCCTAGGGGGAGTGTTTGCTAGTGCTGTTGGCGAGGGTTTAAACTAAAGTGGCAGGGGGTTGGGAACCTGAGCAGGGAGACAGAGGAAAGGGAAACAAGGATAAAAGCTAAAGACAGGAAGGAGAAAAACAAAAGTAGAAGGCAAAGAACTCAACGGTTTAAATCAAACATGGTCACAGTAAATAATAATTCATATAGGTCTGAGAGCGTTAAAAAAACAAGCCTGAAGGCTTTGTGTCTTAATGCAAGGAGCATTCGGAACAAGGTGGATGAATTAGCTGCGCAAATAGAGGTAAATGAATACGATTTGATTGGGATTACAGAAATATGGCTCCAGGGTGGCCAAGGCTGGGAACTCAACATCCAGGGTTATTCAATATTTAGGAAAGATAGGCAAAAAAGAAAGGGAGGTGGGGTAGCATTGCTGGTTAAAGAGGGGATTAACACAATTGAAAGGAAGGATATTAGCTCTGATGATGCGGAATCTGTATGGGTAGAACTGAGAAATAACAAAGGGCAGAAAACGTTAGTGGGAGTGGTATATAGACCTCCAAACAGTAATACGGAGGTTGGGGATGGCATTAAAAGGGAAATTAGAGAAGCATGCAGTAAGGGCACAGCAGTCATCATGGGTGACTTTAATTTACATATAGATTGGGCTAACCAAATTAGTAAAAATACTGTGGAGGAGGAATTCCTAGAATGTTTACGAGATGGTTTTCTGGAACAATATGTCGAGGAACCAACCAGAGATCAGGCCATCTTAGACTGGGTATTATGTAAGGAGAAAGGATTAATTAGCAATCTTGTTGTACGAGGCCCCTTGGGTCAGAGTGATCATAATATGATAGAATTCTTCATTAGGATGGAGAGTGAAGTCGTTGAATCAGAGACTAGGGTCCTGAATTTAAATAAAGGAAACTACGATGGTATGAGGCGCGAATTGGGTAGGATTGATTGGGGAATGTCACTCAAGGGGTTGACGGTGGATAGGCAATGGCAAACATTCAAAGACTGCATGGATGAACTACAGAATTTGTTCATCCCAGTGTGGCATAAGAATAAAACAAAAAGGGTGACTCAACCGTGGCTAACAAGGGAAATTAGGGATAGCATAAGATCCAAGGAGAGGGCATATAAATTGGCCAGAAAAAGCGGTAGCCCTGAGGATTGGGAGCAGTTTAGGATTCAACAAAGGAGGACAAAGGGATTAATTAAGAAGGGGAAAATAGAATATGAAAGGAAGCTTGCTGGGAACATAAAAACTGACTGTAAGAGCTTTTATAGATATGTGAAGAGAAAAAGATTAGTGAAATCAAGTGTAGGTCCCTTGCAGTCAGAAGCGGGGGAAGTTATAATGGGGAACAAAGAAATGGCAAACCAATTAAATGCATATTTTGGTTCTGTCTTCACAAAGGAGGACACAAATAACCTCCCAGAGATGTTGGAGAACATACGGTCTGATGAAAGGGAGGAACTGAAAGAAATCAGTATTTGCAGGGAAATGGTGTTAGGGAAATTGACGGGATTGAAGGCCGATAAATCCCCAGGGCCTGATAATCTACATCCTAGGGTACTTAAGGAAGTGGCCCTAGAAATAGTAGATGCATTGCTGATCATCTTCCAACATTCGATGGAATCTGGAACTGTACCCATGGATTGGAGGGTAGCCAATGTTACCCCACTATTCAAAAAGGGTGGTAGAGAGAAAGCGGGGAATTACAGACCGGTAAGCCTGACATTGGTATTGGGGAAAATGCTAGAGTCCATTATAAAGGATGTAATAGCTGAGCACTTGAAAAACAGTGACAGGATCGGACAAAGTCAACATGGATTTACAAAAGGTAAATCGTGCTTGACTAATCTACTGGAATTTTTTGAGGATGTAACTGGGAAAATAGATAAGGGAGAACCAGTAGATGTGGTGTATTTGGACTTTCAAAAGGCTTTCGATAAGGTCCCGCATACGAGATTAGCGTGTAAAGTTAAGGCACATGGGATTGGGGGCAAGGTATTGACTTGGATAGAGAACTGGTTGGCGGACAGAAAGCAGAGAGTAGGAATTAATGGGTCTTTTTCCGAGTGGCAGGCAGTGACTAGTGGGGTACCGCAGGGATCGGTCCTTGGAGGCCAGCTATTCACAATATACATTAATGATCTAGATAAGGGAACTAAATGTAATATCTCCAAGTTTGCAGATGACACAAAGCTGGGTGAGAGTGTGTGCTGCGAGGAGGATACCGAGAAACTCCAGGATGATTTGGACAGGTTGGGTGAGTGGGCAGAAGCGTGGCAGATGCAATATAACGTGGATAAGTGCGAGGTTATCCACTTTGGTGTCAAAAACAGAAAGTCAGACTATTATCTGAATGGCAATAGATTGGGAGAAGGGGAAGTGCAACGAGACCTAGGTGTCCTTGTGCACCAGTCGCTGAAAGTAAGCATGCAGGTGCAGCAGGCGGTGAAGAAGGCAAATGGTATGTTGGCCTTCGTAGCGAAAGGGTTTGAGTATAGGAACAGGGATGTCCTGCTGCAGTTGTACAGGGCCTTGGTGAGACCACACCTTGAGTACTGTGTGCAGTTTTGGTCGCCTTATCTGAGGAAGGATGTTCTTGCCATGGAAGGAGTTCAGCGAAGATTCACAAGGCTGATACCTGGGATGGCAGGAATGACATATGAGGAGAGATTGGGTCGATTGGGCTTGTACTCGCTGGAGTATAGAAGAATGAGAGGGGATCTCATCGAAACATATAAAATTCTGACAGGTCTGGACAAACTAGATGCAGGAAGAATGTTCCTGATGGTCGGAGAGTCCAGAACCAGGGGTCATAATCTAAGGATAACGGGTAAGCCATTTAGGACAGAAATGAGGAAGAATTTCTTCACCCAGAGAGTGGTGAACCTGTGGAATTCTCTACCACAGAAGGTAGTTGAGGCCAAGTCATTAAATATATTCAAGAATGAGTTAGATATATTTCTTAAAGCTAAAGGTATCAAGGGATATGGGGAGAAGGCAGGTACAGGGTACTGAGTTTGGATGATCAGCCATGATCTCATCGAATGGCGGAGCAGGCTCGAGGGGCCGAATGGCCTACTCCTGCTTCTATCTTCTATGTTTCTATGTTTCTATGTTGGCTTGTACTCCATTTGTATAGATTCTCTTCTGATGGTTATGTGAAGCCTTCTCCCTTGAAAAGAAAAGAAAGGGGCTTGAAGAAGTGAGAGGTGGTGCCCGTTGTTTGTAGGCTGCATTGCAGTTGTGGCAGCATACTGAGTGTTTAATTCAGGAATTGTACAGACAACCCCTTGATTTAGTGGTCACCCATTAATGTTACCTACTTTGTCTCTCTTTCTTAATCTGGAGAACCTTTTCCTCATTTGTTCCCACAAGTGATGCAATGAGGAGAAAGCAATTGCATGACTGGCAATGCTCCTGCCATGCTTGTTTTACACTGGCTCTATTTGGAGGATTTCTACCTGCTCTAAAAATGACCACTTTCTTCAGTGACACCTCTTCTAATAAAACCCTATTGATGGAGACAGTTCTGGGAGCTCCTTTATTAACCCAACCACCAACAGATGCTTCCCTTTAAGAGAGTAGCAGCCTTTTAAGAGCCACAGTTCTTCCTATTCCATGTCCTCCACTCCCCAGCAACTCTATGCTCCCTGCAGATGGGAAAGCTGCATGTGGAGATTTGTTAAATTATGAAATTTCTTGATCATTTGGAATTTGGTGGGGTCATGTTGCCACTCAACTAACGAGAGTGTGCATGCCCACATATTGGCCCAGAAATTAAACATCGATGGTTCCCGCGGGGGTAAGGATTCCCCGTGATTTCGCACTCCGCGCCTACCTTTTTGTTTGGAGCCCACACAAACTTTAGTTTCAGAGCCTCTCCCTGTTGCAACCGTGCAGTACTTGCGTATCCCAGAGGCGCAATTAATTCGTGCGAGCTCTGGGATCACGTGATTCAGTTAGAGCCAATGGCAGCACACCATCTTTCATTCATAGTTTTGACAGCAAGGGCTGTCAAAGCTATGAATACTACAAACCCCCAAAAGAACAGCTAAACCTCAATTAAATTAAAAAAAAGCCATCACATTAATAAAATCAGTATAGTTAAATAAATTAACCACTTTAAACAAAAAATTAAATTTTTGAAAAAATTTAAAATCTTTTTAAAAGTTATAAAAATAAACTTACCTTTCTTTAAAGTCTCTACAAAAGATAAACCTGTTGAAAAAATTTTAAAATAACACTTAATTAACTACTTACCTTGTTAAAAGGGGGTCCTACGCCTGCTTTCTTTATGTGTAAAATCTTCACCACTTACCTGCGCGTTCAAACCTGAAAAAAAAACTAAGTGCACTGCATGCGCACAACCTGTAGCGCGCACGCGGTTCACTTAGGAACCGCCCCCTTTGCAATTCACGAAGTGCCGGTTTCCCGCGCATGCGCAGTGCATGCAGGAAACTGGCAATTCGGGACCTAATACGTGAGAGTACACAGTGCGTACTCTCGCGTATTAGGTTTAATTTTCGGGCCATTCTGTTTCAGATTAATTTTTTCTTTGATAGTTGAGATCATCCGAAGGATTATGAAGGTTTTTTGGTACATATTATAGTTTTTGCATAAGAACTTCTGGTTTAGAGAGCAAAATAAGGCATATCAAGTATTTTATTTGTCTGTCTGAAATGATGGTATTTGGAGTGTGCCAATGTAAAAGATAATTCACTTTCTCTCATATTTCATGTCTACCATTTGGTCTGCATAATGAAAAATGTAGTGAGATAAACTGAAATGTTAAATAATAGTGTAAAATCCCAAAAGGTGGATGATGAATGGTTATACATTTAGAATGCATTCATGATTCTGGTGGAAACAAAACTGAAGGTGTATGATTGTAACGGTTCCAGAGTCTTCAAATTAATCTTATGGAAGTTTAAAATGAGCAGAATTAAAAAGTAAAGATACAGATGTCAGGATCAAACATGTGCTACATTCTGTTCAATAATGGTCATGTGCAGTAGGAACAATAGGCCTGACCCTGCCTAACATTAATTAGTGGCAATGTGATTGTCAGCAATAATCTGACTTTCCAGCTTCCATTAATGGTACAAGTACAATGCCAGCAGATTCATGTTTGCCCCTCAATGGGAACAGCACCAGGGAGCTGTACTAAAGCTCACAGAAAGTGATATGATGCTACACAAGGATATAACTTGATGCACCTGCACATTTCTCCCTGACTCACCAAACTCAGTGATGCTGCTATTGATGTGAAGAAAAATATCTGGAAATACAATGACAATAGTATTTAAATATGAGTGCTGCAAATAAAATCTGATGGGTGGCCATTTAGAGATTCAAATTCTGAGACATTGAACATTACCAACAACAACAACAACTTGGATTTATATAGCGCCTTTAACGTAGTAAAACGTCCCAAGGCGCTTCACAAGAGAGTTATAAGACAAAAATTTGACACCGAGCCTCATAAAGAGATATTAAGGCAGAAGCTTGGTCAAAGAAGTAGGTTTTAAGGAGAGTCTTAAAAGAGGAAAGAGAGGTAGAGAGGAGGAGAGGTTTAGGAGGGAATTCCAGAGCTTAGGGCCTAGGCAGCTGAAGGCACGGCCACCAATAGTGGAGCGATTAAAATCGGGGATACTCGAGACCAAAATTGGAGGAGCACAGAGATCACGAAGGGTTGTAGGGCTCGAGGAGATTACAGTGATAGAGAGGGACGAGGCCACGGAGGGTTTTGAAAACATGGATAAGAACTTTAAAAACCAAGGCGTTGCTTAACCGGGAGCCAATTTAGGTCAGCGAGCATAGGGGAGATGGGTGAACGGGACTTGGTGCGAGTTAAGACACGAGCAGCAGAATCACAAAACAAGTGATAAATCTATTTCCACTCCAGAGGAAAGCGGCACCCTTTAGTACAGTAATCAGTACAGGTCAAACAAAACTATCACCTTCACTGTAAGGCACTACTATATTGTAATCTGAAATGTAGAACTAGTAGGAATTTGATCTTCCAGTGTCAGAATCCAGCAAGAGGGAATGTTGAAACTTAAGTGATATGCTACAGATGTGCTGGAATTTGTAGTGGTACTTCACCTATGACAGAAACCTTCCTCTGGTTTCACATCTTCCATGTCTCTTTACAGACTAGAGTTCTGTTTAATTGAGTCTTCTTTCATCACTGGTTCTATCAATTTCTTTCCCTTGACTGTGATTTCACTGTATAGTAAATTTGTACAATGGGAATTTTGTTCATTTATCCATGTGCATCACTCGTTAAATTATGAGACATTTGGATAGAATTGGATAGAATTTACAGCACAGAAACAGACCATTCAGCCCAACAGGTCCATGCCGGTGTTTATGCTTCACATGAGCCTCCTTTCTCCCTTATATCCTTATTTAGCATCCCCTGAAATGCATATTTAAAAATATATGTGATATTTAAAAATACATCTATATCTGATATAGGTGCTGTGTGACTGAAGCAGTTCTCTGTCATGTCTCCAACAGTAAAACATTAGCATATATTTTTCATATCAGCATCAAAATATTGAAGATTTAAAATAGACTTCAGTTAGTTGTATTCTTAAGGGTTCCTTTGTCCTTGTGGGGAAAAGACAATGTATAAATATTGTCCAGGCTATCTACTTCTGTTTGGAAGGCTATCTTGGTCTATACAGTTTCCCCAGAGGGAAGTAATTTCATCAACTCACAAGTAAATTTTATTAGAAATTCTCTTGTGTCTTTGAAATGTTAAACACTTGCAAAATGCATAGACTTCTTTTAGATATCATGATGTGGAGATGCCGGCGTTGGACTGGGGTGGACAAAAATGAGAAGTCGCACAACACCAGGTTATAGTCCAACAGATTTATTTAATTTTACAAGCTTTCGGAGCGGTTCGCTCCTTCCTCAGGTAGAGTAGCTGCTCTACCTGAGGAAGGAGCGAACCGCTCCGAAAGCTTGTAAAATTAAATAAATCTGTTGGACTATAACCTGGTGTTGTGCGACTTCTCATTTTTTTCTTTTAGATACTCAGAGGTGAAAATTGGTTCTGGCCTATTTTCTGAGGGCAGACAGCACATATCCCAACCAGGAGACCTCATTGTAATGCTTTGGATGAGCTTCTGGCACTTGCTGCGCCTCCAAAGGCAGCTGGTCTGCCTTGTACGTCTGCTCCTCCTAGCTCCACAGAAACATTAAAAAAAAATCTTATGGCCGCGATTTTGCCAGTGCTCAGCGGACCCAATTGGTGGTGGGTCAGCTGTGAAATTTAAAATGATTGACAGCGGGTCGGGAATTTGCTGTCAAAATGCGCGCACCTGCATTTCCCGATGTCAGGTTTGGCAGCGCTGAGCAGCCAAGACAGGCAGAGGCGGGGGACCCAATTCAAATCATTAGTGGCTTGTTTACAGCCAGGTTGGCACCACCCCACACCAACACCATAAAGCATCCCTACAATGCCCAAGCCATTGCTTTCACACTCATCACCATTGCGGGGGGTACTGTTATGTCTCACCATTCACTGCAACTCACTAAGCCACTTCCAAAGGTGCACACAAATCTGTCCAAGAAAGCAAAGTGTTGAAAATAAAGATTTCAATTTTTGACAGCACATTAACAGAAACTTCACACGACCATTGGCTAAAACACACAAGTGCCTACCCTTGTGTGTTGTTAGTTTGTATGATTGGACTAGGATGAGGGTGAGTGTGAGGGGTGGCTAGTGAGATGGGGAAGTGATAATGTAGATAGAGAGGGATGGGTGGAGGTGCAAGGTAAGTTTGAGCGAGATAAGGATGTGCAGGATTAGGGAAGGAAGGCAGAGTGATGGGGATGTGATGAGTGGCACAGCAGGATGAGGTTGAGTGTGGCTTTGCAGTAACGCTTCGTGATCTACTGAGATCATTGAAAGGTTTGCAGCCTAGTCCTCCTGACAACATCCCTGCTTGTGTCCTCTCTGCAATGTGCAACCAGGTTGCTTTGGTCTCCTGGGGAGGTGTCTTCTGCCCATTGGAAGGGAAGAGAACCTCCCTGCTTGCTGTAACTCCCTCCATAAGCATATGGAGGGAGTCATGGGAGAGCCTGGGTGCAGCCGTGTACCTCTGTGCAGTGCTTGTCAGTGTTTGCAGCACCTCAATGCTGTAGAACACTGAAAGCACAAATGTCAAAGTAAATTTGGGCATGGTCCCTTTAAGGAAACCGACTGATGATACGAATGACATCATCAGACCCGCTTCCTTCAATTGGCCGGGAAACTCACTGGGCGGGCTTAACAAGCTCAATCAGGGGAAAGTCATGTCTGAGGCCGAGATGGAGCCATAGCGGGGCAGAGACCCACCACCGACGTCACCCGCCGAGGTAGGGAAAATCGCGGCCTATGCTTTTTTGTGGTGGCTACTTAAGCCACCGGCACAACTGAAGAATCCTGAGTGGAGCAGGTCCAGATCCTGCTCTGCTTATCACCAACTCAGGGGTTCTGAAACAGGCACCTATGTAAGGGGCCTATTGCCTGTTTCAGGCGAGTGCCATGGGCAGCTGGGCAGCCACATATGCCAATGGTGGCACCCGTACCCCTGATGCTGATGGAGCAACATTTTGCACCCTATGTTGCTCTCCAAAATGAGTCCTCGTTGTGTCTGTTTTAAGCGCATAAAACAGATGCATCAAGATCCAGTTTGTACTCCTCAGGCTGTTGATATGTAAGCCCGGTGTCAAAGTAATAGGCACCCACCAGAATGGCAATAAGTATTCTATTCACACTCTGTCTACCTGGCTGGTAAATAATTAATAATATGTTTGTATGCCTAGTGGGAAAAGGCTACTTTCATCAAATGTCCCTGCTCTACTTCAAAAAAAAATTCAACAATAAATCTGATAGCTGACTTAGGATGTTCAATTTTTGTTCACATGTCTGTATCCATATTTCATTACTGAGAGGGATTCTTTTAATGCCCACATTTTGTTTATTGACTAAGTTAAACGTTTCTGAAAAGCACAGTAAGAATTTATTATTTTGGGGACAGTTTTAAGTATTGTAAGTCAAGCATTGTATTGCAGATTATTTGCTGTACTCGTTTGCTTTTGTGTAATTATAAAACTTGTAAATAAATTTAACCACCAGTTTTAGCCTGAATGACATGGTCTGACAGCATAGTAGTTTCCACCTTTCAGAGTACAGAAAAATGTATGGGACAGACCATGATGAGAGAACACAATACAAAGTTAATTTTTAGTTCTGTGGTCCACTATTCACTACTTATCACACATAAAGTTGTAAGTTTCAGATCATTGGAGAAGCAGTCTACTTATGGACACTACCTTTTAGTTGAGAATGTGAATAAAGAGAGTTGGGACAGTACCCAAATTGTAGCAATGGATTTTAAGCAGTCCAACCAATTTCTCAATGTCATTAGTTTGTTCACCTATTATTGAATAGTTTTAATAGGTTGAGTGTGAACAGGAGAGCCAGTGCAGGCAGTCTGAATGAAGGTGAAAAATCACTTAATTCCCAAGAATGGCATGAGAAATTTGTTACCTGTCTGCTGAAAATTCTATTCCAGATCCGCTGCTAAATTTTGATTTTATCTCCTAGGCTTTAATATTTTTATACAGCAGAGGCTTTCTCAGGTATCAAAGTGGCACAATATTGTCCTCAAACATAACTGTGACATTGATAACCACTACCTTCTAATTTGTACAAAAATGGTACGGGGCTTCGACTATACATCATTTTGATCATAAAGATGAGGCTTAATATCCGTTCTCTCTCTCTCTCTCTCTCTCTCTCACATGAGCTTTTTTGATCAATGAAGTTAGTAATTGTTGTGGCTTTTGATCTGCAGGCATTGACCTGATATGTGGGAGATTGATTTCATCACTGCTTTATATCTTCCGGTACTACTACAGTATATATGTCCCTTGCAAGTATTTCTCTGATAGACTATTGGTTTACTTTAAGCATCAACATATTAGTCAATTGGTTCTGTTTCAAACACTTCATAATCTCAGCTAGCTGTTAGAGATCCTGTCAACTTCAAAGTACAGTTGGCCAGAGCCTTGCAAATCAAGGTAAGACATCTGCATTCAGCTGATTGCTGATTGAGATTTTGTGAAGACATAATTTGGGTACCTTGAGAGGATTCTGGAGATCAGCAAGCCAGTTGACAAATGCTTGTGTCAGTTACATTTAGACTGCTGATGTATTTTAGCTGCTGGATTGCGGCCTTCATATCTGCGTCAAGGTGTGGTAAGGATTTGTGTATTGTAGGTTCAGTTGATACTTTTCAAGAGCTGCAAGTATACATACCACCCCCAGTAGGATTTTTGTTTCATTTATAGACAGACCTTATCTTCAGCTTCTGGATTTTGAGTACAGAATCACTTTAGTGACATTATATGGTAAATATAGAAGATGTTTAGATGCTTTTTTGATGATTCTGTCCAACTCAATTAAATCGCCTTGAGTGGAACTGATTACTGTCAAGCAGAACTACAGCCTGAGTGGCTTTGATTTTCCTCTTTCTGAACTTGGGCAAGAACTATGGCTTCATCGCTCAGATTGAGTAATGCACTGCATTGGGAATTGCGCATGAAAAGTCACCTCCTGTTGCTTCACTCCACTATATATTGGAGTTCCAGTGTGCTGTACTGTCCTGCCAACCCCTCTGTACCTTGTCAATTTATTGTAAAGAACTTTTAGAGCTGGCAGGAGCTGTCCGTGGCATATGTTAATCAAGAGAATGCTTTCAAATTAATTCCCAGAAGTTGTTGTGTAAAGGACTGCAGCTGTACAGTGTTAAATGGGCTTTTTATGATCAGCCTGAGATATCTGTTTGGGGACAAGTTGGTTTCTTGTCAGATGTGTATGTAAGTGACACTAACACAGTACGTCAGAAGCAGTAACCTTGCTCTGCTAGACTTGTGTTTAACCTGAACCTATGAAAAGTATTCGCTAATAGTCTATCATTTACAGCCAATACAAATGAAAAATTAGAAAAAAGAAAAATATACTGCAATTCACAAAAATCTGAAATAAAAACAGGAAATTCTGGAAATACCCTACAGGTAAGTAAGTATATGTACAGAGAAAAGGACACGGTAATGTTTTAAGTGTGTACCCTTTATCAGAACTGGAAACTAAAAGGTAAGCAAGTATTTTAGTCAGGTTGGAAAAATAGAGAAAAAAAAGAGGGAGAAATACTTCAATCACTGAGGACTCAATGAGTTGCATGACTTCCTAACTGCTTACTAGAAAACTCAGATAGGAACATAGGAACAGGAGTAGGCCATTCAGCCCATCGAGCCTGTCTGCCAATCAATGAGATCATGGCTGATCTGTATCCTAACTCCATTTAACCGCCTTGGTGTCATGTCCATTAATACCCTTGGCTAGCAAAATCTATTGATCTCAGATTTAGAATTATTAATTGAGCTAGCATCTACTGCTTTTTGTGGAAGAGTTCCAAACTTCTACCCTTCTTTGCATGAAGAAGTGTTTCCTAGCTTCTCTCCTGAATGGCCTGGCTTTGATTATAAGGTTATGTCCCCGTGTTCTAGACTCAGACCCATCAGCGGAAAAAGTTTCTCTCTATCTACCCTATCAATTCCTTTCAAAATCCTAAAAACCTCAATCAAATCACCCCTTAACTTTCTACATTCCATTAACCTTTTTGATTTTTTTTTACCTGACCACTACATTTTACACCTGACGAAGGGGCAGCAGCTCTGAAAGCTTGTGATTTCAAATAAAACTGTTGGACTATAACCTGGTGTTGTGCGACTTCTCACTACATTTTAGTGATCTGTGTACATGGACCCTTAAATCTCTTTGGACCTCCACAGTTCCTAATTTTTCACCATTTAAAAAAATACTAGGATTTAACCTTTTTTGGTCCAAAATGGATGACCTCACACTTATCTGCATTGAAATCCATCTGCCACAGTTTTGCCCATTTACTTATGATATTAAGCATTGCAGTACTGTTATGAGAAAAATGAAAAGTACAAGTAAAATACTAGAAAAACTATTGGATAGTTTACGGTTTCACGCAGGTTTCACGATTTGCAGAGTTCGGTTCTGGGTTTTACACAAGTGAGACAAAGTCACTATAGTACACAATAATTCAACATATTGGGGATAATTTTCTGACAACTGCCAGTAGGGAGCCTGACCCATCAAGAGTATATATCGGAACATCTGGCGTGTGTTATGCTTGATATTATGACCAATTGGTCAGAAAATCATGCGCGCTGCATTCCCAAATTTCCGATATGCACTCTTGGCACCCGTGACTCTCCATTGGCAACACAAAGTCGGAAAATTACCCCATTAAGTAAGGCAAGTAGTTATCCTTTTAACCATCTTATCACTTCCACAAATTTTCTTTCATATTGGGCTGAATTTTCTCCACTTGGTGAGCAATGGTTGGCTTTCTATGAGTGGTACCGAAGGAAAAGATTGGTTGTACCTTGTGACTGTTAATTTTTGACTTTCTGATGATAGCAACAACAACTTGCATTTGTATAGCGCCTTTAATGTACCAAAATGTCCCAAGGTGCTTCACAGGAGCGCTAGCAAACAAAATTTGACACCGAGCCACATAAGGAGATATTGGGGCAGATGACCAAAAACTTGGTCAGAGGTAGGTTTTAAGGAGCGTCTTAAAGGAGGAGAGAGGTAGAGAGGCGAAGAGATTTAGCATAAATATTGTAATTTCTATCCAGTACGGTCACACCTGAATTGTTAATCTATTTCTTCTTTCTTCAGATGCAAAAGGGCCTGTCGTATATTTCCAGCCTTTTCTGTTTTTGGATTGCCCCATTAGTGTAAATATGCTTTATGCTGGCATTTTTACAAAAAGAAGTTGGGCTAGGGATCTTTTATGAAGTTATCAAGTTATGAAGGCATCAAGAGGTATGGGGAGAGAGCGGGAATATGGTATTGAGATAGAGGATCAGCCATGATCATATTGAATGGCGGAGCAGGCTCGAAGGGCCGAATGGCCTACTCCTGCTCCTATTTTTCTATGTTTCTATGTTTCTAAAACTATATTAGTGAGCAGTTCTCCAAAGACTTGACAACAGGAGTATTACAGGACCACATGTATAAACACAGAAGGTAATTTCAATTCAGATTTTCATTAAATCTTTATTGCTCTAGGTCAGATCTTTTTCATTACCTAGAAACTGGGACACCAGTCTATTGAATTATAAATAAACTCACTTAGCAGTCAGGCTAGAACAGTTTTTTTTTAAAAAGAGAGGCTTGGAAAACAATGTACAGTAAAAATAAATAATTAAAATAGTTCTTGCATTTTTCTAAAATAATATATAAAAGATCAAATAAAAATATTTTCCAATTTCCAATTTTTGTATTGTAGAGTTTGGTTGGACTTTTACAAAATAAGTAACAATAAATGAGACACCATTGTAGCCAAATGAGGCTGCATACAAAATGTAAATAATACTGACAGGTACTGGGACATATACACTGTCAACATATCTATAAATGTACCAACAAATTTTTCAATGTACTATCTAAGATCTTGAGCGAGTGGGTGGATAATATCCTAATATATATATAAACCTTGTGCTTCACCAGCACTGGACAAAAATGTTGACAGAATGGAAAAATGTGAATAGTTTACAAAAAATTAAAGTTTGATGTCCCAATGAAAGCCAGGGTTATAGGCAATGTTCTCAGTAATTTTTTGGGGGCTGCACGGCCCCTTTTACGGGCTGCACAGCCCAGTCAAAAGTCCGCATAGGGGCGTTTTATACAATTTAAAAGCAAGCTCACCCACTGCGCGGAACCCCTGGAGCACTGCATGGCCTAAAGGGAACATTAGTTATAGGATAATATTTTATTTTGAATTGCTAACATTCACTTTAAAATTTTGTACTTCTGAGTTTACACTGCAACTGCCAATTGATTTTTCAATCCAACACTAGCAGCATGCCAACACATGCCATACATACCCTTATATAAATCTTCCTATTCAGTATTGTCAGGTTTATTTTTCCACCTTACTACAACTAGTTAGTATATGCCACTCAGAATTCCTCAATGCCTTTCTACTCAATGCCTCCTCAGTGATGATTTTCTTGTCGACTCAATAGGTTTTTTGTCTTCTCCTGTTGTGCCTCATATGGACAGTGTGTTCTCCTGTCTGGTTTAGTGGCAGAGTTCTAATAATGTTGACATTATTGTTCCATTCTCCTGTGGAACAACTGTATCCTTTTGCTAGGTGCTGGCCATTTTGCAATACATATACCACAAAAAGGTAAGTGTGGTCCCTGATCTGGGCCCATTATCGCAACCAACGCATGCCCAAACCATGAGGCCTGAGGATTGATGGAAATTGGTCCTCAGGCCTCATCAGCATACACGGCATGAGATGCCGGTGCTGGTCGCGCCTCCACTGAGTGAAGGCATCAATGTCAGGCCCACCTGCCTCGCCAGCAGCAGCCCTCATGTAAGTCCCGGGAAGAGGGTTGGAGTGGGCTGCAGGTGGGGAGGTGAGGGGTGGTGTGGGGGTAGTCGTGACTCCTGTGGAGTCGGAGAAGCACTCCTGCTGCTCCTGGCTCCACAGGGTAGATTTTTTTAACAAATGATAAAGAAATGAACTTACCTGTAGGTGGTGGCAGTGAGGGCCACTGAAAAACCCTGAGCAGAGCAGGCCCGATGGGTTCAACGCATAGCAATTTCTACCCCGAAGTATTTTATACTTGGCACCTGATGGCTCCTGGTTTGCAGTAAATACACTTCAGTCTCTCAGCAGAACTAATGTAATCCTGGAGTTTTACATCCTCTAAATGATAGACAGAAGAATTAAGTAGACATGGGAGAAAGAGTTATGCGACATAACTGATTAACAAAGTGGGAGGGGGTCAAATTTCTCCTGTTGATAATTTTAATGAACAAGTTTGCCCAAGTACAAAATGTGATTTCCCATTTTGTATTCACACAGACTTTGAGAAAGAAATGGTCAATTACAGAAATTTAAATTCCATCCCATACTGAATGTGATGCACATATTATGGTCAACCTGTTACTGCCACTGGCCCAGAATTTGCGGTGGGTAGTAACAGCGAATGAACAGCATACAACTGCACATCGGAAAAGCAGAACTTCTCGCCACAGAGATCGTGAGATCTTTGTGGGAAGCTTACTTCGGGGCCAACAGTGAGTGTCTTTGCTTTGCCGCTGACCGCAAATTACGGGCCACTATTTTTTGAAAAGATGTTATGTAAAGGGGAGGGATAAGTTGGGATACAAATGGAAGCGGAGTACTAGCTAGTAAGTACAATTGTTACAACCTGGAGTCAGTAATTGCAAGGTCAGAAGTGTTGCCTAGATAAAAGATGTATTTTGACTCTATTTTATCATGTAATGTGTTTCAGTAGCAGCATTTTCAACTGGCAACTCCCCAATACTTGCAGCCAATCATCCCAAAGCTCTGAGTTGATCTCAAGTTATGTTTGCCAAAAATGAAAATCCAAAAGGGACCCAGTAAATGATCCAGACTGCTTGTGTTACTTTCCTGTTCTTTTAACTACTGGTTACTTTGGGAACCTCATCCTCACCAATCTACCTGTCGCAGATTTATCTGTCTATGACAGTATTGGTAGCAGTGATCACTGCACAGTCCTTGTGGAGACAAGTCCCTCCTTCACACTGAGGACAACCTCCATCGTGTTGTGTGGCACTACCACCGTGCTAAATGGGATAGATTCAGAACAGATCTAGCAGCTCAAAACTGGGCATCCATGAGGCGCTGTGGGCCATCAGCAGCAGCAGAATTGTATCCACCACAATCTGTAACCTTATGGCCCAACATGTCCCTCACTCTACCATTACCATCAAGCCAGGGGATCAACCCTGATTCAATGAGGAGTGCAGAAGAGCATGCCAGGAGCAGCACCAGGTGTACCTAAAAGTGAGGTGCCAACCTGGAGGAAGCTGTAACACATGCATACTAAACAGCGGAAGCAGCATGCTATAGACAGAAGTAAGCGATCCCACAATCAACGGATCAGATGAAAGCTCTGCAGTCCTGTCGCATCCAGTCATGAATAGTGGTGGACAATTAAACAACTAACGGGAGGAAGAGGCTCCATGAATAGCCTCATCCTCAATGATGGTGGAGCCCAGCACGCGAGTGCAAAAGACAAGGCTGAAGACCATCTTCAGCCAGAAGAGTTCCTCAAGGCAGTGTCCTAGGCCCAAACATCTTCAGCTGCTTCATCAATGACCATCCCTCCAACATAAGGTCAGAAATGCAGATGTTCGCTGATGATTGCACAGTGTTCAATTCCATTCGCAACTCCTCAGATAGTGAAGCAGTCCATACCCGCATGCAGCAAGACCTGGCCGATATTTAGGCTTGGGCTGATAAGTGGCAAGTAACATTCGCGCCACACAAGTGCCAGGAAATGACTATCTCCAACAAACGAGAGTCTAACCCCTACCCCTTGACATTCAATGCCATTACCATCGCCGAATTCCGCAGCATCAACATCCTGGGGGTTACCGTGGACCAGAAACTTAACTGGACCAGCCACATAAATACTATGGTAACAAGAGCGTGTCAGAGGCTGGATATTCTGTGGCAAATGTCTCACCTCCTGACTCCCCAAAGCCTTTCTACCATCTACAAGGCACAAGTTAGGAGTGTGACAAAATACTCTCCACTTGCCTGGATGAGTGCAGCTCCAACAACACTCAAGAAGCTCGACACCATCCAGGACAAAGCAACCCGCTTGATTGGCACCCCATCCACCACCTTAAACATTCACTCCCTCCACCACCGGCGCACCATGGCTGCAGTGTGTACCATCTACAAGATGCGCTGCAGCAACTTGCCAAGGCTTCTTCGACAGCACCTCCCAAACCTGCAACCTCTAGAAGGACAGGGGTAGCAGGCGCATGGGAACACCACCACCTGCAAGTTCCGCTCCAAGTCACACACCATCCTGACTTGGAGGTATATTGCTGTTCCTTCATCATCGCTGGGTCAAAATCCTGGAACTCCCTCCCTAACAGCACTGTGGGAGTACCTTTACCACACGGACTGCAGCGGTTCAAGAAGGTGGCTCACCACCACCTTCTCAAGAGTAGTTAGGGATGGGCAATAAATGCTGGCCTTACCAGCGACACCCACATCCCAGGAACAAATTAAAAAAACACGTTGGTATGTGTTTGGGAGCAAAGAAAAAGGTTGCAAATGATGAGATGACAAACTATGCCGTATAGAGAATTATATTAACATTTAATAGGGCTGTGGAAATAAAAAACAAAATAATTTGGAAACAGCACAGAGCTACTCAATGGGGGGTATTTTAACCCAAAGATTGGGTGAGTTGGGGTCGGGTGGGAGGTTAAAGTGTTAAAAACCCAAATCCTGAACCCAACCCACCCATTTCCGGTTTTAAAGTGCCAACCCCCTGGAAACCTTAGATTTAACCTGCTGCGCAGGTTTAACTGTTGCCAGCTGGGGTTCCCTGGCATCGAGATTCCCAGCAGCTGCAGTGAGGCAAGGACAGCCTCAGGGAGCAATCCATGTAGGCCGGGAGGAGCAGGACTCCGTCCTCCCGGCCCGGTCTCCCCAAGCTCCCTAACCATCGGACACCCCCCCCATACAAACTCCCCCCCTTCCCCCTCTGCCGCCCCGCATCGGGGATCGCAAACCCACCCCCACCAGGGTTGGGGATCGGACTGTCCCCTAGGTCAGGGATTGGACCACCCCCCACGATTGGCCCAAGGAGGGGGCCATTGGGTCGGGGCTCACACCTACCTTTGGTTGCGGCCTCTTCTCCAACGTTCCCCACCCGACTGGAAGCCAGCCTGTCAATCAGCCTGACTTCCAAGCAGGGAACCGGTTATATAATCATAGAATCAGCCCGTCGAGCCCATGCCGGCTCTCTGCAAGAGCACTTCAGCTAGTCCCACTCCCCCGCCCTTTCCCCACAGCCCTGCACATTTTTTTCCTTCTGCCTCCGCCACCCTTTCAGGCAGTGCATTCCAGATCCTAACCACTCGCTGCGTAAAAATGTTTTTCCTCATGTCGCCTTTCGTTCTTCTGTCAATCATGTTAAATCTGTGTCCTCTGATTCTCGACCCTTCCACCAATGGGAACAGTTTCTCTCTATCTACTCTGTCCAGACCCCTCATGATTTTGAACACCTCTATCAAATCTCCTCTCAACCTTCTCTGCTCAAAGGAGAACAACCCCAGCCTCTCCAGTCTATCCACGTAACTGAAGTCCCTCATCCCTGGAATAATTCTCGTAAATCTTTTCTGCACCCTCTCTAAGGCCTTCACATCCTTCCTAAAGGGTGGTACCCAGAATTGGACACAATACTCCAGTTGAGGCCGAACCAGTGTTTTATAAAGGTTCATCATAATTTCCACACTTTTGTACTCTATACCTCTATTCATGAAGCCCAGGATCCCATAAGCTTTTTTAACTGCTTTCTCAACCTGCCCTGCCACCTTCAATGATTTGTGCACATATACCCCCAGGTCTCTCTGCACCCTCTTTAGGATTGTACCCTTTAGTTTATATTTCCTCTCTTCATTCTTTCTACCAAAATGTATCACTTCACACTTTTCTGTTATGTTTCATCTACCACGTGTCCACCCATTCCACCAGCCTGTCTATGTCCTCTTGAAGTCCATCACTATCCTCCTCACTGTTCATGATACTTCCAAGTTTTGTTTCATCTGCAAATTTTGAAATTGTGCCCTGTACACCTATATCGAAGTCATTAATATATATCAAGAAAAGCAGTGGTCCTAGAACTGACCCCTGGGGAACGCCACTGTGTACCTTCCTCCAGTCCTAAAAACAACCATTCACCACTACTCTCTGTTTCCTGTCACTTAGCCAATTTCATATCCATGCTGCCACTGTCCCTTTTATTCAATGGGCTTCAACTTTGCTAGCAAGCCTATTATGTGGCACTTTGTTGAATGCCTTTTGGAAATCCATGTACACCACGTCAACTGCATTGCCCTCATCAACCCTCTCTGTTACCTCATCAAAAAACTCAATCAAGTTGGTTAAACACGATTTGCCTTTAACAAATCCGTGCTGGCTTTCCTTAATTAATCCATAATTGTCCAAGTGACTGTTAATTTTGTCCCTGATTATTGTTTCCAAAAGCTTCCCCACTACCGTGGTTAAACTGACTGATCTATAGTTGCTCAGTTTATCTTTACACCCTTTTTTGAACAAGGGTGTAACATTTGCAATTCTCCAGTCCTCTGGTACCACCCCCGTTTCTAAGGAGGATTGGAATATTATGGCCAGTACCTCCGCGATTTCTTCCTTCACTTCCCTCAGTGTCCTAGGATGCATCCCATCTGGTCCTGGTGACATATCTACTTTAAGTACAGCTAGCCTTTCTAGTACCTCCTCTTTATCAATTTTTATCCCATCCAGTATCTCCTCTACCTCCTCCTTCACTATGTCTATGGCAGCATCTTCTTCCTTGGTGAAGACAGATGCAAAGTATTCATTTAGCACCTCAGCCATACCCTTTGTCTCCATGCGTAGGTCTCCTTTTCGGTCCCTACTCGGCCCCACCCCTCCTCTTACTACCCGTTTACTATTTATATGCCTATAGAAGACTTTTGGATTACCTTTTATGTTGGCTGCCCATCTATTCTCATACCCTCTCTTTGCCCCACTTATTTTCTTTTACAATTCTCCTCTGAACTTTCTATATTTAGTCCGTGACTTCACACCCATGCTAAAACTCCACAGCGTGCGGGGATTCCCGTGCTCTCTCAGCGGGGCCAAACATAAAAATTCCGGCCTGGGTAATGGATGCGTGATAATATTGGGGCGGAATTTGCTGAAGCAGGGCATCTCGTGGCGTGCTGCTTCGTTAGACTTTTTTCTGCATCCTTCAGCTCAAAATGTTTTTGTCCTGTAAGTTGCTGGAAGTGTGAGCTAATAACCGCTTGCTGAAGACAACAAGACTTCTGGGACCTTGGTGTACGTCGGGACCAATGGTGTATCTCCTGAACCAATGAGATTAAAGCATTGAGAAATAAACAGAGGAAGGACTGAGAAGGAGGGTGAGGTCGAGTGAGTGAATTCAATGTAAAATCAGGTACAGAAAGAGAAATAAAGAGAGGGAAAAAATGTTTAGATTGAGAAAGAGAGAGAACAGAAACAGAAAAGAAAAGTAAGAAAAACATTTAGAATTTAAAATTTGACCTTCACTACCTGAAAGAATTAAGTCAGACTTTTAATTATTCACTTTCTGGGTCAGAGAGGTTGATTGCCAGCCATTAACAATTATCACGTAGTTAAAAGGGTACTTACGCTATTAATTACTAGACTTAACTTGCTGTAGCGAGTTTAATGGACAATTAATGTGAAAATGCAGCACTTCATGAAACTCATGGGGAGATTAAACGCAATATGTCATTGTTGTGAAGCTAATGGCAAAGTGGCGCAAATTGTCCAGCAACTTGTGGTGATTCACAATTCACGGGGTATCTCTTCCTCGCCACAAGTTGTGGCCGATTTGCACATTACGATGCACATCGTTATTTTTTCAGCAAATTCTGACCCATTGTGACTGTTCTGCAGTGGATGTTTGATTGGAACTCCTGGAAGACACGGCAACATGATATTAATCAACCCTTATCCTCACAGAATCCGTGATGGGATTGAGTGAGTGTCATAACAGTGTAATAATAAAGCAAGTTTATTGGTGTAGTTTTCTGACTTTGTGCTCCTGGCAGAGAACGCCACTCGCAGGAAGCACGCATTCGAAATTCAGGTGCACGTTGCATATGATTTTCTGACCATTTAAATTAATGTTTGGAAAATCACTTGCTGCATCCACTTGAATTTCTGACTGTGTTATGAACATGCAAGACTCCTCATTGGGATTAAAAGTCAGAAAAGTATCTCTGTGTAATTTTAAAATGACCATTCTCAAGCCCTCCAGTGCCTCTGTGCTATCAAAACTGCTAATCCAACTTCCAGTTCTGAATAAGCCATAACTTCCTCCTGCTAAACATCGGGAAGATCGAGACCATCATCTTTGCCCCTCGCCCCCCAATCTTGCCACAAACTCCAGCCCTCCCCTCAGCCACCGTCTCAGGCTGAATCAGACTCTTTGCAATCTCGGCATTTCTTTTAGCCAGCCTTCGCTCTTCCACCCTACATAAACTTCAGCTCATCCAAAACTCTGCTGCCCATATCACATCCTGCACAAGTCCCATTTACCCATCAGTCCCATCCTAACTGACCTGCGTTGTCTCCTGGTCTCCAATGTCTCAAATTTAAAGTACTCATCCTTGTGTTTAAATTGGTGTGTCTTTCCCTATCTCTCTAACTTGTTCCAGGGCTACAACCCCATTCTTCCTTCTCCTCACAAATAGCTCTGTTTTTCCTAAGTCTGACCTCTTGCGCATCTCCCTTCACCCCACCACTGACCATCGTGCCAGGGCCCCACACTCTAGAATTCCCTTCCTTATCCTCTCCACTTCCCTGTCCTCCTTTAAGACCCTCCTCTTTGACCAAGTGTTTCATCAACTGTCCTAACCCCTTCATTATGCCTCTGTGAAGTGCCTTGCAATGCTTTTCTACATTAAAGGTGCTGTATAAATGTCATGTGTTAAATAGTTGTATTATTGAAATGTGTTGCAATACTATTGCATAATAGTTTATGTGGTGAACATAGGCAAGCATTACTGAATAATTATAGCTGTACTGGGCATCATTGCACACGTGTTTATAGGTGGATTGTCACAAGCAAGAATCTATTTGGTAAACTTTTCTACTGTTGCATAAGCATGCAGCGCAATTGCATAATTTGCATTGAAATATATAATTGTGCCTAAAAACATCACTGGATTATTTATGTGATGTGACACAAATCTCTCTTTAAATTGACATGAACCCCTTGGTAGTGACTTTGTTACTTGCCACATTACTGTGGTCCATTTTAGGGCTTTGTTTTCCTGATGTGGGAATGATCCACTTAAAAGCTTTGATGGCTCTCTCACTGAATCAGTTAGCAAAGGTACTGCCTCATGTGGAATTGATCTTCAGATCATGAACGTTTGTGATTCAGTGGCTGTAAGGGTGCTACAAATGGCCTCAGTTTCCCTGGGGAAAAAAAGTCAACTAGGGTGCGGTTCCTGATTGCCATCCAATGCCTCCTGCGGATGTCGAATGAGAATAGGATTGGGCCCTTCTCAAATGATTCAAAAGTCTGCCAATTGTGATGTGGAGAATGACCATTTAAGAGAAACACTGGAGGTCGGATGGTATGTATGTGTGGTGTTGTATCCTTACATGACTCACTGCCTTTAGGAGGGAAGGGGAGAATATTGGAGGGAACAATCTTTTATGAATACTATAAACATTAAGATGAAGTACTTCTAAACTCCATCATTATGGGTGTGGGTGCTTTTACTTCTAAATTGAGATTCTTAAAGTTAAATGGACATGAGAATGCACTAAAATATAGAAAAACACCACACAAATGTGATTAACATTTTTGGTATTAATTAAATCTATAAATTCAATTAAGGTAACAAATTGTAAAAAATCTAATGCTGTACACAGAATTCAGCCAATGGGTCCAAACACCTTTCATTTGTGCCAACAAAGTAACTGATGCTTTTTAAACTTGCAGAAAATGTTCAACCTCACATTTTCCCTCTGACAGATCTGGTATGCATTTTGGTTCAATTACTTTTGGAAAACTGCTGTCTTTTGTACAAATTCTACCTATTACATCTGGGGGGAAAAATTCAGTTGGTTGCACCTCCCGTTAGCGCCTTAAGAGGGCGCTAATGGGGCGCAAAGCATCTAGCGCCCAGGCGTGGCGAAGTTTGCGCCGCTCGCGAAATTAACTAGACATTTTGCGGCGGCGCTAAACACTACCGCCACGATCTCCTGCGCCGGCAGATCGTGACGTCAGTCGAGTGCGCAATGCCCCGGTATCGCCCCGGAGCGGATATTGAGTGGCGCCCCCTGCCTTACCGCCTGACGCTAGCAACGACAGGTTGAGGGGAGCGTTCTGCAGTCATGAAGGGAAAGGGGGAGCGCTATTTAAAGGTGACCGCTTCCTGCCTTTTACTGTTGGTGCCATTTTTTAACTACGCATTCTGAGAGAGAGAGAGAGAGACTTCTGGAGAGATTCAACGTTGTGTGAAGGAGTTTTGGGTACTCAGCAGCACTTTGCAGGTTCATTTTGATTTGCCATTCCTTGTATCGATTTAGAAGAGACTGTGGGGGCTGCACTCTGAGCTCTTTGCCTGGTACTCTCCATTGTTCTTTCCAGCAGATTTGATGTGCAGGTCTCTCCAGGCCGAGATTCAAGGCTGCAATGAGCAGGATGTGGATGGAAAGCAAGATTAACCATCCCCTTTAAGAACTGGCCCGTGCCATTGTGTGTGTGTTCCATTGCTGACTGACATTACATGAGCTTCACCAGTGCTCTGAGGTAGTGCCTCGCTCCTCGGCCTTTGCGCCTTAAGACAGGTGTGAAGCGCCTGATTTAGTGCTCCAATCACCTCCAGGGGCGATAAAAGTCAAGTTTGCAGTCGGTGGCGATAATTAGCGCCAGGCGCTAATCTTTGCGCCCGGCCGATAATTGCGCCCCAAATGGGGCGATACTGAATTTCTCATCCCTGGTATCTTTATCAGACTCACTCAGGGATCCATGACAACTTTAACTAGGCTCATAACTTCTGCAAATCCATTCTAAGAACTGCTAAGCCCAACTTGATTAAAAGAAGAATCAAATTCTGTCTTTCTGTTCCTTCAGTAACTGTTTCTCCTGGTCTCTTGCCAAAGCTGTCTCCCATAACTTCTACGAATCCTCCTTCTCATCTCTCTTCTGTCCTGACACCACAGTTTTTCTCTCCAAAAGAGGAGCAGACCATTTCGGCTCACTTTTCTCCGCTCATTCTAATCTTGGCAAAGAATATCTCTCTCGTGCTTTTTCCTGTTATACCATCATAATGGACATCGAGTTTTATCACTGGATTCCAATAAAACCTTTGCTGCTGATAGTATTCCCTCATCATTCTCAAAGTGTGTGGGGGAAAAATTCAGTTGGTTGCGCCTCCCGTTAGCGCCTTAAGAGGGCGCTAATGGGGCGCAAAGCAACTAGCGCCTGGGCGCAGCGATGTTTGCGCCGCTCGCAAACTTAACTAGACATTTTGCGGTGGTGCTAAACTTTACCGCCGCGATCTCCTGCGCACGCAGATCTTGACGTCATACGAGGGTGCAACGCCCTTGTGGCGCCCCGGAGCGGAAATTGAGTGGCGCCCCCATCCTTTCCACCTGGCGCAACCAACGACCGGAAGACTGGAATGCTACCAGTCGCTGTGGGGCTGGGGGGGCGCTATTTAAAGGGGGCCTCTTCCTGTCTTTCTCTGTGGTTGACATTATTGCACCACTCGTTCTGAGAGAGAGAGAGAGAGATTCGGAGAGAGAGAAAGAGAGACTTCTGCATTGAGTCAATGCTGTGTGAGGTAGTTTTGGCTACTGATCATAACTTGGCAGGTACTTTGGTTTTTGGCCTTCATAACTTTGCTTGCTAAGAGACTATGGGGGCTGCACTGATTGGGGGCGTCGTCCTGCGCCACCTGAATCGGAGGACACAGAGACGCAGAGAGAGAGTAGCAATCATGGCCAGACGGAGGAGGGCCAACAGGCGTCTGTACAGGAGAGCTTACCCTCCCAGGATATATCGTCAACAGCTCTCCTACATTCATATGTCTGAGGAGCAGTGTTTGCGAAGGCTGCGCTTCAGCAAGGAGGTAGTCACTGAGCTCTGCCACCTGCTGCAGCCAGATTTGCAGCCTCAACTGATGTCCAGGACATCTCTGTCGGTGGCAGTGAAGATCACAGTGGCTCTGAACTTTTATGTTACTGGCTCATTTCAATCTGCTGCTGGGGACATCGCCAATATCTCCCAGTTCGCGGTGCATTGCTGCATCCGTCAGGTCACAAATGCCCTCTTTAAAAGGAGACGAGAGTACATCTCTTTCCGCATGACCCCGGACAAGCAGCATGAACGCGCTATGGGCTTTGCGAGGATAGCGGGCTTCCCCATGGTGCAGGGCGCTATTGACTGCACGCATGTGGCTTTGCGTGCTCCGCATGAGAATGCCAAGGATTTCCGGAACAGAAAGGGTTCCATTTCTTGAACGTTCAGTTGGTCTGTGACCACAGACAGCTGATACTCGCTGTCAATGCCCACTATCCTGGCAGCTGCCACGATGCATTCATCCTGCGCCAGACTACTGTGGCAGAACTTTTCGAGGCACCGCATCAGCCAGTTGGTTGGCTTCTCGGGGACAAGGGGTATCCACTGAGCACCTGGCTGATGACACCGCTCCGTACGCCCAACACCCCTGCTGAGCTGCGGTACAACGAGAGCCATCAAGCTACCAGGAACATCGTTGAGCACACAATCGGCGTGCTCAAGCAACGGTTCCGTTGTCTGGACCATTCTGGAGGAGCCCTGCAGTACTCGCCTGAGCGAGTTTCCCACTTCGTAGTTGTGTGCTGCATGCTGCATAACATGGCAATCCTCAGGACCCAGCCAATGCCACCAGGCCTTGGAGCACCACCAGAGGAGGAGGAGGAAGAGGAGGAAGAGGAGGAGGAGGATGATCATCAGCAGCACCAAGGCGGGAGGGCGGCCCACAATGTTGAAACTGCAAGGGCCGTCCGTCAACGGCTGATAGCAAGCCGCTTCTAGGTCCCTGCTGAGGAAATGGCTTCTGCCATTGAGAACAACATGAATGAAACCAACCCACAACCCCTAAGCCGGCCTGCACCAATGATTCCAAAGACCAAACATGTATATTTTGAATACAAAAACTTATTTATTTCACAAACTCTGTGTGTGTCATTTCCTCATGACAAACTAATAGAAAGAAACACAAAAACACAGTCATTAACAGAACTGGTTCTCATAACCTGGAGATAATGTCCAAAAGTTTGACCACGAACCTTAGCCTTTAATAAAAAAATGACCAACATTTTGTCACACCTCCTACTTTTTGCCCTTCGAGGGTGATCTCCTTCCCTTGTGCACTTCCCCCCTTCCCACCCTACTGCTCCTCCGTAATGGGACCTCAGTGGCTGCAGCAAGGCTGGTGGAAGGCTGCTGATTGTCAGAACCTGAGACTACAGGTGCCCTTGAAGGACGGCCTCGACCAGCTCTGGGCCTGGAGGGCCCGGCTGCAGACTGCACCAACTCTGCATGGGCGGCAGCAGTCTGTCCTACAGGCAGTGGCAAGTGCAGTGGAGAAGTGACAGTGGTGGCAGCAGGAATGCTGTCATCTTGAGAGAGGACAGCAACTCCCTGCTCGACTGACACACTGGCACTCCCACGGGGCAGCACTTCAGCATCCGGAGCAATCTGCTGGAGCACAGATTGCTGGCCTGCTGCGGCGCGGTGACAGCCCCGGGGAAATGTGTACGAACCATCGAGGATGGCAGCAGTCAGTGCTCGCGTGGCCTCAATCTGAGTCTGCATGAGAGCAGTCCGAGACTGAATTGCAGCACTAAGCTTTAGTGTGGCATCCGCCTGTGCTACAGCGAAGTGCTCCACACTCCTTGCAAGTGATTCAATGCATTCGGGCACCCTTCCCACTGCACCCATGAGCTCAGTGTGCATGTCCACCGCCTGGGTGTTCATTTCAGCAATGAGCCGCTCCTCCTCTGCGTCCAGTGCAGTAGGAGTCGCTGGCATACTCTCCCTCCGGGGAGAAGGCCCCCGTTCTTCCCTACCCCCATGGCGTTGCTGCAGCCCGCTGGGTCCTGGAGCTTCACCCTCATCAGACGCTTCCCCCCTGCTCCCCTCCAGGGAAGGCGTGTTCCCAGTGTGGGCATGGGCTTCCTCGGGAGAGGGTGGCACTGATGCTCCGCCTTCATCTTCCTCCTCGCCTGCAGCTTCACTCCCACTGGCAGCTTGAAGGCCCGTCTCCTCAGCTGGTGAATCACCATCTGAAAGCAGGGATGTACAAGAGTGGCTTTAGCGTGAGGACAGGGTGGCAGTAAGGGAGGAATAAGTGCAGCGATTTAGTAAGTTGGATTGAAAGTGTCAAAGGCTGGTGTTGTGAGGGACAAGTGGAAGGACAGAGGACAAAAAGGTGATGACCTTACCATTGCTGTCCAGAACGGGGTCGGCGTCTCCAGTGGCGACGGGACCAATCACCCGGCTTGCCACAATCCTCTGGACGCGCACCTCAAGATCGCTGAGGGGTTGCAGCTGAGGCCGCCCTCCACCCGTCCATTGCTGCTGTCTCCTATTATGAGATAGCTTGGCCTGCAAGAAAAAGGACGGCGTCTGAGTAAATATACAGCCATGGTCTTGCCTGATGTGCCTCCCATAGGTGAATAGCCCTTACTGTATACAGCCATGGTCTTGCCTGATGTGCCTCCCAAAGATGAATAGCCCTTACTGTATGCAGCCATGGTCTTGCCTGATGTGCCTCCCATAGGTGAATAGCCCTTACTGTATGCAAAGTGTGGAATGTGCGTGTGTGTTTCATGAGAGGGCCATAGGTGTTGGATGAGTGTTGTGCATTGGGGTTTTAAGACCCTCTGGCCATAGAGTGAGGTTGAGATGGAGGGATGGAGAGGTATTGAAAAAAAGCCACTCACCCTGACGATCCGAGTGAGGTCGTTGAACTTTTTTCGACATTGTACATGGGTCCTGGGCACCATGCTCCTGCAGGAGACGCTCTGAGCCACCTCCCTCCACACTCTTCTGTACTCGCGCGGCAAAGGCCTCCTGCCACTCTCAGGGAAGAGTATAGATCGTCTGCGCTCCACCGCGCCAACCAGAGCATCCAAGGCCCGCTCGCTGAAGCGCTGAGCTCGTTCTCTCACCCTCTCCATAGTCCTTGGCTGGAAGATTTAGGCACAGGTCTCTCCAGGCCGAGATTCAAGGCTCCAATGAGCAGGGTGTGGCTGGAGTGCAAGATCGACCCTCCCCTTTAAGAACTGTCTGGCGCCAGTGTGTCTGTGTTCCATTGCTAACTGACAGCACCTGCGCTGCGCCCGCGCTCTGAGTTAGCGCCTCGCTCCTCGGCCTTTGCGCCTTAAGACAGGTGTGTAGCGCCTGATTTAGCGCTCCAATCACCTCCAGGGGCGAGAAAAGTGAAGTTTGCAGTCGGAGGCGATAATTAGCGCCAGGCGCTAATCTTTGCACCCGGTCGATAATTGCGCCCCAAACGGGGCGATACTGACTTTCTCCCCCTGTGCCTCCAAACTTGTACCTGTCCTCTGTCATCCTATCTCTCTTATTCCATCTTTCTTTCTTTCTCCTTGAATATTTGCTTGAGTTCACTCTATCCCTAGGAAAGATGATCCCTTTTAGATTACAACAGTGACTACTCTTCAAAAGTACATCATTGGCTGTAAATCGCTTTGGGACGTCCTGAGGTCGTGAAAGGCGCTATATAAATGCAAGTCTTTCTTTTACTACTCTAACTACTACCCTATTGCTCTTATATCAGTACCTTCCAATATTATGGAAGCTGCTGTCTGTGATCAAGTTATCCAACACTTTGGCCCCAATATTTCCAGGGACGCAGAGAGGGAGCATGTTTGCAGATGGGAAACCTGGAAATGCCGGGAATGCAAAGGTCCTGCATCAGGACCCCATTATCATTTTTTTACTCTGTTTTCAACACAACAGCCGGCCAGATTGACAGGCTGGCCAACTGCGGGGCGGGAAAGCCTGCAGTAGAAGACCGCAGTCGGGGGACATTGGGAACGGTTCCCGGCAAACATCACGGGTTGGTGGGGTAGGGGGGTGGTGGACTGGCAATTGGGAGGGAGGGGGGACCACAAAACATCGCGGGTTGGTGCGTTTATAAGTCAGACCGGCAATCAGGAGGGAGAGGAGACCGTGAAACATTGTGGGTTGGTCTGTTCTCACCCACATTAAGAAATACCTTCTTAAACCTGGTTGCCTTTCATATTATGACATGCACAGTGCAGCACAGGGGTCGCCAATCTATGTAATTGATCTGACCCATCTGCACGTTCAATAATAAGTGTCTTCTCAAAAGACTTCCTTTTGCTGGTTCCTTTGTCTGTGTTCAGAAATTAATTAAGTTAAGACTTTTTAGATGGGAAGGGCTGTCTCTTTGGCCGGGATTTTGCTCACCTCGGCGTGTCTGTGGCGGGCGACGTCGGTGGTGGGTCCCGACTCCGCTACTGGCTCCATCCCGTTCTGTGAAATGAATTTACATTGATTGGGCTTGTTAAGCCTGCCCAACGCGTTTACCGGCCAATTAGAGGAAGCGGGTCTGGTGATGTCATTTGATAACGCGTCATCAGCCGGTTTCCTTAAAGGGACCATGTCCAAATTTACTTTGACATTTGTGCTGTCAGTGCTCTACAGCATTGAGGTGCTGCAAACACTGACAAGCACTGTACAGAGGTGCAGGGCTGCACCCAGGCTCTCCCATGACTCCCTCCATATGCTTATGGAGGGAGTCGAGGTCCTCTTCCCTTGGGTGGAAGAGACCTCCGCAGAAGATCAACACAGTCTGGATGCACATTGCAGAGGAGAGCACAAGTAGGGATGTGGTCAGGAGGACCAGGCTGCAGTGCCACAAACGTTTCAATGATCTCAGTGGATTGCAAAGCCACACTCAACCTCATCCTGCTGTGCCTCTCATTACACCCTCATCACTCTGCCTTCCCTACCCTACTCCTGCACATCCTTACTCACACCAACTTACCTTGCACCTCCACCCATCCCTCTCTATCTACATTATCACTTCCCCATCTCAGTAGCCACCCCTCACACTCACCCTCATCTTAGTCCAATCATACCAACTAACAACACACAAGAGTAGGCACTTGTGTGTTTTAGCCAATGTTCATGTGAAGTTTGTGTTCATGTGCTGTCAAACATTGAAACTTTTATTTTGAACACTTTGGGCAGAATTTTCATTGACCCGTGGAGGCGGGTTTGGAGGCGTGTGGGGTGGGAAAATAGCAGATTCGGGGGTCCCGAATCCATCCCACCCCCAACCCGCCTCCATGCCAGTTTCACAGGAGGCGGGTATCCGACCTGTGCTGGGACCCGCCTCCCCGAGGCGGGAAGGGGATTAGTGTCAATAAACTGCCTGTTAACAGGTAGTTAACAGGCAGTTTTTTGCCTAATCCCTATTTTTAGCCCTGAAGTGTGGGCTTCCCGACAGGTCCGAACCACGCCGATTTAGCGAGTCGGACCGTCGGTCTGGAGGGCTTGGAGGGGTCGAGATGTCCGGTGTGCAGGTGAGTGATGGGTGCATGAGTGCAGAGGTAAGTGTGTTTGGTGTGTGTAAAGTGTTTTAAGAACGTGTACTTACCTTAACTTTGTCCTGCAGGCTTCCTTCCTTCAGTTCTCGGGAGTCCCTCACATCCACGGCACAGAAAGCAGAATGGCCGCGGAGCTGTCAAAAGCTGCAGTCTCTGCTTTCTGTGCTGGATTGATTTCTAACTGAGTCTAAGTACAGGGACTCACGTTAGAAATCATATTGTCAGTGTTTGACAGCTTCACAGAGCTGTCAAATGCTGAAATTTCATCTGTCAAAAGCTCTTGACAGATGAAATTTCAATGGCTGACATCACCTGTATCCAAGGGACCCTTGATTGGCCTGCTAAGCCCGCTGGGTGGGCTTAACAAGGTCAATCAAGGGAAAATACAGTGGGTTGGCCACAAGTCGATGGAGGCGGGACTACAACCCAAAAAGTGGGAGTCCCGCCTCCATCACGTCCCCATTGACAAAATCCAGCCCTTTGTGTTCTTGGACAGATTTGTGTGCACCGTTGGAAGTGGCTTAGTGAGTTGCAGTGAATGGTGAGACATAACGGTACCCTCTGCAATGGTCATGAGTGTGAAAGGAATGGGTTGGGCATTGTAAGGATGCTTTATGGTGTTGGTTTGGGGTGGTGCCAACCTGGCGCATCATGTGGCAGCCAGGGTGTACAGCATCAAGCGACGTAAATGTGGCCATGGTGAGGCCATCCCTGGCCTCCCGGGCAGCAATGTGGTCGGGTGCTGATGCCCTGTGTCCTGTGCAGCATCAGTTGATTGTGGAAAAGGTTGGTGTTGTTGTTGGTGCTACTGGTGTGCCTGCTGCTGCTGGTGTTGGTGCTGATCATGTTGGGATTCTGAGGACCAAGGTGAGAAAGTATAAAGGACACCCATGCTGATGGAATAGATGGCAGGTGAAGTAGAGATGACAGAAGTGATCTACCAATGGTGAGAGAGGTAATGAGGTCAGACTGGATGGAGACTTGTTTAAAGACTTGCAGCCTGCAGAAACTGTTGTGGAAATGCAGTGAGGAACAGGTTGTGACTGAGGGAAGATATCTATGTAATGTGGGAGCTTTTACTTTACATTTGAAGCTGTCAACTCAGCAGCTGATTCAATGGCCACTGAACTCCCACCTCAGCTTGACAGACATGATCCCCGAGCAGTGAGGACACCGTGGGCGAGCTGTCAAATGCAAATGGTAAGCTGAAAATCATTCTTAAGTGACTCTAAAGAAGCCACTAATTACCTGAATTGGGTCGCCCGCCACTGCCTGTCTGGTCTGCTCAGCGCTGACAGACCTGACATCGGGAAAGTCGCGTGGGAGCGAGTTGACAGCGGGTTCCTGATCCGCTATCAAAAATATAAAATTTCTCACCAGACCCGCCACCAATCCCGCCTGCTGACCCCCCGGAAAATTACGGCCTTTGAAATGTTTATGTATGCAGATCAGCAGACCGGGAAAATAAACAAATTCAATCTTTCTGCTGACTGAATCATTAAGGGAAATATTTGGGAAGAAGACAGTTATATTCTAACAGTAACAATTTGCCTTACAACAAGGTATGGGTCCTGCTGGACTCTCAGATTGCAGTTCGATTTCAAAGAGCAGATTGCCAGATGGCAGACAGCTAAATCACAGCACCGGTTCCATCTCGAGATTGGGGGGCTGATTTTTCCTCTGCATTACTGACTGATTCAGAGTGATAAACAGAGGAAAATGGGGTGAAAATGCCTATCACCTCAAAACCACCAGTCTAACATTGCATTAGAATTTTCCTACCTGTCAGAATCTAGTCTACCATGTTTAAATGGGGTCAAGTGGGTATGGCTAACCCATCCAATCCTCCCAAATCTGTCACCAAATTTAAATCACTGCGACCTAACTGTCAGTAGGAGTACCACTAAGGTATCCCTGAGATGGATTCTGCATTGAGGAGATCATTTTGTTTTCTGCAACTAAAGGTTCGTGTCACTTCGCCTGCATAGCGAGCTGTTCAGTACTTTGTAGGTTCTTTTAGGACATCTTCTGCCAGTTTTAGATATCTGTATAAAACGTGTAACTTTGGACTGGGGACAAGGGTTAACAATGGAATTCCCTCTCTTCCTTTATTATGAAGGGAAAGAGGATGCGGAGAAGGAAGAGGCTAGATTACAGGCTCTTAGAGCAAGACTTCCAAAAGACATTTATCTTCTATATGTACATATCCACTCAACATAGTTTACAGACTAAGAAGGTCTTACTTAGCAAAAGCAAAAGCAAAAGCAAAATACTGCGGATGCTGGAAATCTGAAATAAAAACAGAAAATGCTGGAAATACTCAGCAGGTCAGGCAGCATCTGTGGAGAGAGAAACAGAGTTAACGTTTCAGGTCGATGACCTTTCGTCAGACTTCTCTGACTGTCGGTGCCTAAGAAGGCTGCACTTCCCACCATCCCACCTTCAGCCAAAACTATTGAGTGCAATTGTCTTACATTAAGAACTAGGAAGTAGAACTATGTAGAGGTCTCCGTAGAACTCAGCAAAAGTATTTATAACTGTCTCAAGATGCTGAATTTGCAGAATCTGTAGATGTCAATTCTCTTAACACCTGCCCTGTGCCCAAAGTTGTGAATGAACTGAAAAATCAGTTTTTTTGCAGGTTATGGGGTCATCTGAGGTTAATTGCAATGATCCGAAACTAAAGGCATCAAATTCACGAGTTGTACTGTCAGGGGGATGCTGTAGCCTCTTGTCTTCAAAGGTGATGACATACTTGGGACAGGCTATCTTGTGATAGAAAGAAAGGACTACTACAATCTCCTCCATGTTAATAATAAGCCACGATCTAATAGAATGGCCCCACTCGTGTTTCTATGTTCCTATGTAACTATATTTGTACTCTGAGAAAGTATTTAAATTAAGATGTTTTAATTTGAGCTTTGCAGTTAAATTTTAATGATTGATTTATGATGCAATCATCTTTATTCAGTGGTTCACAGGTACACTCAGCTATGTGTTCAACTGAATTTTTGAAAAGCTGATATTCAAGGTCTTCATCAATTCAAGTCGCTGCCTTTTCTTAGTCAGATAAAAGTTGTCCTTTAACCTTTCAATGCCAATTCTTTCTCCACCAATTCACAATGAAACTATACAGATGTGTGTGTACATGATTTGATTCAGATGAGTGGGACTAAAAGTAAATGCACTACGGCAACACATTATTTTTAGAATACAAAATGCTAGGATGAAATAATTGTGCATTTTCAGACATATTTAAAAAAATTTATTTAATGTATATTACAAGAAGAGACTATCAAGTACCCCATTGCAACATCTCTGATATTTTCTTTAAATAGTAATATAGGTGGAGAAATGTGACTTGCGGCAAAATTGGCAATGCAGCAACTATTTGCGCTAATCCGTGCCAGCCTGGGACCCGAGACAAATATGGCTCGTTTAAATGTCGCTGGGGAACTACGTGCACCAAACCGGATGAGGAGGGTGGGAAATTGGCCAGTTCCTACACTGAGCCAGCCAGCCGGTCTGGCCCGGAAGGAGGCGGCAGGTGATCCTGGGAAGGACCTTGAACGGACCAGCAGCAGGCCCACGAGGAGCACTCCTGCTATTCCTGGGCCCACAATACTAAAACCTGAAAATTACTGGGCCTTTTTTTAAGTGGCCTCCAGTGGTCCCTTTAAAGATTTCTGGTTCGTCAGCTCAACGCCTGGTACAATAGGTGGATAATGCGCGGCACAAACTCCATCCATTTGTAAGTGAATTTTGCATTCAGGGCCCGACAACTGACATAGGGCCCTGATTTGCATATTTAAGGAACCCAATGCTTGTTTCAGGCCTGGACGATGAAAAGCCACCCAAGCCATTCTGGCGTCTGGTGCACGTCCGGCAATTCGAGCACGGAAGATCACAATGCAAAATTCGGTGTTGAATGCTGATTTTTACGCCAGAAAAATATATGGTCGTGAGTTTAATTTCTCCCCCATAATAACAGTTTCAGGCAGGAGATGACCCTAGGTCCATCTAGCCCACCTAGCCACAATATTGTCGTGGTGCATTTCTAATAACCTTAAATCCCATTTGTGGAGAAGAACCTTTCTAGTTCCTTCTTGAAACCCATTAAGGTTTCTTGTTCCACCAGCCACACCAGTATTCTGTTCTACATACTTACCAACCCTTCAGTAAAGAATTCCTGCTGCATTTCCTATTTTCTTCTGTTGCCCTTAATTTGTCAATGCTTAAATTCAGTATATGTCAGAAAGAACTTATTTAGATCCAACTTGTTCAAACGTTTCATAATTTTATAAACTTCTATCATCTCCCTTTTCAATCTTCTCTTTTTAAAAGAGAAAAGACCTGGTGTAGTCAATCGACCCTCATAACTCAATCCCTTAAGTTCTGGAATCAACTTGTAGCCCTTCTCTGTACCCCCTCCAATAATTAAATATTTGTTTTGAAAATGGGACAGCAAAACTGCATGCAATACTCCAGATGTGGTCTCACCAGGGCCAAATACAGTTTTAAAATGACTTCTCAGGATTTATATAATATACCCCTTGCTTAGCATCCCAACATTCTGTTTAACAACCTTGGAACATTGTGTTGGTGATTTTAGTGACCTGTCCACTAAAACCCCACAATTTCTGTCCTGCTCTGATACCTCAAGGACATTCCCATTTAGCACATAATCTACATTAACTTTCCCTCTGCCAAATTTCATAGGGGTAAAAATTGAGTCGCGCCCCATTTGGGGCGCTAACCTCGCCGGGGCGCGACTTTTAGCGCCCCGAAAAAATTAGCGTCCCCGCGCCGGAACTTCAGTGGTTGCGCCCCAAGAGGGAAGCGGGGCGCAACTGGAAGCACCCCGCATCCCTCTTGGGGCGCTGCGAGTGAATATCCTGGCGCTGCGGCACGTCGCGCCGCGGTATTGCAGGCCTTCCTCCCCTTCTTAAAGGGGAGGGGCCTTGCGCAGCGCGAACCGGGGCCCAGCTGGGCCCCCGGGGATCGGGAGTGCCGGCAAAAGAGCCCGGCACTCAAGAGAAGTGCCGGGCTCTTGGAGCGCAGCCGGCACTTCACGGTGGGGGGGCTTCACGGGGGCCGGGGACAGCAACGGGGGCAGGTGCTGGCAGGCGGCCAGCAACAAAAATGGCCGCCTGCCACCTCCCCTTTAAATATCGCCGCCCCGGCCGCACGTACGCCCCCCTGAACCCGTCGGACATAGCGTCTGGCGGTAAATCAGGGGGCGCGACTGAAGATCACGGCCGGGGCGCGAGCGGGGCGCTGCGCACGGCGATGACGTCATCGCCGGCGGCGCAGCGCCACAGGGCGCTACCGGCTGCCGCCGCCGCTAACCTCCCACTAAATTTTTCGGGAGGCGTGGGCGGCGCTGCGCCCGGGCGTTAGCTGCTTTACGCCCCATTAGCGCCCTCTTAAGGCGCTAACGGGAGGCGCAAGCAGCTGAATTTTTCCCCCATAACCTTACATTTCTCATTATACTGATCGAAATTGTCAAGATCCTGTTAAATTTGTGCATGTTGATATTCATCATTGGTCACTGCCCCCACTTTGGTATCGTCTGAAAATTTGGACACTTTGAACACAATTCCTTCCTCTAAATCATTTATAAACAACAGCAGGCTTAACACTGAACCTTGTGGTACTCCAACTGGCTGTCAACCAGATGCCTGCCCATGCACTACTGTGTGTTGTGCACCAATCAACCAACCATTGGCCAATCCCTTTTAATATATTTCCATCTATCTCATATCAAAATGAACACAACAATAAAATGTTTTTAAGTTTAACTGACACCAACATTGCTTTATGATGCTTCTATTGTGCATTTGGATGCACAAAGAAGTGTTTTAACAAACTTTGCTTGTGTGCTCGCAATGTTTTCCAACTTCCGATTTTTCATCTGCACATCTCAACCTCACAACTCAGTGCCCCCTCAATGCCACTTTTTGTTTTGCCTCTCAGCTAACCACACACACACACACTCACACAATCGCAATGTTTTCAAGGCCTTTATGAATGCTCGGTGATCAAGTGGTGTTTCTACACGTGAGAGTTAATTTTCTGATCTTGTGCTCCTGGCTGGGAGTCTCACCCATTGAGAGTACATATTCAGAAATGATGGGTGCATTGCACAATTTATTTAGGCCATTATTTTAAATGGCCAGAAAAACCTGCACAGCACACACCAGAATCTCCAATATGCATTCTCGGTGGATAAAATTTCCTGGAGGACAGATACCCCTCATGTGACTACTTCCAACAATGTGTCCAGCACCTCAGGCAAAAGCACACAAAGTTAGAGATAAGATCAGAAGGAAGAAAATAAAAACATTTAAAGTAAAAAAATGGGTCAGAAAAATTAAGAATTACCAGCTTACACAACCACAGACATACTAGGGTCAATTCCACAGCCAGGTACTCCTGACATAGAGCAGGAGTTTCAGGGAGTCCTCGGGAAATTGCAGGCCTGCAGTATATGATTTTCCATCCATTTAAATGAAGAGATGAAACATCATTTTCTGAACAGTGCTCTCTACCATCACCTCTCTTCTTTGAGAGAGCCTGACCATAGAAGCATCCCTAGTCAGAAAAGAAAGATAAAAGACTTACACATGGAATTAGATACAGACAGATGCACAAAATGTCTCTCATACACAGAAAGTGTGATACATACAGAACTGAGACAAACAGAAAGAGGCAAACTGGAAGAGTAACAGACTCAGCAATAGAGAGGTAGAGATATAGCAATAAGTGAAAGTGTCTTACAACTGTACAGAGATAGAAAGAGACAAGGAGATAGACAGTTAAAGACAATGACAGGGTGAATTTAATACAGATAATTAAAGATTGGGAGACAAGCAAAGAGACCATTACTTGAAAAGAGACACAGATTTATTTTTCCTTTTTGGCTGTTAACAATGTCATGACAGATCAAGTATATGAAGTATACAGTCAGAAATGGGAGAATTTATAATGGGGAACAAGGAAATGGCAGAGCAATTAAACAAATACTTTGGTTCTGTCTTCATGGAAGAGGACACAAATAACTTCCCAGAAATGCTAAGGAACCAAGGGTCTAGTGAGAAGGAGGAATTAAAGGAAATTAGTATTAGTAAAAAGATAATGCTAGAGAAATTAATGGGACTGAAAGCCGATAAATCCCCAGGGCCTGATAATCTGCATCCCAGAGTACTAAAAGAGGTAGCCATGGGAATAGTGGATGCATTGCTTGTCATCTTCCAAAATTCTGTAGATTATGGAACAGTTCCTGCAGATTGGAGGGTGGCAAATGTAACCCCACTATTTAAAAAAGGAGGGAGAGAGAAAACAGGGATCTACATTAGTAGTAGGGAAAATGCTAGAATCTATTATAAAGGATGTGATAACAGAACACTTAGAAAATATCAATAGGATTAGACAAAGTCAACATGGATTTATGAAAGGAAAATCGTGTTTGACAAACTTACTGGAGTTTTTTGAGGATGTAACTGGTAGAATAGATAAGGGAGAACCAGTGGATGTGGTGTATTTGGATTTTCAGAAGGCCTTTGATAAAGTCCCACATAAGAGGTTAGTGTGCAAAATTAAAGCACATGGGATTGGGGGTAATATACTGGCATGGATTGAAAATTGGTTAACAGACAGGAAACAGAGAGTAGGAACAAATGGGTCTTTTTCAGGGTGGCAGGCGGTGACTAGTGGGGTACTGCAGGGATCAGTGCTTGGGCCCCAGCTATTCACAATATATATCAATGACTTGGATGAGGGAACCAAATGTAATATTTCCAAGTTTGCTGACGACACGAAACTAGGTGGAATTGTGAGTTGTGAGGTGGATGCAAAGAGGCTTCAAGGCGATTTAGACAAGTTGATTAAGTGGGCAAATACATGGCAGATGCAGTATAACGTGGATAAATGTGAAGTTATCCACTTCAGTAGGAAAAACAGAAAGGCAGAGTATTATTTAAATGGTGATAGATTGGGAAATGTTGATGTACAGAGGGGCCTGGGTGTCCTTGTACACCAGTCACTGAAAGCGAACATGCAGGTGCAGCAAGCAATTAGGAACGCAAATAGCATGTTGGCCTTCATTGCAAGTGGATTTGAGTACAGGAGCAAGGATGTCTTATTACAGTTATACAGGGCCTTGGTGCGGCCACACCTAGAGTACTGTGTACAGTTTTGGTCTCCTTACCTAAGAAAGGATATACTTGCCATAGCGGGAGTGCAGCGATGGTTCACCAGACTGATTCCTGGGATGGCAGGACTGTCGTATGAGGAGAGATTGGGTCGACTAGGCCTGTATTCACTAGAGTTTAGAAGAATGAGAGGGGATCTCGTGGAAACGTATAAAATTCTGACAGGGCTAGACAGACTGGATGCAGGGAAGATGTTTCCCCTGGCTGGGGGGTCTAGAACGAGGGGTCACAGTCTTAGGATACGGGGTAGGACATTTAGGACTGAGATGAGGAGAAATTTCTTCACTCAGAGGGTGGTGAACCTGTGGAATTCTCTACCACAGAAGGCTGTGGAGGCCAAGTCACTGAATATATTTAAGAAGGAGATAGATCGATTTCTAGACACAAAAGGCAGCAAGGGGTATGGGGAGAGAGCGGGAATATGGTATTGAGATAGAGGGTCAGCCATGATCATATTGAATGGCGGAGCAGGCTCGAAGGGCCGAACAGCCTACTCCTGCTCCTATTTTTCTATGTTTCTTCTATGTTTCTATATTATATATTGTGAATTATTTGGTATAGTGTTCCTGTTGTCATAAAACAGCTTATGCTCAGCAGCACCATGAGCAGTGTCCCAGGAGATCTGCTGGTACCATCAAGTATACTGACTGACTTTAAAGGCAAATAGGGCATCCCCCTCCCCCACAAGCACCACCACTTAATACAACCGCTTTGCATGTGAAATAGTACCAGCCTCCATATAAAAATTTAAAGCTGTGAAAAAGTACATTTTAATATATTGTGTGCTCACACTGAAGTATTTTAAGAAACTCTGTGCAGATTTCTAGTGTAGCATTGAAAATAACTAAGTACTTAAAGAAGACAATTGGTTGAAGTAAGTGACTTGTTTTGCTTCAGTCCTGGAACAACGTGTTGTACATTCAGGCTGAGTTGTGCTGAACAGCCACTTAAAATGCTAGTACCGACTGCAAAAAATAATTGTGTTTCATCAAGAAGATACAGCACAGACAGTTGTAGGATTTGAAAGTAGAATGGAAGACAACTTTAAAGGTCACAGCACCACATCATGGAGTTTATTTTTTTAAATGCTTAAAATTGTTTGCACAGTGGGCTGATTTGAGGAAACATATGAAAGATTGTGTATATGTACTTTATATAACTTGTTGAATGATGGTAGAGTTACTTCGCTCCATGGGTTGCCAAGCTATCATATTTATTAGATCCTCACTGTTGTTTCCCGTCCTGTGCAGGTAGTTGACCAAATAGACCATCTTACCTGTGACCTACAGCTGGAGGAGGAGATGACTGACAGCTCCAAGACTGACACAATAAATAGCACCTCAAGTAGTACAACTGCCTCAAGCCTGGATAAGGTCAAAGTGCACTCAGTTAGATCAATTTGCAAGACAACAGTGACTTCATCAGCTATCCTAACAGTGCTAAAGAAGGCCAATCCCCCACCTCCACCTCCACGATTAACACCCGTCCGGTGTGAAGAGCCCCGCAGACTCTCTTACTGCGTTAACCCTCTGAAGACCAATGGGGCCTTGCTTCGCAATGGAGCACTATTGTGCAAGACAGATAAAATGCCAAATGGAGATGTGTGTTGTCTCCCTGGTAGCAATCCAGAAAAATTGCGCAAACAGCCACTGGTGCCCAGAGTTGATAAAGACAAATGTCCACAGGTTACACGGGAAAGAGTTCGATTTAATGAGGAAGTTCAGTACCATGGCTACTGTCCAGATTGTGATGTTCAATATGACATGAGAAACAGGGATGTGCACTTGCATAGTGAATTGAGCAATGCAAAAGGAAAGCCACCTCACCAGTGCCCTCCCCTTGAAAATGGAGGATCAGGCAGTAACTTTAGTAACAATTTCCCAACCATAAAAGCTAAAATCACACCTCCACAGACTGCTCCAAAACCTCAAAAAACTATTCTGAGGAAGACAACAACGACAACAGTTTGATGCAAGGATCTTGAAAACTCTTTTGTATCCTAATGAATTGAGCACTTTCTACTCAAGCAATAAAGAGCCAAAAAACATTATACCCAGTGTTCTCCAGTGAAGTGACACAGAACAAATCATGGTAAGTGTATTAATTTCAAACTTTTCCATTGTTTGTGTCAGTAGTGTTGCAGTTGAATGGCCTATTCTACATAGTGCATGAGCATTATATTGGTCGTGTGACAACTATAAACATCAATGTATTGAAGCTGCAGCATACCTCTCTGTTGGCCCTTACAGACCATTCAAAAAAATCATGTGATAATATTCATCCTGAACATAACTGTTCCTTTTATGATAGCTGCATTTATTCTCATTGCAGTACTAAGTTAGCATTCTTTACCACCAAAGTCAATTCACGTATATTAATATTTAAGTTGAGCTAACTTTGGGCTAATTTACTCCTGATTCTACAATAACATTGAAATCACCACAGAATGAGGTACTACAAAAACCGACATAGAATTCACTCTGGTGTACAAGTCACTCCCTATTTTTATAGCTGTTTGTTCAGTAAAAACCATAAGCTGCACTTTTTTTCTAAGTCACACCCCTATAATTAAAAAATATGAAAACATCATTATGTACCACTATGTTTTGACAGAGTAAAAAGTATTCACTAAAAATGGATGTTCTTGAGGGGACAAGGACAGAATCCATTTGGTTAGAGTTGAGGAGCAAAAAGGGTATGATCACGCGATTGGGGGTATTCTATAGGCCTCCAAATAGTGAGAGGGAGGTAGAGGAGCAAATCTGCAGGGAAATTGCAGAGATATGCAAGAGCTATGGAGTGGTGATATCGATTGGGATAATGCTAGGGTAAAGGGAAAGGAGGGGGAGGAATTTCTGAAATGTGTTCAGGAGAATTTCTTTGACCAATATCTTCTTGGCCCAACTAGGAAGGAGGCATTGCTGGATCTGCTGCTGGGGAATGAGGTGGGCCAGGTCGACCAAGTATCTGTGGGTGATCATCGTATCATAAGATTTAGATTAGCAATGGAGAGGAGCAAGGAACAATCTAGAGTGGAACTTCTAAACTGGAATAGGGCTAACTTCAATGGGATGCGAAAGGATCTAGCCAGGGTAAAATGGAACCAAAGACTGACAGGAAAAACTGTAATGGAACAATGGGTGATCTTTAAGGAGGAGATGTTCCAACTACAGGCTAGGTACATTCCAACAAAAGGGAAGGGTAAGGGAAACAAAGCAAGAGCTCCTTGGATGACGAGGGAGATAGAGAAGATGATGAAACAAAATAAGAGGGTGCATGATGCATGTCAGGTGAATTCTTCAAGGGAGAACCAGACAAAATACAATAAGTTGAGAGGGGATGTGATGATGAAAATCAGATTGGCAAAGAGAGAATATGAGAGTAGAATGGCAGTTAACATAAAAGGGAACCCAAAAATTTTCTACTGGCATATAAACAGTAAGCGGGTAATAAGAGGCGGGGTGGGGCCTATTAGAGACAAAGAAGGTGATATATGCTTAGATGCGCAGGGCAAGGCTAGAATACTCAATGAGTACTTTGTATCGGTGTTTACTAAGGAGGTGGATGCTGACAAAATATCGGTAGAAGTGGAAAAGGTAGAAGGAATGGAAGGGGTGAAAATTGATAGACAGGATGTACTAGAAAGGCTGGGTATGCTTAGAGTGGACAAGTCGCCTGGTCCAGATGGCTTGCATCCCAGGTTGCTAAGGGAATTGGGGGAGGAGATAGGGGAATTTTCCAATCTTCCCTAGATGCGGGGGAGGTGCCTGGGGATTGGAAAGTGGCAAATGTGACACCATTGTTCAGGAAAGGGTGTAAGGACAATCCGTAACTACAGGCCGGTCAGTTTAACATCAGTGGTGGGTAAAGTTTTAGAAACAATAATCAAGGAAAAAATTAACGGGCATTTGGAGAGATTTAAGCTAATTAAGGAAAGCCAACACGGGTTTGTGAAAGAAAGATCGTGTTTGACTAATCTAATTGAATTTTTTGATGAAGTAACAGAGGATTGATGAAGGGAATGCAATGGGTGTTGCCTACATGGATTTTCGGAAGGCGTTTGACACAGTACCACATAGAAGGCTGGTTAACAACTTTGAGGCTCATGGAATAGGTGGGTCAGTGACAGCTTGGCTAAGGAATTGGCTTTAGGACAGAAAACAGCGAGTTGTGGTAAATGGCTGTTTTTCAGACTGGAGGATGGTAGACAGTGGTGTTCCTCAAGGGTCAGTGCTGGGGCCACTGCTTTTTATGATATATAAGGAATACAGAGTAGAATTTCTAAATTTGCCGATGACACCGAACTTGGGGGTGTGGCAAACAGTGATGATGACCTCAATCGACTGCAACAGGACATAGAAAGGCTAGCAAAATGGGCAGACAAGTGGCAGATGGAATTTAATACAGAGAAGTGTAAGGTGATGTATTTTGGCAGAAGGAACAGGGAGAGGCAATATACACTTAATGGCACAGTTTTAAAGAGTGTGCAGGGACAGAGGGACCTGGGAGTTAATGTGCATCGGTCCCTGAAGGTGGCAGGACATATTGAGAAAGTGGTTAACAAAGCATATGGGATCTTGGGCTTCATAAATAGAGGTATGGAGTACAAAAGTAGAGAAGTTATGCTGAATCTTTATAAATTGCTGGTTAGGCCACAACTGGAGTATTGCGTCCAGTTCTGGTCACCACACTTTAGGAAGGATGTGGGTGCAGAGGAGATTTACCAGAATGGTTCCAGGAATGGGGGATCTTAGCTACAAGGACAGGTTGGAGAAGCTGGATTTGTTTTCATTAGAGCAAAGGAGGTTGAGGGGTGATTTGATAGAGGTGTACAAGATTATGACGGGTTTGGATAGGCTAGACGGGGAAAGGCTGTTCCCACTAGTTGATGGCACAATGACTAGGGGACACAGATTTAAGGTTTTGGGCAAGAGATACAGGGGGAAACGTGAGGAAAAACTTTTTTACACAGCGAGTGGTGATGACCTGGAATTCGCTGCCGACGGAGGTGGTGGAAGCGGAGACACTCAATGTTTTCAAGGGGATTCTGGATAGGCACTTGAGGGAAATAAACTTGCAGGGCTACGGGGATAGAGTGGGGGAATGGGCCTGACTGGATTGCTCTACAGAGAGTCCGCACGGACTCGATGGGCTGAATGGCCTCCTTCTGTGCCGTTATGACTCTATGACAGTATTGCAACTTAGAGATGATGGACACAATGAGATTTAATGAACCTAAATTGAAGGACTTCGATTAAATTCTTACACTGTATTACTTATATAAGTAATGAAATTTTCTGTTTGCTACTGTACAAGACTTGCACCGTGCTAATAATGGAAGCTGGCTGTAAATAGCCTTTTGGAACCATTTTCCATGAGAGAGACATCAGAAAGAGAAATGAGTGGGTTTTGACTGATGACATTTCTTGTATGAGCACAAAGTGCTCAGTGTTCCATCTTTTACCATTTATACTGTGTTTGTTTTGGTTGTTTTGCAGCTTTTTATGGGAAACACAATATTGTCTGTTGGATAAAAGCACGTGTAAATGCTCTTTGTACTTTTTAAAAAATTTGGTGTATATAGTTTTGGGTCAAATGTACTGAAAATGGGATCAACCCACCCTATGCACTTAGTATAACAGTTTACTGTAAATACATCATGATGAAAAAGCCCTACTCAAAATCTAACTCAGTAAATTAAATATTTTTAGACATCATTTTGTCAAACAGATGGAATCTGTGTAACTCTTTAACCAGTACAGGCCTAGATTAAGGTTTGAACAAGTTGTCCTACAGATAGCATTAACTTCCATTTCTGTTTTTTATTTGTTTTTAACTTCACAAATGTGCAATATTTTACAAATAATCAATACAACTCAATGAGAATTTTAGGAATGTAAAAATAAAGGCCAGTTAATGGAGAAGAAAAATTTTCCAAGATAGTTTCACAAGAATGAGAAATTAACGTATGATTGAGATCAGAACCGGTGGCAGAAAGGACTAAACTCCAGCAATATAGGTAAAGAATCCTGTGAAACTACTTTAAAAGGCTTATTGATATTGTAGTAGTTAAATCTTTATCACCAGCCTTTCATTTTAATGCAGTGTCGAGTGAGGAAAGTAAAAAAAGAACTTGCGTTAATACAATGGGCCATATATTCTGATCCCTACGGGTGTGTACGGGCTGTGTACACACCCGTAGGGACATCGAAAATGCCGGTTTCAGGCATGCCAAGCACATGCGCTGAAAACCGGCATTTCCGATCTGTCAAGAATGCTCTTGATAGATCGGACGCCTGCCCTAGAGAAGAGTCTCTGCGGGCAGATAGTTCCGCTTTCTGGAGCACCTCCGCCTGCAGAAAACCCTTAGAAATCTTATGCCTGGCAACCAGCATAAGATTTGAAAAAAAGTTTAAAAAATGTTTTTTTCCACTCATTTATCATTTAAAAATACTTTAAAAAAAGGTAAGTTTATTTTTAGCCCCATAAAAACTTTAATTATTTTTTTCAAAAGGTTACATTTTTGTTTAAAATATTTAATTTATTGTAATTTCAACTAATTTTAAAAATGTGATTTAAAAAAATAATTATTTAATGTTTTAAAGTGTTTTTGGGGTGATCTCCATTCATATATTTGACAGTTCTATCTGTCAAGTGTATGAAGGGAGATTCCCTTCTTTGATTGGCTCCCCATGGCCCACGTGATCCCAGGGACGCTTGCGAACCACATGCGCCTCTGGGATACGTGGGCCCTGCACAGTTCGAGTTGGAGAGGCCCAGGAATGTAAGTGTCCGGACCTTGGGAGCCCTCAGGTAAGTCCGTAGGTTTTTTCCAGATCGGAGGCCTCCGCACGCACAAAGCCTCCGATCGGAAAATACGGCCCAATGTCTTTCATGACCTCAGGACGTCCCAAAACACTTCACAGCCAATGAAGTACTTTTGCAGTGTAGTCTTCAACTTGCCTGTTTGGCCCTCTTCTGACCCTAGCTCCTCTTACCCACGACCTTCACCTGGCAGGAAAGCTGCAACAGCTCCCCACTAAGGCCACAAGCTAAAATTGCAGTTGAGTGCTGATGATGTCATCGAAATCCAACATGCATATGTAAAGAAGGACCCTGCTATCTTTAGGTGGGTGTCATGGCCTCCTGTTTAATAGAGCAGGTTAAAATTTGGAATGGTGAGTACCTGGCAGCTTTCTGGAAGATACGGAATCTGAGTGATTTTATCTGTTTCAATTAAAATTTGGATTCACTTGGCATGATTGGGAACTAAACATTCACTAAAATGATGGTCAGGAAAGGAAGCTGGGTAGCCAGGAGTTTAGTGGGAATGGGGCTAAGGGAACAGGAGGTAGGTGTCTTGGATGAAATGAGCAAAATGTTGGAGAGGGCATTGGGGAAGATGGGAGAGAAAATAGAAAGAGATAAAGGTTCAGGTTCAGGTTCAGGTTCAGGTTCAGGTCAGGTCCAGGTCCAGGTCCAGGTCCAGTGGAAGGGGACTGTTGACGGGAGAATTGATTTTGTGGGCAAGGGGAAGGCATTTTGGCTGAAGATGCTTGCAAAGATTTCAGCTTATCTCTTGCATTCACATGCTGGGCTCGACCATGATTGAGGATGGGAATGTTCATGCTGCCTCTTTCTCCTCCTCCTCCTCCTCCTCCTATTAGGTGCTTTGTTGTCAACCACCATTCTCAATTAGGTAGAATAGGCCTACAGAACTTGTTCTGACTATGTCTGTGGGATTGTTAACTTCCATCTATAGCCTTCTATAGTGATTCGATTGTCTCCTCTCTACTCCCTGTTTATTATCAGGATATATCTATTCTAATCTTACTATGTAACCACACCTATGTAATATGAACTTCCCTTCGCGTACACATTTTGGATGCTGCTCCGGTCCCGAGCCTATCACTTCTATTTCCCCTTTTTTTTCTCCTTACCCCTCCCAATCCCCCCTCTCCTGTTGTAATGCCTCCTTTCATTTCTCCTCTCTTGGATACTTTGCCCCTCCCCCAAATCCCTATCCCAACCCTTCAGCACACCTTGACCTTCCTACGCTCCTGCCACCGTCCCAGGCTTGACTTCCACTTAGATAAGCCTACAGCTTCCCTTTGTGCCTCTCTTAGTATCCTCCGAAGGGCCCATCAAGGCACTCATTGCTGACTCCTTATGTGCAGCAACCCCAACTGCCCCATCCCACTCTCTCACTGACCTTCCCGCCTAACACGTCGCTGGGGGCTAATCTTACCAATCTCGTTCCTGTCCCACTCACCCCTCCCAGCCCTGACCCTATGGACTCTAAGCGGATCAGCTATTGCCCCCCTTCTCCGCATCCAGAATGACCGCTCACTTATGAACAAGGCCCGTGTCACCCATGAGCTTATTGTGGATGATTGCATCAACATCTGACGGGTGATGACAGCTACCCCCTTAATGAAGCCTCCCTGCCTGGGTATACCTTCCACCACTTGCCCCATCCAGACCAGTGGCAGTGTGGCCTTTATCACCAAATTATACTGTGGTCTGTCCCCCTACTCCTCTGGCACCTTTTCCTTCTTTGAACTTCTCGCCATGTTCCACCCTTCTTGTCTCCTTTAAAATCCTCGTTCTCTACCGCCCACCCATGTACCATGCCATGTTTCTCACTGAGATATCATAACTGCTTTCCTCTCTCAGCCTCTGTTACAAGTGACTTCTCATCCTTGGTGATTTCAACTTCATCTCAACTTACCATGCTCTCTCTCCTCTTAGTTCACTGCCCTCCTATGCTCTCTTAATCTCTCCCTCCATATAAATTCCCCTATCCATATTCACAGCCACCTCCTCGACTTTGCCATCTCATGTGGCCTTTTCTTCTCCCATCGTGTCAATCACAGATAAGGCTATCTCTGATCCCTTCCTTGTATCGATCTCCACCCACATCCCCCTCCCCTTCCCAACTTCACTGTCTTCTGTGTCCCCCCTTGCCCCCGGAAAAAAACTCTCCCCTAATTCACTTACAATGGCACTTTCAAATTCCCAACTAACTAGCCTTTGGCCCTCCATTCACCATGACATTTCTGCAACTACCGATCTGCTCAATCATACCCTTACCTCCACTTTTGCCCTTGTCCCAACTAAAACCATTACTCTCTCTCTCTCACTGGTTGTTCCCCCTGGTACTTCCCTCACCTCCGCTTCCTTAAGTCCAAGGAATGCAGACGTGAATGTTTATGGTGGACAACTGGTTTAGCCATTCATCACTAGATTTGGCTGGACCACATAATGCACTTTGGGTCGTGCTCTCCTCTGCCAAAACTGCTCACTATTCCAGGATCATCCTGGAATGCAAAGATAACCCCCGGCTTCTCTTCTCCAATACAAACTGTCTTCTGAAACCCCTCTCCCCTGCCTCCTCCATCCTCACCTCCAACAACAAGTGGAAGGAGCTCATGGACTTCTTTGTTACTAAGATTGAGACCATCCGTTCTACTGCCTCTGTTGTTTCCGTCCCTTCCTCTAGCCCACCAAGCCAAACTTCCTCAGAGTTCACTCCTTCTCTAGCCTTGAACTCGCATCTTTCTCTAGCTTTTTCCTATCTCCCCTCATGCCCAGCTCATCTTGTCCATGAGACCCACCTCCTGCTCCCTCGACTCTATTCCCAACAAATTGCTGACCACCCAACTTCCCTTTCTAGTCCCCATGTTGGCTGATATTGTTAGCAGTTCCCTCTCCTCAGGTACTGTCCCCCTCCCCTACAAATCTGCCATCATCACTCCCCTCCTCAAAAAAAACAACCTTGACCCCTCTGTCCTTGCAAACTACCACCCCATGTCCAACCTCCCTTTCCTCTCCAAAATCCTTGAACATGTTGTCACGTTCCAAATCCATGCCCACCTTTCCCGTAACTCCCATGTTTGTACCCAACACCGATTAGGTTTCCACCCCACCATAGCACTGAAACGACCCTTATTAAAGTCACAAATGACCTCTTATGTAACTGTGATCACGGTAAACTATCCCACCTCATCCTTCTTGGCCTGTCTGCAGCCTTTGATACAGTTGACCACACCGTCCTCCTCCAACGCCTCTCCTCCGTCATCCAGCTGGGACTGCCCTCGCTTGGTTCCATTCTTATCTATCCAGTCACAACCAGAGAATTATCTGAAATAGCTTCTCTTCCCGCTCACACACCATTCCCTCTGGAGTCCCCCAAGGATCTATCCTAGGCCCCCTCCTATTTCTCATCTACATGCTGCCCCTAAGCGACATCATCCGAAAACACAATGTCAAGTTGCACATGTACGCTGATGACACCCAGCTCTACTTCGCCACCACCTCTCATGACCCCTCCACTGCCTCTGATTTGTCCGGCTGCTTGTCCAACATCCAGTCCTGGATGGGCAGAAATTTCCTCCACCTAAATATTGGGAAGACCGAAGTCTTTGGTCACCGCCACAAAATCCGTTCCCTAGACACCGACTCCATCCCTCTCCCTGGACACTGTCTGAGGCTGAACCAGATGACTCACAAACTTGGCATCCTAATTGACCCCCAAGTTGAGCTTCCGACCATATATCCACTCCATCACCAAGACCGCCTACTTCTACCTCCATAACATTGCCCAACTCCACCCCTACCTCTGCTTATCTGCTGAAACCCTCATCCATGCATTTTTTACTTCTAGACTTGACCATTCCAATGCTCTCCTGGCTGGCCTTCAATCTTCCACCCTCCATAAACTTGAACTCATCCAAAACTCTGATGCCCGTATCCTAACTTGCACCAAGTCCTGTTTATCCATCACCCCTGTGCTCGCTGACCAACATTGGCTCACGGTCCGGCAATGCCTCGATTTTAAAATTCTCATTCTTGTTTTCAAACCACTCCGTGTCCCTCCCTATCTCCATAACATCCTCCAATCCTACAACCCTCTGAGATTTCTACACTCCTCCAACTCTGGCCTCTTGCGCAGCCCTGATTTTAATCGCTCCACCATTGGCGGCCGTGCCTTCAGCTGCTTGGGCCCTAGGCTCTGGAATTCCCTCCCTAAGCCTCTCTACCTCTCTCTCCTCCTTTAAGACACGTCTTAAAACCTACCTCTCCATCTGTTCTAATATCTCCTTATGTGGTTTGGTGTCAAATTTTGTTTGATAACTCTCCTGTGAAGCAACTTGGGGCATTTTACTATAGGCGCTATATAAATGCAAGTCGTTGTTTTTGCTGCTTTTAATGTTTAGCATGCAGGCCCTCTGTTGTAGCTTCACTGCGTTGGTACCTCATTGTAACTTATGCCTGTCTGCTCCTTGACATGTCCTTCTATATTTTAAATCTAACCAGATTTGGTCTCCCAGCCTAAAGGTGATTGAGGAATATGGATGTGCTGGGCCAAAAATGTACAGATTGTGGTGATATACAATTCTGCTGTTGCTGATGGCCCACAGTGCCTCATGTATGCCCAGTTTTGGCCTCAAATCTGTCCTTAGCCTATCCCACTTAGCACAGCTATAGTGCAACACTACACAATAGAGGATGTCCTCATTGTTAGGATAAGTCTTTGCCTTCACAGATTGTCACTCCCATCAGTGCTACCGTAGATAACTGTGTCTGTGATGGATAGGTTGGTGAGGATGAGGTCAAGTAGGTTACTCCCTCGTGTTGAATCCCTCAGCACCTGACTCAGCCCAATATGACAGCTATGTCCTTCAGAACTCAGCCAGCTCGGTCAGTGGTAGTACTACCTAACCATTCTTGGTGGAAATTGAAGTCCCCCACACAGGGCACACCCTGATTTGATGCCTAGATTGTTGCTGATAGGTTTGCATGGTTTTTTCCTTATTTTTGAACTTTGTGGCAATTGTTTACAACTGCCGGGAATGATAGGTCACTTTAGACGACCATATAATGTGGGATTGGAGTCATGCATAGGCCAGACCGGGCAAAGGTTGCAAGCTCCCTAAAAGACATTAGTGAATCAGGTTTCTTGTGACCATTGGCAACTTTCATGGTTATTATTCTGATTACCAGATCTAGTAATTTCAGTTCCACAACATGCCATTGATGATTTGAACTCGAGACTTATGGGTTTAAGTCCAGTTCCATGCCTATTTATACTTCGAGAAAGTATTTGATAATGAGTGCGAGTGATACCCTGCTCCATAATATTCACAAATAGTGTGCACAGCAGGGGACCAAGGTCAAATCCCTGTGAATTGCCTACAGTTACTGTTTCCCAAGCAGGACATTTTTCATTTATCAACTTCTGGCTTTTGTTTAAGCCAATTTTGAATCCATCTGGACAGTCTGTAATCTATTTCATGAGCCTTAATGTTCATTAACAGTATCACCTGAAGAATTTAATTAAATGGCAACTGAAAATTGAACTAAACTCTTGGTGGTACTGGAGTTTCTACTCATTGACTATGGGTGGTGAATCTCGCCCATCTCCTGGATAGCATTCATCCACTAGTCTAGAAACCTCTTCAAAGAATTTCAGTAGGTTTGTTGTACATGAACCATTACTTATAAAATCATGTTGGCTGCTCTTTATTGTATCTATGTTCACGGATGATAATTGATAGAACCTTGTATAATGCCATCAAAGATTTTCTCTATGTTACATAGAATTACATAGAATATACAGCTCAGAAACGGGTCATTCAGCCCAACTAGTCTGTGCTGGTGTTTATACTCCACACAAGTCTCCTCCCATTCCATCTACCTCATTTCAGCATATGTCCCTTTCTATTACCTTTTGCTCTCATGTACTCGTTTAGTTTCTTTTTGAAAGCAACTAAGCTATTGTCTCAAGTACTTCCTGTGGTAGCGAGTTCCACATTCTAACCACAGTAAAGAAATTTCTCCTTATTTCCCTATAGGAATTATTAGTAACTATCTTGTATTTATGGCCCCTAGTTTCGGATTCTCCCACAAGTCTCTTCACATCTATCCTGTCCAACCCATTGATAATTTTAAATACCTCTCTCAGGACTCCTCTAAGTCTTCTCTTTTCTGAAGAAAAAAGCCCCAACCTAGAATCATAGAATGGTTACAGCACAGAAGGAGACCATTCGGTCCGTCAAGCCCGTGCTGGTTCTCTGCAAGAGCACTTCAGCCAGTCTCACTCCCCCACTCTTTCCCTGTAGTCCTGCAATTTTTTTTCCTTCAGGTATTTATCCAATACCCTTTCCTGTTCAATCTTTCCCGATAGTTGTAATCTCTCAGTTCTGGTACCAACCTTGTAAATCTTTTTTGCGCTTTCTCCAATGCTTCTATGTCCTTTTTATAGTATGGAGACCAGAACTGTGCACAGTACTCAAATAGGGTCCTGTACAAGTTAATCATAACTTCATTATTTTTGCATTCTATACCTCTAGAAATAAATCCCAGTGTTTCCTATACCCCCCAGTTTGGTATTATCTGCAACTTTTGAATTGAGTTACTAGTTGCTAAGTCCAAATTATTAATGTAAATTATGAATAACAGTGGTCCCAGCACTGATCCTCATGGAATATTGCTTTCTACCTTCCACCAATCTCAGTGACTATCCTTTACCTACTCTCTGCTTTCTATTTTTTAAGCCAATTTGCTATCCATTCAGCTATTTATCTCCTGACTCCATGAGCCTATTGTGTGGCATCTTATCAAAGGCTTTTTGAAAATCCAAGTATATAACATCTATTGCATTACCCTTGTCTACTCTTTCCGTTACCTCTTCAAAGAATTCTATCAGGGTAGTTAAGCATGATTTAGCCTTTCAGAATTCATGCTGACTCTGCAGTATTATATTTTCTGTCTCTGGATGCTCTTCTATCACTTATTTTAGTATATATTCCAATATCTTTACTATCACTGACATTAAACAGACTGTTCTATAGTTCCCAGGTTTAGTTCTACTTCCCTTTTTTATATAGGAACAACATTAGCTGTCCACCAGTCCTCTGGCACTATCCCTCTTCTGTTAAAATGAAATATATTTTACTTTGAAATAGCCTATTGTAAATGATCTTGTAAACCTTAAACCTTATATTTAAAGAAAAGATATTGCAATATCTATTGAATTCAGTCTGTCTCTAGAACTCTGAGAAATCAGCAAAACAAATCAGTTGCGATAAGAAACAGTCAGTTCTGCACTATAATTACATCCTACTGTCAGTTGTAACAACATTTTAAACATTATTTGCATGTAATGGTCCCTTTAAAGCTGTTTTCAGATGAAGGGAAATGTGAGGAGGATGAAGTTATTTAGCATTTCAATCATGAATCTAGATGACAATGCAAATAAAAATGCAGTTATAAGTCCTCAAATATGTCATGTTGGTAGAATTCTTTTACCTAAAACCAAATTTGTAAAGCAGTCGAACAGGAGTCCACTGGCTCAATGGCAAAATACATCATGTGGTGTCCAATGTTCCCTTTAAATTTGCTGCACGGTATCTTTTCCAGTGGCCTGTATTGATGAGCGGCCTGCGCGGGACCTCACGATCGATGGGCGCCCGCGCACCTTAGGAGGAATGTCGGTGGTGCCGTACTGAATTGTTACGATCAGGAAGGTTTCTTGTTTGATTCCTGAGTTTGTGCTAGGTTAGCTTATTTTACTTAAGCCACTTTTATAACCAGCGATGATGAAGGAATGGCATTTTATGTCCAAGTCAGGATGGGATGTGACTTGGGGGAACTTGAAAGTGATGTTGTTCACATGATATTGCTGCACTCATCTTTCTCAATGGCATGGGTCATAGGGGAGCAAGGTACTCTCTAATAAGCTTGTGTGACCTGTAGATTATACATACTGCAAGCACAGTGCCCTAGTGATGAAGGGGGTGGATACAGAGTACATTTGCAGAGTTGCCAATTAAGCAAACTGCTTTGAGCTGCATGGTGTTGAAATTCTTGAGTGTTGCAGCTGCAACCGCCTAGATGAATTACGTGTATTCCTTCACTCTCCTGTCTAGAGCCTTGTAGATGGTGGAAAGGGGTCAGGAAGTGAGCCACTCATTGAAGAGTACCTAGCCTCTGCCCTGTTCTTACTGTGTTGATACGGTAGGTCCAGTTAAGCTTCTGCTCAGTTGTGATCCCCAAGGGGAACTCGGCAATGGTGGTGCAATTGAAGGTCAGGGCAAATATTTGACTTTATATTAGTTGAGATAGTCGTTGCCTGGCACTTATGGGGTGTGCATGCTACATGTCACTTGATCTAAGCCTGGATGTTGTCCAGGTCTTGCCCTAGCTGGCAGTACCACTCTCCCCTTTGACCTCTACAACCGAGAAAGCTGTTTAGCTATCGGAGGAGCTATAAATGGAACTGAATACCGTGGAATTACTGCCCGAAGCCTAACCTTATGATGCAGGGAAGGTCATTGAAGAAGCAGCTGAAGATGGGTTAAGGATGCTGTCCTGAGGAGCTTGTTCAGCAATGTCATCAGGCTCCAATGATTGGCCTCTGACAACCACACCCATCTTTCTTTGTGCGACGCCAGCCACTGGAAGGTATTCCCATTGACCTTATTTTACTGGAGTTCTTTGGGTATCATACTTGGTCAAGAGCTGCCTTGATGTCAAAGGCAGCTATTGTCACCTCTCCACTTGTATTCAGTTCTTGCATCCATGTCTGGATCAAACCTTTGATGAGGTCCAGAACTGAGTGGTTTTGGCAGAACCAAACTTGCATTTTAGCCATTTTTGTGAAAAAAATGAGCAGGGTATTGGTGAGTAGATGGCACTATTGATGACTCCTTTGATCAATTTCCTGATGATTGGAAGGAGACTAATAGGGCCATGTTTGCCTTGTACTCATGTGCTGGGCTACGCCATGTTTAAATAGGGTTAGCTACCGGCAGCTCCAGATTGGGTAAATAATCTGGGTGGTTTTAACTGCTCACTCACCCACAGAAACTGGGTTAAAATTGGCCTTGTAGTATGAGACTTTCTTGCCCATAATTTTTCCTCTACCTTTGGTGGCTGGCTAACAATTTAAATGCCCATAAGAAACCACCTGTCATTCCCCCACCCCATTAAAATTTAGAATAAGGTTAGATTTAATTAAATTATTCTGTACAACGTTCTAAGTGACTCACCTGGACCGCCACTCATCTGTCTCATAATTATTAAGATTCCATCTGCTAGTTGATGTGGCTTTTCTCGTTTTCCTTTGCTTCTTTTATTTTTTTCTTTGAGTGATGGTTATTTTGCTTTCAATCCCCATTGGGGGAGGGAGGTATATGCGAGCAAATTCAGTGGTTCTGTATGACAGGAGAGCAGGTGAGTGAGGAGTGTCCAGTGCCCAGGGAGTGTTGAAGTGAGAGAGGAGGCCCTGTGTCCGTTTCTTTCAGGCCTGCCGTTCTGCAATCTTCTGAGTTAACTTAGCTGAAGTGCCTATGCCCATTTCCTGTGCAAGTTTGATTAAGGCCCCAGGTTATTTAAATGAACACCTAGCACAATTTAACAGTAATTCTGCTGGCTTTGCTTTTGTTTCCTTGTGCACCCATTTAGAATGAGAGCAAGTAAAGCACCATGGGCAAAAGAGCTTAAATTGTCTTTATCTATATTTTTTTGTAATGTTAATGATGCCTTTTAGTACAGAATGTTTTTGTTGGACATTTTTCCATATTTCTGAAATTTTTATTGGTTTATTTTTCAGAAATATTTTTAAGGTCCATTTAAAAAAAATAAAATTCCTTAAGGCAAGTTTGATTTTAAAACATCTCAATTATAGTTATTTTATGGTTGATGTGGTCCCCGATCATATCTGCAGATCATGGCACTTCTACTTGCCAATAACCCAGGACAACTATTTCTGCTTGCTCCATGCTCGGAGGGCAGAGCTTTGCCATCTGTAATTAGGATGCAGGGTACCTGCAGCTAATTTACAACATCAGTGTTCGCCCTAATTTTTCTTTGGGTGCGTGGTCCCTTTTACAGGCTGCACGGCCCATTCAAAATTGCACACATGCGTGAAATCTCCCATTCGAAAAGCTGGCTCCGGGCTGCGCGGGACCTCCAGACAGCTGACCGTGCAGCTTAGCGAGAAAGTTGTGTGGCACAGCCAGTGGTTGGCAAGGTTACCACTGCCCTCAATATTCCAAGCTAACACAATAACATCCAGTAAAATGCTGCCCACACATGGATTAAACAGGTGGCTAATGTGTTGGTAACCATTGCCAACACTTTCAGCTCCTTTTCCACTGAATAGCAGAATGCTGCTGCCCAAAGTCATCACACTGCTGCATTTCCCAGAGACACAGGTCACCAATGGCTGACAAGTGCCCAACCTTTAGGCCACTGTTTTGATTGTTTAAATCAAATTTTGTTTGATTACATAGGTTTCTGGGATTTTTCACTCCTATTTTGGAGATCATCTTCTGTGGTTAAATCCATTTTTCCATTAAAAGCAGCAAATTAATGGGTTTGATAATCTTCAATGGATGATTTTTGTCTCTGCCTATATTTATCCCTATAATCTTAAATCCTGTTCCTAATCCTATCTCCTTTTTTTAAGGAGTTAATCATAACAGCACCAACTGCTCAAAGAGCTAGATAAATGTTAACTTGATGCTGGTCAATGCTGAATTTTAGAGGCAAGTCTTCAATGGGGGGGTGCGGGCGGGGGGGCGGGTGCGGGGGTGGAGGTGATTAATATCCTAGGGAATGCATGAAATGTTTGCTGTTATATGAATGAACTTTAAGATATTTTATTATGAAATGTATGCTTGTCACTTTGTACTACAGTTGTTTGATGTGGCTACCGAGCACATTCAGCTATTTAGAAGGAGTTTTAGTGTGGGACAAGTAGAAGGGCAATGTGGGGTAGATCTTGACTTTGTGTGATAGTGTAAAACGGTTGATAGCGAGTCGGCAGCCTATTTTATATCTCTCGTAAAGTCACTGGAAATAAAAATTCGGAGAGGTGTAAATTTGGCTCCCGACTCGCTCTCACCCGTTTTACACCATCGTACAAAGTCAAGTTCTACCCCTGTGGGCTTACCCAACATAAATCCTGTTGGTTTTCTTTTTGTTTCCTCGATTGCATAAATGTCCAAATAGTTTTGTCTTTATGGCCCACTCAAGTGCATAATATAGAGTCGTGTGGTCAGATATGAAGTATAAATCAGTGGTCCCATAATTTGAATATGTATCATATTGCAGATGCTAATTGATCTTGGTGTTCTGATTCAAACAGTGAGGTAAAAGCACTGAGAAAAGCTCTTCCCAAATATCTAGGCCCATGAAATCCAAAAATGACCAGTCAGTACAATATAAAGCTGCAAATAGAACTGAGCTGCCAGCGGGTTCATGTGGCCCATGGAATGTAGGACCATAGGAACAGGAGTAGGCCCCTTGAGCCTGTTCCACCAATCTATTAGATCATTGTTTGCATACCACTGATATCCTTGATTCTCTAAAATTACTTACGGAGCTCTTTAACTGGCTGTGTGTTTGGTATGATTGGTACGTCTCCGCTAATACTAAGCCAGGAATAAAACAACTCCAAAATAAATTGATGGTTTGCAATCAGTCTGTAAATAGACCATAAACTCAACAAATCCGTGCTGTGGAAAAGGATTAACTCCAAAGGAATTATCTTGTCTTATGTCACTCCAGCTTCACTGAAGTGTTCAGCACCCCTGGAGAGCTCTGAATAATAATTTTAAAGACTCCCATGGAGAGAGAGAAAAGCAATCAATTATGAAATATTTATATTCGAGTAAGTGTGCACTGTTCCTAGCACTTACTCCACCTCTAAGTGGCTCTTTAATAAAGTTGAAAATATGATTCAATTTTTATGCTAAATTTTTAGTTTTGTCAGCCTGGGGTTTTTCTAGAAGTCACCCAACAGGTTCAGTCAGCTGATGTTTAATGGTTGATGTGGCATTGAGTGCACGATGGATTGGCTTGACTTCGATCTGTGGAATAAACCAATTTAATGTTAACACAACAGAGTGCAAGACATATGGGATAAAATAAATCTTTACTTATTTAAGCTTATCAATTAACACTGCACTTTTACTTCATAAGACAGTAGGCACAATAAATGTGCCTGGAAAGTCACTCGTATTGTGAATGCAACTGAGTTCCTTCACCCTAATTTGCATTTGTTAACAGGAATACTTGTGCTTTGTGTCTGTGTTTATTGCTTTCAATTTTTTTTCTATTCAGGCATTTGAACAAATTCCTTCCAGTCAGAGTTTTATGTTGCAGGTTGTTTCTGCCACCACAATCACCACGAAAAAACATTCCAACAATGCAGACTCTGCATTGAGCAATAGGAGGTAGTTGCAGTTTACAAAGTGGATGGGGATGAGAAGACTCCTCCCTCCAATAGCCTGGATTTTCAGATTGGTTTTAATTTGGAGCAAGGAATGTTGTATTGGCTGTTAGAATATCTTTGAACTGCTAATGTGTATCTACACATGGTCATTGTTTTCTGCCATTCCTTTCATTTTTTTTGTAAACATGGCTAATTTGCAACATGTCTCAATTTTCATGTTCCTAAGAGTCATGAATACAAAAGTGTGTGATTTTTTATAAACGCACTATCAACATGTCGCCTCAATAAAACCTCCGATAAACAGCCTAAATTATTGCTGAATGGATTTCGATTTGAAACGTGTGGGGTGTATGAGGGCAGAAATTGTACTAAAAACGTACAGAAACTGAAATGGAGCCCCATATTAAAAGAACATTTTGAAAGAAATATATATATTGTCATGGAGCAAACTGAAAGAGAAAATGACCGGGAAATTCCCTGGCTTAGCGCCGACCGTTAACGTGGTTTTTCTGGAAAAAGGTGGCTGCCGCCTCGCTTCCGGCCCGGGTCACGGCAGCCGCCATGTTGGAGAGGTCGATAGCACTGCTGTTGCTAGCGATCGCCTCTCCAATGCAAATGTGCAGATAGTGACATCAAGCGGCGTGCAACGCCTTATTTAACGCATGACTGAGATTTTGGACATTGCCTCACACCATAACGCCCTCTCCTAACCACGCACAGAAGAACGTGTGTGCAACAGTACTGCAGAGACGCTGTCAGCGCTTCTTAAATGGACACGCACATCTTTCCGTTGAGTTTCGATTTCAGCTTTTGGAGTTTTTAAAATATTTTATTGAAGTAACGACTTGGTGCAATACATTTAAAAAGTCATTAAAGTGTGCAGGGAGTGCTGCTGGACACTTGCAAGGCTTTGGATGTTAAAGGAAGGCCTCTGAGAAGATCACTTGCACATATGGCGATGAAGCAGAGGCACCAAAGGGGACAAGCTGCTCACAGAGGGAGGAGGAGGAGGAGGTGGAGGAAATTCAGGAAAGGTCCCAGCAGATTTGAAGGTCACAAATATAACACCGCTATTCAAGAAAGGAGGGAGAAAGAAAACAGGGAACAACAGGCCAGTTAGCCTGACATCAGTCGTCGGGGAAAATGCTGGAATCCGTTGTTAAGGAAGTGGTATCAGGGCACTTAAAAAATCATAACATGATTAGGCAGAGTAACATGGTTTTATGAAAGGGAAATCATATTTGACAAATTTATTAGTTTTTTGAGGATGTAACTAGCAGGGTAGATAAAGGGGAACGAGTGGATGTAGTATATTTGGATTTCCAAAAGGCATTCTATAAGGTGCCACATAAAAGGTTGTTAAGCAAGATAAGGGCTCATGGGGTTGGGGGTAAGGTATTCGCCTGGATAGAGGATTGGTTAACAGACAGAAAACAGAGAGTGGGGATAAATGGGTCATTTTGAGGTTGGCAGGCTGTAACTAATGGGGTGCTGCAAGGATCAATGCTTGGACCTCAGCTATTTACAATCTATATGAATAACTTAGACAAAGGGACCGAGTGCAACGTATCTAAGTTTGCTGACGATACAAACCTAGGTGGAAAAGTAAGATGCGAGGAGGACGCAAAGAACCTGCAAAGGGATATAGACAGGTTAAGTGAGTGGGCAATATGTTGGCAGATGGAGTATAATGTGGTAGGAAGAATAGAAAAATAGAATATTTTTTAAATGGTAAGAAACTATTTAATGTTAGTGTTCAATGAGAGTTGGATGTCCCAGTATGAGAAACACAGAGTTAGCATGCAGGTACAGCAAGCAATTAGGAAGGCAAATGGCATGTTGGCCTTTATTGCTAGAGGGTTGGAGTACAAGAGTAAGAAAATCTTGCTACAATTGTATAGGGCTCTGGTGAGACCACACCTGGAGTACTGTGCACAGTTTTGGTCTCTTTATTTAAGAAAGGATATACTTGCCTTCGAGGCGGTGCAACAAAGGTTCACTAGATTGATCCCTGGGATGAGAAGGCTGTCCTATGAGGAGAGATTGAGTAGATTGGGCCTATACTCTCTGGAGTTTAGAAGAATGAGAGGTGATCTCATTGAAACATTTCAGATTCTGAGGGGGATTGACAGGATAGATACTGAGAGATTGTTTTACTGGCTGGAGAGTCTAGACTAGGGGGCATAGTCTCAGGATAAGGGGTCGGCCATTTTAGACTGATAGGAGGAGGAATTTCTTCACTCAGAGAATTCTGAATCTTTGGAATTCTCTACCCCAAAGTGCTGTGGATGCTCAGTCTTTGAGTATATTCAAGGCTGAGATAGATACATTTTAGGATTCCAGAGGAATTAAGGGATATGGGGATAGGGCAAGAAAGTGGAGTTGAGTTCGAAGATCAGCCATAATCTTATTGAATGGCGGAGCAGGCTCGAGGGGCAGTATGGCCTACTCCTGCTCCTCATTCTTATGTTCTTATGAAGCAGAAGAGGAGGAGGAGGAAACAAAAGAGGAAGAAGTGGAAGGAAAGATGCAACCCAAACATCCCCTTTCTTGCCGGGATATCCCGGATTGAATCATCGCTTGCGGTGCCAATTCCCTTTTCAACATTTTGTCCGACACCTTACCTTCCCTCTGTTACTGACCATCACAGTGTCCTCTAGGCTACAATGCTGAAATAAAAGCCATCACAAAGCAAACTTTCCAATCCAACTTTATCCATATATGCATCCAATATTACATCAAAAATCAACTAATCACACTTGTGCATTCCCTTAGTGACTGTCTTGCATGTGCCTTTCCCTATCCTAGTGATGTCATGCAGTGCTACCCCAGTGGCTGCAGCATGGCTGGTTGAATGCTGCTGACTTTCAGTGGGGGACACTGGAGATGGCCTTGCAGGACGACCATGATGTGCTGGTAGGTGGGAGTGTAAAATCAAATGGCAGTGTTTCTTCTTCACTCTCCTCTCCCTCTTCTTGGTCACCCACTGGCTGAGCAGGCTGAATTCTTAGGTGGGTGAAATGAGGAAGGCAAGGGTCAGATTGGAGTACTGCTAAATATTGTACCGTTGTTTAAAAAGGGAGAAAAGGATAGACCAAGTAATTACAGGCCAGTAAACCTAACCTCGGTGGTGGGCAAATTAGCGGAAAAAATTCTGAGGGACAGTATTAATCGTCATTTAGAAAGGCATGGATTAATCCAGGATAATCAGCATGGGTTTGTTAAGGGAAGGTCATGACTGACTAACTTGATTGAATTTTTTCAGGAGGCAACAAGGAAGGGCGATGAGGGTAGCATGTTTGATGTAGTCTACATGGATTTTAGCAAGGCTTTTGACAAGGTCCCAAAAGGCAGACTCGTCACAAAAGTAAAAGTCCCTTGCTTTTTGTGGTATATATCAATGATTGAGACTTCAATGTAGGGACATGATTAAGAAGTTTGCTGCTGATACAAAAATTGGCCATGCGGTTTATAGTGAGGAAGAAAGCTGCAGACTGCAGGAAGAAATCAATGGACTGGTCAGGTGGGCAGAAAAGTGGCAAATGGAATTCAATCTGAAGAAATGTGAGGTAATGCATTTGGGGAGGGCTAACAAGACCAGGGAATACACAATAAATGGTAGGATACTGAGAAGTGTAGAGGAACAGCGGGGCCTTGGCGTGCATGCCCACAGATCCCTAAAGGTAGCAGGACAGGTCGATAAGGTGGTTAAGAAGGCATATGGGATCATTTCCTTTATTAACCGAGGCATAGAATATAAGAGCAGGGAGGTTATGCTTGAACTGTATAAAACATTAGTTAGGCACAGGTAGAATACTGTGTACAGTTCTGGTCACCACATTACAGGAAGGATATGATTGCACTAGAGAGGGTACAGAGGAGATTTATGTTGCCAGGACTGGAGAATTCTAGCTCTGAGGAAAGATTGGATAGGCTGGGGTTGTTTTCTTTGGAACAGAGGAGGCTGAGGGGAGACTTGATTGAGGTGTATAAAATTATGGATTGATTTAAAGTAATTGGTAAAAGGATTAGAGGGGAGTTGAGAACTTTTTTCACCCAGAGGGTGGTGGGGGTCTGGAACTCACTGCCTGAAAGGGTGGTAGAGGCAGAAACACTCATCACATTTAAAAAGTACTTGGATATGCACTTGATATGCTTCAACCTACAAGGCTACGGACCAAGAGCTGGAAAGTGGGGTTAGGCTGGATAGCTCTTTTACAGCCGGCACCGAATGCCTCCTTCTGTGCCGTAACTTTCTATGATTCTATGGCAGGGTTGTGGCGAGGGGAAGGCGGGAAAACAAGAGCTGCATGCTTACACCATGCTCAGCTTGTACATCAGAAGATATTGAGGGGGAAGTGGGATGTGAGAAAGAGGATAACGTACGAGAATACCAGTGTCTTGTATTCTTTCAACCCCGCCACTAGACTAAGGGTTCAGCCATGCCCCTGCCAGGACCGTCTCCTCCAAGGGGGTGAGGTGAAGCTAGGAATGTGAGGTGCGCCTCGTGTTTGGTAGAGATTGTTGGTAGGTGAGTGATGTGTTGTGCATTGAGCAGTGTGTGAGGCTAGTTGTACAGTTGGTAGGAGACGGCTTTTGAAGATGCATTCACTCGTCTGAGGTCATGAAGCCTCTGGGCACTGGAGCCAGGTTCTGGGGTGACACTGCTGGCAGTGATGGCCTCAGTGATCTGGTCCCACCTCCTTCTTTCTGGAGGACCTCCTGGCCCCCTGTGGGTAGAGGACCTCTCTTGCAGTGTTGACCCCCTGCACAAAGCTGGATTGCTGCATGCAAGACCCTGGGTGCCCTTTCCCTGGCCTGCTGAGCCATTTGTGTAGGTGCTGAAGCATTTTTACCATTTTTTACGTGCAGAAGGCAGTTCAGCTTTCAGAGCTGAAGACTGCCTATTTCTGAATGATTTTTTTTTCAGAAGGCAGTTCCCCTTTAAGGGCTCGAGACTGCTTTCTAAAATGACAGCCTTGCTTTAAGAAAAGGCAGCCTCGCTCCAGGGATGCGACATTGGGCCTCTTGCTGAGCGCACGTCCTGAACCAATGCATTAGTTGCACGGCTGTGCGCTGAAATCATTCAAATCAGCAGGCAACACCAAAATAACGTGCTGCATGCAGTTTTCTATTACAGGCACGAGCAGTGCCACCGTCCATTTTCGGCCGTATCGAATTTCTGGGCCAATATTTGAAGAGGACGTTCTAACAAGGAAAAATATATATTCAGATAGATGAGAATCAAAAGAGAAATGGGCAGACATATTTCAATAATAATTCTGAAAGAAAAAAAATAGTTTGCCAAGAAAACAATATCAGCGATGAAAAGCAACATAATCTGAAAGGCTAATGAAATAGAGACACTTAATGGAAGATAAAACTGGGATACAGGAAAGGTGTTTTGACGAGGAAAGTGAAAAAGTAACAAAGGCTATTATTTGAAGAGATATTATCAAGAAAATATATTTTTACGGGAACTGAATGTCAACTAAAATAACAAAAGAAACAAGAGCCGGAGAAATTGGAAGAAGAAATTCTGCCACAAAAGAAATAACAAGTGGGAAATAAAAGCAACAGAGTAAACTATTGATAATGGAAACTGAAAGTTAATGGAAACATAATAGAAGTAGAACATTCCTCACAATACAAGAAGTGCAGCTTTTCAGAGGTAAAAGAAAGATTACTGTAACCACTGTGATACAAAGAAAACAAATCGAAACCAAGAAAGAGAGATTTCTGAAAATATTAAAGGTAAAAGTATTTTTACTGAGCGATGAAAGAAAAAACAGAGCAGAAATTATTTATCATGTCAGCATGATGGAGAATTCTATAAACAGCACTTAAAGTTTATTTGTACGTGTAATTGATTTACGCCAAAAAATCACTAAACGTCAATTTCCTCGATCAATTGCACTGCTCCCTAGTTACGTCAGCTGAAATGCCACTTGACTCATTAGCATAACCCCGCCCCCATGCAAAAGATGCGACAGCGCGAGTTTCCTGTATTTACGTAAATTTACACCGCAAATGCAAGGTGCAACAGTACCCGATGACCCTATTTATGGTGTTTTATAGCACTTTAAAAAAAAATTCTCCTAGCAAAGAGCTGCACTGTGTTTTCTTTGTGGCTTCATATAGCTTCAAACTTTAATTTCATAACATCAATCAAATAAAGAGAGACATAAAGAAGGAAGATGTGCATGTTTTGTGCTTTCCTCTGACACAATGGCCCAGAAATTCGGCCGAATACGGGAGAGTACGCATTGTGTACTCACCCGTATTCGGTCCCGAAGTGCCGGTTTCCTGCATGCACTGCGCATGCGCGGGAAACCGGCACTTCCGATATTGCGAAGGGGGCGGTTCCTAAGTGAACCGCGTGTGCACTACAGGCTGTGCGTACGCAGCACACTTAGGTTTTTTTTCAGGTTTGAACGCGAGGGTAAGTATGGAAGATTTTACACATGAAAAAAGGAGGCGTAAGACCCCCTTTTAACAAGGTAAGTAGTTGTAAGGGATTCTGACCCTGCGTGTCTCGCAGCCTGTGAGATTCACGCGGCTCTGTGCAGCCTGTATGTCAGTGCGGGTCTAGGCCTTGTTGCCTGTTCTGGTCTCCAGCCAGTCTGGGAACACTAGACACACCTGTGAGTGGTTCGAATCACTCGCCCTTACGGTTCTAGACACTGGACTTAGATGCGAGAGCAGTAATGGAGATGAAACTCATGTAGACTCGGTTGAATGGTACGAAATGGAAAATCTTTATTGCATGATACTTAAGATTATGAAATACATGTCATAAGCACAGATTAATGACAGTACAATCTTACAAGCAGTTATATAGTCGATCTTAGGGAAACGAGGAACGAACGGCACATAGTAAATAGGGGCACACATTACAAATATCCTTAATCCTTAAACCCTCCCCTATCAATATCTATCCTAACTAGATTCGTAGGATTTCGAGACTCATGCTCACCACTCGTGATAACTCGGAGAAATTCCGAATAGCTGATCGGATGTTTTTCACCGCAGCACCCACGTGTCGGTCAGGAGATCTCCTGGTCCCACTTGTTTACTTGCTTCTGCTGCTCCGGCTAGCAGGCTGGACCGTCTGCTGTGATGAAGACCTGTGTTGGTTGGTTTAACAGGTACTTTTCCGAGCACAGTTCAGTCAATATCATCGATGTGATATGTTCTTTGCAAGTTCGAAGAAGTCTTCCTGGCAAGGAAAACTTGGCTATTCGACCTACAGGCGCGGTCGGGATTTACTGACCGTGGCGATGGATATGGTCTTCCTCTCTTCTCATCTCATCTCATCTCATCTCATCTCATCTCGGGCCTTTGGTTCCGCTGCCAGTTACCAACATAGGTCTTCGTTACGCGACACGAGGTAGATCCGAACGGATCAGAAAGTTCAACAGTCTTTTTCAAAAAAAGGCAACAGGCAAGCAGGAGCCCGACTACGAGTACACAGGAGCAGCCACGATGATAAGAGTCGATCGGATCAGAGAATAAGAGAAAGATGGACGGTTGGAGCTTGTAATTATAGTGCAAAATCTTCCGTTTCCCGCCCAACCTTAATGTCCATTCTTTTGTTTAGGGTCTGGCGCTCAAATGTCTTGTATGGGTGATCTCCGTTCTTAATGGGTTTCGGGGCTACTCGTAAATGTCTGAGTACCTGTTAATATTTCTCCCATTGTTAAATCGGTCGGTGTTCTCCCTGGAGGGGTTGTGGGGCTTCCAAGTGTTTTGTATAACTACCTGCTAACGGCTCTCTCATCGTAGAGTCGTTGGGATTTTACATATTAATGTCTTTTGGATGGGCCCTTGATTACTCGGTACAATAGCTTTCATTCGTACCTGGGAGACCGATTTCAGTATTTATGTGTGTACTGCAAACCCATCATGTCTCGTGTATTATCTTCACTGTGCTGAATCTTAATCGATCTTGCACAAATGTTTATTGGAACGCCATCTTGTCTGCCTGTCGAAAAGTCTAGAGTGTTCTGTCACGAGGTGCGGCGGCCATTTTACAGGCTGCTTGTGTCCACTTTAAACCTGGCAGCATTCTGCTGAAATAAAAGCTGTTTGAACGAAACTCTGTGTTTTCTCCTTATTAATAAAATCGCGATATATTGCGAATTCTACAGTCCCTCCTGTTGATGCGAATAACTCCGCTTATCGTATCAAAAATCATAGTGGTGAGCAATATTATCTCGATTTCTCTCCGAATCCAGCAAATTAATCCCATAATTTTAACCTAGCTAGGGTCTCTGTGTCGTCCTTATTTCCCAAGAAATTACATTTTATATCACCGTGGGCCTTTATTTGCCCTTAAACTTACACCACTTGTTTTCCTTCCCGGCGTAACCAGGCCGATGCCTCTCGTATCACCTGTATATTCATCTTTTATTCAGGGAAAGGAAAAACAAAACCCAAAACCAAACAATCAATTTTAACTGTAACACCATCACCAAAATAATCAACACCGACTCTTAAAACATGTCGAGTCCCAAACGTATGTACAATCTCTGAAAATCATGATCGAGTACAAACTTCCGCGGCGCACGTGGCGAGCGGGAGTGACGCCATTTTCCGATTACACGGTGCTTTCATCGTGCACGCGCACGTAACGTTCTCGCCACTCTCCCGTGTTTTCATGCTTGGTGAGGCGTTTGTCTCTTTTACAATGTACGACCAATAGGTACACTACAATAAACACTTGGCATACGACTAAAATGTGGGAGGCTATTCTGATCCATGAAGGCACTTCAATATTAGTGAACAGATTCCACCACGGTGGAATCACTATATCTAAAATGTCTGTTCCAATTTCGACAGTTTTCTGCTCTAATGTGTAAAAATGTTTCTGTGACACCGCGACGGCTTTTAAAAGTTTGGTGAGGTGTTCAGGGAGAGGGGGGATGAGGTATCCAAAATGCGCGACGAATCGCTGCAAGTCGGTGAAATTCTCTTTTACTGTGAGATGAACAGTGGATGGTTCAGGGATTGGGATAATTCGCTGTTGTGCTACTTGAACTTCCGCCCTGGGTTTAAAACAGAAACTGCTGTCACTCACCGGACACCGGCTACGGTTTCCATGCTGGTAGTGTTGCGCTGCAGTGGTAACACAATATGTTCCACCCCCGATGTATGCTACCTGCGGAGGCACATGATCTTGTGCCATTGCCTCCATGGTGCAATTCATGGACTTGGCGCCAGTCGTTCTGAACCCGCACTGTGGTGTTAAAAAGGCATTCAAGTGCTGGGGGCACAGTATTATGTGTGCTCCCCTGCCACGACAACCAGAGAGATCTGTACCTGTCATCGTTTGCTCCCAGCGGATGACGTAAGGTGGAACCGCTGCATAACGAATGTGGGCTCCCCCCTGAATGACACCAATGTTCTCTACCCGATACACCGGGGCGGGCTTTGCTGTGTCGCCCAAAACCGGCATGCGTAATACTATTCCCATAATAGTATGGTTTGAACGTCCGCAGTCCACGGGGACTGGGTAAGCTTCTGAAGCTAGCCTGAGCTGGCACGGACTTAATGCGTTCTGAAAAGGGTGGAGCGCCCGCAGGTGTTTGTTACTTATCCAGGACGGAACCAAACCTTGTTTTAAATCCTCCAAATTACTGCGGCCCTCGCCCAGTAACCACGCCCCGTAAAGCACGCACACCTCGTTCTGCGCAGCTTGATCGGATGCATTCCGATCTTCCCTAATCAGGGCATTTACCGTCTTTGCATGTTTCTCCAACTCTGCTATAATTTCCTTTAAATGGAGAGTCATGGCTTGGTCCTCGTGTAAACCCGACCCTACCACTTTATTCTCATCTGTTAGAATGTCTTTTAATTGTGTCTTTAAACCATTAATCTGGGTCTGCAGCTCCACACTGTCTAGAGCGTTGACCACAGATGTACCCGTGTTAAAAGCAGTGAACGCATCGTTCACCAAACCCCTTCTTTGCCTCCCTACTTGATCCAAAACTTCCTGTGGTGCGGTGTACAAACTTGTTTTATCAATTTCCGCGAAATCGAATTCGTAAAATTGTCTGAACATCTTGGTCAACAGGACCTGATACAACTGTTCCGTCTTTTTGGGGCACCACTCTGGTAACCGCACCTCGGTGAGATTTAAAATCACAGAGGCCACCGCGTAATGTACCCCCTGAAATAGTATCTGGTCTGTGGGGACCAGTACCAAACCATTCCCGGGTCCCTTACTAGTTTTAGGGCACCCTTCTTCCTCCGCTAGAACCACCGGAATCGTGGGCGGGGCTTTGCGTGGGCGCGTAATGAGCTCAGTGGCATTTACTGGGATCGGGGAGAATGGGGCTCCGCACCCCCTGGTGCTCGCATCCCACCTCATCCCCTGTCCGTTATCCTGCCATTGATTAATGAAAAATATGGAGATGCCTTTGGGGCAAACGTACTTTGACCCCCACATACATACATAAATTCCCTCGTCCGGTTCCCACCATTTGTCCCAACAGACTTTCACTTGTCCGTTTGTCCCCGTAATTGTCCGATGGGTATTATTACCCAGTCGTTCCCACTCGACCGAAGAGTTCCTCATAGTTTTGCTCAGCTTTCGCAGCCACCACCATCGGCTCAATGGGACCTTCCCACTACAAGTCAAACAAATCCGTTTGCCGACGGTGACGCTAATCCTGGGTGCGATGATCCTTACTTTGGGGCACAGTAAAGAAGTCTCTTTGTAGGCAAACCCCGATGTGCTAGAATACTCCGTTGAGTTCGTTCCCAGCCATCCTGGCCACCTTCCCTTGTGGAAATAGGTGCTGGTCTCCTCTGCCTCCCGTCTTCCGGTCCCATCCACCGCGATGGGGGCCGTGTCCCCGGAACATCCAAACACCACGACATCCTTGGTGCGGCCTCGATAGGCCAATCCACATCCGATTGCCGCGAGCAATACTAGAATTCGTTCCATCCTTCCTTGGTTCCTGTGATCAGATAGAATGAGGTAGCCAGCCTCGCAAGAGTCTCTGGCTTCTGTGAAGGGTGAGCGGGTCCCCTGACCTCGCCTCACGTAAACTTCCACGTTCGCTGTATAAACTTTAACTAAACCTATCTTTAAAGCTCCCATCATTTTATCGTTTTCTGTTAAAAACACTACAAACTTAACCTTATTAAAAAAACTATAAACTTAACCTTGAACTATAAACTTAAAACTTAAAACTTATAACTTTACAGTGCCGCCCGTTCTCAGGGCGGCCCCTTTAAATTCTGAGAAGGCTGCTGCGAGCTCTTCCCGACGGTGGGAGGGCACTGACCCTTCCCTCTGATCTGCCGCAGCCTGTTGCTGCTGCGATGTGGCCGGCCTGTATCTGGGTTATCTTAACCTTAATTTTACGCCTTGGGGCAGTCTGGGGACATGACCACATCCTCCTGGGCTGGGGTTCTCTACTTGACCTACGGGGAGTTGCTATGGGCGGGGGTTCCGTGACGGACGGACCGGGTTCCGAGACTTCCATCGGGATGACCTGGGGTTCCACCACAGTCGCTGGCTCCGCCTCCGTAACCTCGGGGCTTGTAGTTTGTGGCTCCGCCCTGCTCGGCCCAGCAGGCGGCCCTTCACTCGTGATCTCTGCCTCCCCCGAGGACGGGACGTTCAAAGCGGGCGGCCACATCTCTGGGAGCCACACCGGTACTCTCTGTGCTCCCATAGCGGCTGGCCCCGCCTCCCCTAGCTCCTCCCTCCTGTCTTCGGGACCTGCAGCTTGTGTGTCCACCCTGTGTGGATCTCTATCTGCAGCCCCCATTCCCTCCATATCGTAAACGGGGCCGTTCCTCCGAAACCACCCGTCGTCATCACTATCCTCATCTGCACTATCCCCATCTGACCCGAGTACCCTGAATTCTTCCTCATCTAACCCCCAATTCCAGAAAAACGCTGCATGATCGTCCGGGATGTCCCTTCCCCTGATGCAAGCTGCTATGCCTGCCTGTGTGCCTTGTGGTCCTACCTGGGGCTGTGCTTTCCCACTGGCGGGATTTACCCCTGTAGTTTTCCCTTGCGCACCTGGCTGGTACAGTTTGCATTGGTTTATGTGGAACCACTTAGTGCGCCGAGGTACTTTTACGGCGTAAACCATGGGACTCGCCTTGTCTACAATGTTGTAGGGTCCCATATACAGTGGTGCCAGACTCCCTACTCTGGCGTAGTTTCTGACCATGACTTGGTCTCCTACTTCCCACTCCCGCGTTTTGCGGGGTTCCAGCAACAAGCGATTGCCCTGATGCTGCCTTCCCATGTTCCCAGCCGCCTGCTCATAAACTTGCTTCAGGCGCTCCAAGAGAGTCTGGGCGAACTTGTCCCTGCTTATCTCTTGGAGCTGGCCCTCAGTGAGCACCGGCGCTAGCACATGGGTGGGGGTTCGCATGAGCCTCCCAGTCATCACCTCGTGCGGGGAGTACCCCGTACTTTTTGACTGACTGGCCCGGACCCCCATGAGGACTAAAGGCAGAACTTCCGCCCATTTTTGGGGCGAGTTCCTAGTCTCTTTCCTCAATTTCTCCTTCAGGGTCCGGTTCATGCGTTCAACAATCCCGGATGACTGGGGATTGTGTGCTACGTGCCACTTCCCTTCAATGCCCAAAAGCATGAGGGTGTTCTGCATCACCTGGCCGGTGAAATGACTCCCTTGGTCTGACTCCACAAAACGCGGAAGTCCCCATCGCGAGAACACTTCCCGGACCAAGATTTTTGCTGTACCCAGTGCCGTAGCTGTTCGACAAGGGAAGGCTTCCACCCACTTGGAAAACACATCCACCAGGACGAGGCAATACTTATAACCTCCCTGGGTGGTGGGCAGGGGTCCTATATAGTCGATCTGTATCGACTGCCATGGTCCCTCTACCCTTCTCACGTGTCCCATGGGCACCTTCCTTTTCTGGGGGTCTGGGTTGTTTGCAGCGCACACAAGACAGTTTGCACAGAACTCGCGGACTTGTTCCCTGAGCCCTGGCCACCATCCCGCTTGCTCTACCCGTTGCCAGGTAACCTCGGGCCCGGGGTGCCCTGCCCCTGGTCCCTCGTGAGCCAACTGGAGGAATTCCCTCCTGTGCTGCTGCGGCACAACCCACTGCTCCTCGCGGAACAGCATGCCTTCCTTAACTGAGAGGGTTGCCGTACTGTACGGACCATCTACCTGCTTCCCCTCAGCAAGGGTTTTTAGGACTGCTTTTAGGGCGGGATCCTGGGTTTGGACGGTCTTAAGGTCTAGGGGCAATGCTACCCTGGAGTTCCCGGGATTCCCGTCCCTGCCTTGGATCGCTGCCATGGGTCTGGTCCCATAGGGGTCCCAGAAAATGCCGTTGCGGGCACCTTCCCTGGCTAGCGCATCCGCCTGCTGGTTGCCCTCCCCACGGGGCTCTGTGGAGGAGTGAGCTTTCACCTTATGGATGAAAATCTCTCCTTCCTCCCCTACTGCTGCTGCTAAGATCTTTTCCAGCAAGGGCTTCACCGTTAAAGGTCGCCCGTCCGCGGAGGTGTATCCGAGGCGGGACCAAATGGCCAGGTATTCCGTACACGAATTGCAGGTGAACATGCTGTCCGAGCAAATCGTGTATGGGGTTGGGAAAATGTCTGGGTGGGTCACAACGTACACCACGGCAGACAGCTCAGCTTGCTGCGCGCTCATGGTGCTAGGGAGCTTGATCGCCAGGGCAAGGTCTGCCGCAGGGTCATAAACTCCACACCCTGTGAGTCGCTCGCCAGCAGATACTGTGCTAGACCCATCAACATAAATCTCGCGCCCAGTGGGATGTATCCCGGCCCGTAAACCTATGTTGACGTCCCACACCCCTTCCACCGAACACCGGTGGGCTGTACCGGGGTATACCAAATTGGCCGCAAGCCTGGGCTCGCAAAGACCTTTTACTCTAAGATCCAACTGGGAGAGAAGAAGGGTCCAACGCGCAATGCGCGCGCTGCTTACGGTCCCGTCTTTAATCCTCCCATCCAGAAGCATCTTAGTTGGTGTGTGATGTGTGAGGAGAGTGATGGGAGAGAGCCCTGTGAAGATCGCTGATCTTTTCACAGCCCAATGCGTGGCTAAGAGGTGCCTTTCGCAATTGGAGAAACTTCTCTCCACATCCGTTAACACCCTGGATGAATAGACAACCGGCCTCAGCTTGCCGTGACGCTCTTGGAGCAGTACGGCGCTTAAGCTGTCTCCGCTGGCAGCTACCTCCAGGAAAAACTCCTTCCCCCCATCTATGGCCCCTAAGGCTGGCGCGGTCTGCAGATCCCTTTTTAACTTCTCGAAGGCTGCTTGGCAGCCCTCGTCCCAAAACCACTCCACCCCCTTATGGAGGAGTCGGAGGAGCGGCGCTGCTGTGGCCGCATAATCTTCGATAAAATCCCTGCAGTAACCGGTCAGTCCCAAGAAGGACCTCACACCCCTTACGTTGTTGGGAATCGGTAATTCTTGCACCGACTCCCTCCTTGCTTTGTCTATGGCTCTTTCCCCAGCGCGTATGGTCAGTCCCAGGAATTTTACTTCCCGCTGACCGATACGTGCTTTCTTAGGGTTTATTTTAAAACCCTTTCTCGCTAACAGCTCCAATAACTCGTCCAGTAGTGGTCCGTGCTCCTCCCTTGAGTCCGTAAATAGGAGCAAATCATCCACATACTGTACTATCTGATTGGGCTGACTAAACTCCTTTAAACTTCCTGCCATACACTGATGAAAAATACTGGGGCTATTGTGGAAACCCTGTGGCAGACAGTTCCATGTGTACTGTTGTCCTTTGAAAGTAAAGGCAAACTTGTACTGGTCCTCTCGCCGCAGTGGGATGGACCAAAAACCGTTCGAGATATCCAGCACCGTGAACGTGGTCGCGGACGCTGGGATGCTCCCTATTAGGTCAGCAACTGCTGCTACCGTGGGCGCGCAGGCGGGAATGTTACTGTTAAGGACTCTGTAGTCCACCGTGGCTCTCCACGAATTATCCGGCTTCCTAACCGGCCATAATGGGGAGTTCACGTGTGTGGCTATCGGCCTCAACACGCCCTGCTGCACCAAGGAGGACATTGCTGTCTCCATATCGGGTTCTGCTTCTTTGGGGAAGTTATACTGCTTTTGGGGTCGGGTCATGGGGTCCCCATCTACGCTGACCTCAAACCCGACCACTCTCCCACAATCGTGCTTGTGGGTTGCAAACGCGTGCATATTATCTGACACGTACGTTTGCATGTCCGTTGGGACATCTGCGACCATAAGCCTGAGGTCGTAGCCTCCGGATGGCTGTACGGTACACAGGACCCCTGTTTCTTCCTCCCCCCGAATCACTATTACCTCGCCTTTTTCACCTTTAGCCCCCCAGAGACAGTGATTTCTGAGGTCCACGAGGATCCCGTGTCCCGATAGGAGATCAGACCCAAGAATACCTCTTCCACCCCCCTCCTGCCATGCCATCAGTATACACTTCCACTTAAGGCGAAGTGTTCCTAAACGAATGGATAGCGGAAGGGAAAACGTGCCAGCCTGTTCTTTTCCTGTGAACCCCGCTAACGTGAATGGGACCTTGGTAGATAGCGGCGAGTCAAAAGGGTTATCTGTATGGATTATGGTGCAAGAAGCTCCCGTGTCCAACAAATAACTACCCCTCTGTTTCTCTACCTCCATCTCCACCAAAGGTCGCTTCCACGCATCATAGCTAAGCGGACACAGGTAGACGGGCTGCGCCGGTTCTAGTCATGGGGTACTATTAGACGGTCCTGCGGCACCTACGGGGCCGGTTGCGACCGCCACCTGTCCACGCGCATTCAAGATTAGATTGCGCATGGCTCCTAACACTACTTCGAGGTCGTCAGGAGGGGTGGGTGCCTTAGCTTCCTTAGCCGGGACAGGCGCCTGGGCTTGGACCGCGGGATTTTTATCCTTGGAATCCTTCCAAGGGTTCCTGCAATGCTTGCGCCAGTGCCCTGTCTTCCCACACCCGTAACAAGCATTACCTGCCTGTGGGGCGCGATTACCCTCCTGATGCCACTCTCTTTGATACGGGGCTGCGGGTCGTACCTCATGTACTCTTCCCTTAAGGGGACGTGTTGCCATACCCCTTATATTGCGATATCCTAACGTGAGTCGATTCAAGACCGACTCTTCCGTAATGTTGGGGTCATTGGGATCAAACCATGCTTTTGCCTGCTCTCTGACGGCTGGTAAACTGTTGGCTATTATGCACCTAAGCCAATGAGTTAAAGCGGCGCCTTCCACATCTTCGCGCTCGGGCGCACCTAGACAGCTGCGCTCATATACTGGCCACAGCCTGTCGGCAAAAACCTTCGGGGGTTCTCCCTCCATCTGCACTGTCTGTCCCACTCTAGCAAACGGACCTTCATCGTTCGCCCCCAACACTTCCAGGACCTCGTCCCTCAATTCCTCATAAGTCTTGGTTCCCCTCTTGCTCTCGCCCGAGAGACACTGAAGGACCGAGCTGTCTAATGAGAACAGCAGCATTTTTGCTGTCTCCCCATCATCGCAGCCGTTAATGGCTGCGGCTTGCTCAACTTCTCTGAAATGTACGGAAGGGTCGTCTGACTCGGTCAGCTTCCGTACGTGATTTATCATAGCTCTCAGCTGGTGTGAGCTGTGAGGCAACACAAGCTGTCCGAGGAGATCCCCCGGTTCTTCCCCACCGTTTCTGTTTGGGCCCCTTTTAATACCCGTTACTGGATACAACGGTCCCTTTCCTACTTCTTTTTCAATGGGCTCTTTCGTTTCTTCCATTGCTTCCTCCCTTACCCAGGTTTCCGAATAGCTGGGTGGCGCGGAGGGCGCAGTGGCTACTACTTCTTCTGCTTTGCTTGGTGGGGATTTCTTAAACTTCTCACTTACTAGCGGCTGGTGTGCTGACGGACTGATCAGGCACACCATGCCGTTCGCTTTGTTTACGGCCTTCTTGAGGTGCTCTATCTCCCTTTGGCAGGCGCTATGGTCGGCTCCCTCAAACTTATCCTCAAGGGCCAACTTATATGCCGCCCTAACCCCCGTTAAGCTCTCTTCTTGAGTTCTTATCTGGGCAGCTTGGCGGTTACATCTTTCCTTTAACCTGCTCTCATTCAACTTTGCCTCAGTGACCTGGCACTCGAGATAATCTATCCTTGTTTTAAGGTGACTGGAGATTTCCTGGCTTTCTTGGTGCAACTCATTTAAATTCTTAATGAGCACCTCCCCTCCAGAAACCTTCTCATCCATTTCTCCCTCTAAATGACTGATTCGAGCTACTAGCGCTGTAATGGTCTGGTTTGAAATCTGAACCTGCCTTTTGTAACACATAAGCCAGACTGCTTTCTCAAGTGTCTTTCTATGTTCTTTACTATCTGTCCACCTTTCGGCTGCCTCTAGTGGACTCTTATCCGCTAACAATTCACTTATCCATTTCTTAGTTAGATTAACCTTTCCAAACACATAATCTGCTATCTTTTCCTGCATAACATTTCGTACAGTCATTCCAAAGTCTAACACACTACCCTCTCGCTGCCAGTGTCCTGCCGCGGTCGCCATTTTCTGTAAGGGATTCTGACCCTGCGTGTCTCGCAGCCTGTGAGATTCACGCGGCTCTGTGCAGCCTGTATGTCAGTGCGGGTCTAGGCCTTGTTGCCTGTTCTGGTCTCCAGCCAGTCTGGGAACACTAGACACACCTGTGAGTGGTTCGAATCACTCGCCCTTACGGTTCTAGACACTGGACTTAGATGCGAGAGCAGTAATGGAGATGAAACTCATGTAGACTCGGTTGAATGGTACGAAATGGAAAATCTTTATTGCATGATACTTAAGATTATGAAATACATGTCATAAGCACAGATTAATGACAGTACAATCTTACAAGCAGTTATATAGTCGATCTTAGGGAAACGAGGAACGAACGGCACATAGTAAATAGGGGCACACATTACAAATATCCTTAATCCTTAAACCCTCCCCTATCAATATCTATCCTAACTAGATTCGTAGGATTTCGAGACTCATGCTCACCACTCGTGATAACTCGGAGAAATTCCGAATAGCTGATCGGATGTTTTTCACCGCAGCACCCACGTGTCGGTCAGGAGATCTCCTGGTCCCACTTGTTTACTTGCTTCTGCTGCTCCGGCTAGCAGGCTGGACCGTCTGCTGTGATGAAGACCTGTGTTGGTTGGTTTAACAGGTACTTTTCCGAGCACAGTTCAGTCAATATCATCGATGTGATATGTTCTTTGCAAGTTCGAAGAAGTCTTCCTGGCAAGGAAAACTTGGCTATTCGATCTACAGGCGCGGTCGGGATTTACTGACCGTGGCGATGGATATGGTCTTCCTCTCTTCTCATCTCATCTCATCTCATCTCATCTCATCTCGGGCCTTTGGTTCCGCTGCCAGTTACCAACATAGGTCTTCGTTACGCGACACGAGGTAGATCCGAACGGATCAGAAAGTTCAACAGTCTTTTTCAAAAAAAGGCAACAGGCAAGCAGGAGCCCGACTACGAGTACACAGGAGCAGCCACGATGATAAGAGTCGATCGGATCAGAGAATAAGAGAAAGATGGACGGTTGGAGCTTGTAATTATAGTGCAAAATCTTCCGTTTCCCGCCCAACCTTAATGTCCATTCTTTTGTTTAGGGTCTGGCGCTCAAATGTCTTGTATGGGTGATCTCCGTTCTTAATGGGTTTCGGGGCTACTCGTAAATGTCTGAGTACCTGTTAATATTTCTCCCATTGTTAAATCGGTCGGTGTTCTCCCTGGAGGGGTTGTGGGGCTTCCAAGTGTTTTGTATAACTACCTGCTAACGGCTCTCTCAACGTAGAGTCGTTGGGATTTTACATATTAATGTCTTTTGGATGGGCCCTTGATTACTCGGTACAATAGCTTTCATTCGTACCTGGGAGACCGATTTCAGTATTTATGTGTGTATTGCAAACCCATCATGTCTCGTGTATTATCTTCACTGTGCTGAATCTTAATCGATCTTGCACAAATGTTTATTGGAACGCCATCTTGTCTGCCTGTCGAAAAGTCTAGAGTGTTCTGTCACGAGGTGCGGCGGCCATTTTACAGGCTGCTTGTGTCCACTTTAAACCTGGCAGCATTCTGCTGAAATAAAAGCTGTTTGAACGAAACTCTGTGTTTTCTCCTTATTAATAAAATCGCGATATATTGCGAATTCTACATAGTTAATTAAGTATTTTAAATTTTTTTCAACAGGTTTATCTTTTTTAGAGACTTTAAAGAAAGGTAAGTTTATTTTTATAACTTTTAAAAAGAATTTAAATTTTTTCAAATTAAAATTTTTGTTTAAAGTGATTAATTTATTTAACTATAGTTATTTTATTAATGTGATGTTTTTTTTAAATTTAATTGAGGTTTAGCTGTTCTTTTGGGGGCAATTTGTATTCATAGTTTTGACAGTTCTCCTGTCAAAACTATGAATGAAAGATGGTGTACTGCCATTGGCTCTCCATTGCCCACGTGATCCCAGAGGTCGCATCGAACTAACTGCGCCTCTGGGACACGCACACACTGCGCGCCGGCACCAGGGAGAGGCCCGGGACCCGAAGTTCGTGTGGGCCCGAAACAGAACGGCAGGCGCGGTAGGTTAGATCGCGCCGGATTCTTACCCCCGCGGCAAGCTGGAGAGGCCAATTTCTGGGCCAAGGTTTCCACTGGTTTCCTCATGTTTTACGCCGCTTTTTACATTCTGGCATATGCTACAAAGATTCTCAGGAAATTTTCGTGCACTGTTCAGCTACAGTCATAGCCACAAATCCGGGTTACATACAAGGTGGAGAATAGATTAGAGTGCATTTTGAGTATTAATTTTTTTCTGACTGCCATTGTTATGTGAAAATTTGTATCGGGGCCAGTGGAAGCCTCCTTTTGGGGAGATTTCCCTTCCATTTGAAATGATTAGCTGCATCTCTGATGTGCAATTTCAGTTGCGGTTTCTTCAGGATACATTATGAATTAGAGTACAGGAGGTAAAATGCAAGTTCTAGAACTTTCTGAATATGATTTTCCTTTTGATAAGTCCAAACAACTGAAATTACAACATTTTATGATGATTGAGCAAGTAGAGTAAGAGAATCAAGCTCTCCAACCTAACTGCTGGTTAACGCAACACCTGCCCTTTTACCTCCTCCCTTCCCACTGTCCAGGGCCCCAAACACTCCTTCCAGGTGAAACAGCGATTTACTTATACTTCTTGCAATTTAGTATACTGTCTTTGCTGCTCACGATGCGGTCTCCTCTACATTGGGGAGACCAAATGCAGATTGGGTGACCGCTTTGCGGAACACCTTCGTTCAGTCCGTAAGGGTGACCCTGAGCTTCCGGTCGCATGTCGCTTTAATTCTCTGCTCCACTCCCACTCAGACCTCTCTGTCCTCAGCCTCTTTCACTGTTCCAAGGAGGCTCAACGCAAGCTCGAGGAACAGCACCTCATCTTTCAATTAGACACTTTACAGCCTTCTGGACTCAACATCAAGTTTAGCGAGTTCAGCAATTTCAGACCATAACCTCTGCTCCTATTTTTTCATATGGCAGCTGTTGATATTTCTGCTATTCCCATTTACACCTCTTCTAGACCCATCTTTTGTTTCTATACTTGTCCATTACCATCTCCTTTTGCTTTGTACTATCATCCCTTTTGTCATTTAATCACTCCTGCTATCCACCCTATCACAGACCTTCCCTTTTTGTTCTTTCCTCCCCATCCCCTTTCCCCGCCTCTGCACTTGCTTAAAATCTGTTACATCTCTAACTTTTTCCAGTTCTGACGAAAGGTCATCGACCTGAAACGTTAACTCTGTTTCTCTCTCCACAGATGCTGCCTGACCTGCTGAGTATTTCCAGCATTTTCTGTTTTTATTGCTGGTTAATTTTATAAGCTTGCACAATATTGCAGGAATGAGCAGATCAACTCAGTTTTAGAAGTTTAGTTCACATTATTAAGGATGGAGCAATAGGCATTTTCAGATTCAGTTTCAGATCCAAACAGTGACCCAGTCGAATTGGAAATCTGAATATTCAGACCAGACATTAACAGGTAAACATCCTTTTCTGTCCTGTCAGGAATTCAGGTGAATACATGTCCAAATTGTGATGGCTCTAACTGATGCTTTGTAGAATATCATAAAACTGCATTATAATGATATAGTACATTTCACTTACCTTAAGAAGATTGGGTAAGAATATCTGCTGTATTGACTTGAGGATTATGTGCTCCTTATGGTTAGTGAAACCATTCTAATAGAGTTTCTACATATTAATGGTGCTTGGCTAAGGAGCTTGTATGAATTGATAGGGAGCCACACTTGTCAGAAATGCAAATCAGAAATGAGGGTGTGCTCTGCTTGTGATCTTCTAACAATTCATTTTAATGGCTAGAATCATGGGCATTATATGCCTGATATTCTGATTTACACTGTTGGGGTCGATGTTTGTATATGGCAATGGGCAGCGCATTGGCTCCACCCACCCGATAGCATCAGCAGGAAGCCCGATGACAAAGTGAACTGCCAGCGCAAATCAGTTGCTTATCAGGCATTAAATTGACTCAAAGCATACCAATTTAGCATTGGGACAGCCTGCGCCCAATCTGTGAAGGTGTTGGTCTCGCTGATATTTTGTGGGGCCCATTCTTTCACATCAGGCGCCTAAAACAGACATTAGGCTCCTTGATTATGGAAATTCATAGAATCATACTGCACAGAAGGAGACCATTCTGCCATTTATGCCTGTGCCGGCTCTTTGAAAGAGCTATCCAATTAGTTCCACTCCCCTGCTCTTTCCCTATAGCCCTGCAAATTTTTCCTTTTCAAGCATATATCCAATTCCTTTTTGAAAGTTACTATTAAATCTGTTTCCATGACCCTTTCAGGCAATGCATTCTAGATGATAACTTGCTGTTTAAAAACTTTTTTTCTCATCTCCCCTCTGGTTCTTTTGCCAATTATCTTAAACCTGTTTCCTTTGGTTACTGACCCTCCTGCCAGTGGAAACAGTTTCTCCTTATTTGTTCTATCAAAACCCTTCATAATTTAGAACAACTCCATTAAATCTCACCTTAACCTTCTCTGCTCTAAGGAGATCTATTCCAGCTTCTCTAGTCTCTCCACATAACTGAAATCCCACAACCCCGGTATTGTTCTAGTAAATGTCCTCTGCCCCCATTCCAAGGCTTTGACATCATTCTTAAAGTGTGGTGCCTAGAACTGGCCACAATACTCCAGCTGGGGCCTAACCAGTGATTTATAAAGTTCAGCATATCTTCCTTGCTTTTGTACTCTCTGTCTCTATTTATAAAAATGAGAAGTCGCACAACACCAGGTTATAGTCCAACAGATTTATTTAAAATTACAAGCTTTCGGAGGTAGAGTAGCTGTGAGAGAATCTCCCAGAATTCACAATATAAACACAGAAAAAATGTATTCAAATCTTTCCCTACATCAAAGACACACTAAGAGCACATCATGACCTCTATTTATAAAGCCAAGGAACCCATATGCTTTTTTAACAGACTTATCAACTTGTTCTGTCACCTTCAAAGACTTATGTACATACACCCCCAGATCGCCCTGTTCCAGCACCCCCATTAAAATTGTACCATTTAGTTTATATAGCCACTCCTCATTCTTCTTTCTAAAATGCATCACTGCACTTTTCTCTACATTTAAATTCATCTGCCATTTGTCTGCCCATTTCACCAGTCTGTCTATGTCCTACTGAAGTCTGCTACTATCCTCCTCATTGTTAACTACATTTCCAAGTTTTGTGTCATCTGCAAACTTTGAAATTGTGCCTTGTATATCCAAGTCCAAGTCATTAATGTACATCAAAAAGAGCAGTCCCTGGGGCACACCACTGTATACTTCCCTCCAGCCTGAGTAACTCATCACTACTCTCTGCTTTCTGTCCCTTAGCCAATTTCGTATTCATGCAGCCACTGTCCCCTTAATGGGCTTCAATTTTGCTAACATCGTCTTTTAAAAAAAATTAACTTACAGGATGTGGGCGTCGCTGGCCATTCCTAATTGCCCTTGAGATGGTGTTGGTGTGCCACCTTCTTGAACCGCTGCAGTCCATGTGGTAAAGGTTTTGTAGCTGTTTTGATACAACTGAGTGGCTTGCTAGGCCATTTCAGAGGGCAGTTAAGAGTCAACCACATTGCTGTGGGTCTGGAGTCACATGTAGGCCAGACCAGGTATGGACGGCAGATTTCCTTCCCTAAAAGACATTACTGAACCAGCTGAGTTTTTAACGACAATCTGGTAGTTTCTTGGTCATCATTACTGATACCAGCCTTTATTCCAGATTTATTTAATTAACTGATTTTAAATTCCCCAGCTACTATGATGGGATTTGAACTCCTGGCCAGAATTTTAAGTTTTTGACCCGCCCGGAGCAGGGGGCCTGGTAGAGCCCCGGAAACACAGAAGTCCAGGTTTCTCCGCACACTGTGGAGTTTTAACTCCACAGCATGCGCGTGACGTTATCGACAGCTTCCCTGCCCAGAAGTCAGCCTGATTGACAGGCTGGCTTCCAGTTGGGCGGGGAATGCTGGACAGGAGACTGCAACGACAGGTAGGTGGGTCCCGATCCCAGGGGGGGGGTCTGATCCAAGACCCCGGGGTGTTCGTTCCTGTGGGGGAGGGGGGTGGTGCGCAGATGTCCGACCCTGTGGGGGTGGGATTTATAAGGGGGGTGCTAATTGCAGGGGAGCTTGGGGACCGGGGTGGGGGAGGGAGCACTCCTGCTCCTCCGGCCCACAAGGATTGCTCCCCGAGGCTACTCTCACCTCGTTGCAGCTGTTGGAAATCCCGAGGCCCGGGATCTCTGGCTGGCTGCAGTTAAACTTCCACAGCAGGTTAAGTCGGAGGCTTCCAGCCTCGTTATAATATTTAAAGTGCTTACCCGTCTCCTGGAAGTGGGTTGGCTGCCTGCACCCCATCCCGCCTGTGTTAAACCCAGAAATGGGCGGGTTGGGGTCAGGATTCATACTTTTAATACTTTAACCTTCCACCTGACCCCAGCCCACCTGTTTTTTCGGTTAAAATCCCCCCCCCCCCCCAATGTCGCCAGATCATTAGTCCAGGCCTCTTGATTACTAGCCCAGTAATATATCCACTATGCTACCGTACTTTATCAAATGCCTTTTTGAAAGTCCATAAAAATCAACCCCACTACCTTCATCAACCCTGTCCGTTAAGGCTGAGATAGATAGATTTTTGGACTCTTGGGGAATCAAGTGATATGGAGATCGGGCAGGAAAGTGGAGTTGAGGTCGATGATCAGCCATGATCTTATTGAATGGCGGAGCAGGCTCGAGAGGCCGTATGGCCTACTCCTGCTCTTATTTCTTATGTTCTTATGTTACTTCATCAAAGAACTCAATCAAGTTAGTCAAACATGATTTGCCTTTAACAAATCTATGCTGGCTTTCATTTATAAACCTATATTTTTCCAAGTGACAATTAATTTTGTCTCAGGTCATTGTCTCTAAAATTTTCCCCACCACTGACGTTAGGCTTATTGGCCTGCAGTTGCCAGGTATATCTCCTTCACCTTTATGGTACAGGGGTTTAACACTTACAATCCACCAGTTCTCTGGCACCACTCCCATATCTAAGAAGGATAGACCACATGTTGGTATTTTTAAAGCAGCTGGCACACAAAATTGTGTGTACGTTTAGCTGTTCATGCAAATTAAATGTCCTAACAGGCATTTTGAGCTTCAGAAACTATCCAAAAATATTTGCTTTTGTCAATGAGATGAATCGAGCCTAATATATTCTGGTCATTTGCAATACAGTTATAATCTACAGTACTTACTGTTGTGCTTTTTCTCAGAATTGTGTTTGTGATATACTATTTCTGGTATACAGATTTTCACTGAAGCAAATGCAATTATCATAATTACAGTGTGAGTAAATGTAGGTTATTATGTTTGTGCATAGAATTAACCCTTTGAGATGACTACCCAGTGCTACTCCACTGGATTATCTCCGTAAAGACTGGGGTCAATCTGAAAATGCAAAGCGAACATATAAAATACCTTCAGTGATCTTTTTTAAGATGACATCTGCGTAATGAGCATTCTTACAAGGTGCTCAGTGAGGATTTGAAATCTTCACCCATCCTGTCTACTAGCACAGGCTCAGCGGTTTCTACACTGGTATTTTGGTAGATCTCCACAATTCACTATCTTTTTTTAACAGTAGTGCATTCAACTCAGCGATCATTCCTCTACTGCCAAAGATTGGGGCTTTGGAGAAGCAGAATTTAGCTGACTTAGTTGTTTCTGATCCACTAAACAACTCCCTGCCTCTAAAGCCTTTGTTATTGATGATGAATGAATCATTTGACTGAAACAGACTCCCTGACCTCCACAATGGGTTAGGACTCTATAACCTTCTCATGAGCATTGGATCCTACAAGCATCGATGTTGATCATGGATTTTTGACCTCAAGTGAGCCTGAATTCGTCCACGTTCCAGATCAAATCTCAGACATCATGACTCCTGCTCCTCCTGGCCCCACAAAAATTCTCTCGAAGAATTTGGGTCTTTTCCTGGGTGGCCTCCAGCAGTCCCTTTAAGGACTGCTGGTTATGCTTTTTAATGCCTGGGTGGATCATACACGGAAGAGGACTCCGATTTGCATATTTAAGCAGCTTGCCACTGGTAACAGGCGGGTGTGCTGCTTGCCCATATACAGGCGTGCCTGAAAATTGCATTAGATCAGCCTTGGGCTTCAATGGGGTGGCAAAGTTGCCCCCATGCCATCTAAGTTTACAAATTCCTCCATTGCCCCACCCCAGGCTCTGAAACCTCCTCCAGCTCCCACCCTCGACTCTGCTAACTACAGTATACTGTTCATACCTCTCCTCGCTTCAGCCTACCTTTGGTAGCAGTGGCCATTACATCCTGCACTCTGAATCATAGAAAGTTACAGCAGAGAAGAAGGCCCTTTGGCCCATCGTGACTGTGCTGGAAATTCCACCTTGTTACATCTGTCGCTAACTTCAATACCCTTCTCAAAACCCATCTCTTTGACTCCATCTTCTGTAATTCGTCTCCTAAATCTTGGTCACTTATATAAATATATTTCTCAAACCCAAATGGAGGGAAGCTCGTCCATCTCAATTCATCAAGCTCTCTCTCCTCTTGAGTTCACTACCCTCCTATCCTCCCTTAATCTCTCCCTCCATTAAACTCCCCAACCCATATTCACAGAATCCCACAGTGCAGATAGAGGCCATTTCGGCCCATCGAGCCTGCACCGACACATATCCCACCCTATCCCCGTAACCCCACGTATTTAATCCCCCTAACACTAAGGGTCAATTTATCATAGCCAAATCAACCTAACCCGCACATCTTTGGACTGTGGGAGGAAACCGGAGCACCCGGAGGAAACCCATGCAGACACGGGGAGAATGTGCAAACTCCACACAGACAGTCACCCGAGGCCGGATTTGAACCCGGGTCCCTGGCACTGTGAGGCAACAGTGCTAACCACTATGCCACCGTGCTGCCCTCCGTATTCTCCATCTCTCGTGGCCTCACTACCCCCATCGAATCAATCGCAGGTAAGGCCACCTCTGACCACTTCCTTGTATCTCTCTCCGCCCACAACCCTACTTCTGTGTCCGCCCCTGGAAAAATGCTCTCCCAACTCACTTACAACTGCACTTAGAAATCCCAACTGTCCAGCCTTTGGCCCTCCATTCACTACGACATTTCTGCAGTCCGTTACTCTCTCTCATCCTGGCCGTTCCCATGGTACGGCCCTCATCTTCACTCCATTAAGTCCAAGGGATGCAGACTTGAACGGATATGACGGATAACTGGTTTAGCCATTCACCGCCAAATCTGGCTGGCCCACGTAAAGAATTATCGGGTCCTGTTCTCGTCTGCCAAAACTTCTTACTATTCAAGAATCATTCTGGAATGCAAAGATAACCCCTAGCTTCTATTCTCTACTGCTAACCGTCTTCTGAAACCCCTCTACCCTGTCTCCTCTACCCTCACCTCTAAAAACAAGTGCAAGGAGCTCATGGACTTCTTTGTCACTAAGATTGAGACCATCCGATCAGCTGCCTCTGACACTTCCCTTCCTTCCCCTAGCCCACCGGGCTAAACTTCCTCTAAGGTTCCCCCCTGCCCTAGCCCTGAACTCTCATCTTTTTCCATTTTCTGTCCAATCTCCCCTCATAACGCTCCACACTCATCTTGTCCATGAGACCCACTTCCTGCTCCCTCGACCCTTTTCCCACTAAACTGCTGACCACCCAACTTTCTTTTCTGGCTCCTATGTTAGCTGACATTGTTAACGGTTCTCTCCTCTCGGGTACTGTCCCCCTCTCCCTCAAATCTGCCATCATCACCCCCTCCTCAAAAAACCAACCCTTGTCCCATCCGTCCTTGCAAACAATCATCCCATCCCCAACCTCCCTTTCCTCTCCCAAGTCCTTGTATGTGCTGTCACCTCCCAAATCTGTGCCCATCTCCACCGGAACTCCAATCAGGTTTCCGCCCCGCAACAGTACTGAAACAGCTCTCATCAAAGTTACAAATGACATCCATTCTGACTGTGACAAAAGTAAAGTATCCCTCCTCGTCCTGTCTGTAACCTTTTGACACGGTTGACCACTCCATCCTTCTCCAATGCCTCTCCACCGTCGTCCAGCTGGATGGGACTGCACTTGCCTGGTTCCATTCTTATCTATCTAATCATAGCCAGAGAATCACCTGCAATGGTTTCTCTTCCCACTCCCACATCGTTACCTCTGATGACCCCAAGTATCTATCCTTGGCCCGCTCCTATTTCTCATCTACATGCTGCCCCTCGGCGACATCATCTGAAAACACAGCGTCAGTTTCCACATGTATGCTGACGACACCCAACGACTTCTCACAACCCCTGCATGGTCTCTAAATTGTCAGGCTACTTGTCTGACATCCAGTACTGGATGAGCAGAAATTTTTTCCAATTAAATATTGGGAAGACAGCCATTGACTTCAGTCCCTGCCGCAAACTCCGTTCCCTAGGTACCGACTCCATCCCTCTCTCTCTTGAGCATCTGTCTGAGGCTGAACCAGACTGTTTGTAACCTTGGTGTCATATTTGAACCTGAAATGAGCTTCCGACCACATATCCGCGGCATAACTAAGACTGCCTATTTCCACCTCCGTAACATCGCCCATCTCCGACCCTGCCTCAGCTCATCTGCTGCTGAAACCCTCATCCATGCCTTTGTTACCTCTAGACTTGACTATTCCAATGCACTTCTGGCTGGCCTCCCGTGTTCTACCCTACGTAAACTTGAGGTCATCCAAAACTCAGCTGCCTGTGTCCTAACTCTCACCCAGTCCCGTTCACCCATCACCCTTGTGCTTGCTGACCTACATTGGCACCTGGTTAAGCAACGCATCGATTTCAAAATTCTCATCCTTGTTTTCAAATCCCTCCATGGCCTCGCCCCTCCCTATCTCTGTAATCTCCCCCAGCTCCACAACGCCCTGAGATATCTGCGCTCCTCTAATTCTGCCCTCTTGAACATCCCTGATTTTAATTGCTCAACCATTGGTGGCCGTGTCTTCAGTTGCCTAGGCCCTAAGCTCTGGAATTCCCTCTCTAAACCTCTCCGCCTTGCTACCTCTCTTTCCTCCTTTAAGACGCTCCTTAAAACCTACCTCTTTGACCAAGCTTTTGGTCATCTGCCCTAGTTTCTCCTTATGTAATTCGGTGTCAATTTTCTTTTCTCTTCGAACACTCCTATGAAGCGCCTTGGGACATTTTACTACATGAAAGGCGCTATATAAATACAAGTTGTTGTTGTTCAATAACCTCCTCAAAACCCATCTCTTTGACTCCATCTTCTGTAATTCGTCTCCTAAATCTTGGTCACTTGTGTTTGCCATATCTTATGATATTTTGCTAGATTTAAAACAGTAAATAATTATAAGTTGGTTTTTGAGAAGTATATTACTCAAATCCAAATGGAGGGAAGCACCTTAAATAATTGTACAAACACTCTGGTGTCATCAAAAATATATTCATCAAAATTGCCTTTCTCAGAAGACTAGTGATTATGAGGTGAGGTTCTTCTGCAATCAATATTTTCATTGGTTCGGCTCAATCTGATCATTAACAATGAGGTTCGACTATGTCTGGAAAAATATGCCTTTACTTTTGGTTCCAGAGGGAAAATATTCCATTTTTGGAACCAGATAAATCTTTGGCTGGCAACATGTTTGGGGATTACAAGGGTTGTATTATGATTTCATGCTCCCATCATAGAGATTCACCCACTGGGAAATCAGACTGCCCCCAAATTCATTACATGCACTTTGGGTACCGATCGAGGCTCCATGCCAGAACTGCAGACATAAAATTATCGTTATTAGATTATTGGATTACAAAATGCTGAGGTACAGAGGGGTCGTTGTACATGAATCACAAAAGTTAGCATACAGGTACAGCAAGTAATTAGGAAGGCAAATGGAGTGTTGGCCTTTATTGCAAAGGGAATGGAGTATAAAAGTAGGGAAGTCCTGTTACAACTGTACAGGGCGTTGGTGAGACCACACCTGGAGTACTGCATACAGTTTTGGTCTCCTTATTTAAGGAAGGATATACTTGCATTGGAGGCAGTTTAGAGAATCCGTAGATGATTGGGTTATCTCATGAAGAAAGGTTGAGCAGGTTGGGCCTATACTCATTGGAGTTTAGAAGAATGAGAGGGGATCTTAATGAAACATATAAGATTCTGAAGGGGCTTGACGGGGTAGATGCAGAGAGGATGTTTTCCCTCGTGGGAGAATCTAGAACTAGGGGGCATAATTTCAGAATAAGGGGGCACCCTTTTAAATCAGAAATGAGGAATTTATTCTCTGAGGTTCGTGAATCTTTGTAATTCTCTTCCACAGAGAGCTGTGGAGGCTGGGTCATTGAATATATTTAAGGTGGCGATAGACAGATTTTTGAAAGGTAAGGGAGTCAAGGGTTATGGGGAGCGGGCAGGGAAGTGGAGTTGAGGCCAAGATCAGCTCAGCCATGATCTTATTGAATGGCGGAGCAGGCTCAAGGGGCCAAATGACCTACTCCTGCTCCTACGTCTTATGTTACAGACTGAGATCATCAAATATTCCACAGGATATTCACAGCATTACTGGAATCAGTGAGGGAATTTTATCTGTGGACGATAGCATGCCAAGGGAGAAGCAGTGAAGATATGAGCATAAATAGCTTCTTTGAAAATCTTTGGGGAACAGAATATTTATGCAGAAATTTTCCTCAGGAGATTAAAGTGATCTGAGGAAGGAGTGACTCCTAGGATTACATAGGATATACGACACAGAAACAGGCCATTCAGCCCAACCAGTCCATGCTCCACACGAGCCTCCTCCCGTCTTTCCTCATCTAATGCATCTATACTATTCACTTCAACCACTCCCTGTGGTAGTGAGTTCCACATTCTCACCACTCATTTTGGGTAAAGAAGTTTCTTCTGAATTCCGTATTGGATTTCTTGGTGACTATCTTATTTTGATGGCCTCTAGTTATGCTCTTATCCACAAGTGGACACATTCTCTCTGTATCCACTCTTATCAACATTTTTCATAATTTTAAAGACCTCTATTAGGTCACCCCTCAGCCTTCTTTTTGCAAGAGAAAATAGACCCAGCCTGTTCATCCTTTCCTGATATGTATACCCTCGCATTTCTGGTATCATCCTTGTAAATCTTCTCTTCACCCTCTCCAGTGCCTCTATATCCTTTTTATAATATGGAAACCAGAACTGTACGCAGTACTGTAAGTGTGGTATAAAAAAAGTTCAATACAGGTTTAGCATAACTTCCCTACTCTTCAATTCTATACCTCTAGAAATAAGCCCTAGTGCTTGGTTTGCTTTTATTGTGGCCTTGCTAACCTGTGACACAACTTTTAGTGATTTGTGTATTTGTACTCCGAGATCCCTTTGTTCCTCTACCACACCTAGACTCGCACCCTCCAAGTGATAAGTGACCTCCCTATTCTTCCTACCAAAATGTAATACCTCACATTTATCTGTGTTGAACTTCATTTGCCAATTATATGCCCATTCTGCAAGTTTATTATGGCCTACTTGGTACTGACTATCTCCGCCCCCCCAATTTGATGTCATTCGCAAATTTAGAAATTGTGTTTTTGATTCCAAAGTCTAAATCATTAATATAAATTGTGAACAGCAGTGGTCCCAGCACTGATCCTTGTGGAACACCACTACCCACCTTCTGCCACTGTGAATAGCTACCCTTTACTCCTACTCTCTGCTTTCTGTCTTGAAGCCAGCCAGCAATCCATTCTGCTACCTGTCCCCTGACTCCGCATTCTCTTAGCTTATTCATTAGTCTTTTATGGGTACCTTATCAAAGGCCTTTTGAAAATCCAGATAAATTACATCTACTGCATTACCATTGTCTACTCTCTCTGTTACCTCTTCAAAAAATTCAATAAGGTTGGTCAAGCAAGACTTTCCCTTTTGAAATCCATGCTGACTATTCATTATATTTTTGGTTTCTAGATGTTCTTCTATTTTCTGCTTAAGTAGGGATTCCATTATTTTTCCAACCACCGATGTTAAGCTGACTGGTTTATAATTCCCTGGACATGTTCTATCCCCCTTCTTAAATGTTGGTATTATGTTAGCTATCCGCAAGTCCTCTGGCACTACACCTTTTTCTAACGAATTATTAAATATGTGTAGTAATGCCTCTGCTATCTCTTCCCTAGATTCTTTTAAAATGCGTGGATGTAATCCATCCGGACTCAGATAAACCAAATGGTTGTTACTTGCTCCATATATTCTTTTGTTCTTCTAATTGTTCATAATTGATAATGAATAAAATAAATTGAATTTCAGAAAAACCCAAAATAGGATTATTATTAAAAAAAAATCACAATTAGCTATTTTATTGGAATAAAGTGCAATTATAAAATATTTCTGCGATCTTTTCAGAATCTCACTGCTGCAACTTCCAAAATGTTAAATTCAATCATCTGATTATCATCTAGTGGAACAATGCCTCACTGTGCTCCCATATAAGAAAACCATTGCCAGCTGTTTCTGGTAATTTCTGGATAGTCTGGAAAACTTCAGCAAAATTCCAAAGCACTCCATAAAACAACAATTAAGACTTGTTTGGAGAAAAACCAATGGAAATAAAAATCACATTTAACAGTGACAAAGTGACATTGCCAAGCAGCACCTGATTTTCTTTAGACTTCGAATACCACACAAATGTACATCCAAATTTGTATTTTTTTATTTAAAACTGTGTTTTCTGTGTTATAAAATACTCTAATGCAGCCATACATGATACGATAGGGTAGATTGTCATCTTCACTGATCTGGTGGGGTGGATAATCCACCCTTTATATAACCTGCCCGATTTTCATTCCATTGATTCCTGTCATCTTCACATATCCAACTACTGCTCATGATATGTTCTCTCTGATTCATATTTAACCTCTCACAGTACATAACAGTGGACATAAAAAAAACCCAAGCAATGAACCTTAAAGCTTTTAGGCCCCTCTCTTACATACATATATGAAGGCACATCTTTAGGGGCAAAGAGTTTATATAGGTGCAAATATGCTTTGATTCCCTTGTTTGGGTTCGTGTTTAGTCCACACTATGTAGTGGATTTTCCCCCGAGTGGACTTTGGGCTGCTGACCAGTAGTCCAGGCAGGAGGCCTGTTCCATTTTGAGGCGCAGCCCTCAATAACATTAGGATGGTGGGCTGCAGCTGGAGATGGCATGTCCCGGGACAGCCCACCAATCTCATAAATGTTGTCATAAGTTTGTAACCAATTTTCAACCTTTTTTTTTCGTCAAGAGCAGACCTTTTAGTTGGAGTTATTGTAAGGAAGCCATGAAATCAGCAAAGAATATGAAAATTGAAGAAGTAATTTATTTTATCTGTCCTGTACCTGACATTATATTCAGCTCCCTCTGTTACAGCGAAATGTTTCAATATTTCTAGTGATGCTCTTTGAATCTTTAGTATGTCATTTTAAATACCTATCTCAAATATTGTGAACATGACCTTATCAATGAACAGCTGAGCTGTGCACTGATATGCACTGAAGAGGCAATTACTGAAAATAAAGATCATTGAGCCAGCCCAGACTCTTAATGCTACACAAAAGATTATTGCTTAAGGTAAAAAATCACGGGATTGGGGGTAATATTCTGGCATGGATAGAGGATTGGCTATCTAACAGAAAGCAAAGAGTTGGGATAAATGGTTCATTCTCAGACTGGCAATCAGTAACTAGTGGTGTTCCACAGGGGTCAGTGCTGGGTCCCCAACTCTTCACAATCTATATTAACGATTTGGAGGAAGGGACCAAGTGTAACATATCAAAATTTGCAGATGATACAAAGATGGGAGGGAAAGTAGTGAGTGAGGAGGACATAAAAAACCTGCAAGGGGACATAGACAGGCTAAGTAAGTGGGCAGAGATTTGGCAGATGGAATACAACACTGGAAAGTGTGAGGTGATGCACTTTGGCAGGAAAAATCCTAGAGCAATTTATTATCTTAATGGCAAGAAACTGGAGAGTACTGAAGTGCAAAGGGATCTGGGGGTCCTGGTGCACGAAACTCAAAAGGTTAGTATGCAGGTGCAGCAAGTGATTAAGAAGGCAAATGGAATGTTGGCTTTCATTGCTAGGGGGATAGAATATAAAAATAGGGAGGTATTGCTTCAGTTGTACAAGGTATTGGTGAGACCGCACCTGGAATACTGCATACAGTTTTGGTGTCCTTACTTAAGGAAAGACATCCTTGCTCTCGAGGCAGTGCAAAAAAGGTTCACTCGGTTAATCCCGGGGATGAGGGGGTGGTCATATGAGGAGAGGTTGGGTAGATTGGGACTCTACTCATTGGAGTTCAGAAGAATGAGAGGCGATCTTATTGAAACATATAAGATTGTGAAGGGGTTGGATCGGGTGGATGCGGGGAGGATGTTCCCGATGACGGGTGAGACTAGAACTAGGGGACATAGTCTTAGAATAAGGGGCTGCTCTTTCAAAACTGAGATGAGGAGGAACTACTTCACTCAGAGGGTGGTAGGTCCATGGAATATGCTGCCACAAAAAGCTGTAGAAGCTACATCATTAAATAAATTTAAAACAGAAATAGACAGTTTCCTAGAAGTAAAGGGCATTAAGGGTTACGGGGAGCGGGCAGGAATTTGGACATGAGTCTAGGTTCGGATCGGTCATGGCCCTGTGGGTAGTGGAGCGGGCCCAGGGACCGTGTAGCCTGATTCTGCTCCTATTTCGTGTGTGCAATTCTGTTAGATGCAGGAGATGGTTCAGTGATAGATAGTAGATTGGCGGTTAGGATCAGATCAGCCATGATCTTATTGAATGGCGGAGCAGGCTCGAGGGGCCGATTGGCCTACTCCTGCTCCTATTTCTTATGTTCTTATGTTCTTATGTTCCATGGCATGTAAGATTCTAAAAAAAACGTAATAAAACCGCTGCTACCGTGTGGCGATCCAAATTGCGAACGAATTGTGAAATGGTAATGGATGGACTCAAAATGTAGGAAGTCAGCATGTGTTCCTTTGTGAGGACACAAAATGGAGGAAGTCAGCAGGGGGTCCTTTGCCTGTAAGGACTCAAAATGGTCAGCATATGGTCCTTTGTTTGTGAGACCAAATGGACAGGAAGGAGAAACTTCAGAAGAAGAGGAAGTCCCACCCCCCATACACATCACAGGAACACGAACCTGTCATGCAGAAGGAACACCAATCGGGGAAGGTTGGGAGTGAAACTGACCTAGTGGAGGGAGGCGGACGAAGAAATACGAGAGGGGCCGGCAGAAAGGCACTATAAAGGAATGACCCAGAAGTGGGAAATTCGGAAGAAGAGAGAGACAAAGAGGGACAAAGGAAGCGGTTTGACTGGCCAGTCTATGTTTGCAAACTACTACTTTTTCCGGACTGATCACCCAGGGGGAAGTGTATGTATAGAAGTCAGACATATAGCATAGATATTGCTAAAGAGTACTTTGTGTATGGTTGACTGTGGGCATATGGAGTGCCAAGCATTAGCATAAATTGCGGGAATGCTTTTATGTACGTTCAGATAAACTGTGTCGCAATTTGATTGCGAGGGTGCTTCTATGTACTGCTTGAATAGTGGTTGGGGTTTTGAATCTGTCTTAGGAACAATAAAAGGTTAAAGACAGAACCGCTGTGTCTGGTGTAATTTCTCATAAGTCTCAAATCTGAACTCTATAACCTGTTGGATGGGGCGAGGGGTAATTCCACATGTCTTACAAGCATTCCAGCGCCATATAGTGATACTTAGAAATCCTGACCATCACTAAGCTGCCTAATGGCAACTCTACCTGATAATTCAAAATGGATATATCCAATAAGTTGAATTAAGAAATACAAATAACAAGGCAAAGTAGGAATTTTATACAAAAAATTTCAGATAATTTGAAAGTGTAGATTGTACTTACATTTTGATTTCATCTTATTCATTCCTGGGATGTGGGTGTCGCTGGCAAGGCCAGCATTTATTGCCCATCCCTAATTGCCCTTGAGAAGGTGATGGTGAGCCACCTTCTTGAACCGCTGTAGTCCGTGTGGTGAAGGTACTCCCATAGTGCTGTTAGGTAGGGAGTTCCAGGATTTTGACTCCGCGACGATGAAGGATTGGCGATATACTTCTAAGTCAGGATGGTGTGTGACTTGGCGGGCAACCTGGAGGAGGTGGTTGCAAATGCTTCAGCCTTGTCTTTTGCACTCACTTGCTGGGCTCCATCATCATTGAGGATGGGGATATTCATGGAGCCTCCTCCTCCCGTTAGTTGTTTAATGGTCCACCACCATTCACGACTGGATGTGGCAGGACTACAGAGTTTTGATCTGATCCGTAGGTTGTGGGATCTCTTAGCCCTGTCTATAGCATGCTGCTTCCACTGTTTAGCATACAGGTAGTCCTGTGTTGCAGCTTCCCCAGGTTGGCACCTCATTTTTAGGTATACCTAGTTCTGCTCCTAGCATGCTCTTCTACACTCCTCATTGAACCAGGGTTGGTGGTAAAGGTAGAGTGAGGGATATGCCGGGCCATGAAGTTACAGATTGTGCTGGAATACAATTCTGCTGCTGCTGATGGCCCACAGTACCTCATGGATGCCCAGTTTTGAGCTGCTAGATCTGTTCTGAATCTGTCCAATTTAGATGGGATTTCGTCTCCACAAGGACTGTGCGGTGGTCACTGCTACCAATGCTGTCACGGACAGATGTATCTGCGACAGGTAGATTGGTGATGATGAGGTCAAGTATGTTTTTCCCTCATGTTGGTTCTCTCACCACCTGTCGCAGCGTTTGGCAGCTATGTCCTTCAAGACTCGGCCAGCTCAGTCAGTAGTGGCGTTACCGAGCCACTCTTGGTGATGGACATTGAAGTCTCCCACCCAGAGTACATTCTGTGCCCTTGCTACCCTCAGTGCTTCTTCCAAATGGTGTTCAACATGGAGAAGTACTGATTCATCAGCTGAGGGAGGACGGTAGGTGGTTTCCTTGCCCATGCTTGACCTGAAGCCATGAGACTTCATGGGATCCGGAGTCAATGTTGAGGAATCCCAGGGCCACTCCCTCCCAACTGTATACCACTGTGCCAACAACTCTGGTGGGTCTGTCCTGCCGGTGGGACAGGACATACCTGGAGATGGTGATGGAGGAATCTGGGACATTGGCTGAAAGGTATGATTCCGTGAGTATGACTATGTCAGGCTGTTGCTTGACTAGTCTGTGGGACAGTTCTCCCAATTTTGGCACAAGTCCCCAGATGTTAGTGAGGAGGACTTTGCAGGGTTGTCGTGTCCGAAGCCGTTGCCGATGCCGGGTGGTCGTCCGGTTTTATTCTTATTATTTATCACAACTGAGTGGTTTGCTAGGCCATTTCAGAGGGCAGTTAAGAGTCAACTAGGTAAGGACAGACTAGGTAAGGACAGCAGATTTCCTTCCCTAAAGCACATTAGTGAACCAGATGCGTTTTTGTGACAATCTGGTAGTTTCATGGTCACCATTACCGACACTAATCAATAATCAAGGAAAAAATTGGGCACTTGGAGAGGTTTAAGCTAATTAAGGAGAGCCAACAAGGATTTGTAAAAGGCAGATCGTGTTTGACTAATCTAATTGAATTTTTGATGAAGTAACAGGGATGATTGATAAAGGGAATGCAATGGATGTTGTCTACATGGATTTTAGGAAGACGTTTGACAAAGTACCACATAGAAGGCTGGTTAACAAAATTGAGGCTCCTGGAATAGGTGGGTCAGTGGAAGCTTGGATAAGGAATTGGCTTAAGGACAGAAAACAGTGAGTTGTGGTAAATGGCTGCTTTTCAGACTGGAGGATGGTAGACAGTAATGTTCCCCAAGGGTCAGTGCTGGGCCACTGCTTTTTTTGATATATATAAATGACCTGGATATTGGAATACAGAGTAGAATTTGTAAATTTGCCGATGACACCAAACTTGGGGGTGTGGCAAACAGTGAGGATGATGCCAATCGACTGCAACAGGACATAGAAGGGCTAACAGAATGGGCAGACAAGTGGCGGATGGAATTTAATACAGAGAAGTGTGAGGTGATGCATTTTGGCAGAAGGAACAGGGAGAGGCAATATACACTTAATGGCACAGTTTTAAAGAGTGTGCAGGGGCAGAGGGACCTGGGAGTTAATGTGCATAGGTCCCTAAAGGTGGCAAGATCTATTGAGAGAGTGGTTAACAAAGCATATGGGATCTTGGGCTTCATAAATAGAGGTATTGAGTACAAAAGTAGAGAAGTTATGCTGAACTTTTATAAAGCATTGGTTAGGCCACAACTGGAGTATTGCGTCCAGTTCTGGTCACCACTCTTTAGGAAGGATGCAAAGGCACTTGAGAGGGTGCAGAGGAGATTTACCAGAATGGTTCTGGGGATGGGGGATCTTAGCTACAAGGACAGGTTGGAGAAGCTGGATTTGTTTTCATTAGAGCAAAGGAGGTTGAGGAGTGATTTGATAGAGGTGTACAAGATTATGACGGGTTTGGATAGGCTAGACGGGGAAAGGCTGTTCCCACTTGTTGATGGTACAAGGACTAGGGACACAGATTTAAGGTTTTGGGCAAGAGATACAGAGGGGATGTGAGGAAAACTTTTTTATGCAGCGAGTTGTGAGGACCTGGAACTCGCTGCCGATGGACGTGGTGGAAGCGGAGACACTCAATGTTTTCAAGGGGACACTTGAGGGAAATAAACTTGCAGGGCTATGGGGATAGAGCGGGGGAATGGGACTGACTGGATTGCTCTACAGAGCGCTGGCACGGACTTGATGGGCCGAATGGCCTCCTTCTATGCCGTTATGACTCTATGACTAGATTTTTATTCCAGAATTTAAATTCCCCAGCTGCTTTGGTGGGATTTGAACTCACGTTTCTGGATCATTAGTCCAGGCCATTTTAAATTTGTTTTATGGGATGTGGGCATCGCTGGCAAGGCAAGCATTTATTGCCCATCCTTAATTGCCCTTGTGAAGGTGGTGGTGAACCGCTGCAGTCCGCGTGGTGAAGGTACTCCCACAGTGCTGTTAGGGAGGGATTCAAATTACTAGTCCAGTAACATAACCACTATGCTATCATTCCTGTATGCTATCTTGTGGCTGCAGAAAGGGCTCACCATTAATAACCTTTGATAAAATCTTAACAAGCAAAAATTAGTTATTTTAAACTAATTGTTTGTTAATGCTTTTGAGAGGTAGGATTAATCAGAGCCACACTAAATGCTGGAGTGGACTTTTAGTACTTTCTGTATCCAGTCCACTGCTTTACTCACATTTACTTTTTCAATCTAATTAACAAAGACAGGAATTTGACCCAAAAGAGAATAATTTTCTGGTGTAAAATGAATTGTAAACAGACATAATTCAAAACAGAAATATATTATGATTAAATAAATAATTATAATGGGCTTTATCTGCTAAAATATGAAAAAATACATTAAACGTGCAACAAATGGATTTAATAGGTGGATAAACTTCAACCAGAAGAAATTCAAAATATATTAAAAAATTGTAATTTATTGAGTCAAGATAAGTTTCAACAGTACAAAAGCAAAATACTGCAGATGCTGGAAATCTGAAATAAAAACAGAAAATGCTGGAAATACTCAGCAGGTCAGGCAGCATCTGTGGAGAGAGAAACAGAGTTAACGTTTCAGGTCGATTACCCTTCGTCAGAACTGGAAAAAGTTGGAGATGTAAAAGGTTTTTAAGCAAGTGCAGGGGCAGGGAGAGTGGGGAGAGGAGAGGAGAGGAAAGAACAAAAGGGAAGGTCTGTGATAGGATGGAAGGCAGGAGAGATTAAGAAACAAAAGGGATGATGGTGCAAGGCAAAAGGAGATGGTAATGGGACAACAGTATTTATTAACCAACTTAAGTAGCATAAGTCGGCATTACATTTTGCTCTACTGGGTGGCTCATAGCTTTTGCTGTGATATGAGCTGTTTTGAGATAGTTTTCACTATAACTTATGCAGTTTTTAATTGTAAACATTCTGGATTTCCCTCGGGGATATTGAAGTTACTTCTCATTTCAGCACGATTTGTGATTTTCTGTCTGGTTGGCAATGTCAAAAACTACATTAAAGCAATCTGCATCCAATTGCAGATAGTCATATCTAGTCCGATTTGTCTTCTACTCTGCTGATTAATACTGACAATTTGCCTCTGCAGAAATGCAGGACTGTTGCACATTTTGGGCTGAATTTTTGCTTTGCAGTGTGTGCAGGTTTACGAGTGGGTGGGCAGTTAAAAGCGCTGAGATTGACAGCAAGTCGGGAAGCCAGCTTCAACCCATCGTATTCGGCCTTTAACTCGGGCGCGTTAGTCAGCGTGCCAGAGACCCCCTCAGGAGAAGCGGGTGAGCTAATTAAAGCAGTTTAGAGCTCATTTAAGAGGTTATTAACAACCTTGTTTACCTGATGTTGCAGCTTTTGCTGGCTGTTCACGGGCTTGCTGAACCTCGCCAGTGAAAGTAAGGTGAGAGCAGAGCAGCCGTTGTGGGAGTTGAACAATTGACAGTTTTAAAAAAAAGTCACAAATACACCTCACACCTGCTTCCTTGCCTAAGGGAAAAAGCTCTTGCTGACACAATTTGTGCTGAGAGTTAGCTTTCAGGAGTTTGCAGGTGATTTCTACAACTTCAGAAGTCGCTCTCACTACGTTGGCAATCACTCTCACTACATTGGAGGATTGTGCCTCTGATCTCCACTTTACATGGCATCTATCAGATTCGATATCTATCAGATAGTCAGGATGATTTAATTTAATGGTCTGCAATTGTAAAGTACACATGCTTTGTTTTCTATCTATATATGCTTTGGCGATTCTGTATCTAATTTACTTCACCTGAGGAAGGAGCAATCGATAGCTCCGAAAGCTTGTGATTTCAAATAAAACTGTTGGACTATAACCTGGTGTTGTGCGACCTTTCAAATCTATCAGATTAGCATGGGTGCCGCTTATGCTGTTTCACCATGGACCTCATATTCAGACCAAGATGAGCCTCAGCAACAACAACACCAGCAGCAGCAGGAGCCTTCTCCTCACCGACCTGCTGCTCCACAGGAGAGAGGGGATGAGCACAGGGGCGCACCTCGCAGGAGTTGATACCCCCAGCACAGGGTATATAGGCAGAGGATCAGCTTCCTGGACATGACTGAACAGCAGTGCCTCAGGAGGCTCAGGCTATCGAGTCAGGTCGTGGCAGACATTTGTAGCCTGCTGGAAGAAGACCTGTTGCCAGGTAGACCTGGTGGGCATGAGTTACCAGTGGCTGTCAAAGTCACCACCACCCTCAACTTCTTCACCTCGGGGAGCCAGAGATCTTCAGGAAACATTTACAGGATTTTGCAGTCAGCCGCCCACAAATCATCACCCAGGTGACCGATGCCATGTTTGACAAGTCAACCAATTATGTACACTTTGCCACTGATGAAGCTAGTCAGACTGAATGGGCATTTGGCTTTACGGCTTCCCACAGGTGCAGAGCATCATCGACTGCACACATGTGCCCATCAAGGCACCCCCACTGGCTGGCTGCTTGGAGACGAGGGCTGTCAGCATTGAAGATGTGGCTGATGACACCCTTGAGGAGGCCAAGCAATGAGGCTGAAGAGCGCTACAATCAAAGCCAGATGATGACGAGATGTGTAATAGAGCAAGCAATCGGGATGCTGAAGATGCGCTTCAGATGCCTGGACAGATCTGGAGGAGCCCTTCAATATACACCAGCCAGGGTCTCCAGAATGATCATGGTATTCTAAGCGTTGCACAACATAGCGCAGCAACGAGGATTGGAGCTGCAGGAGGAGCAAGGTGCAGAGCGCAGAGCCTGTTTGGAGTTGGAGGAGGAGGAGCAGGAGGAACATGAAGAGGAGGTGGAACCTGAAGTGGAGATGGCACCAGCAGCGGCACACATTGCTGCCCGGGAGGCCGGGATGGCCTCATAATGGCACGATTTAGTTCAGTTGCACCGGTACACTGATATGGCACCTGATTCAACTACCCCCACACCCTCCTCCCCATCCCACACCACCACAAAGCGGTCCTAAAGTCATCAAACCATTCCCGTCACACATACCCATTGCTCGAGGTTAAGTAATGTCTTACCATTCACTCCAACTGATGAGGCCACTTGCCAGGCAGCAGGAAAAAAAATAAACAAGACGGGAAAGTGGTGCAAAGAAATAATTTTATGTGGCTCATAACTTCAACAGAAACTTAACCATCTAACATTTTATAGCACATCCATGTGCATACCCATGTGCATCTACAATTGTGTCTTCTTTCTCTTTCTACAACTCCTACGCCGTGCAACCCCTGTGGCTTCAGCAGAGGTAGAGGCAAGCTGCTCACTTTCCTGCTCTGACTGCTTAGACACCTTTGGCAGACGTCCTCTGGGTTTTGGAGCTTGTGAGTGCCCCGCCAAAGACTGCTCCTCCTGCACCTGTGCGGGGGCAGACTTGGCAATCGGGACATGAGGCAGCATGTGGGGCTCTGAATGGAGGGGAGGGGGGTGCAATGGGGGAGAAGTGGGAGCGCTTTGAGCAGAGCCCCCATGTCCATGTCCCCTTTCACCATCATCCCTCTCATGGCCCACCCGCACTTCCCTGCTAGCAAGGAGCTGGAGAGCACTTTGCTGCACATCAGTGGGTCGATTAACGATCAACTCTAGGTTTCTATCCATCCTAGATATGGCTGCAATCAGAGTGTGCAAGCTATTGTTCACAGCAAGCATGCACTCGTTTGAATGCCATGTTTGATGCTCTGTGCAGGTGGCCACCCTTTCCATGGACGAACACATCATAGCCATGGCCTGCAACATCATGCCAGTCATGCTGGAGATGAACTCTTCCATTCTCCCTGCAATCGAGCACATCGCAGCTGGAAAAGCTGCCGGAGCCTCCCACATTTTCTGTTGCTCCTCCAGAATCATCCTCTTTGTCGACTGCCCCCGAGGTTCAGTATCTTTGTCCAGCTGAGCACTGCTTGGAGCGGCCTGCACCCTCCGACGAGGATTCTCCACTGCTGTCCCTGTCTCTACCGTCTGCTCTTGCTCACATGTGATCTGTGAGACACCAGGTAACAATACTACTTTCTCTCTTACTGGACCCACTGACGTGTGCATATCTGTACTGGTGCTTGGTGTGCATGGGTCATGTGATGATGCACCCTCAGAGTCCGCGACCTCTTCTGAGGAGTCGTCTTCCTCCTCTGGCTGGACAGTGGGGGGAGAACAGTTGATGGGCCTGTGGGAGAGTAAAGACATGAATTAGAACTGTTCTAATAAGAATGTTTTAAGTTACCATTATGCACATGATCATATTTCACTGGCTACTGACATCAAGTCAGCATGAGTGACTGTTGTATGCCATGTGGCTGTATGATATTTAACTCTGTCGGCAGGTAGCTGGGAGTTCCCCCTCTCCATCTCCCACCGCCAACAGCTCTGCAATGCAGCTCAGTTCCAGGGCCGCCTCCTCTGCTGAAGTCAGCGGTGTGGTAATTGGTGGGCCACCGGTTCGCTGCCTCTCCCGAGTGTTCTGCACTGTCTTCTCCTGCAAGTAGGGAAACAAGAGACCTTTGAATGAGCGTGGTGGAATGAGTGTAAGGGATGGATGGGCAACATCTGTTGAGAGTGACTGAGGGAGAGGCGTAACATTGCATTAAGATGAGGATGAATGGTCAGATGGGGATGTGAGTAAGTGCAGAGACAGTGAGGGATGGGTGGACCTGCAGGAGTAGATTGGGAAGGCAGAGTGAGGGGGTTGGGGTGACACGCACATCAGGATGTAGGGCAATGTGGCATTGTACTCCCCTTTCCTGACCGCATGAGGTCGTTAAAACATTTCCTACACTGGATCCATGCCCTTTGAACAACACTCCTGTTGCTCACTTCTTCTGCAATCTCCAGCCGTGGCCGCTGGCCTCTTCCTCCCATCAGCAGGGTAGAGGATGTCCATGCGGGCCCTGACTTCTTGGAGTAATAACTCCAAGGAGGCATCACTAAATCTGGTGGCTGCTTTCTGCCTTTGACTCTGCATAATTAAGGATTTAGTATTGTCAAAGTGTTATAGAGCAAACCATTCAGCTCTGTCACAAGCTGGTTTCAACCTCCACCAGCTTTCAAGTGATATCTGTCCATTGCTCCCTTAAATAGCTCAGCTGAAGTTGAGTCATCCGTGACGTCATCGAACCCGCTCCAGTTAATTGGTCGGAGAACTCGGAAGTCTGATTCAATTGCAGTGGCTTCATTAAAAAGCCACTGCAAAATGTGCCTCTCCAACTTCCGGGTTCCCGACGCAATCCACAGCCCCCCCACACCCATCGCGATTCCAAGGTAAAAATTCAGCCCTTTATGTTTGTAATACAACATTTACACACCTGCAGAGTTTGGATATAGAGAAAGTAGATATTTTCATTATATTTATGATCAATTAGTCAAGCAAACATCCTTACTCAGCTTCATATTAATTTTCAAAGCGAATTGACTCAATTTTCTGGAAATACATGTTTCCAAAGTGTAAAGGGATTCTACAAGCGTAATTTGATGATTAAATATTTGGGACACACTTATTAGAGTGGGGTAAAAGAAAAAGCTGGAAATCTGAAATAGAAACAGAAAATGCTGGAAATAATTCTTCGAGTATTTGAAAGCCAAAAAAATTAAGTAATGTTTTGGGTTATCAAACTGAATTTCTTTACTATTTAGCAACTTCATTATCAACGTACTTTTTGATGCAATTTTAACCAGAGTATATACAGGAAATGATGGTGGAATTACACAGAGAACCACTGTTCCATAGAAAGAAATAGCTAGTCCTGATGTGCAAGCACTGCTTCTCCTTCTTTGACTCATTTCCTTTTAGTCTGCAAGCGCTGTTTTTTAACTGTTATTTCATTGGACTATTTGAGATTTTTGTAGGTCATTTGGACATTAAACATTGAGTCATTAGCTTTTTGTTTGTAATCAACATCTGTCTTAAATTAGGTTTTGAGGGACAGTGTAACAAAACTTGAATCACAGCTGGAAGGAAGAAAATGTGATTCAATCGAGAGTGTTCATATTCATGGAACAAGAAGGCTGAGATATGGTTATCTCACTGCCATCACTATCGCCAGCCTGCTTTCTGTACCATATACAGTATGTGGCTTGACAAAAGGTTGGTAGAGGAACTATCAGAGGGTTATAACATGGAACTACTTATCGGCCCAGAAATTGATCTCGCTCTGTTCCCGCGGGGGTAAGCCTTCCCCGCGATGTCTCACCTCGCTTATGCTTTTTCAGATCCAGCTCGCACGAACTTGATGTTCCAGACATCAGCTGTGCTGGGCTTGCGTATCCCAGCGGCGTAGTGAATTCGTGCGAGCTGTGGGATCACGTGACTCAGTTAGAGCCAATGGCAGCACACCATCTTCCATTCATAAGTCTCACAGCATGGCTGTGAAATCTATGAATCTTACACCCCCCCAAAATAACAGCTAAACCTCAATTAAATTTAAAAAAAAACCCATCACATTAATAAAATAAGTATAGTTAATTAAATTAACCATTTTAAATAAAAAATTAAATTTTTGAAAAAATTTAAAATCTTTTAAAAAGTTATAAAAATAAACTTACCTGTCTTTAAAGTCTATAAAAAAGATATACCTGTAAAAAAAAATTCAAAAAAATACTTAATTCACTACTTACCTTCTTAAAAGCGGGTCTTACTCCTCCTTTTTACATTTCCAAAATCTTCCCTACTTACCTGCGCGTCCAAAGCATGAAGTGCACAGCGTGCGCGCAGCCTGTAGCGCGCACGCGATGCACCCAGGCCCCGCCCCCTTTTCTGAAGAGCAATTGCCGGTTTTCAGCGCATGCGCAGGGCATGCAGAAAACCGGCAATTGGAGTGGGAATACGCGAGAGTACGCAGTGCGTACTCTCACGTCCCGGGATCAATTTTCGGCCCATCATCTCCTGACTGCACCTGAAAATAATTAAGGTAATAAGTAAGGTAAGGTAATATCTAGGCACACAAAATCAATTGCAAAATTAGTTCTGAATTATTGGTAGGAAAATGTAGTTCTAGTTAAATTGAAAAAAAAACCTTTATTTTTGTGGGTTATTGTAATGAGTCACTTGGGGAATAAACACAAACCAGTTCCCATTGATGATCTCATGCCATCATATTGAGTGAATTATTCCATCAGTGGAGCTGACATTTCTTCACGATATTTCAAAACAGGATCTACAAACAATGTTATTTTAAATGCATAGATGATTTTCCACCACTCTGTTCTGTGACCTCATTTTGGGTAAAGCCATTGACATCCTGGACCTGACTGAAACCTGATGACTGCACAGTGTTCAGTTCCATTCACAACTCCTCAGATAATTAAGTAGTCTGTGCCTACATGCAGCAAGACCTGGACAACATTCAGGCTTGGGCTGATAACTGGCAAGTAACATTCGCATCACACAAGTGCTAGGCAATGACTATCTCCAACAAGAGAGAGTTGAACCACCTCTCCTTGACATTCAGCGGCATTACCATCGCCGAATCCCCCACCATCAACATCCTGGGGGGGTCACCATTGACCAGAATCTTTACTGGACCAGCCACATAAATACTCTGGCTACAAGAGCAGGTCAGAGGCTAGGTATTCTGTGGCAAGTGTCTCACCTCCTGACTCCCTAAAGCCTTTCCACCATCTACAAGGAACAATCAGGAGTGTGATGGAATACTCTCCACTTGCCTGGATGAGTGCTGCTCCAACAACACTCAAGAAGCTCGACACTATCCAAGACAAAACCCGCTTGATTGGCAGCCCATCCAGCTCCTTAAACATACACTCCCTCCACCTTAAACATACACTCCCGCAACGAACCATCTACAAGGTGCACTGCAGCAACTCGCCCAGGCTTCTTCAACAGCACCTTCCGAACCCGCGACCTATACCACCTAGAAGGACAAGGGCATCAGACGCATGGGAACACCACCACCTCCAAGTCACACACCATCCTGACTTGGAAATATATTGCCGTTCCTTCATCGACGCTGGGTCAAAATCCTGGAACTCCCTACCTAACAGCACTGTGGGAGTACCTTCACCACACGGACTGCAGCGGTTCAAGAAGGAGGCTCACCACTACCTTCTCGAGGGCAATTAGGGATGGGAAATGACACCCACCACCTTTGAATGAATAAAAAGAAAACAAAACTGGAAACAGTGGCCGCGATCTTACCTGAGGAAGCGTGTTGGGGGCGGGACTGCTGGTTTCCGGGTTCTAGTCCCGTCCCCAGCGAAGTCTGACGACCTGACGGTATTTTCCCCTGATTGGCCTTGTTAAGCCCGCCCTGCGGGATTGCCGGCCAGTTAAGGGAAAGCCGGTGTCAGATGACGTCAGTGCATGACGCTTCATCAGCCGGCTTTCTTAAAGGGACAGGCCCCATAATTTTTTGACAGATGAATTGTCAGTGTTTGACAGCATTGAGGTGCTGTCAAACACTGACAATCACTGTCCAAAGGTGAACCCTTGCTCCCAGGCTCACCAATGACTCTCTCCTTAGGAGATAACAAATGCCAGCTGCATTTGAGATTGCAGAAGCCATCTGTCAATTCTCCCGATCAGATGAGGCTTCACAGAAACATCAAATCTTGTCACCTGTACATACATATAAGCAGAATAAAAATATTTCTCACTACATTCTCACACCTGTCATACTTACCTGTGCACAATTACACCCATCACACTACCTCTGCAGCTGTCATTTGCACACTTACACTGCAGCAGACCCACAGCTCGCCTCGCTGACCCTGGTGGGGTTTCCCGCCATCGGGAAGCCCGCATCAGCAGGCGTAAAATGGTGAAAAGCCTCTTAACTACCTGTAAACAGGCAGTTAATTGGCTCTAATCCCCTTCCCGCCGCTAGGAGACAGGTCCCTGCGCGAGTCAGGGACCCGCCTCCCGGGAAGATGGTTCGGAGGCGGGTTGGGAGCGGGTTTGGGACCCAGTCCCAATTTTTCCCATTTTCTCAGCAGATCCGCCTCCTCAGGGCTGGTAAAATCCAACCCAGCATATCCGATGGGGTCTGACCAAGACTCTGTACAACTGAAGCATCACTTCCTCACTTTTGAACTCCACCCCCTTGAGAAAAATGTCAAACAATCCATCAGCCTTTTTATTACTTTTTGTACCTCTGCAGTAGCTTTTAGGAATTTGCATATCTGGACAGCCAAATCCCTTTCCTCTCCACAGTACCGAGTCTCTCACCATTAAGACAATATTCCAATTTGTCTTTCTTGGATCCAAAGTGCATTACCTCACACTTCCCCCTCCTTGGACTCCATCTGCCACAGTTTTGTGCACTCACTGGCCTGAATTTTAACAGTTTGGCAGGTTGGGATCAGGAGGCCCGGAAGCAGTAGGGAACCCGGGAGAACGGGTTACCACAGGCCCGGACGATTTTAAAAGCAGGGCCTGATTTTCATTGGAAACCTCTGTTTCCCATCCACAGCCAGACTGAGAGGCTGACTGGCTGTGGATGGGTAGGCCTGTGGCACTAGGCAGCAGAGAGGAAGGAGGGAGGGATCATGTGGAGGTCGGGGGAGGCTGCAGGAGAACGGAGAGGGCAGGAGGAGTAGGGGGGCTTAGGGACCGATTGGTGGGCTGGAGGAGCTGGGGTGGGCGGAACCGGAACCGATTGGAGGGCCGGAGCAGCAGATTGGTGGCCGGAGGAGTGGGAGTTGTTCAGAGCATTATCAGAAGGCCGGGAGGAGCACACGGGGCCAGGAGGAGCGGGGGTGGTGGGGGGAGGAGCGGGAGTGTGGGGGGGGGGAGGAGCGGGAGTGTGGGGGGGGGGGAGGAGTGGGAGTGTGGGGGGTGAGGAGCGGGAGTGTGGGGGGGGGAGGAGCGGGAGTGTGGGGGGGAGAGGAGCGGGGGTGAGGGGAGGGGGTCGAGGAGCGGGGGTGAGGGGAGGGGGTCGAGGAGCGGGGGTGAGGGGAGGAGGAGAGGGATGAGAGGCAGATGACATCAGATGGAAGGAGGGAATTGGAGGCCTGGGGGAGGGTGGGGAGGTGGTTAGGCAGGGACACTGGATCCAGGAGGTAAGTGTAAAGGCAGTTAACTCCTGGATCCAGCAATCCTCGCCCTAATTTAGCTGGCAGGTTTCACGAGGCCTGCAAAACCTGACCAGCTACAGTTAAATTTAAAATGGAGGTAAAATCTGAGGCACGGCAGCCTCATTATAATATTTACCTCCTGGGAGCGGGTTGGCTGCCTGCCCCCCCATCCATCCTCCGTTGGAGTCGGGTTCCGGTTGGGATTCAGATTTTTAACACTTTAACTTCTCACACGACCCTAACCCACCCTTTTTTTGGGTTAAAATTCTCCCCACTTAGTCTGCTTACGTTCCTGTGTGACTTTCTGCTTCCATCTACACAATATACAGTGCCTCATAACTTAGTGTCATCTGCAAACTTGAATATACAACTTTCTATTCCTCAACAACAACTTGTAATTTATATAGCGCCTTTAACATAGTAAAATGTCCCAAGGTGCTTCACAGGAGTATTATAAGACAAAAAATTTGACACCAAGCCACATAAGGAGAAATTAGGGCAGGTGACCAAAAGCTTAGTCAAAGAGGTAGGTTTTAAGGAGCGTCTTAAAGGAGGAAAGAGAGGTAGTGAGGCAGACAGGTTTAGGCAGGGAATTCCAGAGCTTAGGGCCTAGGCAACAGAAGGCACGGCCACCAATGGTTGAGCGATTATAATCAGGGATGCTCAAGAGGGCAGAATTAGAGGAGTGCAGATATCTCGGGCGGGGGGTGTGGGGCTGGAGGAGATTACAAAGATAGGGAGGAGCGAGGCCATGGAGGGATTTGAAAACAAGGATGAGAATTCTGAAATCAAGGCATTGCTTAACCGGGAGCCAATGTAGGTCAGCGAGCACAGGGTTGATGGGTAAACGGGACTTGGTGTGAGTTAGGACATGGGCAGCAGAGCTTTGGATCACCTCAAGTTTACGTAGGGTAGAAACCTCCTTCCAAGACATTTTTTATGTGGTGAAAAGCTGAGGCCTCAGTACAGATCCTTGGGGAACACCACTTGTCACATCCCACCAATGAGTATATTCCCCTTATCCCTACTCTGTCCCCTACCTCCCAAGCAATTACTAACCCTATCACAAGGTTACCTTCAATTCTGTATGCTCTCATTTTTGCTAATAATCTCTTGCCTTATTAAATGCCTTTTGGAAATCCATATAGACAACATCCCATCAACCATGTTAAAGACCTTTTCAAATAATTCAACTAGATTAGTCAGACATGACCTACCCTTCACAAATCCATGCTATCTCTCTTTGATCAGCTCATACTTGTTCAAATTCTCACGTGCTTTATCCCTGATGATAGATTCCAGTAACACCCCACAATTGACATTCAACGGGCAGGTTCATAGTTTCTTGGTTTCTTCCTGCCTCCTGACTTAAATAATGGAGTTATATTTGCAATTTTCCAATCCAAAGGCACAATTCCAGAGAGCTTTGGAAACTTGGAAGGTTTCCTTTGCCTCTAACCATGCTCCATCTCACCTTGATCTTGACACTGCTTGCCCAAAATGGCAAGTATTCATTAATTACTTTGATGAGTAAATGAAAAGAAAATAAGGGCTCCCAGCAGGGACCTATGCTTCCAGGGAGCAGGGTTCAGAGAATCAGAGCTACAATGCTGTAGCTGTATCTCTAATGTATGTTTTCAACCATGCTGTGATCACAGAATTGTCCCAAAGTGTGATATAGTCATGAAACATATCAACTGAATCAAACACAGCAATTTCAGAAATCTATTACTCTTGTGATGTTCACTCACTTTTATCCATTGTTTAATATCACGTCACATCATTAGCCAAAGAATATTGGCCATGAGGATCCGCAGAAAGGGTGCTTCCTGGCAAAGGCACCTGATGAGCCCGCTCACAGCCTCTGCTGCTCATCCCGCTGAAGTTTGTGGGATAGGGGATAAAGGGCCACAAGTAGCTGGCCTTTGGCGGTTTGGGCACACATTTGGGGCACCGGAAAGTCCAGTGGAGGTCTGCTGCCCCCAGGGTAGCAGGTTATCCCCTGTAAAGAAATCCTTGGCGTCCCCAGCAACCCCCTGTGTCAGGAGCACTTTAACAAAATAATAAAAGATTTTTGGCACCTCATGTTTGGGAATCCCAGGCCCTGATTCTGGCTTGGACCCTCAGGTTGGGCCCCATATCTGTCCTGCTGGTTAGTTGCCAGCCCTATGCCGAGTTCCAACCGAGGGCTGAGGCGCAGGAACCCTTGACTAGGGCACAAGGCCATACAGTAAATGTTGGTATATTGGCGGCTCCAGCATATCCACGTCTTGACTGAGTTTGCGGCCATTCTGGCAGACTTCTGCTGATGCTACGGTGGGCGTCCACTGTAACAGCCATGAATTTATAACCCAATTCTCTATATCATGTTTACATATATGTGAGGTAAACTATAATAGGGGATTTTATCATGACATGATATTTTTTCATGTCTGGAAAATAGAAACTATATCCAATTTTAAATAAGTTGAAGTATTAAAAGATCTCATGTAGCACGTAGTAAATTTTATGACGTCACAGCAAAGGGAGAATTCTCAGTGATGTGGAGTTCTGTGGATGCAGGACTGGTCAGCAGGGCTGTGGGAGAGGAAGCTGCAGCTATTTTCAATAGTTACTTCAGAATCTTGTCCTAGTAATGAGCTGCTTCAACTGTTTTTTACTGGAAAACCAGGAACACTACAGACAGCTACCCGCAGATCCGACCAAAGAACACACCCGCCAACTCAATAGACTGATCAAGACCTTCGATCCAGACCTTCAAAACATCCTACGCGCTCTCATCCCACGTACTCCCCGCGTAGGAGACTTTTACTGCCTCCCAAAGATACACAAAGCCAACACACCCGGACGTCCTATCGTATCAGGCAACGGAACCCTGTGTGAGAACCTCTCTGGGTACGTCGAGGGCATCCTGAAACCCATCGTACAGGGAACCCCCAGCTTCTGTCGCGACACTACAGACTTCTTGCAGAAACTCAGCACCCATGGACCAGTTGAACCAGGAACACTCCTCGTCACAATGGACGTATCGGCACTCTACACCAATATCCCCCACAATGACGGCATCGCTGCGACAGCCTCAGTACTCAACACCAACAACAGCCAATCCCCGGACGCCATCTTACAACTCATCCGCTTCATCCTTGACCACAATGTCTTCACCTTCGACAACCATTTTTTCACCCAAACACACGGAACAGCCATGGGGACCAAATTCGCACCCCAATACGCCAACATCTTCATGCACAAGTTCGAGCAAGACTTCTTCGCTGCACAGGACCTCCAACCAACGCTGTACACCAGATACATCGACGACATCTTCTTCCTTTGGACCCACGGCGAAGGATCACTGAAAGGACTACACGATAGCATCAACAGGTTCCATCCCACCATCAAACTCACCATGGACTACTCCTCAGAATCGGTTTCATTCTTGGACACACGAATATCCATCAAAGACGGACGCCTCAGCACTTCACTCTACCGCAAGCCCACGGACAACCTCACGATGCTCCACTTCTCCAGCTTCCACCCTAACCACGTTAAAGAAGCCATCCCCTATGGACAAGCCCTGCGAATACACAGGATCTGCTCAGACGAGGAGGAACACGATGGACACCTACGGACACTGAAAGACGCTCTCGTAAGAACGGGATATGACGCTCGACTCGTCGATCGACAGTTCCGACGGGCCACAGCGAAAAACCGCATAGACCTCCTCAGAAGACGAACACGGGACACAACCAACAGAGTACCCTACGTCGTCCAGTACTTCCCCGGAGCGGAAAAACTACGCCATGTTCTTCGCAGCCTTCAACATGTCATTGATGACGACGAACACCTTGCTAAGGCCATCCCCACGCCTCCACTACTCGCCTTCAAGCAGCCGCCTAACCTCAAAAGTACCATCGTTCGCAGCAGATTACCCATCTTTCAGGAGAACAGCAACCAAGACACCACACAACCCTGCCACGGCAACCTCTGCAAGACATGCCAAATCATGGACACAGATACCATCATTACACGTGAGGACACTACCCACCAGGTACACGGTACATACTCATGTGACTCGGCCAACGTTGTCTACCTGATACGTTGCAGTAAAGGATGCTCCAGAGCATGGTACATCGGCGAGACCATGCAGACACTGAGACAACGTATGAACGGACACCGCGCAACAATCGCCAGGCAGGAGGGTTGCCTCCCAGTCGGGGAACACTTCAGCAGCCAGGGGCATTCAGCCTCGGATCTGCGGGTAAGCGTTCTCCAAGGTGGCCTTCGAGATACACGACAGCGCAAAATCATAGAGCAGAAACTGATAGCCAAGTTCCGCACTCATGAGGATGGCCTCAATCGCGATATCGGGTTCATGTCACGATACAGAACGTGACTTGACATCATGGCCAGTCTTCCCAGGTGTTTTGTTTGTTTTTTTTTTTTTTTGGTTTTTTTTTTAAAAAGACTAACACAAGAACACAAATTGACAGGATATGCAGCCAGCAGGTGGTTTGACACGTTGGACCCCCTGGGACACATCTCATTGTCTTGGCTGTGCTCTTTGTTGTAGCGAATAATGTGAATAGATTTTGTCTGGGTTTAAATTGTGAATTCTGGGAGATTCTCTCATTGCTAACTTACCTGACGAAGGAGCGACAGCTCCGAAAGCTTGTAAAATTAAATAAATCTGTTGGACTATAACCTGGTGTTGTGCGACTTCTCATTTTTGTCCACCCCAGTCCAACGCCGGCATCTCCACATCATGTTTTTTACTTCACTTTGATGGTCAACATGAGGATGGGTAAGGGGGAGTCCATCAATTTTAGTTGTTGTACAAACTTTGTTACATTTTGTTGAAAAGCCAATGTTCTGACATTTGTGCTCATATGTGTTATGTATTTAAGAGCTACTGTACTGGTTTTAACCTGGTCTTCAAGAATTGTGAAAACTACCTTTGATACCTTACTACTTAACAGTTACAAATTAGCATCGTAACAGTTACAAATTAGCATCATAACAGTTACAAATTAGCATCATAATAGTTACAAATTAGCATCATAAACTATTCTAATACATGAAAATTCAAGTATATCTATAAATTAGTTTTGTAAAAAGTTTAAGTGAAATATATTTGATATTTTTAAGCTTATTTTAGGCACCAGGCAGCAAGATAATATGTTTAAAGTGAAAGTGTTGATGTGAGGATGCTAATGGTCTACCTGTTTTATACTTGATGTGCTCATGGCAATGCTCAGATATTAGTAATCACAGCAGCATTAGGCAGCAGGGATTCATCAGTAATGCTGCACAATGCCACTGAACTCCCACATCTGTTCGCTTTCTGAAGACTGGAAATTACAAAATCAATTAGAGCTGAAACAAAGATAAGCTGAATTCATTTTTGCAGTCAAACATGACTATATTAATAGGAAAAATTAAATGATGTCAAACAGTTGGTTGAAAGGCTCTTTTATGCCGCTCTGCCATTCCAGACCTCTTGTGATGAGGAGGAGCAGCAGTAGTTCCTGCTGATCTGAAGCCTTGTGTTGGTCTGCTCTTCCACATTCCTTGCTGTTGCTTTGACCACTCTGCTTTATTTGAAAGCGTGATGCCCTGCAGCTTCTGGGGAAGCAGGAAATCTCTGCCCTTGTAATTATAGAGAAATGAATCACAGATGCTTTGCCTGCAGTTTGAAACACAGAGATTTCATTGAGCTTAGAAAAATAAAATTGTACAACAGTCCAAATTACATGTTAGCAAAACCTAAGAATCATTTTACTCAGATCTAAATATAGATTTGTGGCAAGGACAACGTAAGGAAAATGAGTGGGAATGCATGTTCTATGAATGGTAGCCACAATGATAACATTGAAAACTTGTACCTTTTGTGCCTTGCTTCAAAATAATAAATTGCACGTTTCTAACTATGTAATGTGAAAAGTCAACATGAGGAGCTGAGGGGCAATATTGGGGCAGATTTTCCTTTTATTGGGCTTCCGTGTGAAGAATCGGCTGAGCACAGCACATCGAGGAAATTCAGACAGGGAGAATCGCACACACATAATAAAGCCTGCTTGATTTTTCCATCCAGTTAAATTAATGGGTGGAAAATTAGGCAGGCTGCCTTGTCGTCTACAATCCTCCTTGTCCAGTTTTCCTCCATGGGGGTAAAATTCAATGATGACAGGGGCACTGAATGGATAATAGTGGATCGGCCGCCTATTATACACCCCACCCGAATTCCAATTCCATTGACATCAAAAATAATTTATCTAAGGTTTGGATAATTATTGTTTTCTATGTTGACATCATCCTGTTTTCTTCTGGTACTGACTTCCTGTATGCCAGATGATTTGAATACATGTAAAATAATTGTCTGGAAGAATACTGTTTACTTTTTTTTCCTGTCACTGGTACAAATAGCAAGTGTTTGCTTTTTGTTCTTATTGCTGACAGCACAATTACAGGGAGAAAATCAGCCCACATTATTCCCTGCTGTACAAAGCCTGCTGTATGATATGATCACATGATACAGTGCCTGAATCGAGAGCAAAATGATTCTTCTCACTTAACAACTGTTATAGTTTATCTGTCTCAATCTCCTGGAGAGTGTAAAGGGACATTTGCAATTGAACCTGGCACAGACCATAGATACTTACTAATATATTCCAGATTACTGACTGTGATCTACTTGGAACCTCTAATGCTGTCATTCCGATGACACATCCACTTGGTGTGTGACTCACTTCGCGCAAGCCTGTATTTTTAAATCTAGTTACCAGTGTGGATCTACTAGCTCAAAGCAGATTAACTACAGTTCATTAATATTGTGTTGGCTCCGACTGTTATTGATGGAGCTGACCCAATGTAAATTCACACACGTTACAACTTTTAAGGGTCTGACTGGAAACACATAGGGGAAAAATTTGATTGCTTTGCACCCCCCGTTAGCGCCCTAAGAAGGTATAATGAGGCGCAAAGCAACTAGTGCCCAGGCGCGGTGATGTTTGCGCCGCTCGCGAAATTGACCAGACATTTTGCGGCGGTGCTAAACACTACCGCCACGATCTCCTGCGCCCGCAGATCGTGACATCAGTCGAGAGTGCAACGCCCCAGTAGTACCCTGGACCGGATATTGAGTGGCGCCCCCTGCCTTACTGCCTGACGCTAGCAATGACAGGTTGAGGAGAGCATTTTGCAGTCAGGAAGGGACTGGGGGAGCGCTATTTAAAGGCGACTGCTTCCTGCCTTTTTTTGTCGGCGACATTTTTGCACCACGCTTTCTGAGAGAGAGAGAGAGAGAGAGAGAGACTTCTGGAGAGATTCAACGCTGTGTTGAGGAGTTTTGGGTACTGAGCAGCACTTTGCAGGTTCATTTTGATTTGACCTTCCTTGCATTGATTTAGAAGAGACTGTGGGGGGCTGCACTCTGAGCTCTTTCCCTGGGCCTCTCCATTGTTCTTTCCAGCAGATTTGATGTACAGGTCTCTCCAGGCCGAGATTCAAGGCTGCAGGGTGTGGATGGAGAGCAAGGTCGACCCTCCCCTTTAAGAACTGGCCGGCACCAGTGTGTTTGTGTTCCATTGCTGACTGACATCATATGAGCTTCGCCAGCGCTCTGGGGTAGCGCCTCGCTCCTCGGCGTTAGCACTTTAAGACAGGTGTGTAGCGCCTGATTTAGCGCTCCAATCAACTCCGGGGTGGTAGAAGCCAAGTTTGCAGTTGGAAGTGATAATTAGCGCCCAGCCGATAATTGCGCCCCAAACGGGACGATACCGAATTTCTCCCCCATACATCATGATATTACACAACCACAGTAATGCTAGGTTTCAATGCACCAGCACAAAAGTGATACCAGAGCAAAGGATGAAAGTCCATTGGTACTGTTGATATAAAGAGGCCAAAAATCCACAGCCTTTCCAGCACACTATTTCCATCGGTCTAGTGGGAGTGTGACTGTGGGGCTAGAATCCAAATACGCTGGATCCCATCCTTCCCCGTCAGTTTCACGGGGCCTTGGTTGTGTAAAAGCCTCCATCTGCTCCAAAAAAGATCACCCGCTTCAGTGGAGGTATGGCTGGGGGACGGAAACTTCCAGGCTGGGCGATTCCTTGTCCCCGACCTGGAGTAACAGCAACAGCCAGAACATCCAATGAATACCGGCTGCTGCAAGGGTACTGTGGGGTATAGTTTTAGGTCGAAGCCAGGATTATTGCCTGGATCCCCAAAGAAGTTTGATTTTACTCAAAATTTTCTCAGCCCAATATTTCGGGCGGGTGCCCTGGAATATCCTGGGTAGGCAACTTCCACTGCATCTTCCAACCTCCCTGGACTGGTGGATGCCCGTGCAACTAGGGGTGCATCTAGGTTCATTTAAATGTGGAAACCTCTCCGTGACCCCAAAATGTCTGGCGACGTCAGCGGCAGAAGTTCCGGGCGGGACAATCCAAGCACTTACACCAATACCAAAATGCCACAGATTATTGGCCCTAGAATGATAGTGATATGCCATGGTGGTCAAATCCAAAAGATAATTTAAACAAAATTCCTTGTCCACTTATTGTTTGTGTACTATTCAGGGGTTAGCTCAGTTTTTTGGAGCAAATAAGCCTGCTTTTTTAGTCTCTTTACCAATGTTCCCTCTAAATTGTCTTTGTTGTGCATGGCCTACTTATTTCAATGCACAGTCCCTTTAAAATTCTGCGCAAGCGCAGTATTTCAAGTGGAAAAGCTTGTGTGCGGCCTGCACGAGACCTTGCAGTTTACTGCGCGGCTGCACACGCACAGCTTAGAGGGAACATTGCTCTGTACTACTCCCCCCACACAGTGGTCAACCAGTGAAAAGGATGAAGTAGTAATCATCTTAATCACCTGTGAACTGCAGGAAGGAGACAGTTGAGCAGCTCAAATAGCCCTGGGAAAGCAAAACAAGAAGTTTACTCAACAAAACTGCTTCAGAATTGGAGGTCCCAGAGTGATCAAAGCCAATTTTACAGCCCAGGTACTGCAGAGCCTACTGGAAGTGACTCTGAGATGGCGAACACAATTCAAGGAACGGATGCTCACCCCCAGGAAGTACTTGGTGCAACAGGCATAGGAGGAGGTGTCTGAAAGCCATCAGAGACCCAAGCATAGCTGATTCATATTTACACTCTTTCAATGCATAGCCTAACAAAGTCTAGAACCACCAGAATCCTCTGTCCTGACTCCTTCCATGCACGAATCATTTAGAGTGGTTGTTGCCATGCATCTGAAACAAAGCACGAGCACCAAAGGGGCAGGATCATGCCAACTTAAGTTACAACATTCACACACGTTGTAGTAAAGGAAATAAATGTCCTGCACTTCATTTGAACATTGTACTGAGTACAGATTTGACTTTGGTTACAATATAAGAGAAACCTAGCATAAGATGTAATAGATGGGACTTGCTGAACTGAGCATGAAAGTATAAGGCAAGCTTTTCTGGGCATGGTTGCCCTGTAGATGTGGTGTGCAGTTATGGCACTCCTTGGAAAGCATCTGGAATTAGTACCTGATACAGTAGTCTTCCCTGCTGCTTCACTGGAACAACTAATAAATCCTCATTGACTACACCATCCTGATCATCGAGCTACATGCTGAAGCCTCCTTTCAGACAAGGTTATGGAGCATAGAGCAGATAAAAAATGGTCTGGAAATCAGGGGTGGGGTTGGGAAGTTGGGGGAGGGGGGTTATACAGTAAGGCTGCCCTCAACTGGTCAAGACATGTGCAGCATGGCTTCAAGATACCAGTGATACTTTTGATGATGTTTCTGGTTGTAGCTTTTTTGCACCTGCATTCTTCTTCAGTCAGTGGTTGGCTTATCAGTGTCATAAGCTGTGGCTGCATAGACTTGGGGGGGGGGGAAATTCGTTGGCTCCCCCTTTGGGGCACTAACTTCGCCAGTGCACTACATTTAGCCCCCCGAGAAAGTTAGCGCCCCTGTGCCGTAAATTGAGTGGTAGCACCCCAAGCAGGAAGCAGGGCGCTGCTGGAAGCGCTCCCCCTCCTTCCTGGGGTGCTACCATTCAGTATTGCGGCGCTACGTGCAACAGCGCCACGCGCATCGGCACATAGCGCTGCGGTATTACAGGCCTCACTCCCCTGATTAAAGGGGAGGGGCCTAGCACAGCGCGCACCGGAGCCCTGCTGGACCACCGGGGAGTGGGGTGCCGGGAAAACAGCTGGCACCCCACATGAAGAAGCGGGAGAGCGCAGGTGCTGGCAGGCGGCCCAAAAAATGGCCGCCCGGCACCTGCCCTTTAATTAGCACCGCCACGGCCGCAAAAACGGCACCCTGATCCTTTCGGAGATATCGTCCGGTGGTAGGTCAGGGGGCGCGACCGAAGTTTGCAAGCGGGGCGCTGCGCACAGTGATGATGTAATCGTCAGAGACGCATCGCCGTGGGGCGCTACCAGCTACTGCTGCAGCTAACCTCCCGCTGAATTTTGTGAGTGGGGTTTGCGGCACCGCGCCCAGGCACAAGGTGCTTTGCGCCCCGTTAGCGCCCCCTTGGGGCACTAATGGGAGGTCAAAGCAACCCAATTTTTCCCCCTTGGTATCCCTGGAGCTATTCTTTCACTCTTTATTCCCTTTCATTCCTCTTCAAATAACAGTTACACTGATGATTGCCTTAAAATGAAGGGTTTGTGAGAGCATCCGGAACAGTAGGCATTGAGCTGCATGATTCGGTGCTGCTGTCCATGTACCAATTGAGATGAAAAAAAAATCCCTTTCCGTTCATAAAGTGCACAGTATTAGGCACTGGAGCCTGAATGGCAGCAGGAGTGCTATCAATGAACTCCTGCACTCTGAGAAAGTCAGCACACCTGTAGAAATATGTTTTGCTACTATGTTGCTGCTGCTAGTTAGTGATGAAAATAATGAAGTTGTTGACCCTGTTGAATAACGTATCTGTTACCTCCTTTATACAAGTATGGACAGCAAGCTCACTGACACTGCTGATGCCCTCAGTGCTACACTGGAAGGACTCTCTGCATAAAAATGACTGATGCTTACTGGCAATGCCAGTGTAATAGATTCCGAGGTGACACCAAATTGGGTACAACAGTCCTTTATTTCATGCACAAGTGAGTTTTAATACATTTCAGTATTTAAGCAGTAATTTACAGAGAGGTAAAACAGTATTACCCTGCTTCTCCTCTGGGTAGTCCAGCTGCCCCTTTCAGTGCAGCATCTCACCATCTACAACTAGAAGCTGCTTCATCTGTGTTCTTATACTCCTTTCAGTCGCGTGACCCCCGAACCATCAAAACTGTTGTGGTTAGCACCTTCCCAGTTTCATCTTCCCTTATCAGGCAGTGTGTATACTGTCTTCTTTCTGACTTGACTGCTTGATCAAGTTAACCTTTGTTTCCTTTTGGCATGTCAGAAGAACATGAGATGTCTCACTCACAGCCTAGACGTTTAATGTGATCAGGGGTCATCTGTTTACCAGTTCTGCTTTTCCCATTGCTTCAGGTAATCACAGATGTTAGCACTTCCATCTGATGATGAGGTCCTGATGTGTTTATACAAGTTCCAATTGTCTTTGTTCTCTATTAATGCATCAGCATTTGTTTTTAGATTTTAAACTCGGTCTATTTGACTGCATAAGGCATGATGGTAAAGTAGGCAGCAAAAGATGTCCATTTCTAAATCCTTACACCAGTAATGAATATTATTTAAATAAAAACAGAAAAAATGCTGGAAATACTCAGCAGGTCAGGCAGCATCTGTGGAGAGAGAAACAGAGTTAACGTTTCAGGTGACCTGAAACGTTAACTCTGTTTCTCTCTCCACAGATGCTGCCTGACCTGCTGAGTATTTCCAGCATTTTCTGTTTTTATTTCAGATTTCCAGCATCCGCAGTATTTTGCTTTTGTATTAATGAATATTACTTGTTGCCTGGAAGTATTATTAGAAGTCGCACAACACCAGGTTATAGTCCAACAGATTTATTTAATTTTACAAGCTTTCGGAGCTGTTCGCTCCTTCTTCAGGTAAGGTAGCTGTGAGAGAATCTCACAGCTACCTTACCTGAAGAAGGAGCGAACAGCTCCGAAAGCTTGTAAAATTAAATAAATCTGTTGGACTATAACCTGGTGTTGTGCGACTTCTGATTTTTGTCCACCCCAGTCCAACGCCGGCATCTCCACATCATGGAAGTATTATTGCAAGAGATGGCTTGGCTCTGTCACAGCCTCCTTGCTAAACTTCAGCCATCTTGAGAAACTACCTACAGTTATTACCTAGCAACTCTGCCTGGTACAAGAGATTAAACGGGTGATGTACCCCGGATACTTTAGGCGCTAAAGAGCCTCTGAGATGGCCAAGATGGGGTCTTGAGCTGCAATGCCGGTTTAACCCACCTTTAGCACAAGATGCCATCTGGTAAAGGAGTTGAAGCATGTATTAGGAACGACCACCCTAAGGATCGTTAAGGGTCTGATTGACAATTAAATTGCTGCTAGCGCTTATTTTTGAGGCTGCAGGGCATTTTGGTGGCTAGCTCTTCAATTAACAGCGGCCAGTTGAACTGGAGTAACAAAGTCGTTGCTGAGGATTTCGAGTGCTACTTAAAGGTATGCTCAGCATTCACTGTTTACTTGCTGCTGGAGGTTTGAAGAGGACGAGAGGACTTTTGAGAAACATCGTGAGACTTTCTGGGACACTTTGTCAAGACTTCACTAATACTATCAACATTTATTTTGAAAATTCACTGAGGACTTCATCTAAAGAGAGTGAGTGCTGTGCTACTTTACCTTATAGGAGTCACCAGGAGAAAGGGAGTGCTTGGTCATGGGCATTTTGCTAGGGATCCCCCTTGGTCTGGAGGAGAAATGGGAGGAGGACATGAGGCCAAGTAGAGCAGCACCAGTTGCTGCAGGAGAGAGGCACAGGAGGGCAAGGTGGGCTCCTTCCTCCCCATACGGGTACAGAACTTCCCTCCTATTCTGCACCTCCTCCACCACGACATCCAGTGCCACATCAGAGAACCTGTGCACCTTCTCCCTCAGTCCCTGAGCCACCCTGAAGTGTTTTGTTTGTCAACCAGCACACTCCACACCATAAAAATTGCTTCTAATCAGTGCTTGAGTGTTAAACCTGTAAGTATCTGTTTTAGCACCTCCAGGCAAGTTTAAATCATAGTAATCATCATTTAGCCCCAAAATTGCAGGCTAAAACCAGACTTTCAAGTAGGCGTGTCTTACTAGCACACCACCCACTTAGCACCTTCTTTCACCCATTCACCAAAATCACCCCCTATCTGTGAAGTGGAGAGTTAGGACTCAGCAGTATGACACTCATTCAGCTGAGATCAGGGGGCGGGGGGGGGCAGGGGAGTCTGTTCCTGCTTTTATTGCTCCTCCTCTGCTAAATTCCATACGAGTACATGAATGCAGTCCTCATAATGTACAAAAACCTAGAATGTGAGAAAAACCTTTAAATGAATGATCCATCTGCAGCTATCCAGCACCTTGGCACATTTTCAAGAAAGGTTCCAAAGTGCTTTGCATACAATTACTTACTTGAAAAAAAGTAAAATGAAAGACTTGCATTTATATAGCGCCTTTCACAACCACCGGATGTCCTAAAGCGCTTTACAGTCAATGAAGTACTTTTCAAAGTGTTGTTTTATATTTGTTTATGGGCGTCGCTGGCAAGGCCAGCATTTATTGCCCATCCCTAATTGCCCTTGAGAAGGTGGCGGTGAGCTGCCTTCTTGAACCGCTGCAGTCTGTGTAGTGAAGGTACTCCCACAGTGTTGTTAGGGAGGGAGTTCCAGGATTTTGACCCAGCGACGATGAAGGTAGTGTAGTCACTGTTGTAATGTAGGAAATGCAGCAACCAATTTGTGCACAACAAGCTCCCACAAACAGCAATGTGCTATTGACCAGATAATCTGTTTTAGTGATGTTGATTGAGGGATAAATATTGGCTAGGACACTGGGGATAACTCCCCTGCTCTTCTTTAAAATAGTGCCATAGGATCTTTTACGTCTACCTGAGAGAGCAGACGGGGCCTCAGTTTAACATCTCATCCGAAAGACATCATGTCCGACAGTGCAGCACTCCCTCAGTACTGCACTGGAGTGTCAGCCTAGATTTTTGTGCTCAAGTCTCTGGAGTGGGACTTGAACCCACAAACTTCTGAGTCAGAGGTGAGGGTGCTACCAACTGAGCCACGGCTGACACTGTTACGACTGAAGTGACTTATTATTTAGGTAAATGTGGCAGTTACAAATTGAATGACCAGTTAAACTGAAAACAAAAACAGGACGCAGCTGGAAATACTCAGCAGATCAGATGGCATTAGTGGAGAAACAGAAGTCAGTCAGTTGACGTTTCAGTTCCAGACCCCATTCTCAGGACAGTTAATCTGGTTTGGTGATATTGGTCAAAGGAGGAGTGTTATTTCGGACACTGGAAGAACTCTCTTCTTCAAATGGTGCCATTGGATCTTTAACATTTACCTTAACTACAGAAACAGGATAATGTTTCATCCTCCTACAACATATTGCACTGAAACGTCAACCGAGAATGTGTATTGAAGTCTTGCAGGCAATGTTCCCTGTAATTTTGTTTTTGGTGCGCAGGTCCTATAACTGGCTGCGCGGCCCATTCGATTTTTCGCGCATGTGCGGTTATTTCAATTGAAAAGCCGGTGAGTGGCCTGCGCAGTATCTCCAGACCGTTGCGCGGCCGTGCAGCTCAGCGGGAACATTGTTTGCAGGCACTTGAACCTGTAACCTTCCGAATCAAAGATGCAAGTGCTACTAACTGAGTCAAGCTGACACTTAGGGTGTAATTTTAACCCCCAAAAATGGCTGGGTTTAGGTTGGGTGGAGTGTTAAAATGTAAAAAATCTCAAACCTGAGCCCCACCCGCCCACTTCCAGTTTTAACGGAGATGGGACTGGAGGGCGGGTGACCAACCCGCTCCCAGGAGGTGGGTCACTCATTTAAATATTTTAATGAGACTGTGTGCCTCAGATTTTATCTATCTTTCAGGATTAACGCTGACCGGCTGGGTTTCCCGGGCCTCGGGAAACCCGGCAGCTAAAGGGAGATGAAGATGCTGCATAGAACAGAAAAGTGCCTTTCCAGCTATGCTTGTGGCCAAGGAGGAGCAGGAGTGCTTCCTCCCGGCCCCTTAAGCAAACCTGTTTCCCACTCTACGCGATTGGACTACCCCCCGCGATCACCCGCCCATGTTCAGCAAACTCTTTCCAACGCCCAACCCTCCAAACCACGCTGTACACACCCCACCACCCGCCCCTCTCGTGATCGCTAACTCAAGCTGGAAACCTGGCTGCGACCTCTTCTGGAGCGTTCCCCACCCAACAGGGAGCCAAGTTTGTCAAGCAGGCTGGCTTCCAGGCGGGGAACCTGTTAAAAAAAAAATGCACACGGTGGAGTTACACAGCGTTCGGGGCCTGACCAGAACTCCTCTCCCCCACTTGGAAATCCCACCCCAGTAAATATCGGGGGCCTGAGTGTAGCATCTTCAGCAATGCATGTTCAATTTGAGTGGCATGAATTCTTCAAACGAGCAATGAAATCAAATGAGCAATGTGTTCATACTGCAATGTGGGCATTTCACTCTTAAGTGCCTTATCTGCTGATTTCAACAAGGTTAATTGGCCTACCGCACGAATTGATCACATCAGCAGTCAAACCCAAAATTGTTTACACAGCAATATTGCAATGACCAAGAAATGGGCAGTAAATGAACACATTACCATGCTCAAAATTGTTGGCCACTATCACATATTTGTCGCTGGGGTTAAACTTAATGATGACGCAATTTCAGAGCAATTGTGCTGTATTCGACTGGCCTTTTGCCGTGTTAAACTAAGCCTTCTTGATGCTTTGTCATACTGACGCTACTGTATTATTTTCAACAATGGTAACATTCATAACATTTCAATCATATAACACAGCTTCAGCAATAGGAACATTAGGAGGCCATTCAGCCCCTCAAGCCTGGTCCACCATTCAATTAGATCATGGCTGATCTGCCCCTCAACTCCATATCCCTTGATACTCTTACCTAACAAAAATCTAGCGATCACAGTCTTGAAAGCTCCAATTGTCCTGGCATTGTAAGCGGTTTTTGATCCTAGCCCAATTGCTAGACAGACGGTTCGAATCGTCCCCGCCTTACGAAAGTTCTATACCCGGGAATTATTATTCAGAGTGTAAATGAAATAAGTCACGGACAGGAATGCTTCGGTGAAAAATCAAACTTATATTTATTTGGTCTAACATACACTGGCTAAAACATGCACTACTAAACAAAATCACTGTCTCTGTGGAGAATAAAATCCAGGTTACAAACAACATACATACAGTACAAAACTGAGGACTATGACAAGCAGTAATTCCCTTGTTGCTATGGTGGACTCTAATTCCACCCCTACCAACAAATTACCCAGTCACATAAGCCCCTTTCACCTGGCTGAACCAAATGAAGCTCCCACCCTCGGAATAGCCCAAAAGCTTCACTTCTGAGAAAAACTCTGAGCCCTCTGGTTACCGGCTTGGGACACTCGAGACCATGCTTACCACCACACACAGTCAGTCTCGATCGCTCCGCTTAGCTGTTTCTTCCTTTGGTACTTCTTGTTAGGTCGATCTTGGTGCAGCGAGAGCGAGATGGTGGGACAGGATCTATCTTTATAGGAGTCTTGCTACCCCTATCTTTCCCGCCAATCTTTAAAATCCTTTTGTTTCTAAGCACTCCGGTGCTTAATCAGTGATGGGTCATCCTCAGACCCATGTGTACTCTGTGATTGGACTAATGGCCCTAAGTCTGGGACATATTTCGGTCTTTGTGTTGGGAAAAACTGGCTCCTCTCCGGCTGGCTAGGCCAGTGGGTTCATTGTTCTGCTTCTCTTCTGAGATGGAGGTGAGAAGTGCTTTTGCATATTCTGGATGACTGACAGTTCTTTTGTCACAGCCAACTGCCATGCATTCTCTGGAGTTTTAACAAACCAGTTTTTTCACATATCTGCACAGGGTGATCCCATCACAGGGAACATACTCTCAGAAAAATCCCATGAAGTCTACAAAATATTCTTGACTGAGTCCATTCTTCAAACAGAGACTTTGCGATCTCTTCAGAGAGACTTTGCGATCTCTTCAGCATCCATAGCCTTTTGGGAGAGAGAGTTTGAAATTTCTATTACCCTTTGTGTGAAAAAGTGCTTCCTGATTTCATTCCTGAATGGCCTAGCTCACTTTTTAGATTATATCCGCTTGTTCTTGATTACCTCACCAGAGGAAATAGTTTCTTCGTATCTACCCTAGCAGATCTCCCTCAATCCCCTAAACTCAAGGGAATACAAGCCAAGTTTATGCAACCTGGCCTTATAATTTAACCCTCTAAGCCCTGGCATCATTCTGGTGAATCTGCGTTGCACCCCCTCTAAGGCCAATATATCCTTCCTGAGGTACAGTGCCCAGAACTGAATGCAGTTCTCCAGATGGGATCTGACCAAGGCTCTATACAACTGAAGCACAACTTCCTCCCCTTGCTCTTCTAGCCCCCTTGAGATAAAGGCCAGCATTCCATTAGCCTTTTTGTACCTGTCTACTGGCTTTTAATTATTTATTTACTTGGACTCCCAAATCTTTTTGCTTCTCTAGTTCCTAGTTTCTCACCATTTAGAAAATACTCTGATTTTTCTTTTTTGGGCCCAAAGTTGGTGACCTCACACTTGCCCACCTTAAACTCCATCTGCCACAGTTTGCCCACTCACTGAATCTGTCTATGCCCCTTAGCAACTTCCTGCTCCCATCTGCATTATTTACTGCCCCTATCTAACTTAGTGCCATCTACAAACTACAACTCTCTTCCTTCATCCAAGTCACTAATAAATATGGCAAAAAGTTGAGGCCCCAGAACAGATCCCTGTGGGGCACCACTTGTCTTATCCCGCTTATCGGAGTACCTAGCCTTTATCCCCACTTACTGTCTCTTATCTCCCAACCAATTTCCAATCCAAGTCAAAAGGCTACCTCCAACTATGTACGCTATCAGTTTTTCTAATAATCTCTTGTGGGGAACCTTATCAATTACCTTCTGGAAGTCCATATAGATATAATCCATAGACATTTCCTTGTCTACCTTATTCGTGACCTCCTCAAAAAATTCAACTAGATTAGTCAGACATGACCTACCCTCAACAAAGCTAAGTTAGCTCTCTCTGATCAGCTCATATTTGTTCAAGTGCTCAGTCACTCTATTCCTAATGACAGATTCTAGTAGCTTCCCCACAACTGATGTTAAACTAATAGGCCTGGTTTCTCCATCCCACACATCTGAAATAATGGGGTGATATGAGCAAATTTCCAATCTAATGGCACAATTCCAGAATCAAGAGAGCTTTGAAAGATTATGACTAACGTTTCTGTAATTTTCTTACTTACTTCTTTTAATACCCTGGGTGCAAACCATTAGCTGCTGGAGATTTATGTATTTTAAGCCCCATTATTTTCTCCATTACCATTTTGTTACTTATAATGAATTCAGTAAGTTCCTCTCGATTTATTTTTAGTTTCCTTTTTATCACTGGTATTTTATCCTCTTCCTCTACCATGAAAATGGATACAAAGTACTTGTTTAATAAATCTGCCATTACCTTGTTGTCTATTACAGTATCCCCTACGTCTGTTAATAATGGGCCCACATCTCCATTAGCCACTCTCTTACTCTTAATACATTTATAAAAACTTTTACTATTAGCTTTATATTACTTGCAAGTTTTTTTTGCAGCTCTGAATATTTTCTTTGTGTTCCTTTGTTGCCCTGTTCACTGGATTGCCACTTTTCTTGGCATTTGTGTAAGCCATTTCCTATAGTTTTATACTCCATTTTACCTCATATGTTACTCAATCCAATATATGAACATGAAGCTATGGCACAAACACAGTGGCGAGAAATTGGTGTAGCATCAGAAACCAACACAAGATGAGCATCACGCCTGGCATGTGTGCCCAAAGATATCAGCTTGAGGTTTGCTGGAAATTGGGGCCTCAAGCCTCATCTCCATAAAACTCACAAGCTGCGGATGCCAATCCCAAGGCAACTCGCCAGTTGGGTCCTCAGGAAGATCCTGCATTTACCATTGCTGGTAAAGGTGTTACAATTGACTTCAGCGCTCCTGTGTTAGAGGGGAAATAACCATGGTTCCTGGTCATAATCAACATCCTGCAAGCCTGGTTGGAAGTCTGCATGTGTGGACTTCGAATGAGAATAAGATTGGACATGGCTGTGTTAAATAGCCCTCTGTGGTTAAATAGTCTATCAGTCAATTATTGCTGGAGAGACTCTGGTATCCACAAAGCCATATCCCAGCAAAGAGTTAACACCTTCCGAAGAGGAGTTGAAGGGAGAAGATTGGCAAAAAAAAACCAAAAACGAGCAATTTAAACCTGCAGTGCTTTCCAATCTGCACAGCTTTCAACTGGGGAAAATTGTCCTGATTTAAGTGGTGATTCCATGATCATGCACTCCCAGTGGGGAGGCTATGCTTGATGGAAGCGCTAGTTGGAAATAGGGCTGGCTACAACATTGTCGTCCAGATTGTTCGACCTGTAATACCATCAAGTGCAGCTCCCTGCAGTGCAGAATCACGAGCATTTTATTGCTAATGAGACACAAATAGTGATAAAAAGGCAATAGGTGTCAGTGAGAAAAGAGAGAGAGAGAAAGAGATGGTGGATTTAGAACTGAGAAAATACATCTGAGGGAGAAAAATGCAGATGGATGGGTTTGCACTATGGACAACAGTTAGATATAATAAATACAATAGCGCAGATCTTCCCATCGGGTGCACCAGTACTGCAGTTGCTGATTGGGTGAGCAGTGTTACAGAATCAAGCAAGAGGCCTGTAGGCTTAATTTTCCTCGATTCATTAAAATAAATGGGCGCAGAATGCTTTCGCTAAAAGTGTCTATGCAAATTGATATAATTAGCTGTCAGCTGCATTTATCCATGCTTTTCACAGGGAATGCATTGAAAGCCTTGCATGTCCATATAAAATGGGCACTGAAGGGAAGGCATATTCTGACTTTTGATAGTTGAATTCTTAAAAGGTATCCTGTACTGTTTTCTAGTGCTTTTTGGGTTCTTTTTGTTGCATTTTTACTGTTTCCATCATTTGTAACTTTTGTTTTTATTTTTGCATGTTTTTATTTTTGTCCAGCTGAATATTCCACCACAGAATTGTTTTCAGCTGCAATTTCAGTTCCAGCAACAGGGGATGGGAATTCCTCTCAGAATTTCTCCTGTACTTAGAGATTTGAAAGAGAAAGAGGAGTTTCTGTGGAGGGACCAGAGGCAGGTGCAATTACACCTGAGATGTTTTGCCCCCACCCACCCTTTCCCCAGGAGCCGAGTCTATAGATCTAGGCAGAGCCAACTGGGTAGGTCAGGGATACCTGCCTTCACTTCAAAGGGAAGGTAGTGACTCAAGTCGGACAACATCGACCACTGGGGTGGCTCTGTCAATGCCTCTGAAGGTGACCGCAGCCTGGAATTTCTATACCACTGGAACATTTCAAGCCACAACTGGTGATATCTGCCAAATAACTTAGTCCACTGTGCACCAAAGCATCAAGCTGGTCATAAAAGGTTTGCTTTATGGGAAACTCTCTTCTCTTTATCCATAGAAAGTTAAGAGCAGTGTGAGAGTGTGCAGCACTTTTACTAGGTTTCCCCAAAGTGTAGGGCATCATATAGCACTGCCACCTGTGTTCGAACAGAAAGGGATTTAATTCAATTAATGTATGGATGATCTGTGACCATGGGTAGCAAATAATGCAAGTCAATGTCAACCACTCTAGTAGCAGTCATAGGCTCTGAAATTCTTCAGGCTGCAATCCTGATGGTTACAGAGTATAGCACAGACAAGGTCTCCAAAATTATAGTGATGCGTTGCTCTTTTAATGGATATAGCCTGCTTCCTCTTTTTATTGGCTCATAAGGTTTTACAAGGGTCCAAGTCTGATGCTGTAATGGCTGCTTGGTCCTAATGCTATGTTTGCCCTTCTTCAATCATTTGAGGCCAGCTGTGTGAAATGGTCATGCATTGCCTCTGAAGAGTGCAATCTCATTTATGACAACTCCAGCCATGTTCCTGCTTCTGGGCACATCAGCATGTCCATGGATCTGCACTCTCCAGAGGACAGAGATGCCAAATATTTTTACTCTACACTTGATATCAGTGCCCCTGGGCTGGAAGATGAAAATTAGCCAGTGTTCCCAGTATCATTAGAAAATGGGGATGTGCGGATGTTGCGTAAGGATAGGATCGGACTTGTCTGTGATGATCAGCATGTACAAATAGCCTCCTAACAATGACTCTTAAGGCTCACACATGAAGAACGACAACTTGGATAAGGTACTAGCCCAAGTGCAACTGCACTTCAGCAAGGAGTGAATGGGCTGGATTTTCATTGACCCGTGGAGGTGGGTTTGGAGGCGTGTGGGGGGGTTAAAATTGTGAAAACTGGCGGGCGGGCACAAGCCCGCCTCCAACCCGCCTCCACGCAATTTTCATTAAATCGTGTCTGATGGTCCCGACTCCGTCCCGCCTCTAAGAGGCGGGATAGGCTGTTAAGGCCCTTAACAACCACTAAATTGCCTCTATAATGCCATTTTGAAAGGCCTTTGTGATTTTAACCCTTTTTCTACGTGAAGCATGCTTGTTCTGAACCACGAATGTGAATCCTGGTGGGAGCACATCTGGCTGGCTATTGGGATGCATATGTGGATGGATGGGGAGGAGACATATCTGGGAGTGGTGGTGTAAAAATATCTGGGAGCAGACTTAGGGCTGCTGCTGCTCATTTTGCATCCAGGTCCTCTCACAGCAAAGGCCAGGCAGTCTCTGAAGACCTTCAATGCAGCAGCAATGATTACATCATCAGAGGCGACTTTCAGACTGAAAACACTAATTGGTTCATGGGTTCCCACATGCTGGAACTCAATTGCCCAATTAGGTGAAAATTGCATCAATCTCCCACATCCAATTGCAGTCGGGTGGATAACACGACCCCAACCCGCCCCAGTATCAAAATCCAGCCCAATGCCTCAGGAGAAAAGAGAAAAATTGGCAAAATAAATAAATACAATACAGGCCATCAAGCTGAGAAGTGAAAGGTGACTATAAATCCTTGACTCCCTCTTACCTTCAATAGCTTGTAGTTCTACTCCATTAGAAAAATTTAAGAGCATCACAGCTCCCACATACAGAAATTCTGAACTTTACAGAAAAATTGATACTCAGAAAATATAGGTAAAGAAATAAGAAAAGTGAGTCAATAACAATGACCACCATATTTATAGTGCCCTTAATGTAATAGTGTCCAAAGCACTTCACAGGTGACAACAAGACACAGATCATTGATGGAGAAAAGGTTTAGGTGGGATTTGAAGATGTTTTGAAGTAGGAGAGAGAAGAATATAAAGTTGGAGGGCTTTAGGAAGAGTATCCCAGAGTGTGGGGTTGAGACTGCTGAAGTAGAGAAGAAGGGGGATTTCAAATGTGGCTGGAGTCAGAATGGAGGGCATGTGCTGGCATACAGAGCTGGAGGAAGATGAAATCCTAGAAAGTTAGGTGTTGGCCTTGGCTCAGTGATAGCACTCTTGTCTCTGAGTCAGAAAGTTGTGGCTTCATAACTCTGGAGACTTAAATGTCATCCTAGATTATGTGTTCAAGTTCAGTACTGATGGCTATTATTTAAACTCAAAGCTGTGGTGATTCAGGATAAATCCTGAGAATGAATAAGAAACTGGCAGAAGGGTAGGAAACAACAAGTACTTGTCAGAGAAGTTATGACAGAGTGGAGAGAAGTACTGAGCAGGGCATTTTAGTGTTGAGATCACTGCGGTTTCTAATTCACATAAATGACCTAGATTCAGAAACTCAATTCAAATTGGACAAATTTAAAGATAATATCAAACTAGGAGGGGCAGTAAAATAAGAAATAGGAGATCAGAAATTACAGAACAAGTTGGACACAATAGGTATGTGGACAGAACAATAGCAGATGAAATTTAATGCAGACAAGTGTAAAATACTGCACGTAGGAAGGGAAAATGGATGACACGTGTAGACCATGAATAATGTTGACATGGCTAAGAATGAAGCTGAAAGAAACTTAGAAATCTTAGGAGACACAATGATAAAAATATCCAACTACTGCAGAGCAGCAATCGACATGGTCAATAGAACATTGAATAGTAAACTATAAATCAGAGGAGGTTATGATGAAACTGTATCGTCAGGCTGCTCCTTGAATACTGCATTCAGTTCTAGCCTGAGAAACAAAGGAAACATTCAAACACAAGAGGCAGTTCAGAAAAGAACCAGAGGGAAGACTGGAGAAACATGGGCTTCTCAAGTTTGAAAGTAGGTGTCAGAGAGATGATCTTATAGAAGCTTATAAGATTATTAAGAAATTGAAAAAAGTAAACCTGGAATATTACTTTAAATTAAATTGTGAGAGTAGAACTAGGTGACACAGGTTCAAACTATTAAAAAGGTAATTTTAGGGCAAATATTAGGATATTCTTCTTCACACAGTGTGTGATCAATGTGGGGAATAGACTTCCATTTAGAGTAGTGGAGGCAAAAACCGTGGAATCATTTAAGCAACAATTGTGTACAGCAATGGGGAGACTTTAGGATGTTTCTGAATGGGTGGTTTAAGATTGGGCAAATGGCCTTCATCATCTGTAATTATCTTGCAAACTTGTGAACACAAAGATTTTGAATTTGATGTGTTGGGGTTGGTCAGCCTATGGAAGCTGGCAAGGATGGGATGATAGGGGAACGGAACTTGGTGAACAATAGGATGTCGATGGTAGAGCTGTGGAAGAGTTCTGATTATGAAGGATAGAGTAATTAAACCATGAGTGAAGAAGGCATGGATAAGGGTTTCAGTATGGATGTAGATGGGTGATATTATGGAGGTAAAAATAGGAGGTCTTTGGGCAGGTTATCTGGAATTACATATACTGATGACATCATCAGGACCAGATCTGCATATTTAAAGTAGGACCCCACTTCCTTCCTGCGGGTGTCCTGCTCAAAGGAGCAGGTTAACATCAAGACATGGTGGGAAGGCAGCAGGATCAGAGGGGGTAAGTCCCTGTCCCCATTTTAACTGCCTCCACACTCGGTTTCCACCAGGCGAGGGGAGTTAAAATCGGGGTCAAAATGTCTGTTTCCAAACAGTTTGAAACCATTAGCTTTAAAGCACAAAAGACAGTAAAGAGGGTTGATTGATAGACACCAATAAGGAGACAGATATCTTCCTTTATATAATTTAGGGCAATTTGATGTATTATCCTTCCCTTTTAAATAAAAAATGAAAACTGACCTTCATGTGGGTAATATCAAATAGCAGTTTCATATTCATTTAGGTGGTCTCAGTAGACCTATTGAAAAGAAAGGGTTAAGGTTTAGTTGTATAAAATAATATTATTGCCATAGCTATAGGGACAGCTGGTGGTCTGATGTCGCAGCTGTGGTTGTGGTCGAGTTAAAATATGTATCAGATGGGTGATTTGGGGTGTGGTTCATTTCAAAAGTATTTTCAGGCAAGTAGCGGGAGTAAGTCACATATTTAAGAAAATTAGAGAATGGAAGTAGAGCCACATAGAATTATAGAAAGGAATAAAGATAGTTGCTCGTAACAGGATTGTAGACATCTGGTCAGTGAGGTCTCGCTATATACAGGGGATAGAAAAGCTTTTTAACAATTAATTTCTCCTCCCTATATTTCTGTTTCCTTCTTCTATTGGCTGACCACTTCTTGCCATTAATCCACCAAGTGGAAGTGGCTGGATCTCTCATTTTTCACTGTTATTACTGCTATTGTAATCTCCAGGCAACAGGTACACTGTATTAAATGTCATATGACATTAAACTTATGATGAGATTTGTTTTTAAGATGCTATAATTAGGGACTTTGAAGTTTTATCCCTATCTGTCAGCTTTTCATTCCCTTGTTTGCTGCCTATGTCTATCAGCCCACGCAATTTTATATATTTGTTCAACTATCTTCTGTGACCTCCTCCGAAGAGCTGGTAATGCCTCTATTTCCTGTAAGAATTCACTTTCTCGTATTGCCCTACCTGCTTTGACACGTGTAATTTAAATCACAGAAGTGGTTACGGTTTAATTCTGATATCATTTCATGCTGGCTGCCATGCTCACTGCAGCCTGGAGCTTCCTAAAATAAAATAACACATTTCACTGATACCTGTAATAAGTGAGAATGCAAAGCATTGCTTCTGGATTGCACACAAGTATAAAATCACTTCCAAATGGAGGAGACAAACATCAATTTTTCTAGTACTCAGTCAGCCCCCACCTCCGTACACATGAATTTAACTTTCCGGAGGCCCCTAGGCAATTTACAAGCCCATTGCATCATGCAAATTACATTTAATGACCACTCAGACTTTAACATAACTTAGAATATAGGTAATCAAAGCCATGAATATTTTTAGTGAGCTCTGAAAAGGACTCATTGCTGAGCCTTCCTCTAAGTAGGTTGTTTGCATGTTGCTTTTTCCTGTCATAATGTCAGATCATTTCTATATTAAGTAAATAATTTACTTGAAGATTTAAATCAATGTAAAATAATAAATTAAATGCTGGTACTGATGTTAAGGAACACCGGTTACACCGCTCAAGACCGAGTAAAACTGGGCAGAACTTGCACGGTGCACTTGTGCCTGAATTTTACATCAGGGTCCTACAAACAGCGTTAGGACCGTGATTTGCATGTGCAAGGTGCCTAGTACCTGTTCCAGGCAGTGCCCTGGACAACTGCTTCGAATATTAGCAACTAATGCACTTGCAGGGCAGATCGGTAAGCGGGAGACCGCAACCTGAATGTCCAAATCTTTGGTAGTCATTGTTATTTTTTGCATAATATTGTATTTAATACTTTTCAAATCTCCAATTACCATCTTTTCTGTAACATGAGTAGATCTTTTCAGTAACTGAAATGCATACCAGTCCTATAAAAATGTGAATACATTTGCAGTGTTCCAGCAGAATGAATCACTAGTGACAAATTTTGAGCACTTGATTCCCCAGCAGAAGGCCATGGGCCTGAATTTGCAGTCGGAGGCTTCCTGCGGGCGGATGCCTCTGAACCGCAATAAAAGTACGCACCTACCTGATTTTACAGGTTTTTGAATGTTAAAATGATTTTTTTAATTTTATTTTAATATTTACTTTCACCCATATGCTGGTAAAAGAAGGTCTTACACCTGCTTTTACCAGGCATAAGAGTTTCATGGACGTTCGCTGGGCAAGAGTTGGGCAAATAGCTAGCGAATGTCCATTTCCCGGGGATGCGGAGGATCTGTCAAGAAGATTCTTGACAGATCACAAGTTCCGGGTTTTCGCGCATGCACGCACAGCCGCGTATGCGCTGCGTACACGGATATAGGCCCCGGAAAATCCAAGCCCATGTGTTTGAATTTGAGGCAAGAAGTGTGGTGCTTGTGGCAACAAGGCATCTACCTCTCAGAAATGAAAGGTTGACGTGACCCAGCTTATTCCACTTCAACTAATCACTGAGGACATTGGTGACCCTTTGGCTCAGATTGCGACACTCTTCTAATGGGGTGAGGAACATTCATACAGGAATCGAATAATGGGAGAAAATGCAGAGAGGAGAGACAGAGCTCCAGAGCTGTACACAAATTGGAAGTTATCCGTGAAGTAACTTTCATTGATTAAAAGAAATGCAGCCCCAAACTAGCTTTTTGATTATATATATACATATATAGAAGAAAGTCTACACGAATAGATAGTAATGTATGAAAAATGTAGAATGAAGAAGTCTGCAGAGGGTTCGAAGACTTCTTGGTAATCTATATCAAATTCATTCTGTGGTGATTGATAGTACTGTTCCAGTCATTAGCCCTCCAAGCTCTCATACCAGCTACCATAAACAAGGTTAAGACACATAATGCCCAAAGCAATGTCTTTTTAATGCCTGATATTCACTGTAGCTTTGATAAGTAAATTCTTAAAGACTTCCATGAAATCACATTTATTATGAAGCAGCTGCACCCTTCAAGTCAAATATCAAAACATAGAAACATAGAAGATAAGAGCAGGAGTAGGCCATTCGACCCCTCGAGCCTGCTCCGCCATTCAATGCAATCATGGCTGATCATCCAAATTCAGTACCCTGTCCCTGATTTCTGCCCATATCCCTTGATCCCCTTAGCCTTAAGAAATATATCTAACTCCTTCTTGAATATATTTAACGAATTGACCTCAACTGCCTTCTGTGGTAGAGAATTCCACAGGTTCACCACTTTCTGGGTGAAGAAATTCCTCCTCATCTCAGTCCTAAATGGCGTACCCCTTACCCTTAGACTGTGACCCCTGGTTCTGGACTCCCCGACCATCGGGAACAGCCTTCCTGCATCTAGTCTGTCTAGTCCTGTTAGAATTTTATAAGTTTCAATGAGATCCCCTCTCATTCTTCTAAACTCTAGTGAATATAAGCCTAATCGATCCAATCTCTCTTCATATGTCATTCCTGCCATCCCAGGTATCAATCTGGTGAATCTTCGCTGCACTCCCTCCATGGCAAGAACATCCTTCCTCAGATAAGGCGACCAAAGCTGCACACAATACTCAAGGTGTGGTCTCACCAAGGCCCTGTACAACTGCAGCAAGACATCCTTGCTCCTGTACTCGAATCCTCTCGCTATGAAGGCCAACATACCATTTGCCTTCTTAACCGCCTGCTGCACCTGCATGCTTACCTTCAGCGACTGGTGCACAAGGACACCCAGGTCTCGTTGCACTTCCCCTTTTCCCAATCTATTGCCGTTCAGATAATAATCCACCTTCCTGTTTTTGTCACCAAAGTGGATAACCTCGCATTTATCAACATTATACTGCATCTGCCATGCATCTGCCCAATCACCCAACCTGTCCAAATCATACTGGAGTTTCTCTGCATCCTCCTCATAGCACACACGCCCACCTCGTCTGCAAACTTGGAGATATTACATCTAGTTCCCTCGTCTAGATCATTAATATATATTGTGAATAACTGGGGTCCTAGCACCGATCCCTGCGGTACCCCACTAGTCACTACATGCCACTCGGAAAAAGACCCGTTTATTCCAACTCTTTGCTTCCTGTCTGCCAACCAGTTTTCTATCCAAGTCAGTACCTTACCCCCAATCCCATGTGCTTTAACTTTGCACGCTAATCTCTTATGCGGGACCTTATTGAAAGCCTTCTGAAAGTCCAAATACACCACATCCGCTGGTTCTCCCTTATCTATTCTACCAGTTACATCCTCAAAAAACTCCAGTAGATTAGTCAAGCATGATTTACCTTTTGTAAATCCATGTTGACTTTGTCCAATCCTGTCACTGTTTTCCAAGTGCTCTGCTATTACATCTTTTATCATGGACTCTAGCATTTTCCCCACTGCCGATGTCAGGCTTACCAGTCTATAATTCCCCGTTTTCTCTCTACCACCTTTTTTAAATAATGGGGTTACATTAGCTACCCTCCAATCCATGGGAACTGTTTCAGAATCTATAGAATTTTGGAAGATGACCAGCAATACATCTACTATTTCTAGGGCCACTTCCTTAAGTACCCTAGGATGTAGATTATCAGGCCCTGGGGATTTATCGGCCTTCAATCCCATCAATTTCCTTAACACCATTTCCCTACAAATATTGATTTCATTCAGTTCCTCCCTCTCAGTAGACCCTATGTTCCCCGACATCTCTGGGAGGTTATTTGTGTCCTCCTTTGTGAAGACAGAACCAAAGTATGTATTTAATTGGTCTGCCATTTCTTTGTTCCCCATTATAAATTCCCCTGATTCTGACTGCAAGGGACCTACGCTTGACTTCACCAATCTTTTTCTCTTCACATATCTGTAGAAGCTTTTACAGTCAGTTTTTATGTGCCCTGCAAGCTTACTCTCATACTCTATTTTCCCCCTCTTAATTAATCCCTTTGCCCTCCTTTGCTGAATCCTAAAATGCTCCCAATCCTCAGGTTTGCTGCTTTTTCTGGCCAATTTAAATGTCCTCTCCTTGGATCTTATGCTATCCCTAATTTCCCTTGTTAGCCACGGTTGAGTCACCTTTTTTGTTTTATTTTTATGCCAAACAGGGATGAACAAATTCTATAGTTCATCCATGCGATCTTTAAATGTTTGCCATTGCCTATCCACCATCAACCCTTTAAGTAACATTCCCCAATCCATCCTAGCCAACTCGTGCCTCATACCATCGTGGTTTCCTTTATTTAAATTCAGTACCCTAGTCTCTGAGTCAACTACTACTTCACTCTCCATCTTAATGAAGAATTCTATCATATTATGATCGCTCCTCCCCAAGGGGCCTCGCACAACAAGATTGCTAATTAATCCTTTCTCATTACATAATACCCAGTCTAAGATGGCCTGATCTCCAGTTGGTTCCTCGACATATTGGTCCAGGAAACCATCCCGTATACACTCTAGGAATTCCTCTTCCACAGTCTTGTTACTAATTTGGTTAGCCCATTCTATATGTAGATTAAAGTCACCCATGATAACTGCTATGCCCTTATTGCACGCATCTCTCATTTCCCATTTAATGCCATCCCCAACCTCAGCATTACTGTTTGGAGGTCTGTATACAACTCCCACTAATGTTTTCTGCCCCTTGGTATTTCTCAGCTCTACCCATACAGATTCCACATCATCAGAGCTAATATCCTTCCTTACTATTGTGTTAATCTCCTCTTTAACCAGCAATGCTACCCCACAGCTAATTCATCCACCTTATTACGAATGCTCCTTGCATTAAGACACAAAGCCTTCAGGCTTGTTTTTTTAACACTCTTAGACCTTTTAGAATTATTGTTTACTGTGGCCATGTTTGATTTACACCTTTGATTTCTCTGACTTCCACTTTTGCTTTTCTCCTTCCTGTCTTTTGCTTCTATCCTAGCTTCCCTTTCCTCTGTCTCCCTGCACAGGTTCCCAACCCACTGCCATTTTAGTTTAAACCCTCCCCAACAGCACTAGCAAACACTCCCCCTCGGATATCAGTCCTGGTCCTGCCCAAGTGCAAACTGTCCAGTTTGTACTGGTCCCATCTCCCCCAGAACCGGTTCCAATATCCCAGGAATTTGAATCCCTCCTCCTTGCACCATTCTTCTAGCCACGTATTCATCTGAAATATCCTTCTATTTCTACTCTGACTAGTATGTGGCACTGGTAGCAATCCTGAGATTACTGCCTTTGAGGTCCTATTTTTTAATTTACCTCCTAACTCCCTATATTCAGCTTTTAGGACCTCATCCCATTTTCTACCTATATCGTTGGTACCTATATGCACCACGACAACTGGCTGTTCACCCTCCCCCTCCAGAATGCCCTGCAGCCACTCCGAGACATCCTTGACCCTTGCACCAGGGAGGCAACATACCATCCTGGAGTCTCGTTTGCGGCCGCAGAAATGCCTATCTATTCCCCTTACAAAAGACTACTGTATTTTGGTATCACAATACCTAGGTATGTATGTATATCTATAATACATTAAAATCTTCTATCTGAATCCACTTCCTGTCTTCAAACCTTAATTTGTGATTTTTGTCACACTTTTCTGTCAAGTTTTTCTATCGTCATTTTCTATGCCCACATTTATAATGGAAACTAGCTAAGTAAATGTGTTGCATTGCAATTGTACTCTTCTGTGAGTGATGGTGCTGTTTCACCTCGGTTTTGCATGTCCCAGTTCCTCAGCCTATGCTTGAATTCTCCAACTAACTCTACTTGTCTGCTTCACAAATTGCTGTAGGTTTTACTATAATGTACTAATAATGTAAAGTCATAGTATTATATAACACAAGGACATAGTGTAGATTTTAAAATGGGGACTGAATTATGCCTCCATGCCCTGGTCAAATTATTCTTCACCCTCTAAGCCTACTTCATCTGAAGACTACACTTAGGGGTAAATTTTAGTCTTCACCACATGGGTGCTAAATTGGTAGTGCGTATTGCCCACCCATTACAGAACCTGCCTGATTTTCATTCCATTGATTACTATGTAAAAATGTTTCCTCATGTTGCCTCTGTTTTTTTTGCCAATTATCTTAAATCTGTGTCCTCTAGTTACTGACCCTTCTGCCACACGAAACAGTAACTCCTTATTTACTCTATCAAAACCCTTCATGATTTTGAACACCTCTATCAAATCTCCCCTGAACCTTCTCTGCTCTAAGGAGAACAACTCAAGTCTCTCCACGTAACTGAAATCTTTCATCCCTGGTACCATTCCAGTAAATCTCCTCTGCACCCTCTCTAAGGCCTTGACATCCTTTCTAAACTGGCCTAACCAGTGTTTTATAAAGGTTTAGCATAATTTCCTTGCATTTGTACTCTATGCTTCTATTTATAAAGCTAGGATTCCATATGCCTTTTTAACAGCCTTATCAACTTGTCCTGTCACCTTCAAAGACTTGTGTACGTACACCCCCAGATCTCTCGGTTTCTGCACCGCCATTAAAATTGTACCATTTAGTTTATATTGCCTCTCCTCATTCTTCCTACCAAAATGAATCACGTCACACTTCTCTGCATTAAATTTCATCTGCCATGTGTCTACCCATTTCACCAGTCTGTCTATATCCTCTTGAAGTTTGTTACTATCCTCCTCACCGTTTACTACATTTTCGAGTTTCATGTCAACTGCAAACTTTGAAATGATGCCCTGTATAACCAAGTCCAGGACATTAATATATATCAAAAAGAGCAGTGGTTCCAACACCGGCTCTTGGGGGACACCACTGCACACTTCCCTCCAGTCTAAAGAACAACCGCACACCACTACTCTCTGCTTTCGGTCTCTTAGCCAATTTCATATCAACACAGCCATCATCCCTTTAATCCCATGGGCTTCAATTTTGGTAACAAGTCTATTATGTTGTACTTTATCAAGCGTCTTTTTAAAAGTTCATAAACGCAATATCAACCGCACTACCCTCATCAACCCTTTCCATTACTTCATCAAAGAACTCAATCGTTAGTGGAACATGATTTGCCTTTAAGAAAGCCATGCTGGTTTCCATTTATTAACCCATATTTTTCCAAGTGCAATTTAATTTTGTCCCAGATTATTGTCCCTAAAAGTTTCTCCACCACCAACATTAGGCTGACTGGCTTGTAGTTGCCATGTTTAACCCTCACCCCTTTTTTGAACAGGGGTGTAACATTTACAATCCCTCAGTCTTCTGGCACCACTCCCATATACAAGGAGAATTGGAACATTGCGGCCAGAGCCTCTGCAATTTCCACCCTTACTTCCCTCAGCACCCTAGGATGCATCCCATCTGGACCCTCTTCTTTCCTTTCTCAGTTCTCCTCTGTACTTTTTGCATTCAGCTTGGTTCTCGACTGAATTTTGAACCTGAAATTTATCATAAGCTTCCTGTCATATTTTTTCCCATCACACTTTATTGTTAACACCCCTCTTGTTATAAAGTAGCATATCCCCCTACTTATAATGATCAATGCCATGGGAGGTCTGCCAATGTGGCTGTTAAGCTTAACAAGAAAAATGAACTGGACAGACTTATCCCATTTCCTAGTGCATTTGTGTCTATAGTACAGAATTACCCTCAATTTGACACAAGCTGAAGAATCTCAGTGAGGCTGTTGAGAGAATGAGAAACATTGTAGTAGTGTAACAAGATGTAGAGGACAACAAATATTCAACATATCTGAATTCTTCATTAAGGATTGTCTCACTATGATGCTTTTTTAGTGGTGCCATACAGTGGTTAGCATCAAGATATCCAGGCATATAGCACAGGCAGTGCCAAATTCTAAACAATTCTCAACAATTGTACCTGTTCCAATCATGATTTTGGAGCATCAGAATGTTTAAGAAATGTCAGCATATACAATAAAGCTGAGAAGAACTTTTAAAGTTTGTGGAAGGAAGAACTCTAGCCATACTGGATGTGATGGACATGCAAGAAGCAGGAAATGACTGCTGTGTTAGGGTTTTGCTGAAGTACTGCTGGTGCTAGACAGAGAGGAAAGATCAGAAAGCAAATAATCTGCTTCTACCACTGATGGATGGAAAATTAGATTGCCACTGACAGAAATACCATCCCGCTTCTTATCAGCAAAAATATTTGTGAAGATAATAATTGAAAGAGAGCCTTATAATTTAATACGAGATGCATTCAGCTAGACAAAGTAAAGCTACAGATGTTATTTTACTAAAAGTATCTTCACAAACCTGTAACTACAGGATCACACAAATTATATTTGAACAGCTGTGGCTCCGTGGTATCATTCTCATCCCTGAGTCAGAAGTTTGTGGGTTTAAGCCCCACTCCAGAGACTTGAGCATAAAATCTAGGCTGACACTCCAGTGTGGTACTAAGGGAGTGCTGCACTGTCCTTGGTGCCATCCTTCGGATGAGGCATTAAACCGAGGCCCCGTCTGCCCTCTCTGGTGGACATGAAAGATCCCATAGTACTATTTCGAAGTAGAGGACGGGGGTTTTCCCCAGTCTCTTGGCCAATATTTATCCCTCAAGCAACATCACTAAAAACAGATTATCAGGGCATTATCACATTGCTGTTTATGGGACCTTACTATTTGTCAGGTTATCTACTTTACAACAGTGGCTGTACTTCATTGGTTGTAAAGTGCTTTGGGATGTCCTGAGGTTGTGAAAGGCAGTATATAAATGCAAGTATTTCTTTCTTTCTGTCTTTCTTTCTGGAAGGTTGGAGTCACCGGGCTAAAAATTTGATAATCCCTGAAAACGAGCACAGGAATCGCGATGCGTGATTAACCCACGCCCGTTCAAAGTAATGCCGGCCGCACGCAAACTTCATGCTGTCTGCTAATTTAAATGACAGTGGCATACAGCCCAGTGCTAAATGTGCTGCTGAGTGGCTGCATGCTCAGCAGGGGGTCCAAGTTTATGTGAGGTTAGCACCAATTAAAGCTAGCCTGCAACTCTTAAAGGGGAGGTGCAATTTGACGAGAGCAGGTGCTGGAAGTTGTTGTAGAGCACTGTGTGAACTACAGGAAGAGTGAAGATGGTGCAACGTGGCAGATAGAGGGCTCCCAGATTTTCAGATGAAGCACTTGAGGCCCTGGTGCTTAATGGGCAAAAAATGCTGGCCTTGCCAGTGATGCACACATCCCATGAACGAATTAAAAAAAAAAAGGTGGACAGGAGGAAAGGTGCTCTCTATTGACAGGGGGCCAGGAGGCCCTCTAGACACACGCTGAGAAGGGAATGGGAGTAGATAGCCATTGCTTATAATGCCAGCAGTGTAGCCCCGAGGAACTGGATGCAGTGCAGGAAGAAGTTTAATGACCTCTCACGAGTGGTCAAGGTCAGTGAATTCATCTTCAAATGCCATATCCCGCAAACTGGACCACTAACTTCACACGCTGCTCAATTCACCACACCCCATTACTCACCTACCAACAATCTCTATCAATCACAACTCATACCTCACATTCACATGCTCTATCTCACCCTCATTGTTCGCTGATGACTGCACAGTGTTCAGTGCCATTCACAACTCCTCAGATAATGAAGCAGTCCATGCCCGCTTGCAACAAAACCTGGACGACGTTCAGGCTTGGGCTGATAAGTGGCAGGTAACATTCGCGCCACAGAAGTGCCAGGCAATGACTATCTCCAACAAGTGAGAGTCTAACCACCTCCCCTTGACATTCAACGGCATTACCATCGCTGAAGCCCCCACCATCAACATCCTGGGGGTCACCATTGATCGACTGCTCCACTATCTCCAAGGTGTCAGACTGCTTATCCAACATCCAATCTTGGAGGAGCTGGAACCTCTTCCACTAAGCATTGGGAGGACTAAAACCATTATCTTTGGTGCCTGTTGCAAACTCCATACCCTCATCACTGACACCATCTCCCTCCTGGGTCATTACTTTAGGCTCAACTAGACAGTTCACAGCCTCAGGGGGAGAAATTCGGTATTGCCCCATTTGGGGCGCAATTATCGGCCTGGAGCAAAGTTTAGCGCCTGACGCTAATTATCGCCCCCGAATGCAAACTTGGCTTCTATCACCCCTGGAGGTGATTGGAGCGCTAAATCAGGCGCTACACACCTCTCTTAAGGCGCTAACGCCGAGGAGCGAGGCGCTACCTTAGAGCGCTGGCAACGCTCATGTGATGTCAGTTAGCAATGGAACACAGACACACTGGCGCCGGCCAGTTCTGGAAGGGGAGGGTCGATCTTGCTCTCCATCCACACCCTGCTCATTGCAGCCTTGAATCTCGGCCTGGAGAGACCTGTACATCAAATCTGAGAAAGAACAATGGAGACCCCCAGGGAAAGAGCTCAGAGTGCAGCCCCCACAGTCTCTTCTAAATCGATGCAAGGAAAGTCAAATCAAAATGAACCTGCAAAGTGTTGTTCAGTGCCCAAAACTCCTTCACACAGCATTGAATCTCTCTAAAAGTCTCTCTCTCTCTCTCTCTCTCAGAATGCGTGGTGCAAAAGTGTCGCCGACAAAAAAAGGCAGGAAGCGGCTGCCTTTAAATAGCGCTCCCCCAGTCCCTTCCCAACTGCAAAACGTTCCCCTCTACCCGTCGTTGCTAGCGGCAGGCGGAAAGGCAGGGGGCACCACTCAATATCCGGTCCGGGGCATTGCACGCTCGACTGACGTCACGATCTGCGGGCGCAGGAGATCGTGGCGGTAGTGTTTAGCGCCGCCGCAAAATGCCTGGTCAATTTTGCGAGCGGCGCAAACATCGCTGCACACGGACACTAGTTGCTTTGCGCCCCGTTAGCGCCCTCTTAGGGCACTAACGGGAGGCGCAAAGCAACCGAATTTTTCCCCGTTAGTGTCCTATTTGACCAGAGCTGAGCTTCTGACCTCATATCATCTCCATCACAAAGACTGCCTATTTCTACCTCTGTAACATCACCTGCCTCTGTTCATAGTTCAGCCCACCTGCAACTGAAACCCTCACCCATGCCTTTGACTTGATTACTCCAATGTTTTCCTGGCTATTCTCCTATCCTCCATAAATTTACATCATCCAACTCTCTGCTGTCTGTGTTCTCTTCCAGGCTCAGTCATGCTTGCCCATCACATCTGTCCTTGCTGACCTACATTGGCTCCTGATCCCCAAAAGCCTTAAATTTTAAATTCTCATCCTTGTGTTTAAATCCCTTTGTGGCATCGCCCCTTTCTATCTTTGTACTAGGGTGCAATTATATGTTGACACCTGCATATAATGAGTTGAAATTGGTAGACCTAGGTTATACTGCTGTGCATTGCTCTCTGGTTAGGGAAAACAAAAATCCGAATATAGTTACATATTATGTTGACCAGTGGCTGATGGGAAGCAGTAAAGCAATCGGTTGAACTATTAGGGAACTTTTTAAATTTGGCTTTACACTGGTTGCATTTATCTTGCAGGAGGTGTGGGATTAATTGTTCTGAGAGTGCACTGATTAATCCGTTCTCTTAATGAGGTTGTTAACCTATTTGAAATAAAAATATTGATGACAAAGGGATTTTACATACATGAGTTATCCAATGCATTTCCAGGGAAAACTAAACTCTTTTATATCAGTATAAAGTGCATTACTCTCAGTAGTTTAAAATCCAGTTGTGCCTCCTCTCTTGTGTTGTGTGTGTATATCTCTCTGATAAAAACAAACTTAATAAAGTTGGTTTCTCTTCATAATTTAGAGGCCAAGTTCCTAGATGTATTTTTCTCACTCTTCTCTCAACTGTCACTAGCCTTATTTCTCCTCCCATGTCCTCTGATCCTCTATCCTTCAATGCATCCTTGCTCCCTCCACTCCACCTTTGGTCACACAGCCTTCAGCTCCCTCAGCCCTACTCTCCAGAACTCCCTCCCCAAGCCCCTTCACATCTCTACCTGCCTCTCCACTGTTAAAAGACTTTGCAAAACACATCACTTCGACCAATATTTCAATCATGCCTCCTAGCCCTCCTGCAAAGACACGATGCCCACTCATTTTCTCCACATTTTTCTACAGGAAAGGTGCTAATAAATGCAAGTTGTTGAACTTGCTTCAATTGAGCAATGTCCTTCTAAAGGTCGGGTGCCCAAAACTGCACATAGTAGGGAATTTCTTCAGTTCAGTAGCTCAAACAAAATCATATACCTTTTTAAAAAGAAAAGGTTTATCATTTTGTTCCACATATCACATAGAGGAAACCTTCCACCAAAATTCCAAATATTAGTGGCCCCACTATTAAAATTTAGGACGCGATTGCTGCCAACGATCTGGAAGCGGTCTGCGCATGCGCACTGCCAGTTGGTCATGGGAGCAGGTTCGTTACATTTTTTTTTGAAAGCTGGGAAGGGAGCGAGCTGGTGAAAAAGCCGGGAAGGGAGCGAGTTGGTGAAAAATCCGGGAAGGGAGCGAGCTGGTGAAAAAGCCGGGAAGGGAGCGAGTTGGTGAAAAATCCGGGAAGGGAGCGAGCTGGTGAAAAATCCGGGAAGGGAGCGAGCTGGTGAAAAAGCCGGGAAGGGAGCGAGTTGGTGAAAAATCCGGGAAGGGAGCAAGCTGGTGAAAAAGCCGGGAAGGGAGCGAGTTGGTGAAAAATCCGGGAAGGGAGCGAGCTGGTGAAAAAGCCGGGAAGGGAGCGAGCTGGTGAAAAAGCCGGGAAGGGAGCGAGCTGGTGAAAAAGCCGGGAAGAACCATAGAATCATAGAAATTTACAGCACGGAAGGAGGCCATTTCGTCCCATCATGTCCGCGCCGGCCAACAAAGAGCTATCCAGCCTAATCCCACTTCCCAGCTCTTGGTCCGTAGCTCTGCAGGTTACAGCATCCCAAGTCCACACCCAAGTACTTTTTAAATGTGGTTAGGGTTTCTGCCTCTACCAACCTTTCAGGCAGTGAGTTCTAGACCCCCACAACCCTCTGGGTGAAGAAATTTCCCCTCAAATCTCCTCTAAACATCCTACCAATTACTTTAAATCTGTGCCCCCTGGTTTTTGATCCCTCTGCTAAGGGAAATAGGTCCTTCCTATCCACTCTATCTAGGCCCCTCATAATTTTATACACCTCAATAAGGTCTCTCCTCAGCCTCCTGGTGAAAAAGCCGGGAAGGGAGCGAGCTGGTGAAAAAGCCGGGAAGGGAGCAAGCTGGTAGTGAAGTCGGGAAGCTGGGAATGGAGCGAGCTTGTTAGCGTGATCGTTTTTAAGAAAGCAGAAACATCATGCTTCCAGTTGTTGGAGTGCGCAGTACGCTTCTGCGCAGCTTCCAGTCATTGGCAGCAGTCACTCCATAAAATTTATTGTCAATTCCCCATGAGATGTACACAAAGATATGATTACTTTTTTTGACAACAGCTTCATATTTACTGGATACTTTCAGTGAATGGTCAATAATGAAATTTAAATTTTTCCTTTACTGGCCCTTTAAGGGAAAACAGTTGATTGTGTCCCTGTAGGACACGGCTTAATACTAGCTTGTCACAAATTAAGACCCCCTCATTTAGTCTGGGCCAGGCCAAGCCTATCATTTGCAGGCAGCATAGGATTAGCAGGAAGGTTTCCTCTGATTGCTTGCCCAATTTTCAAACCATAGTTGCTTTCAGCAAAATGTTAACATGCAGGGGTAGGAACTAGTTGTGGCACATTTTTGGGTGCATAACCAACAGTGCACAGATGGCATGTGACCCAACCGGGAGACCCAAGGCTCACCCGAAATTAGGCCTCAGACTTCATTTCAGTAATTTGGGCGAGGTGCCTCTGGAGGCATGATAGGCAGTTTGCCCATTCCAAGAGGATAATTTTTGGGCTGCTTGCTTCGTCGACAGCAGCCTTCAAGTAAGTGGAGAGGACAATGGGAGGGAGGCCCCTCAGTAAACTTCAAAAAAACAATAGACTCACATTTTTGTTGGCGGCCGCTTCTTAGCCACAATGACTGCTGAAGATTGCTGAGTGGAGCAAGCCTGGCGGCCAATTTAACAGAGGAGTCCAAAAGCAGGTGGTAGGTCCCTCATTTACATATGTAAGGAGCCTTACTCCTGCTTTAGGTGGCCATTAGGGCCTCCTGAAAAATCATCTGACCCAATATGTGGTCAGATGTCGTTAGACATCCTTGCGGCATGGGGTGGTGCTCCCAGAAATTGGTACTTTTTCCACCTGTTTTCCACCCATAAAACAGGTGCAATGAGGATCAATTTCTGACCTGTGGTGTCTACCTGTTTACTGGATGCTTTGTGCGACCAGTGGGTACCACATTTAATTTTTGTATTGCTTTCATTTGATTTAATTCCCTTAATTTAATTTTGTTATTTTACTTACTTTTGTTAAAAATCAGTATGGGTGGGACAATACCTCTCTAAAAGATTTTAGTAGCACTTGTGTGTATCCCAGTGAGGTTAGCCACCAACATTTGGGGCTTCAGCCTTCAGCCGTCTAGGCCCTAAGCGCTGGAATTCCCTCCCCAAACCTCTTTATCTCTCTTTCCTCCTTGAAGACGCTGCTTAAAACCTACCTCTTTGACCAAGCATTTGGTCACCTGTCCCTTTCATGATCAGTGGCTACCATATGGTGTTTTTGTTTTAATTTAATTTGTTATTTTAATTACTTTTTTTTAAAGCTTATTTTGTTTAATAACCAGTTTGGGTGGGCCACTCCTCTCTGAAATCCCAATGTGTTTGCATTTAGCCCAATCCCAAGAGCCTACATTAAAATCAGGCCCCCTCATGCAGCCTGGGCCTGGCAAACTCTGCCATCCACAGGTCCATAAGGCATGTGATCGCCAGGCAGGATTGTTCTACCTGCATGCCTATGTTTCAAGCTGTAGTTTACATCTAGGTGATTCTAGAACACTAACGTGCAGTGTGATTCTAGAACACTAACGTGCAGTGTCTGCTGGCTAACTGGATAGCTTCTGTGGTCTGTGGGAAAATATGTAGTTTGATTTCCTGTGATTTTTATCATAATTTAACTTTGATATTTTAATTACTTTGTTAGTTTGTTTTGTTTAAAATTCAGTCTGGGTGGCCCACCCTTCCCTGAACTTTTAGTGATACCTCCCCAAGGAAGGCCCTGGTGAAACTCTGTTGGAATGAACAGTGCAGAAATCGAAACCTTTCAGCTTGTACACATTGCATGATGCAGGGTGTGTAGCCTTACATTTGTGTATGTTAAAATCCTTAGCCTATCCACCAATGGAATGGCAAATGCATTTAAATGAGTCAAAATGAAAGAACTCTGAGGTATTCCATTCCTGAGTTACTCCTCCTTCCATTGCCACAGCAATGCACTTTACAGGAAATGGCTATTGGGAGAAGGAATTGTTTTTGCAGAGATTATCTTGATATTCTGTTTGGCAACTTGCAAGCCAATATAAAAACACAATTAGACTGGCTATAGTTTGTGAAGCTCTCTCCATTTTTCTTGAAGACAGCACAGTTCTCCCCCCCACCCCCCACCACCCCCTCTCTCTCTCTTTCAGAGCAGATTCTAAGAATGCTACATGGTTAAAAGTGGAAGTTCATGTGCAGTTTGTATAACATGGAACATCCCTGCCAATACTTTGCGTGAAGCAGAAGTATTTATTTGATTTGGGTTGGCGTGCCCAGTTGTATACAGAGTGAAACACAGGTCTAATTATGGGTGTTAACCCCATTGCTTCCAGCATAGCATGTGGCACGAGTAGTAATTGATAATATAGTTTTCTGTGCCTTAGTAAACCATTTTTCTCCAGCTGTATCAATCTATATTCCATCTGAACATGTTTAGAAATGAAACGGGTGAGGATCTGCCCTGAGAAAGCTCTCACTGAACCCCCACTAATATAGATATACACAGCAAAGGCCACCCGCATGTAACTGCAGATGTAGTTTTTTAAATAAGTGAGTATGTCTGTGAGTGGAGCTGCCAACTAATGAAAACAAAACAGCTTCACTGATATTAGCAGAAGGGCATGCGAATGCAAGATGCAGATTACAGCACTGTATCACAGCATAAACAAGGTATGGAGAGAGGTCCAATTATAAATGCCAGTTAGAGACTGTGATTTACAAACAGATTTGAGCCCTAATTATAGTGAGAAATGGAGGTCAAAATAATCCTTAACTCTGGAACCAACCCAAACTACCTCATTCTCAGCCAGCACCAGCATCAACAAGATAAATGTCAGTCACAACTTTCAGACTGGTGACTGTTACATAAGAGCACACAGGACTGGTCCATCTGGCCACTTCCAAAGTCCAAAAATACCATACTTGGATTTCTTGTGTCTTTTATCAAAAAACTATCAAGCTTCCACTTGAATTTGCCAACACTATCCACTGCCGCAATCTGTTTAATACATGATGCAGGGTGTATAGCCTTACATTTGTGTATGTTAAAATCCTTAGCCTATCCACTAATGGAATGGCAAATGCATTTAAATGAGCCAAAATGAAAGAACTTGGGGTAATTTTAACTTTGAGCAATAGTGTAAAATGGGTGATATCAGATCAGCCGCCTGTTATACATCTCTCCTGTTTTTCATTTCCATTGAAGCCAATATCGCCTGCTTTACAGTAATGCCCAAAGTCAAAATCAGTCAAATTGCCTCAAACTGGGGCTTAGCATAAACACCTTCCTGTTTGAAAGTCCATTTCTTAAACATTCCAGCATTTGGGCGACTCAATATTGTTCAAAATTGTATTTGAGATATTAATATGGCAAAACTAAATTGCAGTAATAATATAACCACTTCACACTTAGCAGATAATTGAAGTCATTGGAAATAAAAACCGGGAGAGATGTAAAACGGGCTGCCGTTTTGCACTATCGCACAAAATCAACATGACCCCCAATTGTGTTTACATGGTTTAGTGGCTTCCTGCAACATAACACTATCGTGCTGCTGTAATTAAAATGCTCATGACACTGCTGGGCTATTCACAAACAGCCTGCAATCATTTTCATTGTTAAAATGTTTTGTACAGTACCTTGAAACCTCTCGACTCCACTGCAAAATCATGTGACTGAATTCAGTTCTTGGTGAGTGTTAGGGCTTAACTGCTGAAAAAATCAATTATGAACCATATCTAATTTAAATAATTTAATTTGCGCTGGCACAGTCAGACATTTTAATGGCAGAGGAAGAGATCCTCTCTTCACTATTTGAAAGAAAGTTTTAAAAGTGTTCTTTCTACGTACATTCGTGATTTTGCTGCATATAGCAAAAGAGGAAATCTCCCCCCCACCCCCAAGTCTGCAGCTACTGTGTGCAGGGCAGGATCACATACTGATCATATTTTTCCAATTTTTGAACCAGCTGGAAAAGTTAACTCAGTGAGGAAGGTTTCTATAAATTTTTTATTAATAAAAGTTGATGGCCTAGAAATTGATTTCGACCCTTTTTACAGTAGCAGAATTGTCAGCGCACTGGGAGCACACCCTGAAGCTCAACTGAAATTGGCCTCAGGCTTCATCAGCATTGCTCCAACAAGGAGGGGGCCGAGCGCTGGCCAACAGGCCGCAGTAGTGCTGTGGAGCTGGGAGGAGCACTCCTGCTTTTCTTGGCTCCACATAAAAGGTCAGTTTAAAAACAAATACCTTTTTGGCAGTAGACTTCATTGGCCAGGCTACAAAAGGAACCAGAAAAACTCGGCCCTGATGAATTTCCGGGAGAAGTACTGAAAGAAACAATAGACCCGTTTTAGGTGACACCCGGGGACACCTGAACAATGCCCGACCCTGGACAGATTTCAGGTGCCTTTGAAGCGCGGGAGGCATGACCGGGAAAATGGTACTTTTTCCCTCTGTTCTGCGCCCAAGAAACGTGTGCAGCAGGATCCAAATTTGACCCCATTGTTTGCTTCATATTTCTAAGAATAGTATATTGATTGCTCTAGATTTACTGCACTGTACAGTCAATAAAGCTCTAAGGATTTACTGTATTATAATACAACTCCGTCACACCTCATTGATAAGTTGCAGTCATCAGAACTGGTGTGTAGAAGATAACTTTGTTTCCACTTTTCAAAGTCCTGTAATTACATATTATGATTTCTGACTGACGGGTATTTTGCATGTTGTCCCGACAAAGGTGATTTTGCTGAAACTTATTTCCAAATTAAAAAATAAAAGTGGAAAATTTCAAGTAAAAGAAAGAACTTGCATTTGTATAGCGGATGCCCCAACCACTTCATGCTCATTTGGGTGTTACTGCGTGGGTAATGGGTTCAAGTTCTACTTCAGAGACTTGAGCACATAATCCAGGCTGACTCTTCAGTGTAGTGCGAATGCTGAGAGAGCATTGCACTGTCAGAGATGCCACTTTTCAGATGAGACTTTAGTCCAAGGTCCCATTTGCCCTCTCGGGTGGACATAAAAGATCCCATGGCACTATTTGAAGAAAAGGAGAGTTCTTCCCGGTGTCCAAGCTAATATTTATCCCTAAAAAACAGCATCACTGGGACAGGTTGTCTGTTCATAATCTCATTGCTGTTTGTGGGATCTTGCTGTGGACAAATTGCTGTCACCGCCCTTCTGCAGTCTGCTTTCCCACAGATCAGTATGAGCGATGACATGCAGCCCCATATGAGTGGCAGTGGCACCAAAGGAGAGGCTCTTGCTGTCCTTTTTCAGAATGACAACATGCCTGCTTCCCCACCAACTCCTCAACTAATGCCCGTCCTGGTGTCAGAAAGCCAGCTGGTAGGATAGGTCGGTCTTGCTCTTCCTCATCATCCTTTGTTTCTTCCTGTTCTACATGCTCTTCCATCCACGTCTTCATCCCCAGGTGGCTTGAAGGCATCCGTGTGTGGGTTCCTGCCAGCTGTCGTGAGGCACATCTGCAGGGGATATCCCTTGTCTCCAAGTAGCCAACCACTGACCCAATGGTCTGAAAGAGAGGAGGGAATTAAGGACTTGCGCAGGATAAAGGCATCATGACACTGCCAGGATATCTGGCACAAACCTGCATGATGCAGTGCATCTTATCACACACCAGCAGCACATTCAGTGAATGAAAGCCCTTCCTTTTCATGTATACTCCAGGGTTGGATTACGCAAGGCTATGTGTGTGCAGTTGAGAGCTCTGTCCTTCTGCTTTATAACCGCTATAGAGAAGGAGAGAAAATTGTTGACTCTGGCGAAGAACGCATCTGTCATCTGCTTCATGCAGGGATGGGCAGCTGATTGACTATTGTTGCTAATGTCACTTGTTGCAACCTGGATTGGCCACGAGGCATAAAAATTCAGGGCCACAGTTACTTTCAGAGCCACAGGCGAGGATGAGGGTAACCTGGTGATGGGCTGCAGTTGGTGGTGCAGCAGGTATTTAGCTCTTTGAAGGCCTCCCTGGTAAACCAGAGTCTCCTCAGACACTGCTCCTCACTGAACTGCAGGTATGAAGTTCTTGGCCAGTACACTCTAGTGGGGTCAGGATTCCTGCGAGCTTCCCTCCCACTGCCTCTTGTCTCCACAGCTGCCTGCTGCAGCTCCTCCTTCTCCTCTTCCAGCCACAATGGCATCCCAATCACCAAACCCATAATATCAACCTAAGGTTTACCAGAAGCCCCATGTCAAGATTCCACTGTAAACTCAGTCAGATAACTTTTTGAAAAGTTTACTGTCGGCTCCAGCAGCCAACACACCATAATAGCAAAAGTAGCACACCAGCAATCAAAATGAACAAACCAGTAAGTTACCTGAGAGCAGCTAAATATCCCTTTAAATAATGCAGAAATGATGCCCTCCCGACTGTTCCTGCCCAACATTTGTGGATCTATTGTAGAACTGACAAATAGCACACTAAAGTTGTTGAAAATGGCATTTGGGTCTTTAAGTAAGTGCAGGACCCTCATTTGCATATATGAAATAGATGCCTGTCAATTTCAGGCAGGCGTGCTGAACGCCTAAGAGGAACATAGCAACAGGAGTAGTCCATTCAGCCTCTTGAGCCTGTTCTGACATTCAATGAGTTCATGGCTGATCTGTATCCTAATTCCATCCAACTGCCCTGGCTCAATATCCCTTAATACCCTTGGCTAGCAAAAATCTGGCGATCTCAGATTTAAAATTCTTAATTGAGATAGCATCTACTGTTTATTATGGGAGAGATTTCCACACTTCTACCACCCTTTGCATATAGAAGTGTTTCCTAACTTCTCTCCTGAATGGCCTGGCTCTGATTTTAAGGTTATGTCCCCTTGTCCTGGACTCTCCCACCAGAGGGAAAAGTTTCTCTCTATCTACCCAAGTAAGAATAGGGCCCTTTATAAATATTGTAGGTGGCTAAGTAATACACAAAAGTGAATCCATAAATATTTTCGTTCAGTTAAAATAAATCTTGTCATAGAATCATCGAATAATAAAGTCACTGTCTTTATTGTGATATATAATTCACTACTGAAAGTTTGGATTTAGTCCAATTTCAATTTATTTCTTTTCTCCCTACAGCTCCTTAGAACTGGAAGGAAAAATTAACATTTTGAAGATACGTCAGCTATTTCTGGCTTGGTCAGTGCTGCACTGTGACTTCAGCAAATCAAACTCCTGACCTACAACAAGCAAAGCAAAGCAGCTGACCCTGTGGAATCACAGCATCATTAATGCCAGTGCGATCTGGATCAGATCATCTCCAACAGCTCTCTATACAGCCAGAAGCTTAACCTGAGCAACTGCTCCAATCCACAGTTCAGTTTGCTTCTAAATCACAATGAAAGCCTGAAGTAAATCTCTCTGATTCTTTTTATCCCTGTTTTTCTTCACTCCTGAAATATTTATGTGAAGCTAATGCTTGAGAAGATCAGTGCTTATATAATCAGTTGCGAAAGCGTTAATCTCACAATTTGTCATAAAACTAAACCAGCCTTCTCATCTGCTACATAAATAAAGAAATAAAATAAAATTGCTAAAACTATTGACAAATTAAATGAAATCCTACAAGGGACAGATGATATATTCCTGTCCCACGCAGAACAGAGGATATGTTTACATGACAGTGAAATGAATTCTACGTGTTGAGAACCGTTGAGAAGTGACAGAAGCTGTTTACTGTTCACAGGGAAGGATAATATCTCCTGTCCTCTCCACATGTCTTTAAGCCATAGCAAACAAAAGCATCAATGCTGATGGCAATTGTGACATTCCCCCACCCCCCACCCCCGTCATCATATCAGGTGAAAATTTCAGGACACAAAGCTATTGCCGATGCTCAGAAACTGCATCTCATTGCTCTTCTAATATTTGCACTGTCACTTTTATTCAGGGTAATGATGTGTGTAGTTACTGGCACAGATGGCCTCATGAGATCTGCAACCAAACATGCGGAATCTTGCTGGGCTTTACTAACTAAAGAATATGATTTGCACTTGTCTTCAATTCCTGTGGGTGGCATCCAAATAAAAAAATTTAATTGTCCTTCATCTCTTCTCCACCCTTATGAAATGAAAAGAAGCCTCAAAGCTGCACAGTGGACAATTGAACAAATGTTGTTATCTCCCCTTGCATTATAAAAAAAATAGATTTGATATGGTACATGGAACATTGGTTGACAAGGGAGAACAATCCATGCAGGATTTGACAGACATTGACTATACAGTGGTTTTAAAAACAATGCATTAATTTGTCACAGTAATTTGGAATGCATTTGTTATTTTAAATGGGGTCCACAGGCTTTATAAAACCAGTGGAACTTGCATTTAGAAAGGATGCACAGCTATCGAGAAGCAAAGCACTTTAGTTACATTTTTAAGTTTTGTATTTTTATAGCCATCATTATTAACCCTTGTTTGGCTGTCATTTGAAGACTTCAATGTTATTCATAGTGCTAGTGTTTGTATATTATTATTTGCAAGCAGATAACTGTTCTGTTTTACCTTTAAACAAACAAAACCTAAGAAAGTAATGTATAGATTTTAAATAGGAGGCTGCAAGATATATTTCTTCTATTCATAAAAAATGCAAACAATGTATTTTGTAATTATTAGAGTTTTGAAATCTAAAAAAGTTATTTTATTATTAAAGGCCTGGTATATGATATTAGTTAGACAGCAAGTAACAGAAAGAAAACTTTTCATACTCTTTCCTAAATCAAAACTGCTTGTCATAAAAAAGCAACAAGAAAAAATAAAAATATATGATACTTCCTCTTCAGATAGGTGATCAGAATTACAATTACTAGATACTGTTCATCTCTAGGTTGCTGCATACACATTTTTCAATGTTAATCAAACCAGTAATCCAACATGACATAGTTTGCAATAAACTGGTCTAAAGTGAATGCTTGTAAGTTGGATCCTTTCAGAGATTTAAAATACTTTACGGTTTTAATGAGATTTATCTGCACTTTGATTCAAGATATGAAATACTTCTGTCTTTGTTAACTTGAAATCACTGCATTAAAATATAGGATCACGTGACAGACTTAAAAGATGAAGAAGGGGAAGTTGGGCCTCATTGTGCTTGTTTTATTAGCGTAAGAGGGGGAAACGAGGCCCAATTTCTCCCCCTTCATCCTTTACCCGATATTGCATCAGGCCATTTTACAGGCATCCCTGGTGGCTGCCTAAAACAGGCATTAGGTCCCTTACATATGAAAATGAAAGGCCTAACATCTGTTGTAGACCCACCCTGGAAAATTGAACATCGCAGATTGGGAAGGAGCTAAGCCTGCTCCATTCCGGATTCTTACGCGGTCATTGCAGTCTAAGGAACGACCGCCACCAAAATGACAGAAGTGTTCCCCACAATTCCACAGTACTTGCAATCAGACCATCCCCACCCTATTGTCACTCCACTCCCTCCGGGACTTATCTCAAGACCGCTACTGGCGAAGTAAGCAGCCCGATATTCAACAATGTAAAATGGTCGAGCTGCCTGTGGAGGCACGACAGGTGCCCGCAGCTCACTCAAATCATGCAAATATGCCCAAGATCCATTTTTAGACCGACTTCTGGCCTCCCAGTTGGGGTACGTGCTGACTGCACGCCATTGGTTAAGTGCCCGAAAGAGGCCATAACCAATTTCTAGGCCAAAGTCTGTACACCCATGGGGAAGATTTCTACTGTGCATGATGAGTGTAATAAAATAATAAACCCATTTATAAAGAATACATTTAAGGACCTGGAATTTGCGGTCGGGATGACGGTGAACTGGCAGCGTTCGCTGTTATTCCGCCTTTGAAACTGACTGCTACATCGGAATTTGGCGCATGCACCTGAAATCCTGAAGTTACGGTCTGTCGTTCACAGCTCCGACACAGGCTGCGCTGGGTCTCCTCCCCCCCCGCCCCCTCCAGAGAGCAGGCAATCTGTAATCACCCAAATCAGGGATCCCCTTGTGCGAACTGCTGTGACGTCAACAAGCTATCTAAGCAGCCAATCAAAACGCAGAATTCTCACAGACAGCGAACAAGGAAGTGAGTAAGCTCTTAAAATGCTAACTTTTAAAAAATGTTAGAGAGAGCAAAACAAAGATTGGGGCGCTCACATGGGGAAAAGGCAAACCTGAAATAAAGATGAACAAACTTTTGAAATGTAACACTGTTAAATTCTCCACTAAAAGTTAGACCCAAAGAGATTAGGTGTAACTGGAGTTTTAACAGCATTGTTATTGCTAAACAAATGTTAAAGGCTTGGAAAACTCATTTTGATTTTGTGCAGTGTGAAATTTGCCAATTTTAATAAAAATTTAAATTTTTAGGAAACTTAAAAAAAAATTACATTTTTTAAAAAAGTTTGTTCATCTTTATTTCAGGTTTGCCTTTTCCCCATGCGAGCGCCCCAATCTTTGTTTTGCTCTCTCTAACATTTTTAAAAAGTTAGCATTTTAAGAGCTTACTCACTTCCTTGTTCACTGTCTGTGAGAATTCTGCGTTTTGATTGGCTGCTTAGATAGCTTGTTGACGTCACAGCAGTTCGCACAAGGGGATCCCAACTATACTTTGTTGATTTGAATTGAATGTCGGAAAACCCAAAGTTCTCGACACAGGGATTGCAAGATCCTTGTGCGAAGCGTACTTCGGGGCCAGAGGCGAACGCCTTCGCTTCACCGCTGACCGCAAATTCCAGGCTCCTCTTGTTATACAAAGTGCACAGAGGAAATGTCCCCCAAAATAGGCCAGTTTCAATTTTTTTTGCAAATATCTTAATTTGATTTCATCACTCAGAATTGAATGTGCCCATCTGTTGAACAAAATTGCATTGCACATGAACAGACCAACTATACCCTACTGTGCATATTCCACAGCTGATAAAAGTTTCCATGACATTATCACCGTGACAAAATTGGACATCCATAGATGGCGTTATACCATCAAAAGTAGATGGCTTTTGTATCTATTTTATTGTGTAATATGGGGGAGTTGGTCTCCCATCAGCGTAATGACTCTGATTGTGTGCTGATTATAGCATTAGGCCTCAGTGAGACGACAGTAATAAGTTAAAGGTAAGTATTCAAACTTTTGCACTGTTGGAATCAGTAATAGACTTGTGAATATTCACATTTTTAGGATGTCAAAGCTTCGACTTGAAAAAGCTAAATATTCAACCCTAAAAATTAGTAGGGAAAAAAAACTTCAGATACATGCAAGTAAAGGTTTCCACACAGACATAAGCATACAACTTCCACATTCATTTCTAGCATCAATCTATCTAATTAAATAAATCTGGAATAAAAAGCTAGTATCAGTAATGATAACCATGAAATGATCGGATTGTCATAAAAACCCATTTGGTTCACTAATGTCCTTTAGAGAAGGAAATCTGCCATCCTTAGCTGGTCTGGCTTATATGTGACTCCAGACCCACAGCAATGTGGTTGACTCTTAACTGCCCTCTGAAATGGCCGAGCAAGCCACTCAGTTGTAACAAACCGCTACAAAAAACAATAAAAAGAATAAAACCGGCATCAACCTCGGCACCGGCTACGGACACGACAATGGCACACCCAGCCCAGTCGACCCTGCAAAGTCCTCCTCACCAACATCTGGGGACTTGTGCCAAAATTGGGAGAGCTGTCCCACAGACTAGTAAAGCAACAGCCTGACATAGTAATACTCAAAGAATCATACCTTTCAGCTAATGTCCCAAACTCCTCCATCACCATCTCTGGGTATGTCCTGTCCCACGGGCAGTATAGACCCACCAGGGGTGGTGGCACAGTGGTATACGGACGGGAAGGAGTTTTTTTTTTTAATTCATTTTTTATGGGATCAGGGCGTCGTTGGCAATGCCAGCATTTATTGCCCATCTCTAGTTGCCCTTGAGAAGGTGGTGGTGAGCCACCTTCTTGAACCGCTGCAGTCCGTGTGGTGATGGTGCTCCCACAGTGCTGTTAGGGAGGGAGTTCCAGGATTTTGACCCAGATACGATGAAGGATCGGCGATATACTTCTAAGTCAGGATGGTGTGTGACTTGGAGGGGAACTTGGAGGTGGTGGTGTTCCCATGTGTCTGCTGCCCTTGTCCTTCTAGGTGGAAGAGGTCGTGGGTTTGGGAGGTGCTGCCGAAGAAGCCTTGGTGAGTTGCTGCAGTGCATCTTGTAGATAGTACACACTGCAGCCACGGTACGCCGGTGGTGGAGGGAGTGAATGTTTAAGGTGGTGGATGGGGTGCCAATCAAGCGGGCTGGTTTGTCCTGGATGGTGTCGAGCTTCTTGAGTGTTGTTGGAGCTGCACTCATCCAGGCAAGTGGAGAATATTCCATCACACTCCTTACTTGTGCCTTGTAGATGGTGGAAAGGCTTTGGGAAGTCAGGAGGTGAGACACTCGCCGCAGTTTACCTAGCCTCTGACCTGCTCTTGTTGCTACAGTATTTATGTGGCTGGTCCAGTTATGTTTCTGGTTAATGGTGACCCCCAGGATGTTGATAGTGGGTGATTCGGCGATGGTAATGCCATTGAATGTCAAGGGGAGGTGGTTAGCCTCTCGCTTGTTGGAGATTGTCATTGCCTGGCAGTTCAGTGGCGCGAATGTTACCTGCCACTTACCAGCCTAAGCCTGAACGTCGTCCAGGTCTTGTTGCATGCGGGCATGGACTGCTTCATTATCTGTGGAGTTGTGAATGGCACTGAACACTGTGCAGTCATCAGCAAACATCCCCATTTCTGATCTTATGTTGGAGGGAAGGTCATTGATGAAGCAGCTGAAGATGGTTGGGCCTAGGACACTGCCCTGAGGAACTTCTGCAGCGATGTCCTGGGGCTGTGATGATTGACCTTCAACCACCACAACTATCTTCCTTCGTGCTAGGTATGACTCCAGCCAGTGGAGCGTTTTCCCCCTGATTCCCATTGACTTCAGTTTTACTAGGGCTCCTTGATGCCAGACTCGGTCAAATGATGTAAGGGCAGTCACTCTCACTGCAACTCTAGAATTCAGCTCCTTTGTCCATGTTTGGACCAACGCTGTAATGAGGTCGGGAGCTGAGTGGTCTTGGCGGAACCCAAACTGGGCATCAGTGAGCAGGTTATTGGTGAGTAAGTGCCGCTTGATAGCACTGTCGATGACACCTTCCATCACTTTGCTGATGATTGAGAGTAGACTGATGGGGCGGTAATTGTCCGGGTTGGATTTGTGCTGCTTTTTGTGGACAGGACATACCTGGGCAGTTTTCCACATTGTCGGATAGATGCCAGTGTTGTAGCTGTACTGGAACAGCTTGGCTAGAGGCGCAGCTAGTTCTGGAACACAAGTCTTCAGCAGGATAGCCGGGATGTTGTCGGGGCCCATAACCTTTGCTGTATCAAGTGCGCTCAGCCGTTTCATGATATCACGTGGAGTGAATCGAATTGGCTGAAGACTGGCTTCTGTGATGGTGGGGACCTCGGGAGTAGGCCGATATGGATCATCCACTCAGCACTTCTGGCTGAAGAAGGTTGCAAATGCTTCAGCCTTGTCTTTTGCACTCACGTGCTGGGCTCCACCATCATTGAGGATAGGGATATTCTTGGAGCCTCCTCCTCCCGTTAGTTGTTTAATGGTCCACCACCATTCACGACTGGATGTGGCAGGACTGCAGAACTTTGATCTGATCTGTTGATTGTGGGATCGCTTAGCCCTGTCTATAGCATGCTGCTTCCACTTTTTAGCATGCATGTAGTCCTGTGTTGCAGCTTCCCCAGGTTGGCACCTCATTTTTAGGTACGCCTGGTGCTGCTCCTAGCATGCTCTTCTACACTCGTTGTTGAACCAGGGTTGGTCCCCTGGCTTGGTGGTAATGGTAGAGTGAGGGATATGCCGGGTCATGAGGTTACAGATTGTGGTGGAATACAATTCTGCTGCTGCTGATGGCCCACAGCGCCTCATGGATTCCCAGATTTGAGCTGCTAGATCTGTTCTGAATCTATCCCATTTAGCACAGTGGTAGTGTCACACAACACGATGGAGGGTGTTCTCAGTGTGATTAAAAGACAGATGCATCTGCGACAGGTAGATTGGTGAGGACGAGGTCAAGTAGGTTTTTCCCTCGTGTTGGTTCTCTCACCACCTGTCGCAGGCCCAGACTGGCAGTTATGTCCTTCAGGACTCGGCCATCTCGGTCAGTAGTGGTACTACCGAGCCACTCTTGGCCCTGAGAGTCCTCAACATTGACTCCGGACCCCATGAAGTCTCATGACATCAGGTCAAGCATGGGCAAGGAAATCTCCTGCTGATTACCACCTACCGCCCTCCCTCAGCTGATGAATCAGTACTCCTCCATGTTGAACACCACTTGGAAGAAGCACTGAGAGTAGCAAGAGCACAGAATGTACTCTGGGTGGGGGACTTTAATGTCCATCACCAAGAGTGGCTCGGTAACACCACTACTGACCGAGTCCTGAAGGACATAGCTGCCAGTCTGGGCCTACAGCAGGTGGTGAGAGAACCAACACGAGAGATAAAACTACTTGACCTTGTCCTCACCAATCTACCTGTCGCAGAAGCATCTGTCCATGACAGTATTGGTAGCAGTGACCACCGCACAGTCATTGTGGTGACAAAGTCCCGTCTTCACACTGAGGGCACCCTCCATCGTGTTGTGTGGCACTACCACTGTGCTAAATGGGATGGATTCAGAACAGATCTAGCAGCTCAAAACTGGGCATCAATGAGGCACTGTGGGCCATCAGCAGCAGCAGAATTGTATTCCATCACAATCTGTAACCTCATGGCCCGGCATATCCCTCGCTCTACTATTACCATCAAGCCAGGGGACCAGCCCTGGTTCAATGAGTAGTGTAGAAGAGCATGCCAGGAGCAGTACCTAAAAATGAGGTGCCAACCTGGGGAAGCTGCAACATGCATGCTAAAAAGCGGAAGCAGCATGCTATAGACAGGGCTAAGCGATCCCACAATCAACGGATCAGATCAAAGCTCTGCAGTCCTGCCACATCCAGTCGTGAATGGTGGTGGACCATTAAACAACTAACGGGAGGAGGAGACGCCATGAATATCCCCATCCTCAATAATGGTGGAACCCAGCACATGAGTGCAAAAGACAAGGGGCCGTATTTTCCGATCGGAGGCTTCCCGCATGCGGGCCAAGAGTGGCTCGGTGGTACCACTACTGACCGAGATGGCCGAGTCCTGAAGGACATAACTGCCAGTCTGGGCCTGCGACAGGTGGTGAGTGAACCAACACGATGGAAAAACCTACTTGACCATCTGGAAAAAATCTACGCCCTTACCTGAGGGCTCCCGGGACGCACACACTTCCACTCCTGGGCCTCTCGAACTCCAAGTGTGCAGGGCCTACATATCCCAGGGGCACATGCGGTTCGCAAGCATCCCTGGGATCACGTGGGCCATGGGGAGCCAATCAAAGAAGGGAATCTCCCTTCATACACTTGACAGGAAGACCTGTCAAATATATGAATGGAGATCAACCCAAAAACATAGTAAAACTTTAAATAATTTTTTTAAAAAACATGACATTTTTAAAATGACTTGAAATTACAATACATTAAATATTTTAAACAAAAATTTAATTTTTTGAAAAAAATAATTAAAGTTTTTTACGGGGCTAAAAATAAACTTACCTTTTTTAACGTATTTTTAAATGATACATCAGTGAAATTTTTTTTAAAACTTTTTTTCAACTCTTTTACCAGACGTAAGAATTGTAAGGGTTTTCTGCGGGCGGAGGGTCTCCAAAAAAGCGGAACTATCCGCCCACAGAGGCCCTTCTCCAGGGCAGGCAGAGGATCTGACAAGAGGATTCTTGACAGAACGGAAATGCTGGTTTTCAGTGCATGCGCTGTGCATGCCTGAAACCGGCATTTCCGATGTCCCTATGGGTGGGTACACAGCGCGTACCCACCCGTAGGGATCGAAATATCTGCGCCAAGGATGAAGCGTTTGCAACCTTCTTCAGCCAGAAGTGCCAAGTGGATGATCCATATCGGCCTCCTCCTGAGGTCCGCACCATCACAGAAGTCAGTCTTCAGGGGCCAATTCGATTCACTCCACGTGATATCAAGAGCAATAGCAAAGGCTATGGGCCCCAACAACATCCCAGCTGTCATGCTGAAGACTTGTGCTCCAGAACTAGCCGCGCCTCTAGCCAAGCTGTTCTAGCTACAACACTGGCATATATCCGAAAATGTGGATTCTGCCCAGGTATGTCCTGTCCACAAAAAGCAGGACAAATCCAACCAGCCAATTACCGCCCCATCAGTCTACTCTCAATCATCATCAAAGTGATGGAAGGTGTCATTGACAGTGCTATCAAGCGGCACTTGCTCACCAATAACCTGCTCACTGATGCCCAGTTTGGGTTCCGCCAAGATCCCATTACAGCCTTGGTCCAAACATGGACAAAGGAGCTGAATTCCAGAGGGGAGGTGAGAGTGACTGCCCTTGACATCAAGGCAGCATTTGACTGAGTGTGGCATCAAGGAGCCCTAGTAAAACAGAAGTCAATGTGAATAGGGGGGAAAACTCTCCACTGGCTGAAGTCATACCTAGCACAAAGGAAAATGGTTGTGGTGGTTGAAGGTCAATAATCGCAGCCCCAGGACATCACTGCAGGAGTTCCTCAGGGCAGTGTCCTAGGCCCAACCATCTTCAGCTGCTTCATCAATGACCTACCCTCCAAAGTCAGAAATGAGGATGTTCGCTGATGACTGCACAGTGTTCAGTGCCATTCACAACTCCTCAGATAATGAAGCAGTCCATGCCCGCATGCAACAAGACCTGGATGACGTTCAGGCTTAGGCTGATAAGCGGCAGGTAACATTCGCGCCACAGAAGTGCCAGGCAATGACTATCTCCAACAAGCGAGAGTCTAACCACTGCCCCTTGACATTCAACGGCATTACCATCGCCGAATCACCCACCATCAACATCCTGGGGGTTACCATTAACCAGAAACTTAACTGGACCAGCCATATAAATACTGTAGCAACAAGAGCAGGTCAAAGGCTAGGTATTCTGCTGCGAGTGTCTCACCTCCTGACTTCCCAAAGCCTTTCCACCATCTACAAGGCACAAGTCAGGAGTGTGATGGAATACTCTCCACTTGCCTGGATGAGTGCAGCTCCAACAACACTCAAGAAGCTCGACACCATCAGGAGAAAGCAACCCACTTGATTGGCACCCCATCCACCACCTTAAACATTTACTCCCTCCAACACCAGCGTACCGTGACTGCAGTGTGTACCATCTACAAGATGCACTGCAGCAACTCGGCAAGGCTTCTTTGGCAGCACCTCCCAAACCCGCGACCTCTATCAACTCGAAGGACAAGGGCAGCAGGCGCATGGGAACACCACCACCTGCAAGTTCCCCTCCAAGTCACACGCCATCCTGACTTGGAAGTATATCGCCGATCCTTCATCATCGCTGGGTCAAAATCCTGGAACTCCCTCCCTAACAGCACTGTGGGAGTACCTTCACCTCACGGACTGCAGCGGTTCAAGAAGGCGGCTCACCACCACCGTCTCAAGGGTAATTAGGGATGGGCAATAAATGCTGGCCTTGCCAGCGACGCCCACATCTCATGAATGAATTAAAAAAAATACTGCGATTCATTGAATTAAAATCTTTTAAAGTCAATGACTGATGGAATGCAGTTTTTGTTATTGCGACCCGTGCTAAAACTGAGTAACCGTGACTGTAACATCTGACCTAGTTAAAAATCATGCTGGTTGCATGTAAGTATGTCCTTTACACCATGAAGGTTTTGCCAAAGGTTGCCATGTTCAAGAATTTAAAAGATTTGTAATTTTTCAAAATAAAACAGTTGCTCACTTCTGTGAAAGTGTTACTCGATACAGCCGAGCAATATTATCTTGCATGTGCCCTTTTAGTACCACATTCTAATTCACTAAATATAAATATAACTTAATAAGCTTTTATTCGTTACCAGTTTAATTACTAATCAAGTACTATAGCAGTGTTACAATAGTCTATGCAATACAAGTATGTCACAAAAGCTGTTACAGAAATAAGTAGCGAATGATTAGTCAAATTTTTATAAGGTACACTTAGACAAGTGTAACATATCAAAATTTGCAGATGATACAAAGATGGGAGGGAAAGTAGTGAGTGAGGAGGACATAAAAAACCTGCAAGGGGACATAGACAGGCTAAGTAAGTGGGCAGAGATTTGGCAGATGGAATACAACACTGGAAAGTGTGAGGTGATGCACTTTGGCAGGAAAAATCCTAGAGCAATTTATTATCTTAATGGCAAGAAACTGGAGAGTACTGAAGTGCAAAGGGATCTGGGGGTCCTGGTGCACGAAACTCAAAAGGTTAGTATGCAGGTGCAGCAAGTGATTAAGAAGGCAAATGGAATGTTGGCTTTCATTGCTAGGGGGATAGAATATAAAAATAGGGAGGTATTGCTTCAGTTGTACAAGGTATTGGTGAGACCGCACCTGGAATACTGCATACAGTTTTGGTGTCCTTACTTAAGGAAAGACATCCTTGCTCTCGAGGCAGTGCAAAAAAGGTTCACTCGGTTAATCCCGGGGATGAGGGGGTGGTCATATGAGGAGAGGTTGGGTAGATTGGGACTCTACTCATTGGAGTTCAGAAGAATGAGAGGCGATCTTATTGAAACATATAAGATTGTGAAGGGGTTGGATCGGGTGGATGCGGGGAGGATGTTCCCGATGACGGGTGAGACGAGAACTAGGGGACATAGTCTTAGAATAAGGGGCTGCTCTTTCAAAACTGAGATGAGGAGGAACTACTTCACTCAGAGGGTGGTAGGTCCATGGAATATGCTGCCACAAAAAGCTGTAGAAGCTACAACATTAATTAAATTTAAAACAGAAATAGACAGTTTCCTAGAAGTAAAGGGCATTAAGGGTTACGGGGAGCGGGCAGGAATTTGGACATGAGTCTAGGTTCGGATCGGTCATGGCCCTGTGGGTAGTGGAGCGGGCCCAGGGACTGTGTAGCCTGATTCTGCTCCTATTTCGTGTGTGCAATTCTGTTAGATGCAGGAGATGGTTCTGTGATAGATAGTAGATTGGCGGTTAGGATCAGATCAGCCATGATCTTATTGAATGGCGGAGCAGGCTCGAGGGGCCGATTGGCCTACTCCTGCTCCTATTTCTTATGTTCTTATGTTCTTTATGTTCTTATTTCATTCATTGAAATATTTCATTAAAACAATGGTGAACAAAAAACATTCAAGAAGCTAAATTGCAGTTTATTGAATTAAAATTGTCATCGAATGCCCTCCATTTTCATTAGAATTATTGAAAATGACCCCCAAAGGGTAATTTTACAAGCTTCCATTCTGGCCCTTGCCTGCCAGCAGTGCCTATCAGATACCCTAATTTTCCACTTAATGGGCGGGAAGCATTCCCATGATCTACCAACATGCAGAACCGGCAGGTGAGATTTCCACATGCTGAAACGTGACCTGCAGCCAAACTCATCCACAGGCATGATACAGCTGGTAACTGTGAACGTCAAAACCATCCTTAATATCAATGGCCCTGCATCAGTCCAAGATGCCACTGGTGGCATCATCCACATTAGTCAATTGTATATAAAGACGTATAAAGAAAATGATGGATGTCTTGTTTGTTTGAGCAACTAATTTCATCTCCTTCCCCATGGACAACTGACAGCAGCATGAGGAGGTGGAACAATTTTACTAAACGGCAGGATACCCAATGGTCTGAAGGTTATAAATTGCACCCATGTGGCCCTACTTGTTGCATTCCCCAATGCCACTACTAACATGAGTTGGAAAGGAATTCAACTCTCAATCTTTAGCTCATTTGTAACCAACAGCACTGGAATATGCAAGTTAATATTCACTCCCAGGCAGCTTCACGATAGGGCTGAATTTCTGAGTGCGGCCTGCGGGTAGAGAACCGTCCCACCAGTGGCACATATTGGGAAATCACAGCTGCCCCACCATGATTTCCTGAGATGTGTGGTAAGTAGGAAAGGGTTCCTGCCAACACCACATACTTGGAAAATCAGCCCTGATGTTTAAATTTTAAGGAAGTCCATGGTCCCACCAATAATTGCCCCACAAATGCAAGTACTAGGTTCATTCTATCTTGTATAGTCACAGCTCTTGACATCTCTGCAGTATCCCAGAACACCAGCTGACCACTGACATAATGTAGTACTGCATATGCATCCATCAGAGAAATGATCAAACACAACATTGACATGTTGAAAACTTCACTTCAAGTACATGGATAGATTGCAATATGACCTAGCTGAAGTTTTAAGGGTTGTGGTAGTGTGCTGCATGCTGCACTATTTCATCCACAACCGGCATCATCATATAAGTTGTAGGCACAGTACAGGGACCACTAAGACGAAATGGAGGAGTCAGAAGAGGCAGTGGCAGAGATTTTTATGCTGGCTGCGAAAGCCATTTTGCAAGCTCTCATAATAGAGACCTTCTCCTAACTTTAGCAGTCCTTTTTACATCGTTCTTGTGCCCTCTACAAAGGTGCCTTTACCTACAATGCCTTAAATCTTGCACACAATTCAAAAATATCCTATGCAGTCACTTGACGAAACATGCTTCCAAATTATTGCAAAAAGACTTTCTGCACACAGCTTCAGTACCAAATCACCAAACACCTAATGTGTTTACTTCCATGGTACTTTCCCTTGGTGATGGCGTATGATGTATGTGCCGTTGCACCAAGGCTTATGATTTGCCTAAATGCTATCTGAGTGGCAGTAGTCTAAGAGGTGGCTGATTATTGTCTGAGTAGACCTTACCTCCTGGCTGCCGAATCCTGAAATGGACCAGCTGCAGACTCTAATACGTGCACATCTGTGTGGACGACCTGCTCCTGCAAGCTTTCTGACATTTAAACAGCCATTGGAAGGATCAGATACGTTGCCATCTTGAGAGACAACACTAACATCCATTCCCATTCCACACCTCTACTCCTGAACACTGTCTCACTATGGCCATTGATTGGTGTGAGAGCAGAACTAATAGGACCAACAAAATCAGAGAAGGCCTGCCTTATGGTTCTCTCTTGCTGATCCTCAAGCCTGTAAAATCCAGAAGCGATAGGCCATTCTACCCTGAGACCCCAGGCCTTTATGGTACTAGTCTGAACATGTACAGAACAATAATTGCTTTTGGGCCTCTAGCCATCATACAAGACTGTACGTATGTGGCTAGTGGACTCATCCACACAAGGTAACATCTGCAGCATGCTGCTGGGCATGATTTCCAATGACTGCAACAGGGCACAATGCTCAGAAAGTATTGTTCTTTTGAAAGCAGCCACCAAGTGGTTCAGACCCCCAGGCTCATCAGCCAATTGTGACATGTGCTGGACTTCTGAACAACATGTCTTTGCTCCTAATCTGCCACTACCAGCTACTTCTGCTCACTTATGCTCTGTGTCTCATCCAGTGTACTTCCCTCTATATCACCATATAAATCCCCACAGGTGGATGCATCTGAGCTGGTGCTCAGAAGGGATAAAGTGAATAATGATGTGCACCATGAAGTGTTAGTGAACCGAGTGTCACTGTTGCTTGATGAGGCTCCCTGTAGCATAACTGGAGGAAGGAACAGGAAGAGATGGTGTCCTAATGAGAATCCTTCACATATAGCTTTCAGTTGATGGAGTGACACGGTAAAGTGTTTCAGTATATGGTTTGCTGCTAGTGATTGAATGATAGAGTAGGATGAGAAGAAAGAATAGAAGAAAATGGTTAGCATGAACCATTAGCTGGAGCCAGTACTTCTACCTTCTCATCTCTTCCACCCTATATGGCCTCTCTCCCAGGATTTGTAAGGCTTCCTCCTCATATAAGGTTTATATTACAAAGATAAAGGGATTTCCCTCCTGTGTGCTCTTCTGCTATAGGTCATAATCTCTGTAAACAAATTATTCATGTACGGTACAGTTATAAGCAAAGGCAAGTGTACTTAACATTTTAGCCTACTTACATTTGCAATGAGGAGGCAGTGCTTTGATCAAACTGCCAAGCATCTGATTAAATCTCTCCACATTTCCATTCCCTGTTGGGTGACAGGTAGTGCTGCATGACCTGCTCCCATCAGTCCTCTCCAATAGCTCGCAAATCAACTGACACTCAAAATTTGCCTATTCTATATTTGTGGGAATACAAATTAGAAGTGAGAGGTTCCAATTGTCTTGATGATATAGAGTGATATTGAAGGGTCAGATTGTGATGACATGTACATGCATCATGCAGAGACATGACATGGGATGATTATTTTGGTTTGAATGTATATAAGAATGTGAGTGAAGGAACAAGGATGGTCGTGCTTAGTGCATCCTGTACATATTAAACATTCATGACAAGCATTGAAAGTAATTTAAGAAAGTGTAATGGAAAGGTAATTTTAAACATTATAGGTGCTTTGTATAGCGAACTAATGGAATGTAACACTGTTCTCTTCATTTGGCTGATCTGGTAAGGTCATTAAGCTTCTTTATACAATGCCTCCAGGTACATGGTATGTTGCATATGTTGCATATGGCATTCATACTGGTTTACAGGTCTGCAGCCACTGAAAAGTGCTATCTTGTAAACCATGATATCCTTTGTATTCCCACAAATATAGAATGGACAAATTTTGAGTGTCAGTTGATTTGCGAGCTATTGGAGATGACTGATGGGAGCAGGTCATGCACCACTACCTATCACCCAACAGGGAATGGAAATGTGGAGTGATTTAATCAGATGCTTGGCAGTTTGATCAAAGCACTGCCTCCTCATTGGAAAGGTAAGTGGGCTAAAATGCTAAGTACACTTGCCTTTGCTTATAACTGTACCGTACATGAATTAATTGGATTTTATCTTATGTTTGGACGTCTTTTTGCAACCACAGGCAAACAAAGTATACAAGTTAATGCTCATTTTCTGGTGAATGTTCACAACACCCAAAGTTTAATGTAATCAAGTGTCCCCCACCTGTTTGAGGATGCAAATAGAATGGATGGTTTGATTCTGGGAGAAATGGGTTTGCCCGAAGAAGGCATTTCACTGTTTCCTTATGCAGTTCACAAACTCTGCGGGGTTTCGTCGGTGAAGTTGACTTTTTGCAGTGTCCTTCTTTGCTGACGATCATTCAAATTTGCACACTCCAGATTCAGATTGACTTACTATTTGTTATTTATACTAGTTACATGCCTATTTAAATGGTTAATGGGTGATTCAGTGGCATTACTGCAGGTGAGCTCTAATTTGCTGCTCAGTTGTACATTATAATACATCCAACCTTGAAGAACGCACTGGGAGGTAATCCACTGCCTTAATGTCTTAAATGTATTTCTTCAAACAAATGGTAAAAATACATTCCTTTGAGATGGTGCAGAAATTCCTCTGTCAATTATTTTAACAGACATATTACCCACTTCAAATAAACTTTACAAAAGCAAAATGAGCGGAACAGGAATATTATTTTACGGATTAATTTCTCCTTGGGATTTTATAATACAGAGTTGCTTTCAAAAATGGTTCTGTAATTCGTAGTTTCACCTTCCTACTGGTAAAATCATCCTGTTTATAGTCAGCAGGAGGGAGAAAACATCAGCCAAAACACACTGGGCCAAAGATCCACAGTCTTTCCAGTGACAGTGCGCCAGAAGGGATGCAATTGCTGGAAATCTGAAATAAAAACAGAAAATACTGGAAATACTCAGCAGGTCAGGCAGCATTTATGGAGAGAGAAACAGAGTTAACGTTTCAAATTGGTTATCTTTCATCAAATAAACTTTAATTTTTCTTCAGGGATTTAGTATCCTGGCAGGGGGCCCCTTACAAGGCCCTGTATAAGGTATCTGGTGTATCCAGGCCCTGCTCTGAATTGCATCCCTTCTGGCGCACTGTCACTGGAAAGACTGTGGAGCTTTGGCCCAGTGTGTTTTGGCTGCTGTTTTCTCCCTCCTGCTGACTATAAACAGGATGATTTTACCAGTAGGAAGGTGAAACTACGAATTACAGAACCATTTTTGAAAGCAACTCTGTATTATAAAATCCCAAGGAGAAATTAATCCGTAAAATAATATTCCTGCTCTGCTCATTAAACCCTATTTATCTGCAAATTGTGATGTTCCATAAAATCGAATTATAAGAGTTTAAAGCTTCTATTACTGAAACACAAAGACAACTACATGACATGATTATATTTTTCATGACAGATATTCCATTCCTTTCTCAGATGATATCAAAATGGGAGATATTAGTGTGAATTTACCAGTCCCAAAGCTAAAACATACTTTGGCTGAATGCCAATTTCACTGGATTTCCTATAGTCTACATATTTAATATAGCCTAATTTATATAGGGTATCCTGATGCTGGGAGCTCATCTGAGGTGCATACTTGACATTGTGAGGGAGATTTCGAGGCCTCCAACCTGGAGGAAGAGAATCAGTAGAGCCCCAGAAATGGTACGGAGTGACATTTCACCCCGTTGCCACTGACGGTGCGGCTGTCCCTATCATCTCAAGAGCCTAATGCTGGTTGGCTGGAGTGCCCCCCTCAGTCAGGCGGGAGACCCTTTTAATCTGAAAATCGCAGTCCTATGATATACAGAGGAGCCCAATGATCATTTTAGGATGGAACTGCGAGGAGCGCGCATCATGCAGTTTCAGCTGGTGATCCGACTGAGGAGGAGTTCAGCTGATAAGTTTGAATTGATTTTTGTGAGTCCAGGATGAGCAGGAATGATCCTCTGGACTCCACAAAAGCAGCCTGGGCCACTGTTGGACCAGATTGACCCCTGCGGAGAATGAACCTCCCCATCCACCACCCGCCCTCTCCCCACCCCCCGCCACCGACCTACAAGCGACCAGCTGCTCTCCTGCTACATTGAAATGGTTGGGGCCTCCCGACGCTGGCTTCAGAGCAGGTGGCGCTGTGTTTTGGGCAAAGCTGAAAATTGCCTCCATCATGTTGACATCCTGCAATACCAACCAGATTTTTCAAAGCCACTTAATGTCAATACATTTCAGACCTATAATTGTTCAGATTTACAGAAGATGATGATTTGTAGATTACATTAAGGCTGGCATTATAAAGAAGCGTTCCATAAAGTTCTCTAGTATGAATAATAGCTAAATAATATTTCTAAATTTATCAACATAATGCACCCCAATTGCAATATCCAAACATTTTAGTATAGTATTGAAAATCTAAAACCTTTTTGAAAGGGATTAACTTGGGTGGATCATGGATTAATAAGCCATATTCCAACACGCTTTATTACCTTTTAAGGAAGCAGATGTCAAATTGGATCCATCTTACTATAATATCATAATCACCAGATTATATTACAAACCAGTTTATAGGCAGTCCAAATTTTGTAATGTATTAGTTTGCTGATGCATTGTACCAAGGAGGGATTCTACACAGCTTTTTCCTGGAGGCTGCTGTTATGTTTTGGGGTTGTGAGGGCCTGGTGGGAGCATCCCTCAACAATGCTTCTGAAGCGACCTTTCTGCATCCAAACCGTGATCTATAGTTTGCCTTCAAAAACAGCCATCTGAAACTAATATTAACCCCATGTGTGTATTGTGGTCAGCAATTAAGAAACCAAAGGATGATCTAACACAGAAAAAAGTATCTCATTTTGTCACGGCAACTTTTTACCACGACCAACCACCTCCTTAAACCACTCTCCCCCGTGCCGCTACCCTCAATTTAAACACCAAATGCAAGGAGCTCATGGAGGAGGCCATTCATGCAGCTGCCTCTGCCATTTCCTTCCCTTCCTCCTGTCCCCACCCTTAATCTCGCTATAATCTCCCACCCATTCTTACTCTGCAACTTTGCAGTTCCTCACATCCTTCCTGCCCTAACTAAGGTCATTTCATCCATGAGACCATGGTTGAAGTCCCATAATCCTGTCACCATGCTTGTTGAAATAATTCCCTTTCCTCAGGCACAAACCCTCTGCCTATCAAAACTGCCATCATCAATCCCTCCTAAAGTAAACCTCCCTTGACTATGGGCTAAAAATTTGGTTACGTAGCACCCGTTGTTTGGGCGCTACAGGTGCAGAATTGGCTCGAAAATGGCATTCGAGCAGCACACGCACACTTCTGGCGCGGGCCACGCCGGACTCCATTTTTGTGAGGGCATTAGCGTTGTCGCTGGGAGCGTGCATCAGAAGTATGCAGAGTAGTCAGATCATGACGTCAACCAGTGTGTAACGCTGATTTGATGCCAGCGCTGCCATTTTCGACCTCACCACTGGAGCTAACGCTGTCTCTTAACCTCGCACAGCTGAACATGCGTTCAGCAGCAGGAAGAATCCCACACTAGCGCTATTTAAAGGGATCATCACATATTTACAGGTTACAACAAAAACAACTTGTGTTTATATAGGGTCTTTAACATAGTAAAACATCCCAAGGTGCTTCACAGGAGCGTTATAAAACAAAATTTGACACTGAGCTACATAAGAAGAAATTAGGGTATATGACCAAAAGCTTGGTCAAAGAGGTAGGTTTTAAGGAGCGTCTTAAAGGAGGAAAGAGAGGTAGAGAGGTGGAAAAGTTTAGGGAGGCAGTTCCAGAGCTTAGGGCCGAGGCAGCTGGAGGCACGGCCAGCAATGGTTGAGCGATTAAAATCAGGGATGCTCAAGAAACCAGAATTAGAGGAGCGCAGATATCTCTGGACGGGGGGAGCGAGGGTGGGGCCGTGGGCTGGAGGAGATTACAGAGATAGGGAGGGATTTGAAAACAAGGATGAGAATTTTAAAATCGAGGTGTTGCTTAACCGGGAGTCAATGTAGGTCAGCGAGCATAGGGGTGCTGGGTGAACAGTTAGTTGTTGATTGATTTCTACTAGCTGTTGCTGATTTGTAGATGTGTTTGGTGCTTTCTAGACTTCTTTAAATTTGCCTAAAGTCTACAACGAGTGGTGTGCCACATGCTCAACGGGACTTGGTACTGACTTGCAAGGGGTCTGCTCAAAACAGTTGCTCCCAGACATGGGGGCAGAAGTTTGTATTCCACTTGGCCTGCAGCATAATATGAGAATGAGCAGAGGTGACACAGAGCAGGGCAAGCTGCTAGAAGAAGCAGAGCGAGGAGGGGCAGAAGGGCTCTTAGCAGGACGGGGATCAATGACACAGAGTCTTCAAAGAGCAGTTCTCCTACCTCAACCTCAGCGAGGAACAGTGCATGCAACATCTCTGTTTTACTAAAGAGGTGCTCACTGAAATCTGCCACCTGCTGCAGGCAGACCTGCCGCCTCAGTCCAGGGCGAGGACGGCATTGCCAGTGGCTGTAAAGGTGACCGTGATCTTGAACCTCTTCGCATCGGGCTCCTTCCAGGCTGGAGAAGGCGACATCTGTAACATCTCCCAGTTTGCCGTCCACTCCTCCATTAGGGAGGTGAGTGAGGCTCTGTAAACATGGAGAACTGAATACATTTCATCTTCTCTTGCCAGACAAAATCAGCCAGAGCGAGCACATGGCTTCGCCAGGATATCAGGCTTCCCCATGGTGCAGGATGCCATTGACTACACACACGTCACTTTGCGGGCGCCGTATCTCAATTTGGAGATGTAGTGCAACCAGAAGGGATTCCACTCCCGCAGTGTCCAGCTGGTGTGCGAACATACTCAGCACATCATGCAGGTCAATGCTTGGTATCCTGCAGCAGACATGTTGCCTTCATTCTGCAGCAGTCCGCTGTACCATCAGCATTTGAGACACCACGACAAACCAGAGGGTGGCAACTGGGCAACAAGTGCTATCCGCTGACCACCTGGCTCATGACTCCGTTGTTCAACCCAGCCACACATGGGCAGCATGAATACAATGAGAGCCATGCTGCCACATGGAATGTGATAGGGCAGACCATTGGCGTCCTTAAACAATGCTTCTGCTGCATGGATCGCTCTGGAGGAGCCCTGCAGTGCTCACCATAGCACGTCTCAAGATTCATCGTGGTTTGCTGCATACTCCACAACCTCACCATCATGAGAGCACAGCCTTTGCCAGCGGGCATATGGCGACCAGCTGAGGAGAAGGAGTCGGAGGAGGAGGAAGCGAAAGGGAGGAGGCAACCCAGACAGCCCCTTTCTGCTCCGGCTGTCCGTGATCAACTCATCCAACTGCAGTACCAGTGAACGCAAACCCAATTCCCCATTCAACATTAGTCCCACACCTTACCTTCCCTATGCTACTGACCTTCACAGTGTCCTCTTAGCCACAAAGCTACAATAAAAGCCACCACAAAACAAACATTCTAAACCAATTTTATGAATCAAACCATTACAATATTTCATTCAGAAGTCAACTAATCAGCCTTGTCGATTCTAGTGCCTGTCTTCAGTGTGCCTTTGCCTGTCCTAGTGCTCCTAAGCAGAGCTACCTCAGTGGTTGCAGTGTGGCTGGTGAAAGGCTGCTGACTTTCAGTGGAGGAGACTGCAGATGGCCTTGCAGGATAACCTCAAGCAGCTCTGGGCCTAGTAGGCCCGGCTGCGGACTGCACCACCTCGGCACTTCAATCTGAGCTTTCATTGCTGCACCCAGACATTGGGTGGCTTCTGCTTGTTCTGCAGTGGAAGCTGAGACATGGGCCATCAGATGCTGCATGATGATTGGGTCCACAAGTGCGCTATTGAAACTGCCTCCCCCCCTTCCATTCTGGAAAGGATGGGCTCCAAGCTCTGAGCAAAGCCCTGTGCAAGGTTGGAGCTGGACTCCTCCATGCTCCATGACATTGCATTCAGGCTTTCTGACAGGCCTGCCAATGTATCAAGCATTTCATTGTGCATACCCATCAGCTTTGTTCTGTAGGCCGCCCCATCGAAGTCCTCATCTGAGTCCAGTGCAGCAGAACTCGCGTGCGACCTCACCCTCTGGGGAGCTGACACCTGCACTACCCTTTCCCCCTGCCCTGGCTGCAGCCCACTCATGCCGATGATTCACCAGGTGAAGATCCTGCCTCTAAGCTATTCTCGAAAGTCCTCGCAGTGCCAATATCTGAGCTGGTGGCTGAGACTCTCAGATCGAGTAACCATGTTTCTTCTTCATCATCTTCCTCTTCCTCTTGCACTACTGCCTAGCCAGGTTGCAGTTCTTGGCTATCTAAAAGGAGAAAGGTACAAGGGTAATGTTGTGGTGAGGGAGAGGGGGAAAGCAAGAGGTGCATGCTTATACCATCTTCAGCTTGTAAGTCAGAAGAGATTGTGGGATGAGGGGGAAGTGGGATGTGAGAAGGAAGATTAGGTTTGAGCATACCATCATTTTCAATGGTTTCAGCGCCGCCGCTGGCTATGGCCTCAGTCACAGCCACTCCAATTATGCCGAGCACCGTCTCCTCGAGTGGGGTCAGGATATGAAAGCCCGCCTGTCCCCCTCCAGTTAGCTGCCACTGTCTATGATTGTGTTTCACCTTGTTCTGCAAGAGAGAAGGAAGTGCGTCAGTGAGTGTGGTTCACTGTGTTTGGCTGATGTGGCTGTCATGGTTGAATAGCTGACAGTGTGTGCAAGCTGTGAGATGTGGGTGTGAGGCTTGCAGCAGTCGTAAGTGTGTGAGAGTAAAATGGAGCATATGAATATACGGTTTGAGTCATGATTGATAGAGACTGTTGGTAGGTGAGTAATGGGGTGTGGTAAATTGAGCAGAGTGTGAGGCTAGTGGTGCAGATTGTGGGATATGGCATTTGAAGCTGAATTCACTGACCTTGACCACTCGTGTGAGGTCATTAAACCTCTTTCTGCACTGTATCCAGGTCCTCGGGGCTATACTACTAGCATTGACAGCAACGGCTATCTGCTCCAGTTCCTTTCTCAGCGTGTGTCTGGAGGGCCTCCCGGCCAATTTTAGCCCATAGAACCTCTCTAACCTCCCTTTCCTCTCTAATGTCCTCATATGTGTTGCTGCCTCCCAGCTCTGTGCCCATCTCTCCCGAAACTCATTGTATGAACCAGTCCAGCTTCTCTATAATTGTGACCATGGTACATATCCCTCCTCGTCTTCATTGATTTTTCTGCAGCATTAAATACAGTTGACTATGCCATCCTCCTTCATTACCTGCCCTTAGATGTTTCTGAATTCAGCCAGTGCATGTCCAGCAATGGCTTCTCTTTCCATACATCAGTTGCAGATTCCCCCAAATTTCCATCCTTGGCCTCCTCATTTTCCTTATCTACATGCTGCATCTTGACAGCACTTTCTGTTGGCACAGGGTCAGCTTTCAGGTGTACATTGATTACACCCAGCTCTACCTGTCCAATATTTCTTTTGACTCATCAGCTGCCTCTGCACTGCCAGACTGCTTGTCAGATATCATCTTGGATGAGTCACAGCTTGCTGCAGTTAAATATCGGGACGACTAAAGCCATCGTCTTTGGCCTCCACCACAAACTTTGCTCTTTTGACCCAAGCCCCCCTGCCCCCCAGCTGCTTTCACAGGCTGAACCAGACTGTCTATAACATTGACGTCCTGTTTGACCCTGAACTGAGCTTTAAACCCCACATCCTATCCATTGCTATGACCACTTGCTTTCATCTCCTCAGCGTTGTCTGCTAAACACTTCCACCGGTGAAACCATTATTCATACTTTTGTCACCTGCAGACTCTCTCCTTTTTGACTTCCATCCTTCACCATCCATAGACTCTAACTTGTCCAAAACTCTATTGCCAGTATCCTGTCCCGCACTAAGATTTACTTGCCCATCACCCCAACCTCACTGACCTACACTGGCGCTCTGTCCCCCAATGCACTGAGAAAATAAAATTAGGCAAGGTCTAAATTGGGCTACCGGTTTGCTATTGCCTGTTTTTTGCCCAGCAATAAAAGTTAAAAGTCCCCCCTAGATTGTGCAATGATTCAAAGTCATGTTTGTGCTCCACCAGAAAACATTTCTCAAAATGTACACTTGTCAAGGCACAGCCTCTTTACGCAATGCTCTTCATAGAGGTCCATGGAGGTGATGCATTAGCAGCACTCACTGCATTGGGTAGTACTGACTTCTGAAAGTTCACTTCCTATAATCTTATGTCTCCTGGTGCCTGGTCTCCAGATGTTGCTGTTCCTCCTCCTCCAAAGTTTCTAGTATTGATGTAGTTGACACTTATGCTGCAAAGACTCTTCCTTTAGCCTATTAATTTCCTGCTGTTCTCACTACTGGAACACTGCCAGCTTTTAATACAAGCTTTATATGGAAGAAATTAGCCGTGTGGGACTGAAATAAATCTTGATTAAATTTGCACCTCCCCTGATAATTGCTGGTTAATATGTAGCTAAGCAAGAAATATGTTAACAACAGGCCTGTGTATTAACATGCATTAGAAATATTTACTGCCAGGAACAAGTTTAGCAACATTGGCAAAAGTTAATGACCTAGTCCAGTAATCACGTGCTTCACCAGTAGACACCTCCTCTAACCTAGCCTCTAAAGTCTGCGTAGCATCTGTATCTGTGCTAGTGCTTGAGAGAGTCAGATCGACTGATGGTGCATCCTCCTGAATGCTCGCCTCCTCTCTGAAACCTAATCCTAACCATAACTCTAACCCTCCACTGACACAGGGGCTTCCATGTCTTCAGCACCTGAAATGAAAGAGAGGGACAATGGTTAGCTTGTGGTGTGAAGTGAGAGTGGAAAGGGAGAAGTTGGTGGTGAAAGCAGCTGCAAATTGTCAAGCAGAGTATGTGGAGTGAGAGAGAAGTCAGTCGGGACAAAGAGAATTAGGTAGAAAGAAACCTACAGCGTTGCCAGTGGCCATGACCTCAACTCGTCCCCTGTGCACGATGGCAAGCATGCTTTCTTTGAGGTCAGGGAGGGTTTACAGGTGGGCTCTTCCTCCCTGGTGCCAGCATGCCATCTGCATGAAAGAAGGGAATGTGTCAGTGAGAGTCTTATGAGGTGTTGGGAGAATGTGGCTGTCATGGTGGAATAACTGATAGTCAATGTGTGAGTTGTGGGCATGTGAGGGTTGTAATAGTGGTGAGCGTCTAACTATGAGAAGAAGGTGTGGTGAAGTCTGGTGCAGTGATTGTAGGAGAGTGAAGGGAAGTGGGGGAAGGGAGTCTTGTGAGTGTTTCGAATGTTAGGTTTAACTATGCTGTACGTGTTACAGCTGTGAGCAGATAGTAAGGCCCCGATTTTGCCATCGGAGGCGGGTTCGCATCGGGTTCGCTACTTGGCAGGTTCCGGTCCCGCTGTCGGTTTCAGCCGCACTGCGTTAAGAATTTTGACTTAACTGGACTTATTAAGCCCGTCGTGCGCGTTACCCAGCCCAATCAGTGGGTTCAGGTCTGCTGCTCGCCTCTGCTGACGTCTTTGATTGAGCTGCATTTAAGGGGCCCATGCAGCCTTTGTGTTTTATTCACTTTCTGATGCTTCTCAGTGTTACTGTTAGCGAGATGACTGCTGCAAGAGCCAAGGCTTCTCCCCGATTTGATGATGACTCCCTCCATGCTCTTGTGGAGGGAGTAAGAGGGCACAAGAAGGTTCTGTTCCCCTCCAATGGACGAAGGAAGCCTCCTCAGTAAACCAAGGCAGCTTGGCTGCAAATTGCTGAGGAGGTGAGTGCTAGATCTCTGTGTTCATGCACCTGGGTTCAGTGCAGGAAAAGGTTCAATGATCTGCTACGCTCAACAAAAGTGAGTATAACATCACACTTACCTTCAATCTGCTCCCCATCTCTTCTTATCACCAGCACTCTGCATTGTCAACCTACTCCTGCACATCCAAATGCAATGTCAAAGATTCAAAGAGTTGGCCTATGTGTGCTCAGAAATGGAAGTTGCACAGTGAGGGGTCAGGGTGCCTTTCATCTGTAATGATGGTGGTGAAAGTAATAGAAAACCACAGTTTATTGTACAGATGCTGTATGGTGTGTTAAGAAGGTTGGGCAGACACTCATTTCCATGTGCCAGTCACATGTGTTTGCTGCGAATCTGGCATGGATTAGTTTATCCCTTGCTTCACAGGCAGGAACGTGCTAGCGTGATGGTGGAATTGGCACATCCGTCTCCGCAAGGTCTTCTTCATCTGCTGCCTCCTCCTCCTCCTCCTCCTCCTCCTCCTCCTCCTCCTCCTCCTCCTCCTCTTCTGAGGAGGCTGTGCACTGAGCCACTTGTTCCTCAGGCAGCGCTAAGCCACACTGCTGTGCAATGTTGTGCAGGGCACAGCATATCACGATGATTCTGAACACCCTGGCTGGTGCATACTGTAGGGCTCCATCAGATCTGTCCAGGCAGCTGAATCGCATTTTGAGCAAGCCGATGGTTTGCTCGATGATGCTTCTGGTGGAAATGTAGCTCACATTGTACCGCTCCTCAGCTTCGTTTGATGGCCTCCTCATCGGTGTCATTAGCCACGTCTTCATGGAATAGCCCTCGTCTCCAAGTAGCCATCCAGAAAGTTGGGTTGGCGGATTGAACAGCTGAGGCACAGTGGACTGCCGCAGGATGAACGAGCCATGGCAACTACCAGGGAACTTGGCGCAAACATGCATAATGTTCTTCCTGTGGTTACACACCAGCTGGACGTTAAGGGAGCGGAAGCCTTTGCGGTTGACAAATACATCTGGGTTGTGATGGGGTGCCTTAATGATCACATGTGTGCAGTCTACGATGCCCTGCACCCTTGGGAAGCCTGCCATATTTGCAAAGCCAACCGCACGCGCAGTTACACTTGCTTCATCTATGGAGAAGTGGATGTAATTGTGCGACTTGGCAAAGAGGGCATCGCTAACCTGCGTGATGCAACTGTGTGTGGCCAACTGGGAGATGCCGCTGGTGTCTGCTGCTGATCCCTGGAAGGACCCTGAAGCAAAGAAGTTGAGGGCGGTGGTGACTTTAACAGCCACTGGTAAGGAATGTCCACCCATTTCTCTGGGCTGCAGGTGTTGGTGCAGCATTGTGCAGATGTCTCGCAAAAGTCTCAGCCTCCTTTGGCACTGCTGCTCAGTCATGTTGAGGAAGCTCATCCTCGGCCTGTAAACCCTGTGTTGGGGGTATCTCCTGCAGCGCAGTGCAGCCCTGAGCTGACGCCCTCTGCCCTGTGCAGCATCAGGTGGCTGAGGAGAAGGTTGGCGCTCCTGTTGTTGCTGCTGCTGTTGTACCTGGTTCTGCTGCTGCCGTGGCTGCTCTTCCTCCGATTCTGAGGACCAGGATGAGAGGGTATAAATGGTTCCCATCCCGCTGGTATATATCTCAGTTGAGGAAGAGATGTTATAAGAGCTCAGTCAATGAGGGGAGAGGTTTTTCCAAGGAAGTCACAGTGCATATGGATCTCAGTTTAAACACTTACAAGCTCAATAGACCTGCAAAGTGTGTTCCAAAACCTCAAAACAGAAAGTTCTGGCATCTGAAAGTGAACTCATGTTACAGGTCAGCTTTTATGCTGCAGGAGCAGCTGTCAAGTATTCAGCTGGTTACTGAACCCGACACAATCAGCTGGCGTGTTTGTTGAACGACGTGCAACATGCTGAAAATGCTGCAAAATGGGAAGAGCTTCTTAAAATAGGATTATCTAGGCAGTTAACAAGCTGTTAATTGCCTTAAGTAGCTCTCCCGCCGCTTGGTGTCGGGTCTGATCTGAACTCGCAGACCCGACACTTTGTAAAGTTGCGTGGAGGCGGGATGGCGGCGGGTTCATAACCCGCCGTCAAACATTTTGATTTTAACTCTGGACCCGCCTCCAAACCCGCCCTCTGAGCACTGGCAAAATCGCTGCCTAAGAGAGCAGTATTCTTACCTTAACAACTCTAGTGAGATCATTGTAGTTCTTCTAGCATTGCAGCTATATCCTGAGTGCAATGCTCCAGAATACGTATGCTCTGCAATTTCTTTCCTCTGATGGTGGAGTAGATGCCTGGAGAGCTTCCTGCCCCCGAGGCGGGGAGTGGGGGGATGAAGAGGATGTCCTTCCTCCTTGGCTGTAAAGCACTTTGGAATGTCCTGAGGCCATGAAAGGCGCTATTGAAAAGCAAGTCTTTCTGTCTTTCTTTATTTCTTTCTCCTGTCCACTGCCTGCACCATGGCCTCCAAAGCAGCATCGGAAAATCTTGATGTCCTCTCAGTACTTGCTTCAGCCTTACTCCTTCTTGCAGAAGTATTTCCCTGGAGTCTGCAGCCAGAGTACAACTCCACTTTAAGAGAAGGTTAAACAGATGCTACCTGACCTGCTGAGTTTTTCCAGCATTTTATGTTTTTATTCTCCTTTAAGAGATGCTAGCTGTCCTTAAGTGGCGTCATAGACGCCCGTTATCTGAGCCCCCCCATGACAGGTGTACAGCCAATGAGTAGCGCGGGTTGTGCTGGTTGCACGCCTGCATGCTGGTAATGATCAGGCAGCAATAATATTATGTGCTGCCCAAGTCACTTGCAACAGATGCACTGCACCCCCTGCCCGCCCAATTCCAGGCACGAGCAATGCCTGTTCAATTATTGCCAAATCACTTACTAGTGTTAATACTCAATTGGCACATGTATTAATGTACAGAGTAAATTAAAACCCAAAGTTAAAGAGCATTCAAAATATTCAGCATTTTTCAGTTGAAAAATTGCCATTTTTAACCTATCCTTCCTCTGCCCAAAGCATAGTCTGAAAATTATGTTTTGTTTGCAGATGTCAAATGTTGATGTGAATCTAATTACTTTCATTTATTTTTATATCCACATTTTCTCTATTTCTTTCTTCCTTTTTTTATCTGTTTTTCTCTCCACCCATCTTATTATTTATTTACTTATCTCTCCTTTCATTTCAAACTGACCTTATTTATTTTTGTCAGTTAATTCCTTTGGAACAGATGATTCACTTCTTCTTACCTCTGCCCTTCAATCTTGCTCCTAGCTTGTCTTTTATGAGTATATGTAGTCTATCTCTAACAGTGAGGCTTTTCTGTCCTTGTGAATCATAATTAGTGCTACTGTATTCAATCAATACTGCATCAGGATAGTGGCCTGATCCTCCAATACTTGCAAAAAATATTAAGACTTCAGTGGGCAACATATTTAGTTGGCCAGCTACACTGTTCAATCTCAATTATCTTAAGACACCCAGAAGTGGAAGTATGCAACAGTAGGGCCTGTAACTTTTCAGGTAGATGGACGTATCTAACTGAAGCTCTGGACTCTAAGATACAGATGGATTTTAACAACTACTCTATTTAAACTAAAATTCAACTTAGCACCTCTAGTCCCAACATATAATGGCTGCAGGTTAAAACTGCAGGTGGATACAAACAGTTGTCATTTCAATTCAATTGAAATTTGATGAACACCTCTACAACTCAGCAATATTCATCAGGATCTCTGGTTTTTATTATGGACTATGGAGCTGCATCAAGCCCTGAAATAGTTCTGACTACAATGTTGCCCACCCGCCTCTGTTGCTTTATTTATCTTTGGTACGATTGTGTACAGAGGTTTCTGTGGGGTGTTGGGGGGAGAAGACTTTCAACTGCCAGGTACCCCATTTAACATCTGAAAAATGGGCGACAAGCAGAGGAAAATCTTGTATGCACCTTGGGCACCCAGAAATCCTGCCCAAACCAGGCAGGAAGCTCTATAAATATGCAAAATGGGGTCCTACCGCAATTTCAATTTTCATGTACAAATGGGCGTAGCATGTTTCTCCTAGTTGTACAGAGGATTGGGTGAATTATCCAGCTGTTCATAATAGAAGGAGGCCGTTCGGGAAAAAAAATTGTTTTATTTAATTACTTTTGTGAGGCCAGGAGGTACATTCATGCTTCTCCTGGATCCACAAAAATCTTCCAGCCCACTACCAGCCCATTCTCGCCCCCTCCCCAGGATCTCCTCCCCACCCCACCCCTGCTCCACTGCTTCGCTAAAGCTGGTGTGTAAATGATCCAAAGACAAAAAGTGTTCTGGTTACAGCTGTATTGATTTACAATATTAAAGAAAAGATTCAGTGCTGTGGAGTTGCAGACCAAATGCCGTATCCTGCAAATTTCCATCTGTATCAACAATTTTTGATTTTTCCCCAGCCTCTAGTGCTGCCATTAACTATTTAATTAGAATAAAAATGTCACTATTTATTTCTCTGAGTACTTAGGCTTCCCAGGTTGATGCTGCCTTGGCAGGAGAAAGACTCTAATCTAATTGTTCTAGACCTCGAATGGATTCTGCTACCGCGCTCGTGGTCCTGACAAAGACTGCGACAATTATTGCCTATGTTGTTGTGGTCGGAAATGCGGACTGATTAAAAACAGAAAACGCTGGAAATACTCAGCAGGTCAGGCAGCATCTGTGGAGAGAGAAACAGAGTTAACGTTTCAGGTCGATGAACTTTCATCAGCAGGCCATCGACCTGAAACATTAACTCTGTTTCTGTCTCCACAGATGCAACCTGACCTGCTGAGTATTTCCAGCATTTTCTGTTTTCATTTCAGATTTCCAGCATCCGCAGTATTTTGCTTTTGTATTAGTGGACTGATTAATCTGGCACACTTTTAAGTTGTTTGTATGGAACAATGTTCCATTAAGGGGTTGCGTAATGCACTCCTCTTTACGATCCTGGCTGGTTACCAACAGTCCCTGTTCCCTTTGGGATACTGTGTGACTGGACAGTGGCCAAATTATTTTTTTGTCAATTATGTTTCATTTGTTGTCCCTTTGCTATGAGGATTTTGGGCTTTTATTACTGAATTGAAGATATGCATTATCTTTGGTAGGTGCCTGAGCAGTTTCTATTCAGATTAATAACTTTCGAGCTTTTATTGGGTGATTAAGTTTTGTTTTGATCATTGAATAATTTAATCAAGTTGATATTTTTATTCTTAGGATGCTCATTAAAACAGATCCCTACCCCCTCAATGACCACGCCGTATGAATTAACTGAAGTTGGCATAACTGTGTTATATCTCAGATAAAACTGCATGTGTGGGTCCAGCAAACATTGGTAGAATCTCCACCTATTTTCTATTAGGCAGGAATATGGAATTTGGGCACTAAACCAGAGTTTGGATTATTTTTTAGGAATTTACTCATCTACTCATATTTACTGGATAGAATAAAAACCAGCACAGTTTTAGCACCACTAGTTTTTAAGCTGTCCAAATGTAATTAGAAATTGGCTTGATCATCCATCATGAAAACCATACTACTTTGTTGAAGAGGTGACCTATTAAATGGACTACAGTAATCCTTAAGATGTGGTGGATCTGGACGTCTAGAAAGCCTTTGACAAAGTAACTGATGGAACTCTACTCTCAGCTGCACAGCACTACTATGGGACGTGCTAGCCCCCCCTCCCCGCTGTTCTCCTCCCTGCCTGCCAGGTCTTACTTGAGGGCAGCTGCTGGCAAGGCAGCCAGCTCAAATTGGTTCCATGGCGACCAGCAAGCTGCCTCTGGAGCACGACAGTAGCCCACAGCTCGCCACGATTATTAAGATGAGGCCTGAGGCCCAGTTTCGGGTGAGCCTCTGGCCTCTGCTGTGCTCTGAGAGCATGCCGACTATTTCAGGTCTGAAAAACAACATCACTATGGTTATCTGGTCATTATTTCATTGCTCTTTGTGGGTCCTTGCTGTGTGCAAATTGGCTGCTGTATTTCCCTACATTACAATAGTGACTACACTTCAAAAAGTAATCAATTGGCTGTAAAGTGCTTTTGGACGTCTGAGGTCATGAAAGGTGCTATGTGTTAAAATGTTACAAGCTCCAGGAGAACATAAAGGTCTAAAAATTGGATTACACCTGAAAACGGGCACGGGGATAGCAATGCGCAATCGCCCCGTGCCCGTTGAAAGAAATGCAGGCAGCACGCGACATTTGTACTGCCTGCTAATTATAATGATTGCAGCGTTCAGCCCAGCACTGAACACGCTGCTGAGTGGCTGACCGCTCAGCAGGGGGCCCAGGTTCGTGCGAGGCTAGCGCCAATTAAAGGTAGCCTGCACTTCTTAAAGGCAGTCTGCTCCTCTTAAAGGGGAGGTACATTCTGTCTGCAGCAGCTTATGTAACTGGCTGGAGGAGACAGTGCAAATGTTACAACATGGGAGACAGCGTGCACCAAGGTTCTCTGGTGCAGAACTGGAGGCCCTGGTGCAGGAGATGGAAAGGAGGAGAGAGGTCCTATTTCCACTTTGCCCTCCAGGCCACAGTGTAAAGTCCAATGGGAGCAGATAGCCATTGTGGTGAATGCCAGCAGTGTCATCCCGAGGAGCTGGCTGCAGTGCATGAAAAAGTTTAATGATGTCACTTGAGTGGTCAAGGTCAGTGAATTCATCTTCAAATGCCATATCCCAACATCTGCACCACTAGTCTCACACACTGCTCAATGCACCATACCCCCATCACTCACCTACCAACAATCTCTACCAAACACAACTCATACCTCACATTTATAGCTTCACCTCACCCTCACACACTTATCGCTGCTGCAAGACTCACACCCACATCTTACAGCTTGCACACACTGTCAGCTATTCAACAATGACAGGTGCATCACCCAAACACATTGTACTACACTCACTGACACACCACCGTTTCTCTTGCAGACAAGGTGCCTCACAATCGGAGCCAGCAGGGGCTACCCGAAGAGCCCAGGCACGCCTGCGAAATATCACCCCCCTGGAGGACACGGTGCTGGCCAATCTTGGGACAACAATCACTGAGGCTGTGGTCAGTAGTGGGCTGAAGCTATCCAAGATGCTGGTATCCTCATACCTAATCCTCTTTCTCACATCCCACTTCTCCTCATCCCACTATCTCTTCTGACTTATAAGCTGCAGATGGTGTAAGCATGCACCTCTTGCTTTTCCCCCTCCCATCACCACAACCTTAACCTTGTGTTTTTCTCCTTTCAGATAGCCAAGAACTGCCACCTGGCCAGGCACTGGTGGAGGTGCAGGAAGACATGAGACACAACGTCACTCGATTTCACACTCCCAACTACCAGCTCAGATATTGGCATTCCACCTACTTTAGAGGATAGTTTAGACACGGGATTTGTATGTGTTGAGACACCAGGCAAGAGTGGCCTGTTGCCAGGGTAGGGGGAAAGGGTAGCGCAGGTGCCAGCTCCCCAGAAGGCGAAGTCGCACACGAGTTCAGCTGCACAGGACTCAAATGAGGACTGCAATGGGGTGGCCAACAGAAGAAGGCTGATGGGTATACACACTGAAATGCTTGTTGCATTGGCAGGCCTGCCAGAAAGCCTGCGTGCAATGTCAATGAGCATGGAGGAGTCCGGCACCAACCTTGCACGGGGCTTTTTGGAGAACTTGGAGCCCATGATATCCAGCATGGAAGTGATGGCCAACTCCATTTCCACACTTGTGAACACAACCATGATGCAGCGTCTGATGGCAGATGTCTCAGCTTCCATTGCAGCACAGGTGGAAGCGGTGCAACATCTGAGTGCTGCAGTGGAAGCTTAGACTTTTGTCATGCAAGCTCAAACTGCTGCCATCATGACTGCGTTTACCAGTGTGGAAAGGGGCTTGCAGGGTGTCACAGCAGTCCAACAATCCGTCCTCCAATAGATTACTAGGATTGCTGAGGTGCCGCCCCGGGGAGTGGCAGTGGCTCTGTGGAGCACAATCCTGCTGTCCTATCTCAGGATTACAGCATTTGTGCTCCCACCGCTGCCACACCACCAGTGCCCTTGCTGTTTCCTTTCAGCCAGCCAGCCCAGACTGCTGCCGCCCATGCTGAGGTGGTACAGTCTACAGCTGGGCCTTATCGGCCCAGAGCTGCTCGAGGTCATCCTGCCAGGCTATGTGCAGTCTCCCCACTGAAAGTCAGCAGCCTTCTACCAGCCATGGAGTAACACTTCGTAGGAGCACTAGGACAGGCAAAGGCACACGCAAGACAGGCACTAAGGGAATACACAAATTTGATTAGTTAACTTTTGTTATGTAATATTGGATAGAGTAATGTATAAAGTTGATTTGGAATGTTTGTTTTGTGGTGGATTACATTTTAGTATTATGTGCAAGAGGAAGCTGTGATGGTCAGTAACAGAGGGATGATAAGGTGTGGGACTATTGGTGAATGTGGAATTGGGGTTGCATTCACTGGAACCACAGTCGAATGAGTCTATCACGGACAGCCCAGGCAGAAAGGGGCTGCCTGAGTTGACTCCTCTCTTCCGCTTCCTCCTCTTCTGCTTCCTCTTCCTCCTCTTCTGCTTCCTCTTCCTCCTCTTCCACTTCCTCCTCCACCTCTTCCTCTTCCTCAGCTGGTCACCGTATGTCTGGTAGCAAGGGCTGTACCCTCATGATGGCGAGGTTGTGGAGCATGCAGCAGACGATGACAAATGTTGAGACACGCTCTGGTGAGTACTGGAGGTGTCCTCCAGAGCGGTCAAGGCAGCAGAACCATTGCTTCAGCACCCCAATGTTCTGATCTATGATGTTTCATGTGGTAGCATAGCTCTCATTGTACGCATGCTGGCCACGTGTGGTTGGGTTGCAGAGCGGAGTCATGAGCCAGGTGGTCAAGGGATAGCCCTTGTCACCCAGCAGCCAGCCTTGGTTTGACGTGGTGGCTCAAAGACTGAGGGAACAGCGGACTGGCGCAGAATAAAAGCATCATGACTGCTACCAGGATACCGGGCATCCATCATCAATATATGCTGAGCATGGTCACACACCAACTGCACATTCAGCGAGTGGAAACCTTTGCAGTTGCGGTGCATCTCAGCATATAGATGCGGTCCCTGCAAAGCCACGTGTGTGCAGTCGGTGGCGCTATGGGGTAGTCCGCTATCCTGGCAAAGCCATGTGCATGCTCCCCCTGCATCTCTCTGGTCAGAGAGAAGACAATGAAATCCCCCCTCCTGGCATAAAGAGCGTCTGTCACCTCTCTTATGCAGCAGCGGAGATGCTGCAGATGTCGCCTGCTCCAGCCTGGAAGGATCCCGATGCAAAGAATTTCAGAGCCACGGTCACCTTCACAACCACTGACAGCGCTGCCCTTGCCCTGGTGTGAGACTACAGGTCTGGTTGCAAGAGATGGCAGAGTTCTGTGAGCACCTCCCTCATAAAACACAGACAGCTCACACACTGTTCCTGGCTCAGGCTGAGGTAAGAGAATTGCTCTCGGAAGACCAGAGGTGGGTAAGGCCTCCTGCTGAGAACCGTTCTCCCCCTCGTCCTCCTCCCTCTGTGAGCAGCTGGTCCTCTTCTTCACTGCCTCTGCTCCAGCTCCTTGTTATGCTGCAAGCCAAGGGGGATGACAACTAGAGCACCCATGACCAATGTTCCTGTTAAGTTTTTTTGGGTGCGCGTGCCCTTTAAGAGGCTGCATGGCCCATTCAAAATACCACGTAGGCACGGTTTTTCCCATTGAAAAGCTGGCGAGCTGGCTGCATGGGAGGTCCAGAGCGCTGTGCAGCCTCACAGTTTAAAGAGAACATTGCCCATGACTGGGAACAAGTGGTCTGACTAGAACCCATGAAGTCAGAACCAAGGCCTTCTCCACTTGCAGCACCACTCCTCGTCACCTCACCAATTGTAAACAACTCTAGAAAGCGCCAAACAGTTCCACAAACTTACACAAAACTAGTAGAAATCAATCAGCAACTAATTTTACAGTGGTAGCTGATCCCTTTAAATATCGCTAGTAGGGGTCCTTGTTGATGTTCAACTGTGTGAGGTTACCACAGGGCGTTAGCTCCAGCGTGAGGACAAAAATGGCAGCACTGGCGTCAATGATGTCACGATCTGTGCACTCTGCATACTTCCAGCGCACGCTCCTAATGTCTGCCCTACCGCCCTCACTAAGGTGGCGTTCAGTGCGGCACGCACCAGTAGTGTGCATGCATGGCGCAGACTCCATTTACGGCACAAAACAGCACCGTAGCGCCGAAAAAATGGGCGCTACGAAATCGAATTTTTCGCCACAGTGTCATCCAAGTGCCATGCTGCAGCCTATTTGATATATAATAAAATGAAAAAGCATTACACACCTATGTTCTGTTCGAACGATTTGATGTGTGAAGTTCCTTTAAAATGTCTGTGTGACAAGAGTTTCCGTTGTAAGTTTGTTTGAATGTGTGCCCTGCTGCAGTATAGCTAAGCATGGTAAGGATTCCAAGAGCTGCGAAGTTGTCTGACTGTTTTGCAATGGATAGTAGTGAAAGAGTAATGGGTCAGGAGGCAACACTGTGAAATTCATACTTAGTGTAATTACTTCATATAGGAAACTGTACGATAACCTCCTTGACAGCTTTCCTCAATTGGGCCTTCTTCTTTCTCATTTGCAGCCAGTTCCTTTGGGTTTTTCAGATAGGATTCCATCTGATGTTTGCTGCCAGGCATTTGGAATGACTCTGGAGTGTCAAATATCACAGCCCCCCTTTGCCTCGTTTCTTAAGCATAACCTAAAAGGCTTCGGCTATAAATCTAGGAATGTGCTCTCTGTAATGCTCCGTTTTGCTGCAGCTGTTAAGGCTGAAACTCCTGGGCTGTGGAAGTGAGATAAAGGAGACTTCTGTCTTGGGGGGACCATGTATTTGGAACAGAACCTGGTTCTGCTAAGAATTTGTCCTGACCTATGTTTTACCTTGAATTTTGGTGGGGTGGGAAAGAGTAAATCTGCTTGCACATCCCCCCTCCACACCCACTCCCACACCCATCAAAGAAAATCCGCTACCCTGGGAATTACACCAATAGAAGGCCTCAATGGAAATCTAGCCAAATAAGAGCTAGTATAAATTTTTTGAAAAAGTCCCTAGACCTTACTCGGACTAAAGTAATCACTCCCTGAGGGGGTTTGATTACTTTTTTTTAAATGTTGGAGTTGGAGTTGAAGATCGTTCCACTTTTGTTTCCTTAGCCTGGGAAAGTCCTTGGGGGTCCCTTCACAGAATTGCTATGGGTCACTCCACCTTTTGTCAGTGCATTGGTGCAGATACCTTTGATACATCCTTACAGGCATGAGCCACCCACCCTGATCATACTATTGACCTGGTCTATGTGACTTGGGACAGGTTTAGCGGTTATCAATATGAGCAGCTGGGAGTTCCACTCCACTGCACTTGCACTGATTGAGTGGGACTCCCAGAATTTCAGGCCCACACCCGAGATTTCTGCTTAATCCTTTAAATAACTACAGTAGCACTTGACAATTCCAGGTAGCTGTGTGTACGCTCAGACACGAAGTTCACCACTTCAAATAAAAACATGAAGGGCTGGATTTTCATAGACCCATGGAGGCAGGTTTGGAGGCGTGTGGGGGGTTAAAATTGCGAAAAGTGGCGGGCGGACCCGATCCCACCTCCATTCCACCTCCACGCAATTTTGATGAAATCGTGTGCGGTGGTCCCGTCTCGATCCTGCCTCCAAGAGGCGGGAGAGGCCATTAAAGCCCTTAACAAGCCCTAAATTGGCTCTGTAATGCCATTTTGAAACATTTTAGCTAGTTTAACCCTTTTCCCACGTGAAGCACGCCTGATCTGAAACACGCCAGTGAAACCTGGCGGGAGCACAAGTGGATAGTTGACTATCAGCTGCAGGTCCACTATTACAATGGAGATGTGATGAAGGTAGTAGTAGTATTAGGTCTGAAAGTCGCCTCTGATGTTGCTGCATTGAATGTCTTCAGAGACTGCCTGGCCTTTGCTGTGAGAGGACCTGGATGCATATCTCTCTCTCTCTCTCTCTCTCTCTCTCCTGCTCATTTTGCATCCAGGTCCTCTCACAGCAAAGGGCAGGCAGTCTCTGACCTGCAATGCAGCAACAATGATGACATCATCAGAGGCGACTTTCAGACTCAAACCACTAATTGGTTCATGGGTTCCCACATGCTGGAACTCAATTGCCCAATTAGGTGAAAATCGCATCAATCTCCCACATCCAATTGCAGTCGGGTGGACAACACGAAAAGTGGATGACACGACCCCAACCCGCCCCAGTATCAAAATCCAGCCCGAAAATTCCAAAACTGTGGGTACTGAGACAATAGTCTGCAAGTGACTGTTGGCAATATTAATGGAAGAACACTTAACAGGTTTGTATAACAGTCCTCTGCAATTTTCACAGAGGCATTAAGTGATTTATTTTAAATGAATTCACACCTCCATTGAAGTAGGTAAAAGGAATTGCCATAAAACAGGATAAGCATTTGTCCTCTAATATCAGCTGCTGTCATTTCTAGGATATACTGAAGACTTATAAAACTGTTGGGAACAAATAAAAAAGTTTGCAATGATGATTTTAATAAGCTAAATGTAAAATATTTTCTACAAAAGAGAAATTTTATCAGCAGCAGACCGGAACAAAATTCAAAGGTCAAACAAGATTAGAAAATGCTTGACAGAAACAAAACAGCTTTAAATGGCTAAAAAATGACATAAGGCTTCTGTGCATGGCTGCTAAATTACATAATTAGGTCAAGTGTATACAGACAAGAAACTGCAATAAGATCTGAGACAGAGAGGACATCAGCTAAGAACAAGACATGCCAATAAATTCATGTAGTAAATTAATACAGTACTAAAGCACCAAGCTGCATAATTACCAAATAAAATACTTAAAGAATTCCTATAAATGGCTTAAAACCAGACATGTTTTGACGGATGGAAAACCCAGTCAACCATTGCATAAACAATCCAACCCCAAGTAAAATTTCTCAAGAGGATGATTTGTGCTGAGTCTAATGGAAGGCCATCAGAAAAAAACCACCAGGAGGAAATTCAAATTGATTTACTGCAACAATATGATGAAGGTGGATGGGACAATAAGTTAAAAAAGTAAATCAATTTCTAATTTGTAATATGCTGATGAGCTTTTCCTTTCTATATTTGATTAACTCCACTCAAAAATTTGGAATTTATTGCTATAAAATGAATTCATTTTTGATCAAACAAGCTTTAGGTACAGGTAGCAATCATGAAATAATGCCCACTGTTTGTGGAGCAACAGCAAAACAGGTTATCAGTATTGCTGAAAAAGCATTTAATAGAGTAGAATGGTAGTTCTTTTAAGTGATGGTAGAAAGATGGGTTTGGTGATATCTTGATCAAATGGTTCCTTCTGCTTTATCTAACCTCAAAGCTACAGATGTCACAATTGGTCAGAACTAGTAAGGGCCCATTTTCCTGGGGTCTGCAGAAATGACCACATCATTGGAGCAATGACCTGGAACAGTGATGCAACAGGACGTCACATCGCTGTTCCCGATAATTTGTTTGTTGTGGGTGTTACGTGGGAAGGCAGTAAGGCCTCTGTTTGAGCACAGTCATGAGGACACAGGTCCTGATGCTGTTTAAAGGGAGCATCTTGAGGCCTTGGGAGAGAACGGAGAAGCCTGAGCCTGGGGGAGCCGTGTGTGAGCCTACAGCTTGCAGGCAAACATCCTGGAGTGAATTTTTTGCAGGAAGATAATTGCTACAGTGGCACTCAGAGGAACAATATAGGAATGAATAAAAACACTATGCAATTCATCAGTAAAGATGACTAGTCACATTGGGGCACCCTGCTTTGATGACGAGGCAATTGAACAGCTGTTACAGGAAGTAGAGCAGAGGAGTGATACCCTTGTTCCCCTTCATAAAGACCATGACATGCAGTAGAACATTTTGAGAAGAAAATTCCCATAGTTTCCAAATTGGAATAAAAACAGAAAATGCTGGAGACATTCAGCAGGTCAGGCATCATCTGTGGAGAGAGAAACAGAAAGGGGGCGATTTTGCCAGCCCTGGGGAGGCAGGTATGGAGGCGGAACTGCCGGGAAAATGGCAGAATTTTGGGGCGGGTGCCCAACCCACATCCCACTTGACACTGACATCCCTGCACCTTTACCCATTCCCTCTCTCTGTATGTTCACATTCACTTAACTATTCGACTATGCAGCCCTCACACTCCCTATCGCTGTGATGCTATGACAACAACTTACAACACACAGGGAGGGCCCTTGGTCTTGGCACCTCACTCCATCTTTGTCTCCTTCTAAGCATCTATGCTATGGAATCTCTACACTCACTCCTTCATTTTCACTCAAACTCCACTTGTGTCCCTCATTACAGGAAAAAAGAGCCCACAATAAGAGGGAGAGGGCGAGGACAGGAGGAGGGCCACCCTCAGTAGCCCAGCTCACCACTGCAGAGGAGGTGGCCCTGGAGATTGTGGGAGTGGAGGAGGATGCGCAGGTGGGGAACGGACAGACGGGTGCATCACAGCAAGCTGGTGACAGAATAGTTTTGCATCTCTCTCCTTGACATTGCATGAAAATGAGAAGTCGCACAACACCAGGTTATAGTCCAACAGTTTTATTTGAAATTACGAGCTTTCGGAGCGCTGCTCCTTCGTCAGGTAAAGTGAGGGAATACAAATCAGATACAAAGCATATATAGACAGAGAACAATGTGTTTGCAGAGATACAATCAGTCAGGAAGGCATTACATCAAAGACACAGCAGAATACAGCTAAGACAATGAGGTGGGGTCACAGGGGGTCCAACGTGTCAAATGCTGCAGTCTGCAGTTAAGCTTTTTACTTTTTTAAAAACTGGCAATCACATCTGTGAACAAGACAACGACAACTCTAGTCTGGATGACTCTACAGACGAGGCAACGGAACTACGCTGCCTACATGCGCATCAAGAACAGGAAGCTTGAGAAACTCGGCATCACCACCAGCAGCAACCAAGCCTCCCCCGGTACCACAGTTGCAACCACAGGGAAGTCCATCGTCAACTTGTCTGACCAATCCCTTCAACCAGACGAAATTGAAGTTCTCGCCCGAGGGCTCAAGTTCTGCCCCACCACCAAAATGGACCCCATCGGTCTCACGGCAGACACAGAGGAATTCATCAGGAGAATGAGGCTCCGGGAATACTTCCACAAATCCCAAGATGTCAGCAACAAACCCAATGAGACAATCAATGATCCGGAACAGCAGACTAAGGGACCCGCAGTGCAGCAACCGTAGAAGAAAGAGTCAAATTGGACCCCTCCGGAGGGTCGCTGCCCTAAGCTTGACATGTATGCTCAAGCTGCCAGGAAATGCATCAATGCCAGATTCATCAGCCGCACTCACAAGACAGTCCAGAATGTCACCCGAGCACAACACAATGCCATCCACGCTCTCAAGACCAACCGCAAGATCGTCATCAAACCACCGGACAAAGGAGGAGCCATCGTCATACAGAACAGAATGGACTTTTGCAAAGAAGCATACCGACAACTGGACAACCAGGAACACTACAGACAGTTACCCGCAGATCCGACCAAAGAACACACCCGCCAACTCAATAGACTGATCAAGACCTTCGATCCAGACCGTCAAAGCATCCTATGTGCTCTCATCCCACGTACTCCCCGCGTGGGAGACTTCTATTGCCTCCCAAAGATACACAAAGCCAACACACCCGGACATCCTATCGTATCAGGCAACGGAACCCTGTGTGCGAACCTCTCTGGATACGTCGAGGGCATCCTGAAACCCATCATACAGGGAACCCCCAACTTCTGTCGCGACACTACAGACTTCTTACAGAAACTCAGCACCCACGGACCAGTTGAACACTCCTCGCCACGATGGATGTATCGGCACTCTGCACCAGTATCCCCCACGATGACGGCATCGCTGCGACAGCCTCAGTACTCAACACCAACAACAGCCAATCTCCAGACGCCATCCTACAACTCATCTGCTTCATCCTTGACCACAATATCTTCACCTTCGACAACCAGTTTTTTACCCAAACACACGGAACAGCCATGGGGACCAAATTCGCACCCCAATATGCCAACATCTTCATGCACAAGTTCGAGCAAGACTTCTTTGCTGCACAGGACCTCCAACCAACTCTGTACACCAGATACATCGACGACATTTTCTTCCTTTGGACCCACGGCGAAGGATCACTGAAAGGACTATACGATAACATCAACAGGTTCCATCCCACCATCAAACTCACCATGGACTACTCCTCAGAATCGGTTTCATTCTTGGACACACGAATCTCCATCAAAGACGGACACCTCAGCACTTCACTCTACCGCAAGCCCACGGACAACCTCACGATGCTCCACTTCTCCAGCTTCCACCCTAACCACGTTAAAGAAGCCATCCCCTATGGACAAGCCCTGCGAAGACACAGGATCTGCTCAGAAGAGGAGGAACGCGATGGACACCTATGGACGCTGAAAGACGCCCTCGTAAGAACGGGATATGACGCTCGACTCGTCGATCGACAGTTCCGACGGGCCACAGCGAAAAATCGCATAGACCTTCTCAGAAGGTGAACACGGGACACAACCAACAGAGTACCCTACTTCGTCCAGTACTTCCCCGGAGCGGAGAAACTACACCATGTTCTTCGCAGCCTTCAACATGTCATCGATGATGACAAACACCTTGCTAAGGCCATCCCCACGCCTCCACTACTCGCCTTCAAGCAGCCGCCTAACCTCAAAAGTACCATCATTCGCAGCAAATTACCCAGCTGTCAGGAGAACAGCGACCACGACACCACACAACCCTGCCACGGCAACCTCTGCAAGACATGCCAGATCATCAACACAGATACCATCATCACACGTGAGGACACTATCCACCAGGTACATGGTACATACTCATGTGACTCGGCCAACATTGTCTACCTCATACGTTGCAGGAAAGGATGCACCGCAGCATAGTACATCGGCGAGACCATGCAGACACTGAGACAACGTATGAACGGACACCGCGCAACAATCGCCAAGCAGGATTGTTACCTCCCATTCGGGGAACACTTCAGCAGCCAAGGACATTCAGCGTCGGATCTGCGGATTAGCGTTCTCCAAGGCGGCCTTCGAGACACACGACAACGCAAAATCATCGAGCAGAAACTGATAGCCAAGTTCAGCACCCATGAGGACGGCCTCAACCGGGATCTTGGTTTCATGTCACGCTACAGGACGTAGAGTCATCCAGACTAGAGTCGTCGTTGTCTTGTTCATAGATGTGATTTCCAGTTTAAAAAAATGTAAAAAGCTTAACTGCAGACTGCAGCATTTGACACGTTGGACCCCCTGTGACCCCACCTCATTGTCTTAGCTGTATTCTGCTGTGTCTTTGATGTAATGCCTTCCTGACTGATTGTATCTCTGCAAACACATTGTTCTCTGTCTATATATGCTTTGTATCTGATTTGTATTCCCTCACTTTACCTGACGAAGGAGCAGCGCTCCGAAAGCTCATAATTTCAAATAAAACTGTTGGACTATAACCTGGTGTTGTGCGACTTCTCATTTTTGTCCACCCCAGTCCAACACCGGCATCTCCGCAGCATGACATTGCATGAGTAACTGATAATGATTCTGAAGGTCTAACAGATTGACTTATGATCATCTGCACAATTCAATGTGCATGCAAACTTTACCTCACATCTCCAACTCTTTCCTTTACTCCCCCACAGGACCATCGACAGCCCCCGTCCCCACTGTCCAAGAGGAAGAGCCTGAGCTTCAAGACTCCTCAAAGGAAGATGCTACCTTTGAAGGCGTAACGTCAGCAGAATTCAGCGCACCCAGCACTAGCGCAGACACTCACACCTCGGTGGGAACTGCGCGAGAGAGTGTAGTGTTGTCAGCTGGTGTATCACAGCTCACAAGTGAGCATCAGCAGATGGTGGAGACAGGGACAGCAGTGGAGAGTCCTCATCGGAGGGCACAGGACTCTGCCAGCTCGGCTTGGCTGCATGTCGACCCTCTGCCTCTGGGTCCATCCAGAAGAAGATGAATGCTGGAACTCCAGGAACAGGTGCAGGAGTCTCTGGCCGGTTTAGTCTCCAGGGTCACTGCGAGTGTGGAGCGAATGGAGGAGTCCATCGCTAACATGAGCAGAGCCTTTGTGGAGGCATTGGCGCATAAACGCATCACCACGGAAAGGATGGCAACCTCCGTGGAAAGGATGGCTACCGTAGAGGAGAGGATGGCTACGGCCATGGAGGAGCTTAGTCGCCAGGGTCGTGAAAACATGGTCATTGTTCAGAATAGACTGACATCTCTTGAGGAGCGATGGTCAGCTATTGAGCATAGAAACCAGACCTTCGTGGAAGTCCTCTGGAGTAGGACTTCCATTGCAGAAATGGGTCCTCATGGCCCCCCTGAAGTGCAGAAAGGGGCTGTCCAGCCTCTTGCTAGGTCTGAAGTGGAGCTGACCCATGAGAGGGATGTTGGTGGCAGACAACAAGGAAGTGGGGGCTCCTCTCCAAGCGCTCACACGACCATGCCACTGCAGAGCCCTCGGTCAGAGCCCCAACAGAGTCCCCACCTAACTGAGATCGCCGTCTGAACCCCTGCACAGCCACAGGAGCAGCAGACTGTTGCCGAGCCCTCACAGGTTCGCAACCCCAGAGGACGTCCGCCAAAGGTGTCGAGACAAGAGCAGCAAGAAAGTGAGCAAGGGGCCTCCACATCTGCTGAAGCCACAGGGGAAGCACCACGTAGGAGCACATGTAAGAGGAAGATAATGCACAAGTAGTCACAAGGGTAGTCACTTGGGTGTAATGTTGTGTTTAATTTTGAAAAGCCATCAGTTGCTTATTGTCATAAAAAATTCTGATGGCAAACTGTTGCAGTTGTGGCGTGTGTCATTTTGCTAATGGGACTTCCACATTGAGGGCTTAAGGCAACTTACAATTGTCAGTATGGTGCTCAGAGTGATAGGAATCCGCAGGTTCTTGGCCATTGTCAATGGTCTGATAAGAAGGTGCGAGGCAAAAGTGTTTGATTGTGCAGGCTAAGCAAATCTGGCCAAGATGCGTGCGTCCCTTGCATCCCGGGCAGCAATCTGGTCGCGCGCTGGAGCCTTCTGGCCTGTGCAGCTTCAGGTGGGTGAGCAGCAGCTTGGCGCTCCTGTTGTTGCTGCTGCTGTTGGTGGTGCTGTTGTTCATGGTTCTGCTGCTGCCACGGCTGGTCTTCGTCCGAATCTGATGTCCAGGAGGAAAGGAAATAAATGGTTCCCATGCTTCTGGTATATGCCTCAGTTCAGGAAGCGCTCAGTCAAGGTGGCGAGAGGGGTTTCCCAGGAGGTCACACTGGAGATGGGTGTCAGGCTCCAACAATGGGTATGCCTGCTAAAAGTTCCCCCAGACTTGAAACAACAAAGTTCTGCCACCTGCAAATGACGATTGCTGAAAACTCCTTTTTAATGGTGGAGCTGCAGCTGTTAGTAAGCAGTCCACTTGTGAGGCCGCCAGGATTCACTGGCGTGTTCCAGAGGAGACATGCAGGACGGGAAAAGTAGTAAAATCAGAAAGGCCTCTCAAAATGGGATTATAGAGGCACTTAACTGGTTCTTGGAGGCGGGATGGAAACGGGGTCAGAAAACACGCATTTGGGAAAATTGCTCGGAAGCGGGATGGAGGCGGGATCAGGATCGGGCCCGCCCGCCATTTTTTGCGATTTTACCACCTCACACGCCTCCAATCCCGCCTCCTCGGGCCTGGCAAAATCGAGCCCTATGCCTCTATTTATGAAGCCAAGCATCCCGTATGCCTTTTAACAGCTTTCTCAACTTGTCCTGCCACCTTCAAAGACTTGTTAACGTGTACCCCCAGGTCTCTCTATTCTTGAACCACCTTTAAAATTGTACTATTTAGTTTATATTGCCTATCCTTATTCTTCCTACCAAAATGAATCATTTCACACTTCACTGCATTAAATTTCATTTGTCATGTGTCTGCCTGTTTCACCAGTCTGTCTATGTCCTCATGAAGTCTGTTACTATCCTCCTCACTGTTTACTACATTGAAATTATACCCTGTATAACCAAGTCCAGGTCATTAATAAATATCAAAAAGAGCAGTGGTACCAACATCGACCCCTGGGGGACACCACTGCACAAGTCCTTTCAGTCTAATTAAACAACCATTCACCACTACACTCTGCTTTCTGTCCCTTAGCCAATTCCGTATCCACACAGTCATTGTCCATTTCATCCCCTGGGCTTCAATATTGCTAACAAGTCTATTATGTGGTACTTTACCAAACGCCTTTTGAAAGTCCATATACACAACATCAACCGTACTACCCTCATCCACCCTCTCCATTACTTCAGCAAAGAACTCAATCAAGTTAACCACACACGATTTGCCTTTAACAAATCCATGCTGGCTTTCATTTATTGACCCATATTTTTCCAATAGCCAATTAATTTTGTCCTGGATTAATGTCCCTAAAAGATTCCCCACCACCGATGTTAGGCTGATTGGCTCGTCTTAGCTGGGTTTAACTCTCTCCCTTTTTTTGAACGGAGGTTAACTTTTGCAATCCTCCAATCCCCTGGCACCATTCCCATATCTAAGGAGGATTAGAAGATTGTGGCCAGAGCCTCTGCAATTTCCACCCTTACTTCCTTCAGCAACCTAGGATGAATTCCATCCGAACCGAGTGATTTTTCTACTTTGAGCGCTGCCAACCTTTAAAGTACCTTGGGGGAAAAGCGCCCCGAAAAAATTAGCGGCCCCCCGCAGTCGAAATTCATCGGTAGCACCCCAAGAGGGAGGCGGGGTGCTACTGGAAGCGCCCCGCCTCCCTCTTGGGGTGCTGCAAGTGAATATCATGGCGCGATGGCGCTGCGGCACGTCGCGCCGCGGTACTGCAGGCCTTCCTCCCCTTCTTAAGGGATCGGAGTTCCAGCAAAAGAGCCCGGCACTCAAGAGAAGTGCCGGGCTCACGGAGCGCAGCTGGCACTCTGCGGGGGGACTTCAGAGGAGGCCAGGGACAGCAGAGGGGGCAGGTGCTGGCAAGCGGCCTGCAACAAAAATGGCCGCCGGCACCTTCCCTTTAATTTGCGCTGCCCCGGCCGCAGGTAGGCCCCCCGACCCTGTCGGACATAGCATCTGGCGGTAAGTCAGGGGGCGCTACCAAAGATCGTGGCCGGGGCATGAGCGGGGCGCTGCACACGGCGATGATGTCATCGCCGGCGGCGCAGCGCCACGGGGCGCTAACGGTTACCGCCGCAGCTAACTTCCCACTGAATTTCAAGGGAGGCGTTGGCAGCTCCATGCCCAGGCGCTAGTTGCTTTGCGCCCCGTTAGCGCCCTATTAGGGCACTAATGGGAGGCGCAAAGCAACCACATTTTTAGGCCCTTCTCTTTATCTACTTCATCCTATCTAATATCACTGCTACCTCCTCCTTTATTGCTACATTGGCAGCATCCTCTTCTTTTTTGAAGACAGATGTAAAGTACGCATTTAGCAGCTTAGCCATACCTTCTGCCTCCATAAGCAGACCTCCTTTTTGGCCCTAATCGGCCCCACTCTTCTTTTGACTACCCTTTCACTATTTATATGTTATAAAAGATTTTTAGTTCACTTTTATGTTACCTGCTAATCTATTCTCATACAATATCTTTGCCTCTCTTATTTCCTTTTTCAGCTCCCTCTGTACTTTTTGTATTCAGCTTGGTTCTCTACTGAATTATGAACCCATCATTTATCATAAGCTTAATTTTTCTGCTTTATTTTAATCTCTATGACCACAAAAATCAACACATTAGTGTCGACTGTTAAGGCTGGTTTTGGCAAAAAAATGGCGACTGCCTCGCTTCCGCCCACTTACGGCGCAGTCAGTGATGGCCGCCATTTTGGAAAGGACGGCTGTTGCATGTGTTCACCAGAAAAATGCAAATCAGTCACATTGTAACATCAATCATAATGCAACACTGAGTTGATGCACGACCCGCTATTTTAGACATCGCCGCTCGACTGCACACCCTCTTCAAATCACGCACAGCTGTACGTGCATTCAGCTGCACGAGGGATCCCCTCCACCAGCAGTATGTAAAGGGATCACCAACAACTTGCAGGTGACTTGTGTTTTGATTTCTACTTTCTCTGTGTAAGTTTGTGCAACTGTTTGGAGTTTTCTACAGTTATGCGCCCACCCTGGGGGAGTGGCAGTGGCTCCGTGGAGCAGGAACCTGCTGTAATCTGTCAGGATGACAGCATTCCTACTCCCACCCCTGCCACTATGCCAGTGCCCTTGCTGCTGCATGTCAGCCAGCCAGCCCAGACTGCTGCCACACATGCCGAGGTGGTGGAGTCTACAGCCGGGCCTTCTAGGCCCAGAGCTGCTCGAGGTCGTCTTGCAAGGCCATCTGTAGTCTCCCCCATGGAAAATCAGCAGCCTTCAACCTGCCATGCTGCAACCACTGGGGTAGCACCTCGTAGGAGCACTAGGATAGGCAAAAGAACATGAAAGACAGATATTAAGGGAATGTACAAGGGTGATTAGTTGACTTTGTTATGTATTCATTTATAAATTATGTTTGGAGTATTTGTTTTGTGGGCCAGAACCCTTTTCAACTCATTAAAATTAGCCCTCCTCCAGTTGAATATTTTAACATTTGAGTTTTCCATGTCCTTTTCTATAACTACTCTAAACTTGTGATCACTGAACTCAGATTTTCTAGTACCTTCCCCAGAACTAGACCCAGCACTGCTTCCTTCCTCGTTGGGCTGGAAATATACTGATCAAGAAAGTTCTCACATTTTGGGAATTCCTCCCCTCTTTGACCTTTACACTGTTATTTTCCCAGCCTATATTAGGATAATTGAAGTTAAAGATGAACAGCTTTTAAGCAAGTACAGAGCCAGGGAAAGGCGGGCGGGGTGTGGGGCGGGGAGGCGAGGACAGGGAATGTCCAAAACGGAACGGTCTGTGATCGGATGGAGGGCAGGAGTGATTAAGTGACAAAATGAATAATAGTGCAAGGCAAAACAAGGTGATAATGGGGCAGGCATAGAGATAGAAAATGGGTCCAGAGGTGGTGTAAATGGTTACAGAGGAGGTGATTTTGCCAATGGGGGCGCGTTGGAGGCGGGACTGCTGCTTGTCAGGTCGTTGACCTGCCTCCATCGACTTGTGGCCAACCCACGCTATTTTCCCTTGATTGACCTTGTTAAGCCCGGCCAGCAGGCTTAGCAGGCCAATTAAGGGAAAGCCGGTTACAGAGAACGTTAGTGTATGACGTTTCATCTGTCAAAAATTTTTGACAGATGAATTGTCATCGTTTGAAAGCTCTGTGAAGCTGTCAAACACTGACATTCTATGTTGTTTGATGAGTCCTTGTATTCAAGACTCATCAAACCTCTTTCTTTAGCAGAAATTAGATGGTTGTTGCATCGGAGAATGCAGCAGCCATCTGTCATCTCTGCCAGTGAGATGCGAGACTCTCCGCATCCCCAACTGTTGAAGCCTGCAGGAAGAAACAAAGGTAAGTAAATATTTTCTATCACTTTTCACTCACCTCACATACTTACCTCTCCACACTTGCACCCATCACTTACCTCCACAGCGCACTTTTACACCCCTCCGACCCCCACAGACCCACTGCTCGCCTTGGTGACCCTGGCGGGGTTTCCCGATGTCGGGAAGCCCGCACCTCTGTTGGAAAAATGGGGAGAATCCTCTTAACTGCCTGTTAACTACCTGCCCCCAGATTCTGCCATTTTCCCAGCAGTCCCGCCTCCATACCCGCCTCCCCAGGGCTGGCAAGATCGCGCCCAGAATGGCCAAGAGAAAATGGGAGTGATGGTTAAGATCTAAACTTGTTAAACTCAATGTTAAGGCCAGAAGGCTGTAAAGTGCCTAGTAGAAACATGAGATACTGTTCCTTGAGCTTGCATTGGAACAGTGTCGTAGGCCAAGTTCAGAGTGGGAGTGGGATGGAGAATTAAAGTGGCCGGAAGCTCAGGATCACGCTTGCGGACTGAACGGAGGTGTGCAGCCTAAGTTGTTGCCCTTCCACCAGACTCCAACTGGAGTTCTGGCAGGGCACTGGTAGGCCTGAGATCTTTGGTCCCGTATCAAAGTTTTCTATTTAAGATAGTGAGGCTGATTATTTAATTTGTTGCTACAAATCAACAACAGTGAAGGAATAACATTGTAGGAGAAATCTTCTGCTTTGCACAGAAGCAGAATGAATAGGCTGGGGCTGAAAAATGGTGACCCCTCCCATTTTGTGCATCTTATAACCTTCCAGTTTGTAATCTGCCTTAAACTGCTATTGTATGGAAGGGCCAATTCCATGATAGTGCGCTTTGGTGGAAGAGCCGCAGAAATAGCGTAAATGCTGTTTACGCTGCTTTTCCAGGGTTTCTGCAAATCTTCTGCCAGCGTTATGGCAGATTATCAGGAGAACCCCTGTGGAAATTCAACCCCGGTCTGTTCATGTCTACCCTGTCCCAGCCCTTCATAATTAAGAGGTGTTCCCTGTAATGCCATCTGTCTGCTGCAATTGTTTTTCATTAAACTTATCTCTACCGTGTTGCAAAGTAATAAAATCTATGCCCATGGCTGCATTTGAAGAGCTGGCAGGTTAGTTAAAGCCTAGTTTAAGTGTGAGTGTGAGGGCCTGAGTTTTCTATCACGTAGTTTGCAGATGCACAATCACCCTTTTGTGTGTCTGTATATGTAATTCAATTTGGGTGATTTCTAGATTTAAATTACTTCTCTGAGTACTTTTGCCAGAATTGTAGCCATTAATCTGAATTATGTCCAAAGCAGAGAATATTCTCAGCAATAAGTGCGTATAGATAGGTGGCAGCTATGGTGCAAAATAGCATTCTAAATTGGTGCCCAAGGGTTTGATAAATATGTTATTTTAAATGGGTTAGCTTCTCCATTAAAATAGCAGGTAAAGAAATTTAATATAAATGCATATACCAATAATAAAAAAGACCAACTTCAAGGCAAAAATGGAAACATTTGGGGTAAAATGGGGATGTTCGCTGATGACTGCACAGAGTTCAGTGCCATTCACAACTCCTCAGATAATGAAGCAGTCCATGCCCGCATGCAACAAGACCTGGACGACGTTCAGACTTGGGCTTATAAGTGGCAGGTAACATTCGCGCCACAGAAGTGCCAGGCAATGACTATCTCCAATAAACGAGAGTCTAACCACTACCCCTTGACATTCAACGGCATTACCATCGTTGAATCCCCCACCATCAACATCCTGGGGGGTCACCATTGACCAGAAACTTAACTGAACCAGCCACATAAAGACCGTGGCAACAAGAGCAGGTCAGAGGCTAGGTATTCTGCAGCGAGTGTCTCACCTCCTGACTCCCCAAAGCCTTTCCACCATCTACAAGGCACAAGTAAGGAGTGTGATGGAATACTCTCCACTTGCCTGGATGAGTGCAGCTCCAACAACACTCAAGAAGCATCCAGGACAAAGCAGTCCACTTGATTGGCACCCCATCCACCACCTGAAACTTTCACTCCCTCCACTACTGTGGCTGCAGTGTGCACCATCTACAAGATGCACTGCAGCAACTTGGCCTTGCCAGTGACGCCCAGATCCCATAAACTAGTTAAAAAAAAAATATATAATTTCAAAGCTGATGATTTATTTCAGATTCCAGGGAATAAAGAGTAAAAACTGAAGTAATTTGGGAGGGACAAGTTGAATATAACAATAGCAAATATTGATATTCCAGACCTAATTTTCAATGTTGTAGTCATAAAAATAATGCGGCACTGTGACAAATATATAATTATTATAAGATTATTGAATTCTTAGTAGAGCTACAAGAAAGAAAGACTTACATTTATATAGCGCCTTTCACAACCTCACGACATCCCAAAGCACTTTACAGTCAATAAAGTACTTTTTGAAGTGTAGTCACTGTTATAATGTAGGAAACATGGCAGCCAATTTACACACAGCATGCTCCCACAAACAGCAATGTGATAATGACCAGATAATCTGTTTTAGTGATACTGATTGAGGGATAAATATTGGCCAGGACACATTGGATAACTCCCCTGCTCTTCTTCGAAATAGTGACATGGGATTTTTTTACATCCACCCGAGAGAGCAGACAGGTTTAACATCTCATCCAAAAAATGGCACCTCCGACAGTGCAGCAATCCCTCATTACTGCACTGGAGTGTCAGCCTAGATTTTTGTGCTCCTGGAGTAGGACACAACTCAGAGACGAGAGTGCTACCAACTGAGCCACAGCTGACACTACATGGGTGCTGCAGTGCACTTGTATACCAAGATATAGCAGCAATGACTGATTGGGTGCATTTCCATGGCGAGTTTCTAATCTCCTGTAGGTCATTAGGGAGAGATGTCAAGAGAAAGTGAGGCACTTCTCCAAAAGAAGTTAGTAGAAGCCTTGAGGTCAAGTTAATCTATGCCATTTTCATTGACTTCACAGGGACTAGGTATGGAGTAGTGTTGGAGTAACTGAGGACAACCGGAAAATTGGAGGGGAATAAAACTTACTAAAAATGGAGGGGAGGAAATGACAAAGTGAGGTTACATTGCAGCACTGATTATAATACAAAAAATTTGGCTATTGTAGTTTTCATTCAAGTATTTACTAATGTACTAAAAGTTTTGTCACCGACAATTGTTGATCATGGACACAGAAGTGCCTACATATCCTTCTTCTTCTTAGGCAGTCCGTCGGAACTGAGGATGACTTGCTTCCACACTAAAAATGAGTTCTCAGGTGAATGATGAGTCCAATGTGGGACCTACAGTCTCTGTCACAGGTGGGGCAGACGGTGGTTGAAGGGGCGGGTGGGTGGGTTGCTTGGGTTGACGTGCGCTCCTTGCGCTGCTTGCGCTTGGCTTCCCCTTGCTCCCGGCGAAGAGACTCGAGGTGTTCGGCGCCTTCCCGGATGCTTCTCCTCCACTTTGTGCGGTCTTGGGCCAGGGATTCCCAGGTGTCGGTGGGGATGTTGCACTTTTTCAAGGAGGCTTTGAGGGTATCCTTGAAGCGTTTCCTCTGCCCACCTGGGGCTCTCTTGCTGTGTCGGAGCTCCGAGTAGAGCGCTTGTTTTTAGAGTCTCGTATCGGGCATGCGGACAATGTGACCCGTCCATTGGAGCTGATCGAGCGTAGTTAAAGCTTCGATGCTGGGGATGTTGGCCTGAGCGAGAACACAGACGTTGGTGCGCCTATCCTGCCAATGGATTTGCAGGATCGTCCGGAGGCAGCATTGGTGGTACCTCTCCAGTGCTTTGAGGTGCCTGTTGTACATGGTTCATGTCTCTGAAGCATACAGCAGGGCGGGTATCACTACTGCTCTGTAGACCATGAGCTTGGTGCTGGGTTTGAGGTCCTGGTCTTCAAATACTCTCTTCCTCATGCGACTGAAGGCTACACTGGCACACTGAAGGCGGTGTTGGACTTCGTCATCGATGTCTGCCCTTGTTTACAGTAGGCTCCCGAGGTATGGAAAGTGGTCCACATTGCCCAAGGCCTCGTCATGGACTTTGATAATTGGGGAGCAGTACTGTGTGGCAGGGGCAGGTTGGTAGAGGACCTTTGTCTTACGGATGTTTAGTGTAAGTCCCATGCTCTCTATGCTTCGGTGAACGTGTTGATGATGGTTTGGAGTTCGACCTCAGAGTGTGCGCAGATGCAAGCGTCATCTGCATACTGTAATTCGATGACAGAGGATGGGACGACCTTGGATCTGGACTGGAGGCGACGGAGGTTGAACAGTTTCCCGTTTGTTCTGTAGATTAGCTCCACTCCAGCAGGGAGCTTACTGAGGGTGAGATGGAGCATTGCCGCCAGGAAGATCGAGAAGAGCGTTGGTGCGATGACACAGCCTTGCTTGACCATGGTCCATATGTGAATTGTGTCTGTGGTGGATCTGTTGGTCAGGATCACGGCTTTCTGTGTCTTGTCATCCTTTCTAGAGGCTGCAGTTCGCCTCACACTGCAACATGACAGAGAGATGGAACATTGGCAGCAAAAAAGACAAACTGCTCGCAGAGGGAGGAGGAGGAGGGGAAGGGGGACTCTCAGCAGGAGGCCTTACCCATCTAGGATCTTCAGGGAACACTTCTCCTACCTGCACTTAAGCCAGGAGTAGTGTATTCAACGGCTCCTCTTCACCAAGAAGGTGGTCACAGAACTCTGCCACCTCTTGGAACCGGACTTGCAGCCTCAGACCAGGGTGACGACGGCTCTGCCAGTGGCCCTCAAGGTGACCGTGGCCCTGAATTTTTTCACCACTGGATCCTTCCAGGCTGGAACAGGCGACATAGCAAACATCTCGCAGTTCATCGTGCATCGCTGCATCCGGGAGGTCACTCTAGGAGAAGGGACTTCATTGTCTTCTCTCTAAACAGAGAGAAGCAGGTGGCTTTGCCAGGATATCGGGCTTCCCCTTAGAGCAAGGCACCATTGACTGCACCCACCTGGCTTTGCAGGTGCCGCAAGTCAATGCTAAGATGTGCCGCAACCGCAAAGGCTCCCACTCACTTAATGTGCAATTGGTGTGCGACCATGCACAGCACATTGCGAGGTGAATGCCCGCTATCCTGGCAGCAGTCATGATGCCTTCATCGTGCACCAGTCTGGTGTGCCAGCAATCTTCCAACCACCTCGTCGAACCTGAGGGTGGCAGCTCAACGACAAGGGCTATCCACTCTACACACCTGGCTGATGACTCCCCTCTGTAACCCCACCACTCGTAGCCAGCAATCATATAATAACAGCCATGCGGCCATGAGGAACCTCATTGAGCAGACCATCGGGGTGCTCAAGCAATGGCTCCGCTGTCTTGACCGTTTGGGAGGAGCTCTCCAGTACTCAAATGAGCGGGTGTCCCAATTCATGGTGGTCTGCTGCATCCTCCACAACTTGGCCATCATGAAGGCACAGCTTTTGCCACCAGGGGTTGCAGGATCACCTCAGAGGAGGAGGAGGCGGAGAAGGAGGAGGAAGAGGAGGAAGAGGAAGAGGAAGAGGAGGAGGAGGAGGAGAAAGATGAAGAGGAGGAAGAGGAAGAGGAGGGAGACGAAGCGAGGAGGCAGCCTGAAAATCCCAGTTCCGGACGGGCTGTCCAGGAGCGCATCATCAGACTCTGGTTCCCCTGAATGAAACCACAGATCCCCATTGCTCAACACTTCCCCACCTTACCATCCCTCTGTCACGAAACATCGCAGCGTCCTCTTAGGCCACAATGTTGAAACGAAAGCTACCACAAAGCAAGCATTCCAAACATAATTTATAAATGTTTAATTCCAATATTACATTACAAAGTCAACTAATCACTCTTGTGCACTCCCTTAGTGTCTGTCTTTCATGTGCCTTTGATCCTATGAAGTGCTACCCCAGTACCCCAGTCGATGAGGTTCCTTATGGCAGCATGGCTGTCATTATATGAATGCTGTCATCTCGAGAAAGGTCAGCAGGTTTGAGCTCCACGGAGCCACAGCTATTCCCCTGGGGTGGTGCCTCAGCATTCCTAGCCATCTGTTGGAGGACAGATTGCTGGACTGCTGTGGCACACTGCAAGCCCCTTTCCACACTCGTAAACCCAGCCATGATGGCAGCAGTCTGATCTTGCATGGCAGCAAATTGAGCCTGAATGAGAGCAGTCTGAGCTTGCATGACAGAAGTCTGAGCTTCCACTGCAGCACTCAGACGTTGGGTTACTTCCGCTGCAATGGAAGCTGCGACATCGCCCATCACACCCAGCATCATGGTTGGGTCCACAAGTGCTCTAATGGAGTTGGCCATCACTTCCATCCAGGAAATCATGGGCTCCAAGCTTTGCACAAAGCCCCGTGCAAGGTTAGAGCTGGACTCCTCCAGGCTCCTTGACAGTGACATTAGGCTCTCTTCTGTGTGCATAGAAACATAGAAAAACATAGAAACATAGAAACATAGAAACATAGAAACTAGGAGCAGGAGTAGGCCATTCGGCCCATCGAGCCTGCTCCACCATTCAATACGATCATGGCTGATCATCCAAATCCAGTACCCTGTCCCTGCTTTCTCACACAGAATCCCCATCGAGCCTGCACTGACACATATCCCACCCTATCCCCGTAACCCCACGTATTTAATTCCCCCTAACATATCCCATCCTATCCCCGTAACCCCACATATTTAATCCCCCCCTAACACTAAGGGTCAATTTATCATAGCCAAATCAACCTAACCCGCACATTTTTGGACTGTGGGAGGAAACCGGAGCACCCGGAGGAAACCCACGCAGACACGGGGAGAAAGTGCAAACTCCACACAGACAGTCACCCGAGGCCAGATTCGAACCCGGGTCCCTGGCGCTGTGAGGCACCAGTGCTAACCACTATGCCACCGTGTTGCCCCCACTATGCCACCGTGTTGCCCCCACTATGCCACCGTGCATGCCCATCACCCTTCTTCTGAAGGCTGCCCCATCGAAGTCTTCATCTGAGTTCTCTGCAGCAGACCTCGGCCTCTGGGGAACTGGCACCCGAGCTACCCTTTCCCCCTGCCCTGGCTGCAGCCCACTAATGCCCAGTGACTCACCACGTGCAGATCCCGCCTCTATACTACCCCCAAATCTGCGCAGTGCCATTTTCTGAGCTGGTGCCTGGGAGTGTCAGATCGAGTGACGGTTTCTCTTCTTCTCCATCACTCTCCTCCTCTACCTCTTCCTGCACAGGCTGGGCTGGTGGCAGTTCTTGAGTATCTGAAAGGAGAAAGGCTCAAGGGTTGGGTTGTGGTGAGAGGGGTGGGGGAAGCAAGATGTGCATGCTTACACCATCAGCAGCTTGTAAATGAGAAGAGGTTATGGGATGAGGGGGAAGTAGGATGTGAGAAGAAGGATTAGGTATGATCATATCATTATCATCAATGCTTTCAGCCTTGCCGATCGCCACGGCCTCAGTGACAACCCTCCAATTATCTCTAGAACTGTCTCCTTCAGCTGGATCAGGTTCTGCAGCCATGCTTGCCCCCCGCCTGTTAACTCCTGCTCCACTCCAAGGGTTATGCACGACCTTGGCCTGCAAGAGAAAGGGAAGTGTGTCAGTGAGTTTTGTGCAATGTGTTTGGGTGATATTCTTGTCATGGATGAATAGCTGGTATTGTGTGCACGGTGTGAGATGTGGGTGTGAGGCTTGCAAAAGTAGTAAGTGTGTGAGGTGAAGCTATGATTGTGAGGTATGAGTCGTGATTGCTAGAGATTGTTGGTAGGTGAGTGATGGGGTTATGATGCATTGAGCAGTGTGTGAGGCTAGTGGTGCAGTTGGTGCGATATGGCATTTGAAGATGCATTCACTCACCTTGACCACTCGTGTGATGTCATTAAACTTCTTCCAGCACTGGATCCAGGTCCTGGGGGAAAGACTGGTGGCACTGGCCGCTTCAGCGATCTCCTCCTACTGCCTTCGAACAGAGTGTCTGGAAGGTCTCCTGGCCTCCTGCGGGTAGAGGGCCTGTCACCTCCTGTAGACCCCCTGCACAAAAGCCTCCAGTGCTGCATTGGAGAACTGAGATGCCCTTTCTCTGCCCTCATGTGAGATTTTGAACTTCCCCTTTGCGTAGCTGCAGTCAGAATGAGGTATTTCTTTCACAAAGCACCTCCCCTTTAAAAAGTGCAGACAGCCTTTCACTCTGCTGGCAACCTTAAAATACAGAGCAGACATCCGATGATATTGGGCCCCCTGTTGAGCGCTGAGCCAACCATCATGTTAATGAGCAGGCAGCACAAATTTTGTGTGCTGCCTGCATTACTTTCAACGGGCGCGAGCAGATCGCGATCCCCGTGCCCATGGCCTACTCCTGCTCCTAATTTGTATGTTCGTATGTTTCAATTTAGCCCCCCATATCTCTTCTTCAGCGGGTCCCACACAGCAAGGCAGGGTGGAAGAGGAGGATGAGGATGATGATATCTTATGATGATGGTGAGAACAAGGACAGAAGTCCTAATCTATTGGGAAATAATGATGGTGAGGATGAGGATGACAATGATGAATATACCACCCCTTGAACCTGTGCTTCCCCTATCCCTTACAACTATTACACTACCTTCATCACCTAACTTATCTGCCCCACACACCAGCTCAGACATTTTCACCTGAACCATCTGGATAGTGGGGATAAGGATATTACACTGGGTGACTCAGTGAGCACAAGGGAGCAAGAGGATTGGGGACTCGATGAAGAATCAGATTTTCCTCAGCAGGGACTGTGGAGATGCCTTCTGTTGGCTGAGGAGGCAGAGACTCGGATCCCATTGGTCCTGCTA